>OZ030007.1:27145950-27833450 GCA_964023405.1 Apodemus agrarius
CTGTAAAAGTTGCAGTGCCCTTGACCAACAGAGGAGCACTTCCTGTTCACCGTGTAAGCCAGAGGAACCTGTGGGAGGCCCAGAATGAGAAAAGCAGAAACGTGTTTCCTTAAGACTGTAAAGCGTTGTAAAAGGCTGAACTGTCTTCACGAAAGCGAAATGTCTGTATTTTATAAGCAACGGGGGGAAAGCAGAAGGAATTTATCCTTGGCAAATGTCTGATCTTTATTGTTTTTCAGATTTCTTCTCTACTTACTTGAGAGGCAGAGTTTTTTTTTTTCTTTTAAGGCCACAGAATAAAAGAAGGAAGGCAATCATCTAAGAGGAGCATTTTAAAAATGATGCTTGCAGAAAAAAAATTAGTAAGGGCATCCAGGGGCCGTTTGAAATGGGAAAGCTCTAACAGAGCACCATCATCAAAGGACAGAGGGAGGCATGCCAGAGATTAGAAGTGATTATGAAGTCAGAACACGACACAGGAAGGGTGGGCTAACTATTTCTTGGGGACAAGAGAAAAAGCGGGATCCAAAAAGGTGAGGGTTGAAATTCTTAATAGCTGCTTTACTCCCGTCATCGACAACAACTACAATAGAAACAGGATGCTCGGGGCAATAAGAGTTAATGAGAAAAGCAGGTAATGCGGCAACATTTGAAGCACATTCAGCTTTAAAAATGGCTAAGTGACTTGGAATATATTAAAACCAGCACAATACATGACATTCATTGCAGAATACTGATTTTTTTTTCAAAGTTAAAACTAGTAATAAGACCGTTGTGGCACAAGTACAGTTAGCTTTCAAATACGCCTCTCTCTTCCTGAATCACAAAAGCAGCCTCACTGCTCAATGTCCTTGCAGGATTAGCTTGAAGACCTCTGAAGATCTAAAATCCACAGATCATCAGATCCTTTACATAAATGGTGTTCAGCCCATATAGAAACCATGTGCATTCTCTTATCCATTTAAACACGTTCTGCCTTAGTCTAATAATTCATACAACACAAACACTATGTAACTATTTGCTAAATAGCAATGTTTAGGAATAATGACAAGAACACTCAAGTCTGTGCAGGTTCAATCTAGACACTCATTTTTTTTTGTTTTGTTTTATGTAAACACTGTATCTTAGTGGCATCCAATTCTCCCTACCTCACTCCTCAAAAATCTCTATCCACCCTGCCCTCTTTGTGTAAGCTGCTGTGAGTCACAGTTAAGTCTGTAGATGTAGATCCCACAAACACAGAAGCTTGGTGGTGAATAAACACCTTGGAAAACTCCACTGTCTACCCCTCAGATAGATATTAACTGTTGGATGATTATACTTCTAGGCCACTTTTGAAATCTAGACACATATCACTAATAAATGTATACATGGCAGATGTAACTTCTACTTCAATGCAGATAGAAAAGAAAAAACCCACACTTTTAATTTTCCTATTAGGACTTGAATTGTACTATGTGCCCAGTCCTAAGATCCATTTGTTTGGTCTCTGAAGTTGCATCTATAAGATTTGGGTTTGTGTTATAGTGAGTATCAGGACTGAATTCAAGTGAGGTCACTTAGGAAACCTCTATAGAAAGTGATGGGTATCCCTATCCAGTGTTCAGTTTCTTCTCTCTGAGGTCTGCCTGTGTGCCTGCTCTAGCTTGTTATCACTGGTCTTCTGTGGTGTATGTCTGGAGACCAATCTCTCCTGAATAGCTGCAGTCGTCTCAGTTACCCAACGGCTGCCTCCACGTCACCTGTCCTCTTGTTTGTCACTCATGAGTTGGGGTAATAATAACCAAATGGCAATGAATCGTGTTGACCATCTGCTCAACAGATGGACTCACCTTACCAGAGGATGGTCCAGGCTCTGACAGCCAAGCCAACATCCAAGTGATCTGATCACTATCTGTGGGACACTTGCTCTGTCCCTCTGCCCACATGGCTCCAAGCACAACTCTGTCCTGACATCAGCCACACTCCCACCTACAAGCCTAAGATAGTCCTGTCTAAAATACCCTTCACAGATGCATGTCTCAAGTCTGTGTTTAGGTTAGTTTCTCAATGACATTTTCTAAATCTAAACATTTATTCTTTTTTTTTTTTTTTGGTTTTTCAAGACAGGGTTTCTCTGTGTAGTCCTGGCTGTCCTGGAACTTGCTCTGTAGACCAGGCTGGCCTCGAACTCAGAAATCCACCTGCCTCTGCCTCCCAAGTGCTGGGATTACAGGCGTGCGCCACCACACCCGGCTAAACATTTATTCTTATTGCCCCAATATATCACATGGGCCTTAGAATCTATTATTTCATTGCTTTTAGTACTATAATGTAAGTTGTATAAACCAGTTTATTACTGTTGTTCAAGCTTCCAGAAAAGCATCTGGAATATAATATGCTTTAAATAAACAGCCTTTAAGTAGATGATTAAACATGACAGACCCTATATATTATGAGGTAAATCACAGAGTCCCCTAAAATTTGTGTAAACAAATAATGAATTTCAATCCACCAGTTAGCAAAATAAAAACATTATTTTCTTCATAATTATATAGCTAAATGTTAAAATAAAATAGTATATATGATTGAAGTTATATTAATCCAAATTTGCTTACTCACCACTTAATAGTCCATTTTGGAAAGTGTTCCTTATTCGAATTTATGGATCTAGCTTATTTTGAATTTTGACCAGTAACATAGTAGATAGTATGAATACTGTGTACATGTGTATACATGAAAGTATATGCAAAGAGAAAAATAGAAAATAATAGATAAATGGTAGACTGAAACAGACAGACAAATATGGCTGCATAAGAAAAATGACATAATAAATTATGGTAATTGAAAGTTTGTTAAAATGTCTAAAGTGTCTATTCATGATAATTTAGCATATATATATATATATATATATTTATATGTATGCTGGAGGGACTCACTGTGATCTAATCTTCCTCATTGCCTGATCTTCATTGATCAAACTCATTTGAGCAAGATGGCATGGGAAAACAAGCATTTAACTTTACATGTATTTCTAGAAACTTTTCAACAAAACCTACTTAAACACTTACACACACACTCATACACGTACACACAAGCACACTGAATCTGTGCCCATTTCATTTTTTTTGTTTTGTGCCCATTTCTGTACCACAGATGTTCTATGTAGGAACTGTTACAGCACAAACTTTCCTATATCAGATTATATTTCCTATATCAGAATATATTGCAAAATATTCAACATAATCCACAATGTATTTATAGCTGATCTCTAATTTTCTTTTAAACACTTTTAATTAAAAATCATTTTAAGATATTTATATATCTTGTATGCTCTGAATATACCTTTATGCGAGTTGTTGAGCATACTAGATATGTAGCTCTTTGTTCAAAGGAAAAATACCTTAGATTCATAAAAAAAAACATTTTTTAATATGAAATTCAGATGTCTCTGACCAACCACAGGGTTCTGCCCCAACAAACAAATCATGAATTGAAAATACCTCCCATCAAAAATACGTTTAGCCAGCAGGGAGGAAGTTTCTCAGTCAGTTTGAGATTGATTTCTCTCTGTCCCACAGATGAGGTGTGTGGAGTCTTCAACAATAGTGTCTTAACATGTAGTTATAGAGGGAAACCAAGGGCAATCACAACATCCTGTGTTGTTTTTTGAGACCTCTGAGCTCTCCCTGATCAACGACTCATTGGGAGGTAACCCCATGCCTTGTATTGCAATTTTCATTTAATAGCCTATGTTTTCTGGGAGCAACATTGTCCACCCTGGCAGGCTAATTCCATTCAAACTCTGGTGTGTGTGTGTGTGTGTGTGTGTGTGTGTGTGTGTGTGTGAAGTTGTATTTTGAGATTAGCTTATCAAGTAGTGGATTCCCTTTAACATTTCCCATAGAACCTTAGTTCTGATTAATCCATACACGACTTCCTTCTATTCCCTACCCACACTCTCACGTTTGCTTAATCCTTTAACTATCAGCATCCCCTCTTTTCTTTCATTACATATGTATTCTACAATGTTAGATATCAGGATTCCATGTTCTTCAGACCACTTTATTTATATATGTATTTATTTATTTTAGAATAGTGCTTACCTCATGTTTTGCCCATACTCCTGGCTCTTCCCCTGCTTAAGCCTTTCTCCCTCTAATATCTAACCTCAATACTATCATTTTTACCTTCAGTCTGCTAACCCACTACCTTAAGATGCTCTGACCCCCTAATAGTTCCCTGGCTTTCACTTTTGTGCTCCAAGTTAAACAGACAAAACTAGAGGTCTGACATGCAAGTTATTCTGTAGGCTACTGGGGGAGAAAAGACACCAAGGGTCTTGCCTAATGCTGGACACAGCATTCTGCAAATACTAACCTGGCACTCACGACGTGCTTTCTGATGCAATAATGGTGTGACAATTATGGAGAAACCAATATGTTTCTCATTAGTTCTGAGGCCTGCCCCACAGGAGGGAATTTCATGCCATTTGTTATAATCCTGTACAAAAGTCTATGGCTGAAGAGATCACAAGTTCTAGATAGGATCCCTTGGGGGTTTTATATTGCTAAATGTTCCAACTGTCTTTGAAAAGCTCATGTGTATGCCTGCAGACCAGGGCTTCACTGCCTTCAACAGAGAAGCTTCTTTGTGTAGTGGGCAGCAGGCAAGGCCGCGATGCGCGGCTGGAGCCACGCTGAGATGCAGGGGTGACTGAGACTCAGTCTACAGCCGGAAATGGACCATCTCTCCCCAAGCCATGCTCAGGGAAAATAACACAAGAGGAAGCAGGAAGGAAGAACAAGCAGAAGACTGAGGTCTTCTGTGGAATGCCGTCTTCTGGGCAGAGTACAGCAATCACACTCGCGAATGTTCAGCACTTGGGGTTACCGGTCCAAGATGAGGTCAGCCAGAATTATGGCTCGGATAGGGCAGATCATTTCTAGACTCCACCAGCTACCGAGCGCAGGAAGCACAGTCTACAGAAAACATTAGAAGATCCAGAGTTGTCAAAGGTGAAGGTTTTCTTTTCTTCACAGGAAGAAAATGACTGATACCTTTTCACCCAGAAGGCTGGAAGGGATGTTGTAACAAGTCGGTGATCTTTTGGCTATTCTACGGACTCAGCCTTCCTGACTCTCCAATATGCCGACCATTGTTCAGACCCTCATTCTGAGGTGCTCAACCCATCCTTATGAAAAAGGTGCCGTGGATCGTGCATCCTGCAATAGAATCTCACTTTACGATTATTATATCTTCTTCCTTCCTAGGTCCTTCCCCTGAGCACTGTTTTAGTCAACAGGAACTCGCTGTGCTACTTTTCAAGGAGAGTTCCAAATAGCTATCCCGGAAGTATTGTTGTGATGATTGTCACGTAGAAAGTTTTTTTCTCAAGGTTTTACTGTGCTTAAAGGCATAAGAAAAACAAATCACAAGATCGCACTCTGGAAGTTTTTGGCCCAGTGCCTGCTGGGTTACCAAGTGGTGTGGACCCAAGTTTCATTCCTCACCTCGCAGGGATCGGTCCCTGCCATCCACTAAGCTCGCAGCACCCCCGACAACTGAGGAGCTAGGGGAGGAAAAAAAAACATTTATTTTTTTGAGGATACGGCCACATAGAGGTTTCCGGTGCTCCGGTACACATGTGGGCAGACTGAGAGGATTGTAGAAACAAGGACAATAAAGGATATAGTTAGAAGGAGAAATGTTGGGGAAAACACAGGGGGAACTGGAGGAGAAAATGGGATGGATATGATCCTATTTCATTGTACATAGGTAGAAAGTCTCAAAAACAAAGAAAAATCTGTTACACCGAGTACTGGCTGTCAAAAGGAAAGACTTTAATATACCTAGCCAACATCAAAGAATAGTTGAGCAGTAAGTACATTATGGAATATTGATGTTTGGTTTCACCATCATAGAAAGCTGTAGCTCACAGCCACATATTGTGATGCCTACCAGGATCTATAGCCATAGATCATGATGCACGGTTGGAAATGCCCTGCCTGTCACACATGCAATATCATAAAGTCAAAAGGTTATGCCAATCCATACAATGTTTGTGGTCACCCTGGGATTACTCACATAACAACACACAATCACTTGATTTTAATTAATTTTAAGCTAACATCCATTTTTATCAATACTCACATCGAGACACACAGGGTGGTGAAGATCAATCATTTTAGCCTTCCGCCACTTCCATCTCCCTAAAACTAAGTGCTACCCTGGTTCTCATGGTTACTTCC
Organism: Apodemus agrarius; assembly: GCA_964023405.1. Taxonomy (NCBI): domain Eukaryota; kingdom Metazoa; phylum Chordata; class Mammalia; order Rodentia; family Muridae; genus Apodemus; species Apodemus agrarius. Next base: position 27,152,181 of record OZ030007.1, read on the forward strand.
TTACAATTACTTCTAATCCCATTCATACGCTTCAATTTACTGTGAATATAATTGCACATCTGTTCCTTCTGTGTCCTGTGTCCACAGAGGCTCCTCTGCACAGCAACTTTTACCCATAGTGTAGACATTGCTATGATAATCCTCCACGAAACCGGTCAGTTTAGATTGTGAGTTTACGTTGTACCAAGTCTGGATTTTATACGACTTTTCTAATAGATTTTAATATTTTATCTTACCCAGAAGTTATTTTTTTTCCTATGATTGAATCATCATGCTTGCTGTGGCGGCTGGCTCATGTCTCAGTTAAGAATGTTTACAGCCTTCCTCAATCTCGAATAAACCAGGAGGCAAAAGCGGCACAAAAGTTATTGATTCACAGAACTTTTATCCCCTCCCAAAACTATAGCTTTCTTCTTGCTAGTGTTCTAAAAATCTGCCAACTTTGCTCCAAAATTATGGCCATAAACGTGTTGAACGTTTTATCTTTTCTCAGTCACCACACACTTACTGCTTTTGTGTGCAGGGACCGGGGAATCAAATAACCCTCCATACAGGTATGACACTCACTTAATTTTCAATTTTTCCCAAAATCTACAGTGCTGTGTCCCTTTTAGATCACTCTGGAACCAGCGCTCACCTTGCTAGACATCACAGGCGTTGCCTATGGAAGAGTCAGATTTCAGGAAACCACTGACTAAGACAAATGTAGAATTCCTCACCTGTATGACATATGGGTATTTTTAAGAACATGATATATGTAATCATACAATTTGGGTCACAATGGTATCTCATTATACCCTATTGCAATTCTAGTACACACCATGGTTTCTATCCCTTAAGGTTCTAAATTACTTTGAAAGAGTTTGCTACTCCTAGACCAGTAGATGTTTTTCATAATGGACATTGTCCTCACTCCTAATGTCTATTAGATGTTTTAACAGATTTGAGTCTTTATTACATTCTCTGGTGATATCTGCACCTATTAAATTTGTTTTAATTGAGTCACATATCCTCCCTTCTTTAGATGTTTCATAGTTTGTCATGGTAGATGGCTAAAAACCAGTACAGTCTGGAGAAAATATTGCCAGGTGAGGGCATGACCCTCCTACTGACGGATTACTGACAAGGTCTGAGCTGGTCTAAGCTGCTTTCTACACTGGGATGCACATCACCACGGCTTCGGTGAGACACACCTCATGCATCAAGCATGTTGAGAGCAAGATCACAAATAAGTTGCTAGGAGGCCTGTGAGTCTTGGCACTTGAAAGACAGCTTTAGGAACCGCCAGACAGATTTCCAGAGTGGTTGTACCAGCTTGCAATCCCGACAGCAGTGGAGGAGTGTTCCTCTTTCTCCACATTCTCGCCAACACCTGCTGTCTCCTGAGTTTTTAATCTTAGCCATTCTGACTGGTATGAGGTGGAATCTCAGGGTTGTTTTGGTTTGCATTTCCCTAATGACTAATGATGTTGAACTGGGCACGACACTTCCGGAGGACCCTGCTATACCACTCCTGGGCATATACCCAGAGGATTCCCCAGAAGGTAATAAGGATACATGCTCCACTATGTTCATAGCAGCCTTATTTATAATAGCCAGAAGAACCCAGATGTGCCTCAATGGAGGAATGGATAAAAAAAAAATGTGGTATATATACACAATGGAGCACTATTCAGCCATTAAAAACAATGAATTCATGAAATTCTTAGACAGATGGATGGAGCTGGAGAACATCATACTAAGTGAGGTAACCCAGTCTCAAAAGAACACTCATGGTATGCTCTCAATGATAACTGGATATTAGCCTAGAAACTTGGAATACCCAAGACACAATCCACATATCAAATGATGTCCAAGAAGAAGGAAGGAGTGGCTCCTGGTTCTGGAAAGGCTCAGTGCAGCAGTGTAGGGGAATACCAGAACAGGGAAGTGGGAAGGGGTGGATGGAGGAACAGAGGGAGGGAAGAGGGCTTATGGGACATTTGGGAAGCGGGGATCCAGGAAAGGGGAAATCATTTGAAATGTAAATAAAGAATATATCAAATAAAAAAAAAAGAAAGACAGCTTTATGATTCACCTTACAGATGTTATAATTCACAGTTGGCCGAGAGTTCTCAAACTTGCTGGAGTTCATTCCCTGCCTCACAGCCCAGTCACCAGCTTTTGTTCCACTGGGAAACTAGCTTCGTGCACCAGGCTGGCCCCCTCTTCTGCTGGCTCTGACCCTTCGCTTTGCACCAGTTCCCCTCCTCTGCTCTCCCTGACCCCTCCCTTTTCACCCTTCTTCCTCTTCTCTCCTCTAGGCCCTTCCTCCCTTCTTACACTTTAGAGAGCAGTTTCTGTGTCTTAGGTAAAGGCTTAGTGGTCTCCAGGGAATTCCAAATGCCGGTATAACTCATCAGCTCACAGAGGTAAGTAACATTTTACTAGGTCCATGTGCCTTCAAGAGATTTCTCTAATCCTCTGACCTGGGTCATGTGACCACTTGGGGCACTATATAAGAACTAAGGGATTTATTTCATCTCTGCTATCTTCCCCAGTCCTGAAAGCACTCCCCTTTGCTCGTCCCATGAAACTCCTGCCAAAGTTCTGATTGGCAGGTGAGACTTACATGACTATGCCATTTCTAGAAGCTTCTCTCCTTCACACCAGGCTACATGGGTTGCTGTCAAATATTGCTACTAGTGTGGCTGGGTTTTCCTTTCCCATTTATGAAGAATCTTCCACCCCACCAAAACAGTCATGAAGAATTCTCCTGAGAAAGATTAATAAATTTACACATCAAGAATGTAATGACTTCAGGTTTTTTGGCTCAATTATTTAAAAAATTTAACAAAAAAACCAAATGACCTATCTTATCCTGTGTGTTGTCCCAGTGATGGTAGAAAGACCAGTTTCATGTGATAGCATTTACACACACTCATTAGGGCATCCCTGGATCCATAAATTTGCTTTGAAGCTGTTGTGGTGGTCACCCTTGTAAGCCCAGCACTTAGAGAGTGACAGAAATCTCTAGATCAAAGATTCAACATAGTCAGTCTCAAATACTAAGAATAATGAAAACTCTATACTTGTTTATTTAACTTTTTCTTTTTGCCTTTTTCAGGATTTCTGACATGAGTAATGGATTTACATCAGTTCTACTCCCCATACCTTCAACTCCTCCTGTGTACCCCATACTCTTGTATTATTGTTTTACGAACACACACACACACACACACACACACACACCTTATTCAGTTCATTTGGTTTTATTCATAAGAGAGGGTTCCTCCCTGGAGAAGACTGATTTTTTTCCCCTCTCAGCAGACAGGAAGGAGGTCTTGTAAAGGATATCTCATTCACATTGGTTTGCTAAATGATCAAAACTCTATTATTAATATGTTTAAGGTATTGGCCTATTTATTTATTTTTTTTTGTTTTTTTGTTTTTTTTTTATCATTTTTTTTTATTTTCTATATTCTTTGTTTACATTCCAAAGGCTTTCCCCTTTCCCAGGTACCCCCCACCATATGTCCCATAATTCCTCTCCCCCCCCATGCTATTCCCCACTCTTTCCACCCCCCCACGATTTCTCTGTTCTGGGTCTACAATACTGGATCCAATCTTTACAGGCCCAGGGTCCTCTCATTTTTTTCTTCTTGAGAGTCATTTGACTTGCTAATTGTGCCTTGAGTATTTAGGGCTTCTGGGCTCATTAATATCCACTTATCAGTGATTGCATTTCGTGTGTATTCTTTTGTGATTGGGTTAGCTCACTTAGGATGATAGTTTCCAGATCTAACCATTTACCTACAAATTGCATGAATTCATTATTTTTAATTGCTGAGTAGTATTCCATTGTATAAATATACCACATTTTCTGTATCCATTCCTCCTTTGAGGGATATCTGGGCTCCTTCCAATTTCTGGCTATTATAAACAAGGCTGCTATAAACATAGTGGAGCATGTGTCTTTGTTGTATGCAGGGGAATCCTCTGGGTATATGCCAGGGTTGTTGTATGCCATGTCTTTGTTGTATGCCAGGGTCCTCTGGGAGTGGCATGCCCAATTTTCTGAGGAACCGCCACACTGATTTCCAGAGTGGTTTTACCATTTTGCAATCCCACCAACAGTGGAGGAGTGTTCCTCTTTCTCCACATCCTCGCCAGCACTTGTTGTCTCTCGAGTTTTTAATCTTAGCCATTCTGACTGGAGTGAGGTGGAATCTCAGGGTTGTTTTGATTTGCATTTCCCTGATGACTAATGATGTTGAACATCTCTTAAGGTGTTTCTCAGCCATCCGAATTTCTTCTGGTGAAAATTCTTTGTTTAGCTCTGTGCCCCATTTTTTGATAGGGTTATTTGGTTCTTTGGGGTCTAACTTCTTGAGTTCTTTGTATATATTGGATATTAGCCCTCTGTCGGATGTGGGGTTGGTGAAGATCATTTCCCACGTTGTTGGTTGCCGTTTTGTCTTTCTGACAGTGTCCTTTGCCTTACAGAAACTTTGTAATTTTATGAGGTCCCATTTGTCCATTCTTGATCTTAGAGCATAAGCTATTGGTGTTCTGTTCAGGAACTTTACCCCTGTGCCCATGTCCTCCAGGGTCTTCCCAAGTTTCTTTTCTAATAGTTTCAGTGTGTCTGGTTTTATGTGGAGGTCCTTGATCCACTTGGAGTTGATCTTAGTACAAGGAGATAAGAGTGGGTCAATTCACATTCTTCTGCATGTTGACCTCCAGTTGAACCAGCACCATTTGTTGAAAAGGCTATCTTTTTTCCACCGGATGGTTGTGGCTCCTTTATCAAAGATCAAGTGACCATAAGTCTGTGGGTTAATTTCTGGGTCTTCAATCCTATTCCATTGATCTACCTGCCTGTTGCTGTACCAATACCATGCAGTTTTTAACACAATTGCTCTGTAGTACTGCTTGAGGTCAGGGATATTGATTCCCCCAGAAGTCCTTTTATTGTTGAGAATAGTTTTAGCTATCCTGGGTTTTTTGTTGCTCCAGATGAATTTGAGAATTGCTCTTTCTAGATCTATGAAGAATTGATTTGGGATTTTGATGGGGATTGCATTGAATCTGTAGATTGCTTTTGGCAAGATGGCCATTTTTACTATATTGATCCTGCCAATCCAGGAGCAAGAAATATTTTTCCATCTCCTGAGGTCTTCTTCGATTTCTTTCTTCAGGGACGTGAAGTTCCTGTCATACAGATCTTTCACTTGTTTGGTTAGAGTTACGCCAAGGTACTTTATGTTGTTTGTGGCTATTGTGAAGGGTGTTATTTCCCTAACTTCTTTCTCAGCCTGCTTGTCCTTTGAGTACAAGAAGGCTACTGATTTGCTTGAGTTAATTTTATAACCAGCCACGTTGCTGAAGTTGTTTATCAGCTGTAGCAGTTTTCTGGTGGAGTTTTTTGGGTCGCTTAAGTAGACTATCATATCATCTGCAAATAATGATACTTTGACTTCTTCCTTTCCAATTTGTATCCCTTTGACTTCCTTATGTTGTCTGATTGCTCTCGCTAGAACTTCAAGTACTATATTGAAAAGATATGGAGAGAGAGGACAGCCTTGTCTAGTCCCTGATTTTAGTGGAATTGCTTCAAGTTTCTCTCCATTTATTTTGATGTTGGCTACTGGTTTGCTGTAGATTGCTTTTACTATGTTTAGGTATGGGCCTTGAATTCCTGCTCTTTCCAAGACTTTTAGCATGAAAGGATGCTGAATTTTGTCAAATGCTTTTTCAGCATCTAATGAGATGACCATGTGGTTTTTTTCTTTCAGTTTGTTTATGTAGTGGATTACATTGATGGATTTCCGTATATTGAACCATCCCTGCATCCCTGGAATGAAGCCTACTTGATCATGGTGAATGATCGTTTTGATATGCTCTTGGATTCGGTTGGCAAGAATTTTATTTAGTATTTTTGCATCTATATTCATAAAAGAAATTGGCCTGTAGTTCTCTTTCTTTGTTGGATCTTTTTGTGGTTTAGGTATCAGCGTAATTGTGGTTTCGAAGAACGAGTTGGGCAGTGTCCCTTCTGTCTCTATTTTGTGGAATAGTTTGAAGAGTATTGGTGTTAAGTCTTCTTTGAAGGTCTGGTAGAATTCTGCACTAAAACCATCTGGTCCCGTACTTTTTTTGGTTGGGAGGCTTTCTATAACCCCTTCTATTTCTTTAAGGGTTATGGGACTGTTTAGCTGGTCTACTTGATGCTGATTTAATTTTGGTATTTGGTATCTGTCTAGGAAATTGTCCATTTCCTCCAGATTCTCCAGTTGTTTTGAGTATAGGCCTTTGTAGTAGGATCTGATGATCTTTTGAATTTCCTCTGTTTCTGTTGTTATATCCCCCTTTTCATTTTTAATTTTGTTAATTTGGATACTATCTCTGTGCCCTTTGGTTAGTCTAGCTAAGGGTTTATCTATCTTGTTGATTTTCTCGAAGAACCAGCTCTTGGTTTTGTTGATTCTTTGTATGGTTCTCTTTGTTTCTGCTTGATTGATTTCAGCCCTTAGTTTGATGATTTCCTCTCTTCTACTCCTCCTGGGTGAGTTAGCTTCTTTTTGTTCCAGTGCCTTCAGGTGTGCTGTTAAGTTGCTAGTGTATGCTCTTTCCAGTTTCTTTTTGGAGGTGCTCAGGGCTATGAGTTTTCCTCTTAGCACTGCTTTCATTGTATCCCAGAGATTTGGGTAGGTAGTACCTTCATTTTCATTGAAGTCTAAAAAGTCTTTGATTTCTTTCTTTATTTCTTCCTTGACCAGGGTGTCATTGAGTAGTGTATTGTTCAGTTTCCATGTGTATGTGGGCTTTCTGTAGTTCTTCTTGCTATTGAAGACCACTTTTACTCCATAGTGATCCGATAGGAGACATGGGATTAGTTTGGTCTTCTTGTATTTGTTGAGGTCTGTCTTGTGACCAATTATATGATCAATTTTTGAGAAGGTACTGTGCGGTGCTGAGAAAAAGGTATACTCTTTTGTTTTAGGATGGAATGTTCTATATATATCTGTTAAATCCAATTGGTCCAAAGCTTCAATTAGTTTCACTGTGTCCCTGTTTAGTTTCTGCTTTCCTGATCGGTCCATTGAGGAGAGTGGAGTGTTGAAGTCACCTACAATCATTGTGTTAGGTGCGATGTGTGCTTTAAGCTTTAGTAAAGTTTCTTTTACGAATGAGGGTGCCCTTGCATTTGGTGCATAGATGTTCAGTATTGAGAATTCTTCTTGGTGGATTTTCCCTTTGACAAGCAGGAAGTGACCTTCTGTGTCTCTTTTGATGACTTTAGGTTGAAAGTCGATTTTATCTGATATTAGAATGGCTACTCCAGCTTGTTTCCTGGGACCATTTGCTTGTAGAACTGTCTTCCAGCCTTTTACTCTAAGGTGGTGTTTGTCTTTGACACTGAGATGTGTTTCCTGTATGCAGCAAAATGTAGGGTCCTGTTTCCGTATCCAGTCTGTTAGTCTGTGTCTTTTGATTGGGGAATTGAGTCCATTGATATTAAGAGATATTAAGGAATAGTAATTATTACTTCCTGACATTTTGGGAATTGTTATTATTATTTGTATTTGAGTGGTTCTCTTCTTTTGGGTTGGATGAGATGGGGTTTCTATCTTGTTTCTTCTGGGGTGTTGTTTCCCCCCTTGTGTTGGTATTTTTCCCCTATTATCCTTTGTAGGGCTGGGTTTGTAGATAAGTATCTTGCAAATTTGGTTTTGTCGTGGAATATCTTGGTTTCCCCATCTATGGCAATTGAGAGTTTCGCTGGGTATAGTAGTCTTGGCTGAAGTTTGTGTTCTCTTAGGGTCTGCATAAGGTCTGCCCAGGATCTTCTAGCTTTCATGGTCTCAGGTGAGAAGTCTGGTGTAATTCTGATAGGTCTTCCTTTATATGTTACTTGTCCTTTTTCTCTTACTGCCTTTAATATTCTTTCTTTGTTTAGTACATTTGGGGTTTTGACTATTATGTGACGGGAAGTATTTCTGTTCTGGTCCAGTCTATTTGGGGTTCTATAGGCTTCTTGTATATTCATGGGCATCTCTCTCTTTAGGTCGGGGAAATTTTCTTCCATAATTTTGTAGAAGATATTTGCTGGCCCTTTAAGTTGTAGATCTTCATTCTCATCTATCCCTATAATCCTTAGGTTTGGTCTTCTCATTGTGTCCTGGATTTCCTGAATGTTTTGGGTTACCAGCTTTTTGCATTTTGCATTTTCTTTAATTGTTGAATCCATGGTTCCTATGGTATCTTCAGCATCTGAGATTCTGTCTTCTATCTCTTGTATTCTATTGTTGATATTTGCATCTATGACTCCTGATTTCTTCCCAAGGTTTTCTATCTCCAACATTGTCTCCCTTTGTGATTGCTTAGTTGTTTCTACTTCTGTTTTTAGATTTTGTATGGTTTTGCTCAGATCTTTCAGTTGCTTGTTTGTGTTTTCCTGTAATTCTTTAAGGGATTTTTGTGTTTCCTCCTTTATGACTTCTACTCGTTGACCCATGTTCTCTTGTATTTCTTTGGGTGATTTTTGTTTCTCCCCCTTATTGGGATTCACTTTTTGCTCTATATTCTCCTGGATTTCTTTAAGTGATTTTTGTGTCTGCCTTGTATGGGCTTCTAGTTTTTGATCTATTTTCTCCTCTATTACTTTAAGAAATTTATCTAAGTGATCCTCAATCTGCATCTTTACCAGTGATTTTAGATCTGAGTCTTGTTTTTCTGGTGTGTTGAGATATCTGGGATTTAATTGTGTTTGTCTTGCAATGGCTTCTAGCTTTTGATCTATTTTCTCATGTATTACTTTAAGAGATTTATCTCAGTGTTCCTCTATCAGCATCCTGACCAGTGATTTTAGATCTGAGTCTTGTTTTTCTGGTGTTTCGGGGTATCCAATATTTATTGCTGTTGGGGAACTGGGTTCGGATGCCGCCATATTGCCTTGATTTTTGTTAGTAGCGATCTTACGTTTGCCTTTTGCCATCTGGTTAACTCTGGTGTTAGTTGGTCCTGTAGATACTAGCTGGTGCTTGACCCTCCTGTGGGGTTGTAAGGCTATTTCCCAGTGACTGGGATACCTGAATCACTGTCCTGCGGGGGTCTTGCTCACAGATTGCTGACAGGTGTCCTGAGTCCCCCGAGGTCTTAACCTCAGGATATCCCAGGTATTTGGTTCCGCCTGTTGGGCGGCTGCTCTGCACTGCTCCTGCTCAGGGTTCGCTGTCTGATATCCTGTTTCCCCAGGGGTCTTAAAGTTGGGATATCTCAGTTATCTGGTTCCGCCTGCTGGTCCCAAGCTGCTGGGAAGCTGGCTGGGTCCGGTTTCCAGCTTCCCTGCCACTGGCTGGATGGGAGGCTGGTTCGGCCTCCGGCTGGGTCTGGGTACCTGGCACACTGGCTGACTCTGGCTTCCTCACCACCAGCTGGACGGGAAGCTGCAGGCAATATGGCAGCTGCCTGCAGGGAGCTCGGGGTCCGCCCCGTGCGCCAGTGCAGAGTGCACCCGCTATTTTGTGCCCAATTCCCACTCCAGGCCTGAGTCCCCGAAGGTCTTAAACTCGGGCTGTCTCGGGTACCTGGTTCTGCCGCCGCCGCCGGATGGTTCTGAGCACCTGGCACGCTGGGTGACCCTCCGGCTTCCCCACCACCAGCTGGGCGGGAAGCTGCAGGCAATATCGGCCTATTTATTAAGACATATTAATTAGGAAAAGTAAGTTCTGGGAACCATTGCTATAACTTCAGGTGATATATATATTTTATAAGTATGCATTTATCTATATATTATAAACTGTATAACTAACCAGTATTATAAATGTTATTGGAAATTACAAACCTATGGACATTTAAAAATAAATAGTGTTGCATATACAAACTTAAACTATATATCAAAGGATGTCAGAAGTCCAATATTAGGATGGATACTCAGAGCATAAAAAAATAAGCAAGAATGTCCTAATATAGAGAATGCTGTTGACTTTGTTTCCCAGAGTATGTCCTAACTGGATTTAAGGGAAGTATCAAATTGGATGAGTAGCTGGAGGTACTGAAATATTTCCTTTCATTTTCATTTTTATATAACAAAAAGTAGGAAGAGATGAATTAGGAAAGTTAGGAATTGGTGGAATAACACTCAGAGATTTCTTCTTTGTCTGATATAGATAATGCCCAAATAAATCAGAGAAATTAATTGTAAACAATAAGAAGTATCTACTGTAACAGAAATAAATTGATAGTTGGGAATAAGAAATTGTGGTTTTGGGACTTTAAATGATCTGACATTTAAGGACAAAGCATGCATTACACTGATTTTATAAACCTCCACAAGTCCTGAGAGCTCTATACATGTGTGCAAAACAAATGTGTAGGCACATACATATAGCACATAAAAGAAATTAAAACAATGTAATGCTTTGCTTACTTCTATGAATAGTTTATATTTTGCTCATATTCAGATACAAGCAGAACTAATAAGTATTCTAAAATTACTGAAAATGTAGAACTTTAACTTTTGAATATTGAACCTTGTGAATGTTTGTTGCTAAGTGTTGAAAGTCGCAGGGTAGTTCTGAGAACCTCAAGGAAGCCTAACTATCAAACAATGGACTTGCTGCTAATGACCTCCTTGAGCTAATACTAATGCATTTGCCATTATCTAGCGTGTGCAGTTAGCAGGGCATTGGGAAGATTTTACTTCCATGCATTCTCTCTCTCTTCTGTTTCCTAAATGCCAGTGCAGTAATTGTGAGTTAGGTATTATGCAAAATAACCAAATGCTGTCTTTTTCTGCTTTCTCTCTGTGAGTTTAGCCTTCGGGGAAATGCCACATTTAGATTACAGCATCCCCTTTAAGAGACATAAACATAGACGGAATACCGAGAGTTCAGAGAGGCACAACGATGATAAAGGCAGCAGGAAATAAGACCTATGTGAGAAGGTTAGGGCAAGTGGACATGTTCTGTCTGGATAAAAGAAGAGTGGGGGGAAACATAACTGTCTGCGGATTCATTAAAGGCTGTTATCAAGAGAAGAGGGACCAATTCTCATTAGTCAGTGAGGACAGAACAAGAAGTAATAGACTTCGATTCCGGAAGGGAAGATTTGGGCTAAATATAAGGATAACTTTATAACAGTATGAATAGTTGAGAATGGCACCAGCTGTCAGAGGAGACTCCAGGATCACCGTCACTGGAGAAATTCCAACTGAATCCCCATGCCCATCGATCAGGAATGACTTAGTAATAATAAAATCAATTCCACTGTGATTCACAGGAATAGATTAGTGTGCCAGCATAGGTCCTTCCAACCCAAATGATTATATGATTAAGATACCAGCACCCAAGGGGAATCGATCTGTGCACGAGGGAAGGAAGAGAAATTCTTTACAAGCTGCAGCTGTAAATCTGAAAATTAAGCAATCCAAGGATGTTTAGCTCAGGGAAAGCCTGAACCTGCTGAGGATCTATGGAAAGAGAGAGAATGAAATGGCACATCCCTTATTCTAAAATATGCACCTGACCATTGTCAAGCCTAAGACTTAAAAATTGGTCTCTATAACATTACAGATTTCCTCGTTAATATTCAGCTTGAATGTATCGCATTGATATTTTAATTTATCAATAGAAATTAGGCGTTTAATTTTTTCTCATGGTATGAAAAATAAAGCTAAACAGAAAATTGTTTTTGTGAGAATAGTCTTTGTAGGTTAAATCGGGCTTTTTTTTTAAATGAAGAATATGTTTAAGCAATATTCTGGCTTCATTCATACCTACGGGTTTTACTTGATAGTCAGGAGACTAATTAGAATACAAAATCCCTGTAATTCAATACAGTGTGGGTCAAAATTACCAATTCAATTTTTTAATCTTAAAATTGATTTCTGCATCTGTGATGCTCAGAGTGATTCTCAGCCTTATCCAAAGCATGCTGTCTGTGTGCTCTGAGCCTCCTTGCACCGACCTTGCCAGCACACTGCAATAGTCGTTGTGAATCTTTGAAAAGGCAGTATTTAATTTTTCAGTTGTCTTCTCCCCTTCCACCTTTCTAGTTTTCCTTTTTTTAAAGAAGGAAAGCACATGGTGTCATTTCCCCTTGCCTAGGTTGCATTATTAGTACTGACCTCACTATCATGGTGTACGCCGCCGCCAGTTGATCATCCCTACACTGTCCTGGCAATGACGGCTGATGGATGAATGGAGAAGCCTCCCATTGGAGGAAGCAAGGTGCAAGGGCTGGAGTGATAATGAGGAGCCTAGCATGAGCCCAGCATGCACAGTGGTAGGCATTTCCCCTAAATAAAAACTCCATGTGTACTTCTCTGTAAACTGAGAATCTACGTGGGAAGAGTAAAGCCTGGACAGATGATGTTTTTCTGCTTAGAGACCGTTTATGTCTCCCCAAACATTAAAAACTAATGGATTCCTGGATTTAAAGCCTTTCCAAGCTTCTCGTCTCCGTTTCCTTGCTTTATTATTGGGCCCATCTGCTGTAAGCGTTTGTCTCATCCCCAGCCTCCAGGTGTCCTCATCCTGGACCGCGAACGCGCGAAAGAGCTCGATTTTGTTACTCTCATTCTCATTCAGCTCTAATTCGCCTTTCATTCTTGGCTAGACTAATCCCAGGAAATGCGTATTCCCGTGTCTCTCCTCCAATCAGGGAGTTTCTACTTTTCCTCTGTGACCTCTTTAGCACCGGTTGCTCCCTAACATGGTGTCCAAATGCACCTACTGTTGTTTATCCTTTCATATGTTTGTTCAGCTGGGACGGGCCGCTGCTTCCTTACCTATACTCTGTTTTCCAAGGATTCTTGTCTTTCAAAATATATTTGGGACTTTTAAAGTATTGGCTCCTTGGTGAGAGATGCAAAATAAATAACAGGCAAGCTTGAGTTCAAGGTCCGTGCGTTTATGTTCGCTAGCCATGGCTGAGGATGGGTGGATCGGTAGTTGCCTCTCTACGGATGGTTGTGAACCACCATGTGGTTGCTGGGATTTGAACTCAGGACCTTCAGAAGAGTAGTCAGTGTTCTTAAGGGCTGAGCCATCTCTCCATCACCCCCCCCAGTAGTTTTCTCTCGAACTCTCTATTTCTTTGTCAGTTGCTATTTCAGGCAGCTATTGTGAATCAAGGAGAAAACGCGCATGAGCACAGTACAGAGTAAGAAATCTCACACTTAGCAAATCAGCCTCAGTTATATTGTCTTGATATTAATATTTAAATACACTTGTGGATTAAACCCTGCTGATTGTGCGAGACTTTTGAGACATCTTCCTTCTCATAGACCCATGGCACCTTTATATGGTATCAGTTATATCCTGATACCTTTTATGTTTTGCCTATAGGAAAGATCATTCTTCTAAATATCATTAAGGGAGAAATTGTGCCTCTATCGATATTTTAAACCATCTGTAATTGATACAACATAATCAACATTCAATGTACTTTTTAAATTAATCAGTGGTTTTACATGTCATGACCAGTACCTGGAAAGGCTCTGTACTTGCTTGGAATGATACCTAACTATGAAGAAATATAAGTTTCATACATGTTTAGCTGCACAGGACAGAATCGTGCCATTAGTCTTAATATTCAAATGACAAAGTTACCATGAGTCTTGAGGTTAGGTCTATTCTATCATCACTAAACTTTTATTATTTTATTCTTTTTATTCTCATTATGTAGACCTTGGCTGTCCTTAAAGTCATTATGACAACCAGGCTGGCCTTGAACCATTCCTGCCTTCCTCTCCCTCTCCCCCTCTCCCTCCTCTTCCTCCTCCTCCCCTTCCTTCTTCCCCTCCCTGCCTCTCTTGTCTCATGTGTGTATTGGGTATTCATATGTATTCACGTGTGTATGTAGATGTGCTCACTTGTGCGTTCATGTGTGAAGGCTAGAGGTCAGTGTTTTTCTCTATCACTCTGCATACTATTTTATTCTATTTTTTCGAAATAGGGTCTTGTGGGACCGTGGTGTGAGACAGTCTGTAGCCTGGTTGAGCAAGGCTGCTCCGGAAACCCAGTAGAACATTCTACAAGGGACGGAACCGTGAGCCATACTCTCAGACTGCTGACTCCTCAACTCCATAATCCTGCGGCCATCATTCACATCAGTCATGTATGGCCACGCCCCAGGCCCCTAGCGTTCTGGCTGGACTCCACCCCTACAGTCACGTGGCTACAGCCAGGCTTTCCCCGCCCCTAGGTTACCTATTGCCAGGTAACCCAACTTACTATTAAAAAAAAAAAGGCTTCTTGCCCCTTCTCTCTCATCTCTCTGCCTCATCTCTCTCTGCCCCTCCCTTTGCTCCCCCTCTTTCTCCCTTCTTTTCCCCCTTTCCTCATAGTCATGGCCATCCCTCTATCGTCTCTTTTCTCTTTATTTCCCTATCTCCTTTTCTCTTTCTAGTCTTCTAATAATAAAGCATTAAAACTATGAGCTGTCTCTTCTTATCAAACCCGCCCTGTAGAAGCATCTGCCCTGTGGAAGCGTGGAGCAGGCCTCAGTGCTTCCAGCCATCAGAGAAAGACTGAGCCTCCTCACAGCCAAGTTTTTCCTACAGGTACTCAGGAGGTTCATGCCAGAATGGCCCCGCCCTCTGGGTAAAGACCTCCTCTCTAGCCAGGCAGCCTCCTGTGTGCTCTATAGGTACTCAGGTGTCTGCACTCCCTACCCTGGTGCAATGTGTGGTCCTGCTGGTGTTCCCCTATGCCCCTGGGCTCTGCCTGCCAGAGTTCTCCTAGGCGGGACCTCGCCGCCATCACCCCCGTTTCTTATTATTTTCCACAGGGTCTCTCATTGAATGAGGAGCTTCTCATTTCTCTAGATTTGCTAGCCAGCCAGCCAGCCTTTGGGATCTGCTTATCTTCAAAACCCCAGGACTAAGGTTATAAGCATGAGGTCCTGTGGGTGTTGGGAATCCAACGTGAATTCCATACACTTGCCCAGAAAGAACTTTATCCATTGATTCATGTCCCCAGGCAACCTTCCTCCACACACATGCACACGGGCGCGCACATACACACACACACACACACACACACACACACACACACACACACGTAGTTGGAATTATATATTGGAATAGATAGATAGATAGATAGATAGATAGATAGATAATTCTATTTAAACCATAAAGAACACATAAACCTGGTATTTATTTGCGGTTTGTAAGCCTAGATTGGTCAGGTTTGAGCAATGTTATATCCTAACCATATATCCCTTGTTACTTGCTGTTCCTACTTGCCACATGCTTATGATCCATTTTCTCTCATGGCTGCCTCCTCCTCCTCTTCATCCCACCTGTCCCCTCTTTCCCTCCTACTGAGACCTCTCACTCGATCTAAGGCACAATCACAGGCCTTAGCCTTTTGTTGACCAATTATCAGGGTGGGTGAGAATTCACTCCTCTTGTGGCAACCAGATCCTGAGGTACAGGTTTTAGCATTTGAACACATAACAGCACCAGCCAACCCCAACATATCTCCAAAGCCTGAAGCCTATCTCTGCATTCTAATTTAAGGAATTATATTTCTCTAATCTGCTCACTTTGTACAATGTGTAACTGCACCCCTCAAATGGGTTAAACTTGTCATCATCTCAGAAAGCATGAGGCTTCTAGTCTTACTCTTTTTTTGTGATACATAGTGTCTCTATAATTTTACAGGCTGGACATGTGCTTCCAAGGCTCCTCCCAGTACTTTATATAAAATAACCCCCAAAACAACACAGTATGTTGAACATCTAAATATCCTCTGTACATCTCATGCTCAATATTGACTTCACCAGTCAGAAAATGAAAATAAAAATGAAATCAGTGCTTCATTTTAATCAGTGCATTAACAGAATGGTGATTTTGTTTTTAAGGATACTATAAACGTTAGAGATTATTAAATATATAAATATCATTTTCTCTCTAGGATTACTGGTAATTCTATGCAACCATTGTACAATATCTCCATCTGTCAGATTCTCCCTGTTACTTTCTCAACTCTTGACTTCATGGGATTCTGACCAGCCTTTCTCACGCATTCACATACATGTCTCCCAGATCCTAACTACTCTGCACCCTTTTGCATTTAGATATGTGTCCTATACTTTTATATTAAATAATCCTAGTTTAAGAAAAGTTTTATCTCTTTTAACTTAAATTGCAACTCCCAATGGTAATTCTAGATTAATCTTTATGGTCAAAATAACCCTGTTATTTCATGCTATGCATTAATAAAAATAGTTACTTCATGTACACAGTTGCTTAAGATATATTTTCCATTTAAGAGCAAGATATGTAAAGTGTGCTAGCCCACTCACCTCTGTATCTCAAGAACCTGAAATATGAAGGCTCTCAGTGACAATCTCTTAAGTGACTTTGAAAGGATCTCATTGAACTGGGTATTCTCAGTGACGTATAAGGCTCCAAAACAACCATTTCTTTTATTAGTCACCATCTGATTGAAATACATACATATATAAATATATATAATTTAGTATATGAATATATAAATATCCATGTGTTCATGTTGAAGGAGGGAGTGTGTGTGGGCATAGGTGGGTGAGTACTTTTATAAAGCACTACTTACAAACCTTGCTGAAACTATGCTAAAATAAATGACAAATGAAAAAAAAATGTAACCAGCCCAAACCTACAAAACAAAATAAAAAAGCACTTTGATTGTGAAAATTCAAAATAGAGAACTTAATTCATCCTAAACATTCTTTTCCTAATCAATGTAACTTTGATAGAGAATGCATGAACAAAACTTTATCTTTTTTCTTTTTACTTCTGTCAATAATGTCCTAGTCGGTAAATTCTTACTAGCTAACTTATCTAAATTTGCAGCCACTATAAGTTTTAGTTTTGGTGCTTGTAACTTCTGTAATCAATATGATTTGGGCTATAATAAAAGTGTTTTTCTGATCTGTAGAAGTAAACCTAACTCTGGTCCCTTCTGTTTTAGTGAGCCAGGTGTGATGGGAAGGCCAACATGAAGACATCCAAGGGCTCCTAGACATTTCTGCATTGTTTGTGGAAGCAAACAGCAAAATACTGTAGATTAAGTATTTTTAGTGTGACGTCAACTATGGACATGTGATAGAGAATATGGTTGTAAGACAGCAAAGAACCACGCCACTTAGAGAAGTGCCCCTAGATCATCACCAGCGACTGCAATTCTTCCTGGTGTAGCCTTCCTGGCACCCTCGCAAGAACTCACTTCCACTCACTTCGTAAATGATATGTTTTTCTCTAACACTGACAAAATGGGAGTTGACTGATATATTTTAGAGATGAACCAGACTATGTCTATGACTGTCTTGATTAGTTTCACTCCTTTTTTGGGCCATCCTCTGTCTGCTTCAGTTGGTTATGATAATGTCTTTGGGAGGTACTGTGACTCCTGTGCTCAGTCTTGCTTTAGACAAGATGTTTGCATTGGATCACACCCTGAATAAGATAGTCTGCCTTCTTTTCCTCAGCTCAGTGCTCTGCTCACATTAAGGCTGGGCATTCAGCCACTATCTCTGCTTGGCCCACGGATTCTGCTATGTATCCTTGTTACCAAGTTCTCAGAGAGTCACTCTCTTTTCCTAACATCCATTATTTTAAAATTTAAGATCTGTAATTTAACTTTTAAGCCAGTTGACACTGATGCTGTTTCTATACACGCATACACACACACACACACACACACACACACACACATACATACAAATTCTCTCTTTCTCACTAACTCACTCAGATTCCTGAATTTTACTAGGTTCCCTCATTTCAGTGATTGAATGTTTACTGTACCTTGGTATTTCCTCTGATGCCATATTTTTCCTCCACTGGCCTCACACTCTAATGTGATCTTGACTATATATGACCATACATATCTTTCTGATATTTGTTTTCTGCAGAACTTCATATGCTAACAATGTGGAAGAAAGGTAATTATTTAGCAGAAAGTACACATGTGCGTTTATTTTTATAAAACCATCACACTGAGTAAAATTGTTCAACCTTAGATTGTCTTTTTAAATACTGTTTTAAAAAATCCTAGTTGTAGCTAAAAGACAGACTTAAAGGTATATTACTTCATTCATGTTAGTATTCAGTACAATCAAAATAAAGGTATGTGTACAGTTTCTACTATTCCTAAATATCTTAAGTTAAATAATGAGAATTCATGGTAGCCTAATAAGTTAACATAATGAGTGGTCATGGTTTTGTCACCAGTGGTGAGTGGAGGATTTCATCTTATCATAAGGACTGTGGGGAGTAGTGATGCTGCTCTTATTAAAATACGGAACTCATCAAAGAATATCAAAATAGAGATTTACTAGAGGGTCAAACACGTTTGGTTTGTCTCCAAAACCAATAAGCTTTTCAATCCTTGTACCACTTTGAAATGAAAATGACGCTAAGAGCCACAGTTTGCTGGCACCGTGGGCTAGGAACTAAAACAAACCTATTCATCCCAAGAATTATGTCTACATTAATCTCCATATTCTCGCATCTCTGAGGACTTCGAATGTCTGTTACTGACATGGCCTAAATACTACTCCTTCCATGTTGTTTACCAACCATAATTCTACTGTGGGAACAAGAGATGATGTAAGGGGTGTCCAAGCCAAACGTTTTAAGCAGGATGATTAGGAATCATCATAACTGTTCCTCAGTTTTATTTTCTGTTTTGTGATCCAAGCCTATGCATCCCATGGTTTCATTTCTTAGTTGACTAACATTTCTTGAAATGTTTGGTTCTTGAGACAAGAACCTCTTTATTGAGAAAGTAGATTTCTTTCCTCAGTGTTTATACTCAGCATAAGTAAGGGTGCCTCACTAAAATGATGTAGAGAGCTGCATTGGGGTGCTATGCCACTGTAAGACCCAAAAGAAAAACAGGGGCACCCCAGCGCCCCACGCCTTGGAAGCCATCACCCCAATCACTCACAAGAAACAGTCTTGATGCAAATAGCAGGAGAATTTTTATTCCAGAGCTCTGGGGTCACGGCCATTCCCCGTGCGGGGTAGATGACAGTGAACACCGGGTGCAGAAACAGGACTGCTTTTATAGATTTACAGCAAAGCCCGCCTAACACAAGCCACTCCATAACTTCCAAGCCAATCAGTTTAAATTATCCAAGCCTGCGCTCTCTGAGAACCAATCAGTTTCCTATAGAAGCTAGATAAACTAGTTAAGTCATTTCCGCTTACGTGGCCGCCACACACCACGCACAGGGTCACGCCAGGGTTAAGCACAGCATCACATACGTATTTCCTGTTATGGGGCTGGTGCATCTGCCGCAGTGACCTTGCTGACCCAGCGGTGTCCACCCTTGCTTCAGCTTCTCTGCAGGAGGCAAAGCAGGAAAGGATGCTAGGGACCTTCTCAGCCTGTAGCCCTCATCCTTTTACCACCTGTCAGGAACTTGACATTGACTAAGGTGAAGTTCCTCTCCTAGCCTTTGATCAAGAATTCCTGTGCTAGCCATAATCCTGCTCGACCTAGGGTGGAGTGCTTAGACCAAGGTGAAGCCCATTGGTCTCCAAGGACCTGCAGTCCCCTGAGGCACCAGCCACCTGTGAAGTAAGTAAACCAGTTCTGCAGACCTGTTTCCAGCCTTTGGGGGAAGGGTCTTCCCCTGCCTATATATACTTGGAGACCTCCATTGAACTTTGAGCCTTGAACAGGAAATTCGTCTTGGCTCTAAGTTTCGCCCATCACCCCATTTCTATTCCCAGCTTTCCTTCCAGGGAACATGGTAACCCGTCTGAATGTAGCTGCGGGGCCTACAAATGACTTTACTTGAGGCTGGAGAGATGGTTCAGTGGTTAAGAGCACAGGCTGCTCTTTCAATTCCCAACTACCACAGGCTGGCTCATAACCATCTATAATGTGATCTGATGCCCTCTTCTGGCATGAAGACATTCATACATAAAATAAATTAAAAACATGACTTTACTTCATGAAAAGGCTATCAAGTCTAATGAAATATATAGTCCAGATTTTCACACATTCTTTCATTTCTTTCTTCTAGAGTTCCAAGTAACTGAAAGTTATATTCCTAAGGCTGACAAATGTTAGGTGTTAAATATTAGACAAATGCTTCAAACAAAACAATCCCTTCACAGCACTTGTCTGAAAACTCTCTAAAGAGACAAGAGAAGTTTAAAATTTCTCATTCTAAAATAATCTAAGGAAATTACTATTGTGAGTGGACAATTATTCACTTCGACTAACCCAAATTTATTTAATGAGATAGACATATAAATAAACATTGCATATTTGAACTGCACAATGTGAGATGCAGAAAGTGAAACCTTTTTTGCTTCTGACATTTTTGACTCTAAATGTCAGATAGGTAAATTAATATTTTTCCTGAAGTGCATTTTGCAGAGTTATTTTACCAAACAACAATGAGGAGATAGCATTGTGAATTCTGGTGTGTGTGCCTCAAAGGGAGCTCCTTTCCTCTTACCTAGCCTGATTCAGTTTCTACTATAGAAATAGATCCTAGGAAAGACATCTGTTGTCTATCCCTGAGAGTGCACATTTAGAGTTCACCAATGAATACTATCCCGGGGATGGACAGGGCTCCCCAAAGCACAGAGTGGGCATCAGATTAGAGTCATGCTTGCTGGAATCCAATGAAACTAAAAGTCTACATTAAAGACCGAGTCTCTCATTAATGATACAAGGAAATATTCAGCTAAAAATAATAAAACAATGAAAATAAATTTAACTTAAAAGTTTCTAGCATTTACTTTTAAATCTTGGTTTATTTTGATCCCAGAAAGTTAGTTTGACTCGTAAATAATATGAGATTGGATATAAAAAAACAGAATAGGCATTCATTAGTGTAAGCACTTTTTGATCAATGTTTTTTGAAGAATAAGTCAATATTTTGGGAAGAAAAGATCAGAATTTCAATCTCCTCAAGTTCCTCTAAGAAAGTTAGGGTGCTCCTCAAATAAGTGGGTAGAAACAGAGAACATTTGCTTAATAAGATAAGCCAGGGATAGAAATACAGTGTGTGTTCTTATTGTAGAAGCCATACATCAGTTTAATACAAGCAAGTGGAATAGTGGTCCCTCAGGATTAAGAACCAAAAGGTGACAGTAGGAGAGAGGAATTTCTCTCTCTCTCTCTCTCTCTCTCTCTCTCTCTCTCTCTCTCGTTATTGAAAAGGGAAATAAAAACATCTTATGATAAAATTAAAGATTTACATGGAAATATTTCAGATAAAATAGAAGAGATACATAGAAAAATATGTTAAAATTGACAATTTTCATGGAAAATTAAAGAGTAAAGTGGTAGACATATAAAACATTGCTAAATTAATTGAAATATGGAATAGAAACATTTTATGATAGAATTGAAGATTTATGTGGAAAATATTTCTGATAAAATTGTAGAAAAAATGTAGAAAAGCATGTTAGAATTGAAGATTGTCATGGAAAATTTTATATAGATATAATAATGGTAGGCATGAAAGTAGTCCTAAGTTGATTGAAAGTGGAATTATAAACATTTTCTGATAAACTTGAAGATTTACATGGAAAATGTTTCTGGTAAAATTCAAGAAATATATAAACAAACACATTAAAATTGACTATTTCATGGAAAATTTTACATATAAAATGGTAAATATAAAAACTCTTTCTAAATTAATTGAAGGTGGAATTACAAACATTTGTGATAAAGTCAAAGATTTACATTGAAACATTTCTGATAAAATATAGGAAATATATAAAAAGACACTAAAATTGAAGATTATCGCAAAAAATCATGCAGATAAAATGGTAGACATAAGAAGACATTACTAAATTACTTAAAAAGGGAAGTACAAACATTTTCTGATAAAATTGAAGATTTACATGAGAAATATTTTGTTAGTCTATGTCTTTTTATTAGGGAGTTGAGTTCATTGTTGTTAAGGAATAATGATTGTTGCTTCCTGTTATTTTTGATGTTATTTTTATGTTTGTGTGGTTATCTTCTTTTGGGTTTGTTGAAAGAAGATTACTTTCTTGCTTTTTCTAGGGTGTAGTTTCCCTCCTTCGGTTGGCATTTTCCAACAATTATCCTTTGTAGGGTTGGATTTGTGGACAGATATTGTGTAAATTTGGTTTTAATCATGGAATATCTTGGTTTCTACATCTATGATGATTGAGAGTTTTGCTTTGATTGAGAAGGGGATTTTTTTTACAAAAAGACATTTAAAAACAGGTACCAAAATGCAGTTAGATAAGAAAATTTGGTTTCGATGTCTGTGGTCGATTAGGTCGATTTGATTAGGTATGCTCCCCACTATCATAAGACTTGTGAGTTTGAATATTTGGTCCATAGGGAGGAATCCTATTAGGTGTACTCTTGTAGAAGTAGGTGTGGCCTTGTTGGAGGAAGTGTGTCACTGTGTGGGTGGGCTTTGAGGTCTCTTGTCTGCTTAAGCTACTTTTAATGTGGACACTGTATCCTACCTGTTGCCTTTCAGGATGCTTATCTTTAGGCTTCTCCAGTACCATATCTGCCTGTGTTGCCTTTCTTCCCACCATAAAGATGATGGACTAAACCTCTGAAACTGTAAACTCACCCCAATTAGGTGTCTGCCTTTATAAGAGTTTTTGGGGTCATGGTGTCTCTTCACAGCAATGAAATCCTAAGACAGTGTCTGATAATACAGTAAAGTAACTTGATACCTACCACTATTTATAATATATTTCAAAATAATCAATATAATCTGCAGTTTCTCAACATGTAGAAATGAAACATATCTGATACATAATGTTAATCTTTCTAATTTGATATTCCACATTGCATATGCCTACTGGATTATTGACCTGTATATAAACATGTACATATATTACTTTCAATTTAAAAATCAAAAACTGGTTGCCAAGTGACTGGGTAAAAGGATGGTTGCAAAGGTCAAGCAGGACATTTTGTAAGTGTTAAGTTGTATTGCAGTGTTGAAGCCATCTTAATTTGTATAGCCTAAGTCATCAAGATAAAGGCCTGGGAAATATTAAAATAAAAATCTTTATATATTTACTTATTTTTAAGACCCATAATATGTTTTGTGATTTAACTAGTAAATAAGTTACATTGAGTACTAGCTGAGAAAGATAACAATTAGAAGGTATTTTGTGAAAAACCATTGAAATATCCCAAACAGGGAAAGAAGAGAGAACAAAGGGCCCAGAATTTGGTGTGCAGAACTGTGGTCCCCCTGACAGAACAGATGTGCATTTGGGAATTGCTCTCTGTGTGCTTTGATGCCCTTATTAGCATTGTACACTGAGTCTCTTTGGTTGGTCTAAGAACTCCTGCTCAATTTTGTTTTCCATTTCTATACAATATTCCACATTTTTAGCCCAGTATATGTGTCCTTGCTGATGAAGCACATTTCTAGTTTTAATGTCAATGTAATTTTATTTTTTGACAATCTCATACATGAGGGCTGTATACTTTATCTGAACCACAGGAATTAGATAAGGATCCAATTTCTGTTTCCATGTTTCCACAGCTCCTCAAATTCATGACCTCTCCCTTAATTGTTATTGATACACACGAGCGCGCGCGTACACACACAGACACACACACACACAGACACACACACACACAGACACACACACACACAGACACACACACACACACACACACACACACACACACACACACGTATGTAGATATGACCTGGTGAGTTGTTTTAGTGCTGCTTGTATGCATATGTGTTTAGGGCTGACAATTTCAGATTGGATAATCTACAGAGGGGCGTATCCCTGGGGAAGACTGGTTCTCCCTCTAACAGCAGCCACTGACTAACTGCCTGTTCCTCTTCATCTATTGGTAAGCTTTTCTCCATTCGCATTGGGATGTCAATTGATGTTTTCATTGTACAGACAATATTGGGAGACCATATTGTTGATATTTCATGGGTGTGGCTCCTGTTTCACAGGAGGTATCCTAGCCCTAGCTCTCTCAAAGGGGGTATCCTAGTCCTGTGGCTCTTAATCATTCCTGCTTGCTCTACAATGTTCCCTGAGCCTTAGGTGTGATGGTTTGTAGGCAACATGATCTTGGGTCCTGCTTTTGTAGTAATTCAGACAGTCTGCTGTTATAATTAGAAAAGTTAGCCTATTAACACTCTGGTTATTGGAAAGCAAGACTACCATCATTTTGTTAAATCTTAGTTTCATTATCTTTCAAGCAGCAAAACAATTACCAAAAAAAAAAATCGAAAATTTTTAAATGCTAAAAACTTATAAAAATATTCAAATTGCAAATAATCAAAGATGTCAAAGACTGATTACGAAGGTTTCCTTGGTTTGCTATTAATCATATTAGTAAAGTTTTATATATGTGTATATATATGCATGTTATTTACTTATTGTAGATGAAAATTATATTTTCATAAATTGATAGTCATAAAATAGCACAATTTGTCTAGAAAATATTTGACAATGTGAATCAAAGTGCATTCACTTTGAACCGTTCAATTACATGTCCTTCAAAGTAATGAGAGAAAAATTGCAAGAAACCTAAATGCAAAAGCTGAAAGCTGTGCAATATGGTATATTTGCATTAAAAGGACTTAAAATACATAGTTTTAAAAATATTTTTCATAATCTACTGTTATTAAAGAACAAAATATAGAAGATTATATATAGTACATGGGCACATATACTTATAAACATAAATAGTAGCTATCTTGGATTTTTAAATTACAGGTGATTCGAACTTTCTCTTTTTGTCAAAATTTGTGTGTGGGAAAATCAAAAATAAAATTATCATGTTAACTTCAAGTGCATAAATGTATATGATTCTGATTAGAGACTAAATGTCACATACACGATCAAGAGTATATACAAAGTGAAATACAGTTTAAATATAAATGATATTTCCTTAAAAATGACACATTTATAAAGAAATATTACAAGTATGGCAATTTTTCTAATGCCATTTTACATAGTGCTATAAAGAATATGGCTGTCAAGCCCCACACACCTCAAAACGTAATGACTAGAAATGTTCAAGTTGTTTGGTTTCATAAATTTAAAATTATGAAACTGATATTCAAAGACAAACCATTCATGGCATTTATCTTATCATTATAAAACATGCTAAGCATCATTCTTCAGGTGAAGGAGAAAGAGCACACACACGCACACACACGCTCACACACACACACACACACACACACACACACACGCACACATCTATGCACATCAGCAGGAAAGTGCTGAATAGCAAGGCTAGTGTCCACTACAGCACCTGCCTGAGGAGGGTATTTATGAGGAATGCTAGAGGACAAAGGTAAGACACCGACTCAGACAAGCCCCCATTGGTGACTTCCATCTTGAAACAAGAGATTTGATGACCCTTATTATATCTGCTTGCTGAGCAGAACTCCCCAAGCTATTAGTGGTCATAAAATTACCCAGCTGTTTTTCAAATTCAACCATGGTGTTTGACTCAGTGACCTCCCCGGTCGATGAATTTCACAGGTTGACTATACACATGCAGAAGGCATTATTTACCTCAATTTGTACTGAATTTACTGCCCCTTATTTTTTATCAAGTACCTGCTTATCCTCAGCGTATTATTGAACAAGGTGACCAAAATGTCCTTTATAATTCTGAGAGCTTTAATCAAGGATTTCTAGAAAATACACCATAATTTAAAAAAAAAAATTCTTAAGAGAGGTGCAAAGTCTAGCTTCAGCTCATCTACTTTCTGTCTAAATTTTATTTTCTCCAGTATTCATTATTTGGCTATGGTTCCAATTCTATATCTTTATACTCACACTATTAACAAACCAAGAATGAAAGTCATGAATATATGTTTCTTTTCAGTAAGGAATTTCATTTTGTTTTTATATAAAATTATTAAATTATGATACGATGATTTTCTTTTAATTGAATTATTTGTTCTTATAAAATAGACATATTCAAAACATTTAACTGAGCTAGAGTGTTATGATGTTCAAAGGGGGCATTATAGATATTATCTTTGAGAGCAGTTACTTTCTTTTTTTATTTTTTATTCTTTTTTTTATTTTCTATATTCTTTGTTTACATTCCAAAGGCTTTCCCCTTTCCCAGTTCCCCCCCACCTTATGTCCTATAATTCCTCTCCCCCCCAACTATTCCCCAATCACCCTCCCCACCATTTCTCTGTTCTGGATCTACAAAACTGGATCCAATCTTTTCAGGCCCACAGTCCTCTCCTTTCTTCTCCTTGGGAATCATTTGACTTGCTAATTGTGCCTTGAGAATTTACGGCTTCTGGGCTCAATAATATCCACTTATCAATGATTGCATTTCTTGTGTATTCTTTTGTGATTGGGTTAACTCGCTTAGGATGATATTTTCCAGATCTAACCATTTGCCTACAAATTGCATGAATTCATTATTTTTAATTGCTGAGTAGTATTCCATTGTATAAATATACCACATTTTCTGTATCCATTCCTCCTTTGAGGGATATCTGGGCTCCTTCCAACTTCTGGCTATTATAAACAAGGCTGCTATGAACATTGTGGAGCATGTGTCTTTATTGTATGCAGGGGAATCCTCTGGGTATATGCCCAGGAGCGGTATGCCAGAGTCCTTTGGAAGTGACATGCCCAATTTTCTGAGGAACCGCCAAACTGATTTCCAGAGCGGTTTTACCACTTTGCAATCCCACCAACAGTGGAGGAGTGTTCCTCTTTCTCCACATCCTCGCCAGCACCTGTTGTCTCTTGAGTTTAAATGGCCATCTTGCCAAAAGCAATCTACAGATTCAATGCAATCCCCATCAAAATCCCAAATCAATTCTTCATAGATCTAGAAAGAGCAATTCTCAAATTCATCTGGAGCAACAAAAAACCCAGGATAGCTAAAACTATTCTCAACAATAAAAGGACTTCTGGGGGAATCAATATCCCTGACCTCAAGCAGTACTACCGAGCAATTGTGTTAAAAACTACAAGGTATTGGTACAGCAACAGGCAAGTAGATCAATGGAATAGGATTGAAGACCCAGAAATGAACCCACAGACTTATGGTCACTTGATCTTTGATAAAGGACCCACAACCATCCAGTGGAAAAAAGATAGCCCTTTCAACAAATGGTGCTGGTTCAACTGGAGGTCAACATGCAGAAGAACGTGAATTGACCCATTCTTATCTCCTTGTACTAAGATCAACTCCAAGTGGATCAAGGACCTCCACATAAAACCAGACACACTGAAACTATTAGAAAAGAAACTTGGGAAGACCCTGGAGGACATGGGCACAGGGGGAAAGTTCCTGAACAGAACACCAATAGCTTATGCTCTAAAATCAAGAATTGACAAATGGGACCTCTTAAAATTACAAAGTTTCTGTAAGGCAAAGGACACTGTCAGAAGGACAAAACAGCAACCAACAAAGTGGGAAAAAATCTTCACCAACACCACATCCGACAGAGGGCTAATATCCAATATATACAAAGAGCAGTTACTTTCTACTGAATTCCTCTGGAATAATTCAGGTTTACCACAAGTGATCTTCTTGTCATGTGATCTTCTTATAATATCCAGCAATATTCTCAATACTCAAAAAATAATTTCTATATATACAATTTCTATTTTGTGGTATTATTTTAGTCATAAATAATTATGCTAAACAAAACTAACAACTTTCAAGTGTATGCTAAGGTACAATTTTCTTTTCTAGGATTGCATCCATACAGAGTTGGAGATACTTATAATTCCTGATGTGTCATCACACCCAATGAAAATCTCCTTATTTATGTAACGAGGGTACAGGAAACCACTTTAAATATAAATAAGGATGTGATGCATATATACAAAAATGTAAAACAATAAGTGAGAAAATAGCAATTCTTCCTTATTATTTAGACTCTCAAGACATGCAGAGAGCATGTGCTACTAGATGTATGAGTTCCCAGTGGTACTGTTCATATCCTACATCGAGCTCTTTGTAGGGTGGAAGTGAGTATATCAAAACAAACTTGAATATGTGATATTTCATCAACAGAAAATATCTTAAAACCTAATAAAAAGGACACATGCAGTCCCTGCAGACTACCGCTGACACAGAGCACTATCAATGATTGGCATTAGAGGTGTCCTCTGCTGGTCAGTTACCCACGTTCCTACCTAGGAAACACTCAACCTAAGGTTGTCATCAGCATTTCTTCCCTTTGGAAAATGACTCCTAAAATTGTAAGCAACAGACTTTTAAATAATTGATTCAGCTGTATAAAACTTAAAAAATGTTTAATTTCATAGTGAAATAATACGTTGCCATGTGTTTGTTCTAAGCTTTCTCCACTCCCCCCCCCTTTTTATGACAGGCATTTGCAGTATTTTACATCATTGTTCTCAAGGTAACAGAGCTGAGCCAGGAGTGGTAGTGGACCATCCCTAGAATCCTAGCATAAGAAGAAGGTAAAGAATCATGAGTGTGAGAACTACATAGACCTTGGCTCAAAATACAAAAATGTAATTAAGTAGTTAACAATAAAAGAGTGGCGTGGCTGTGAGCATCGTGTCCTACTCTTGTGAGATACTTGTGTTAAAGCTGTCTCAATACACCCAGAGGGAGAATTCCTGGGTTGTATGCAGGAACATCATTGGTAAAACATTTAAAAAAATAAAATTTATTTTTTTAAAAAATATACAAATTTATATCCCATTTGTATTGCCTACCATAATACTATCAGTCTAATGGTTATGAAAAGCATGATCAATAATTGCACTATCAGATACTATTTGTCTTATATTACAGGTTGAGGTATAGATAGATAGATAGATAGATAGATAGATAGATAGATAGATAGATAAATACATACATACACACATACATACATAGTTGATAGATACACAGATACATAAATAATAGGTAGGTAGGTAGATAGATAGATAGATAGATAGATAGATAGATAGATAGATAGAATGATCAATATTTCTGTTTTATGTCAAAACTATGTTGTTTTTCTAACTATAGCTCTGTAATTCAACTTGAATTCTGAGCTGGTGAAATCTCTAGCAGTTATTTTATTATTTAGGATCATTTTACCTACTTTTTTTGTTTTAACATATGAAGTTTAACATTGTGGCCTTTCAATTTCTATGAACTGTGTTGAAATTTTGTTTGCATTGAATGTGTAGATTACATTAGGTGGGATGACAATTTTTCAGTGTTAATCCTACCTATACATAACCATGTGCGATTTTTTTTCATATTATTATGTCCTCTTTGATTTCCTTTTTCAATTTTTAAAAGTTTTTTAGTATAAAAGTCTTTTACTTGCTTGGTTAGAGTTATTCCAAGTATTACTTTTATTTTATTTTATTTTATTTTATTTTATTTTATTTTATTTTATTTTATTTTATTTATTTTATTTTATTTTTTGAGGCTATTGTGTGAAAAGTTTGGCTTATTTGATTTCTTTCTCAATGTGTTTGTTGGATTGCCCATCTTTGTAGGCCATTGTAGGTGTTAGGGTAAGATTCTAACTAGTCCTAGGTCTGAAGTTCTGATTGGAGCTCTAGGTTCAGACCTCCTAGGACCATATTGGATTGGGTGGGTGATAGGCTAGCTAGCAGGTGGAGGACTGGCAATGATGCTGGAGTTCTATTAAGCAGGACTTAGAGTCCTGCTCATAAAGAGCCACATTAGGCAGAAATAGAAGCTTATACATGAAGATTGTGCCCTATCGTTTTATGTGAATCCCTTGGATTAAGCTCAAGTCCTAGGTCTTACACACAAGAATTTTACAAAATGAACCAATTCACCAGTTTCTCACTATTTCATTAACATTAATGAAAAATGTACATTTCCTATTATAATGGGAGTTTTATTTATTTTCCCTACATTTTAGTATATGCTTCATCTACAACCACCCAGTTTTAATTGGTGAATACAAATCTTCCCTTCCTTCTGTTATCTGATTTTCATGTGGCTATTCCCTTTTCTAGTTATTAAATGTTACCTAGTTACCTATGAAAAAAACCTAAAATATTTTTTTCTTTTTTATTGATTATTTTATTTATTTACTAGGCTATCTAGTATTTTCTAGTTAGTTCACAGATTTTTCTTTTTAATAGCATGTCATGATATTGGGAATGTTAAGGTATTTCACATTGTAACAGTAAAATCAGAAATCTAAATAAGATTTTTATAGACATGAAATTTGCTTTGTATGATTTTTATTTTTGTTGTAATTGGACTTAATTCATCGCACTCATTGTCAGCTTCTCCTTTAGTTCCGCATGTCTCACTTTGTTGTTGGAGGACATTATAGACCTGCTGTGCTTCCTACTGTGCCTGTTTCCCATACAAAATATCCTGCCTCTCCCTCCACTCCGCCCAGCTCCACACTCTACCTGCTCTCCTCCAGATGCACTGCCCCTTCATTTCTTTTCAGAAAAGAGAAAGCATATATTTTTAGCACAGAATTTTAAAGATGCCTTTAAAATATTTTTGTATTTATCTCTGAAGTTAGTTTATCCCATACCTCAATTCTTTTCCTGTGTAATTCAAGAATCCTTGCCAGTCACTAACTATGATCATTCCAATTTGAATTCATTTATTATTAGTTCACAAAATGTAATATAGCTTTTCAGATGCTCATTATGTATTTATTTGCTTGTAAACATGACTATATTTTATAACGTATTTATAAATAAATGTATCTGCTTGCTCACTCTCTCACTCCTCTCAGGGGTTTCTTCTACCATCTTTTTCCTGGTGTTCTTTTAATGTCATGTAAATACTTGAGTAGTAAACTCTCTAAGCTAGTCTTTTTATTTATTTCTACATATTTAAATATTGTTTATTGAATAATTCTAAATTAAAGTTGCTTTCCCTGTATATTACAAGAATCATGAAATTTATTTTTGATTTCTATTGTGAAATTTTCCACTTAAGTTTCTTTAACTTTTTCTTTGTTATTTTACTTGAAATACTATTCTGATTGATCTCTTCCCGAAGGCTCACTGCATTTGCTCAAGGACAGAATTAATTAAACTTGATGTCTTACAATATTCTGTTCTGGCCATTCCTATGAACTGAAGATTTCTGTGACATTTTTGCCCATGTTCAACTATAACAAAGTGCCACTTCGATAATGCCTTTTTTGTTCCTTTTCTCCAAATAGATGTATAACAAACATGCCTTTTAAAATATGGTTTGATTTTCTTCATATGGTCATAATTATGCCTCTGTTTTCCATACCTGCAGCTTCTTTCTACATATTTTCCAATTCAAAATTCTCTCTTCAGTATTCTCTGGACTTCAGAATCAGTCTTTCAAGTAATTTAGAATTCTTTGGCAATATTTTAATGCTATGTACTATATATGAATTTTAATTTAAAAGGAAATTTTTAATTGTTATATTTTTAGTGTTTATTTTATAGCTTTAAGTTTTGTTTTATATTTTGCACTTTACTGGTCAATATTATATGTTACTTGATAACTCCAATCTCTGTATCCTTACATATTACTGTGTTATTTTTTTTCTGTCTTTTGTGGTGATCTTTAATGTTAGGCATATACTGCTTATTCATAACCGATAAGAATCTTGGAAGCTAAATGATAGTGTTCATTTATCAAATATAAGAATTTATATTTGCTTCCTGAAAGACCTAAACAGTAGTATCAACACAGACTCAATTAAACATTCCCTCCCCCAACATCGAGACTTAAAACTGAAGATTTTGTTTCCAAATAGATCAGAAGAGCAAGGTATAGCAGATAGATACCTTTGATATTTCAAATTTGCCTATGAAGCAAAATCGCTTGTACCTAAGTAATACCGAAGTGAGTTATTAGTCATAGACATTCAGCACACATTTATATGATATTTAAGCAGGTAGAATCTATAACATTATTAATATCATTGTCAACTTAAAAAAATGAAACTGTCTCTTCAAACCATTTATTTGAATTATTTGTTGTATCAAGTGTTATGTGAACAACGCAGTTCAGGTCACCATACTCCAAGGTACAGATTACATGACTCTTGTCACTAAGAACACATAATGGTTGGCAAATTTAAAATACATGAGTGTAATTTTCCCAACAAACTAGTAATTAAGTTGTAGGAGTTTTGTATTACTCATTTTTGTTCAACTGTGCTGTTAATTTAGCATTTTGTATTTGTCCCTTACTGCAGTGCTTTTTGCCTTTTAAGAAGTGATTTTTGTGCCCAGGTATTTAATTTCCAGTAGAGCACCCCCTTGTAGCAACAATTTTTACGTTCTGAACCCACATAAGATAATCCTTCATTTGAAAAAAGAAAGCAGGGTTTAGGAATAAACTTTTTTTTTTTTTGGTTCCAGAGTACTTCTTCAGGGCCCCTTTCTTTCCTGTATTTGCTGTGTGCTCTGTGTCTACACATTCTTTTGTCCTTTTTTTTTCCTATTCTTGGTGCAAGACTGGTTTTACAAGTTCCTAGAAACAGTGGAGAGTAGGGAGCTTACAGAAGCTACACAGCACAAAGGCCAAGGAAAATCAAAGACAGTTTAATCAGGTCAAATATGCATTTGCTGGGAATTTTTCTCAGTGGGAATTCTCTGCATCTCCCAGAGGACACAGCTTCACATGAGCATTGGCAAGCATTCTGATGGCCAGTGACAGTCAGGTCAGCCCAGGAAATCTAATATCCTCTTCCCAGGCTACTGTCATGTGGCTGTGGGAATATTTTGCTTTCATTGCTCAAAACCTCCTCTAATCCAAGGGGCTCTTGAGTCCCAGTATGTTTAAATCTTCAGAACAGGAAGCATTCCTGAAGGGGTGCAGAAGGGGAGAAGAGGTAGGAAGGGGTGATTTTTCTCTTTTTTAGAATATAAAACAGAAACTAAGCCACTTGGATTTAAGTTATTGAAATTCCTGACACAACAGAGTGAGCAGTATTTATCCTTCCTTTTGTTGAAAAGATTGAAACAGACCACTCTGACTTTGTCACTGGAAAATATTAAAGAGACCACACTTACAAAGGCTACAGAAATATTAAATTGTTAACATATTTTCAGGAAGAAATACCCAAGAAGATGGGAAAGTATTAAATGGTTGAAAAGAAAGGACAAAGTGTAGGAGGAAAGATTATTATAATAGAACAGCAACTACTGAAAAAATAAAGTAAACCAGCTAGTGTTTCCAAAATAATTCAAAAGAAAGAAGATCTTCAAATGTCCTTAAAGGATCAAACAAAATTGAATTTTAATTTTAAATTTATTTTAAGAAGAGATAGGAGATTGGGTCAGTGAGGAGTAAGTTTACTCAAATTCAGATTCATAAGTACAAAAGAAAATGAAATTGTAATGTGTAAATATTCTCAAATAAGCTATGCTTTGTTTTAACTTGGTACTGTATGAGTTAAACATATAACAACATAGTATTGGTGATGTTTCTGAAGAACTAATATGTATTCATGTGATTGTGTTAATAGTCGTTTTTGAGTGTTAAGAGAGTTTTCACCTACCAGTTATACTTTTTAAGGTAGTTCTTCAGTAAGTACTGCTCCTTCACCAAAAGCCTTGGGAATTTCCCATTTATCTTATGGATGTCACTCCAATGGTAGGCAATGATTATACCTATTTCCTAACGAGTCCACAAACATAAAGTAATAAAGAAATAATTTACTGTTTACTTGTTATGATGCTGTTCTAGTTTTATTTCTACTTCTGTGATAAAATATCTTGACCATAAACAAACTGGGGATCAGGGGCTGAAAAACGTTAAGAATACCAGCTGCTCTTCCAAAGGACCTGGGTTTGATTGCCAGGACCCACATGATGGCTCACAGTCAGGTGTAACTCCAGTTCCAGGGGATCTGGAGCAATATTCCAAACTCCAGAAATCAATTTGAAAATGAAAAACACACTTTAGCAATTATTTTGCTTATTTTGATTACATAGAAGATTATAAAGTGTCCTTTTATGGAATATGTTTTATATAACTTCTAAAAAAAAGGAAGAGGTAGAGTTTTGAGAGTAAATTATTATTATGAAACTACACAAGTTATTCCATTTACTGGGGTTAAGTTTAAGAGGTTGGGTGACCCCCATATACAAAACTACTCTCTTCCTCTCCTCCCTTTCTCTCTCCCTTTCTCTTTTTACAGGATTTTTTCCTACAGAATCCTTAATTACTTCACTCTCCATGGTCAGCCAATCCTGTAACTATTTTCAAGTGTTTTCTCCTTGATTTCAGGCCTATTCTTCCCATTACTTGACACATTTTTTGTGAAGTTACAGTTTTATGTTTCCCAACTACACATTCTCAAGGTTAATTCTTGAAATTTCTATACTGAAAAATGTCTGCACATTATTGAGATCTTCCTAGAAATACTTTTACATTCCCTCCCATTGCATAGGCATCTTCCAGAAATTTCGGAACTGATCCATCACTATGCATCATTAAATTCATTGCTTAGAATTCATGATCTATCTTTGGGACTTCTCCTTTACTTTCATTTCCAACTGCTTGATCCACATACTCCAATCTAGGTATGTCTGAATCTCTATTAATCGTTTTCACTGCACAGTGATAGAAGCAGAGTCAAGCCCACACTTGCTGGTCATGTTCTATGATCATTTCCCCAAATATCACAGTTCCTCAGTTTATTCAGATAATTCTTACACAATTGTTTCTGATGGTCTCAAGAACTATATATACCAGCACCTCCTCCCTTCTGAAATCCCCATCGATTCTTCCTTTCTTTATCCTTAGATAATACCTTGAGATCTTGTTCTTTTCGATAATGAGAAAGCAATTCTACATGCTGCCTTAGCTGCTATTTATTACACTATAATTCTCCATATCCATTTTTTATTTCTCCTTCAACTTTAGTTTTATTTTAACACATTAAGAAATGTATTAAGACAACAATGAAATCATGTACGTTGAGTTACTAAAAGACATGTGTGTTTCATCAACTTTTCTACTTCCTTTGTTGGAATAATTCAAACAGCATTGCTAAAGGAAATACAAAGATATATGATAAATAAAGTAATTTATTTCATTCATCCAATGGTATGTTTTTACTAGAAAACTTCAGTAATTATCATGAATTCTCTATTGGTTGCTTTTGAGTTTTACTGGATTGATTCTAATCTGATAGTCTCTGATGCAGCACCTTCTCTCTCCTTCTGTCTGGTAGTTTCTTTTTTATTGGATATTTTCTTTATTTAAATTTCAAATGTTTGCCCCTTTCCCTATCTCCCCTTCTGAAACCCACTATTCCATCTCCACCTCCCCCTGCCTCTATGAGGGTGCTTCCCCAACCACTCACCCACCCAATCCCATCTTCCCACCCTGGCATTTCCCTATACTGGGGCATCGAACACCCTCAGGACCAAGAGCCTCTCCTCCCACTCATGTCCAAAAAGACCATCTTCTGACACATATGCGGTCAGGGCCATGGGTCCCTCCATATGTATTCTTTGGTTGGTGGTCCAGTCCTTGGTCCTGGGAGTTTGGCCATTGACTCTGTTGCTCCCTCCATGGGGCTGGAAACCCCCTCAGCCCCTTCAGTCCCTTCTCCAACTCCTCCATCAGGGACCCCCCAAGCTTATTCCAATAGCTGGCTGCAAGCATCTGCCTCTGTATTTGTCAGGATCTAGCATTGCTTCTCAGGAGACAGCCATATCAGGCTCTTTCCAGGAAGCAATTCCCAGCATCCACAATGACATCCGGACTTGGTGACTGTATATAGATTGCTAATATCCACTTATCAGTGAATGCATACTGTGTATCTTCTTTTATGACTGAGTTATCTCACTCAGGATGATAATGCCTAAAAATTTCATGAAGTCATTTTTTAATAGCTGAGTAGTAGTCCAATGTGTAAATGTACCATATTTTCTGTATCCATTTCTCTGTTTTGAGACATCTGGGTTGTTTCTATCTTCTGGCTATTATAAATATGGCTGATATGAACATAGTGGAGTATGTGTCCATATTACATGTGGGAGCATCTTCTGGGTATATGCCCAGAGATGGTATAGCTGGATCCTCAGGTAGTACTATGTCCAATTTCCTGAAGATCTGATTTTTAGAGTGGTTGTACCAGCTTGCAATCCTACCAGCAATGGAGAAGTGTTCTTCTTTCTTCACATCCTTGCCAGCATTTGTTGTCACCAGAGTTTTTGACCTTTGCCATTCTGACTGGTGTGAGGTAGAATCTCAGAGTTGTTTTGATTTGCATTTCTCTGATGACTAAGGATGTTGAACATTTCTTTAGATGCTTCTCAGCCATTCGAGATTCTTCAGTTGAGTTTTTGTCTAGCTCTGTTCCCCATTTTCTAATAGGGTAATTTGGTTCTCTAGAGTCTACCTTCTTGAGTTCTTTGTATATATTCACTATTAGTCCTTTATCAGATGTGACACTGTAGTTTCCCTCCTTTTGTTGGAGTTTTCCATTTATTATCCTTTGAAGGGCTGGATTTGTAGAAAGATAATGTGTAAATTTGTTTTTGTCATGGAATACCTTGGTTTCCCCATCTTTGGTAATTAATTGAGAGTTTTGCTGGGTATAGTGGCATGGGCATTTGTGTTCTCTTAGGGTCTGTTTGACATCTGCCCAGGATTTTTAGCTTTCATAGTCTCAGATGAGAAGTCTGATAGGTCTGCTTTTATATGTTACCTGACCTATTTTCCTTACTGCTTTTAATATTCTTTCTTTGTTTTATGCATTTAGTGTTTTGATTATTATATGACAGGAGCAATTTCTTTTCTGGTACAATCTATTTGGAGTACTGTAGGTTTCTTGCCTGTTTATGGACATCTCTTTCTTCAGGTTAGGGAAGTTTTCTTCTATAATTTTGTTGAAGATATTTACTGGTCCTTTAAGTTGGGAATCTTCACTCTCTTCTATACCTATTTTCCTAAGGTTTGGTCTTCTCATAGTGTCCTGGATTTCCTGGATGTTTTTGATTAGGAACTTTTTGCAGTTTGCATTTTCTTTGACTGTTGTGTCAATGTTTTCTATGATATCTTCTACACCTGAGATTCTTTTAACTCTCATATTCTGTTGTGATACTTGCATCGATGACTCCTGAACTCTTTCCTAGGTTTTCTATCTCTAGAGTTGACTCCTTTTATTTTTTCTTTATTGTTCCTATTTCCATTTTTAGATACTGTGTTTTGTTCAATTCCTTCACCTGTTGGTTGTATTTTCCTGTAATTCTCGAAGGGATTTTTGTGTTTCCTCTTTAAGGGCTTTTACCGTTCTACCTGTGTTCGCCTGTATTTATTTAAGGGAGATATTTATGTCCTCCTAAAAGCCCTCTATCATCATCATGTGATGTGATTTTTAAATTAGAGTCTTGCTTTTCTGATGTGTTGGGGCATCCAGGGCTCACTGTGGTGGAAGAACTGGTTTTGGATGATACCAAGTAGCTTTGGTTTTTATTGCTTATGTTTTTGGGCTTGCCTCTTGCCATCTGGTTATCTCTGGTGTTAGCTGGTTTTGCTATATCTCACAGTGGCTTGTTCCTCCTGCAAGCCAGTGTGTCAGTACTCCTGGGGGACAAGTTCTCTCTAGGAGGAATTTGGGTATAGGGAACTGTAGCACAGGGTCTGCTCCAGGGTCCAGACTGAAAAATAGAAGGATCCTTTCCCTGGCTGTTCCTTGGTTCCTGTGGCCTAATGCCTCTGGGTGAGTCACTCTTGGGCCAGGAATTTGAGCAGAAGTGTTGGTCTTACCTGTGCTTACATTTGTGTCAGCACTCCTGGGACACCAGCTCTCTCTTGGAAGCATTTGTGTGTAGAATGCTATGGCATAGGATCTGCTCCTGGCAGTGGTAGTTTCTTTTTATTTGGGAGCTCAGAATATCAAAAGTAGACAATATATTTCAATCAACTTCCAAGATATTCTATCCACAAAACATTGTCCACAGTGTTTTGAGATGGTAATTATAACTCAGCCTACTTTCTGAATTCCCTTTTCTGTCTCATTCCTCTTATCCTGTATGTTGACTAGAGAAAATATTTAAAGTAATATCAAGCATGAACACAAAACTTGACCTGAGAGAGACTCTAAATATACATGTAGTTCAGTTGATCTGCTCAGCACAGGACAACCATTCAATCCCTTTAATTCCTAAAATCATCTTCTCTAGGTTGAGAATGATATTATCAGTAATAGTTTTAGTGTGGGATTGATTATAATGATTATAAAATGCTATTTAAAACATTAACAGCATTAGATGTAGATAGTATCACTGGGAAATTAACCTAATCTAAAATCATTCCCTGTGTGTCAAAACATTGGTGCCCTGCTTTTTATAATAATTTCATTGAGATACAATTTACATACTGTAAAATTCACCTTAAAATCATTTAATTCTGTTCCTTTGTTCTTAGTATTATCTTGAGTGGTCTAACCATAGCTAATATCTACTTTTAGGACAATCCCATTCATCAAACAGAAATATACAAGCCATTAGTAATCATCCCCCACCCTTGTTATTCTTTCTTTATGGACCTGCATGCTCTAACAGTTCAGATGAAGAGAGTCCCATGATATATACCTCACTGTCTCTTCTTCCTGGAATGTTCTCAGCATCTGTCTTTGCTGCCCTGTAGGTAGCTGTTAACTCTTCAGAGGAGGTGTCAGAAGCTCCAGCTGGTCGACCTCTGAATGAGACTCATCATATTTCTTTTTAGTCTATGCATCTTCTTTTCTGTCTTCAAAATCACCCTACTTCCTAAATTTCCTCCACAGAACCATTGGTCCTGAGATGATTCTTTGTGCAGAGTTGAGACAAGACCAACACTAATTGCTGCATAGTAATAAATAAAGTAGAATGAAATAAATATGCTCTGACATCTTCCAAGTTGGTCTTTAAAACTATTTTTAATATTATTCCTTGACCTAGACTATACGATTATTGATTATGAAATTTTATAATTTTAGGAGATTTGAATGATAGACAATTATTTCTCACAAAAGAAATAAAATAATGCATAGTTATACAAAGATGCAGTTCACAATGTGTATTTAAAGTTGGGATTTGCAATGTCTGAAACCCCAAAATATTTCATTTTTTCCTGATATCTGGTGAATACTATATATTAATTTATTTATAAAAGCAATGAATTTTCCTTAACCACCTCTATTTTGTTTATGAGTAAGATGAAAAAATGCCTGTGGGATGCATATTAAAAATATATTGCCTAGTTGCCTTGAAATGTTTCTTTGTAGAGAATTAGCTCTTCTTTCAAAGAATGCCTAGAAATTATATATGGATTTCAATTTAATTTCTCTCACTTTCTCTTCTAGCTGTCATTATTTTGCCAGTTTTTGGCAGTCTCTTATGCTCTCTGAGTTTTTTTTTACTTTAGTATATAATGTACATGTTCTAACATACATTATACCACTCAAAGGTTCACATTTCTTGAATTACAGTTTCTTATAGTTCACATTATGTTGTGGTATACAAAGAACATTTTATTGATAATATGCCAGAACTAGTGATTTATGGTTTTGATGGATGCTAAAATGAAGAAATGTTTGTCATTTTTCTTAATGCCACTTTCACACATTTGGGTGCACGACATCCTTATTTTTCTCCTCTAGAGTCTGGATGCTACATAGATAATTTTAGTTAAAATAAAACTCTTATTCAGTCAAGAGTAAATTTTATCATTTATTTTCACAATTATTGAAAAAGTAGCTTAGCTCACTCAAAGGCCAAATCTAGAGTTGAACTACATGCAACCTTTTCAAAGCTTTACCCACAATTATATATAGATATAAGCATGCATTTCTTTATTTTATTGAGAGATATGACTGGGAATAAATTGAAACACCATGAGTATCACAGTTCTTGGGATATTTATATCCTAACTCAAACCTGAAAGTACTGAATCTCCCCTGGGACAAATCTGATATTTTACAATTTTCCCCAAAATGAAACTCAGAATTACTTCAATCTAAGTCATCTATTTTTAGAAGCTATGTCTCCCCATAACCTTCAGTAATTTTTATGCCTAAAACAATCCGCAGCTGATAGAGATGTACTGGTGGAACACTCATTCCTTTAATATATGTTCTGAAATTTTAAGTTCAGCATTCAGTACCTGCAATGTTACATGAATATGAAGAGGGAAAAGCATGGAATGAACGAGTCTATCTGATTTCATTCAATTTCAAGTGTCATGGAGAATTTTCAGGATCTTTTTTCATTAAGTCAGATTTGTAGGATTTGTCTATAGTCATTAGTAAACAGAGCAGCTAGAATATGGGCCAGATCAATAATTACAGCATGCTTAAAACTCTATTTTGGGTTGCTTCCACCTGCTTACTATATGAAGCTCAGCAGAATACATAGTAAATGTACCTTTGTCAATGGTTCCCATGTTTCAAGCACCCCAAAAGGATTCCTTGAATTGTACAATAAAAAAATATGTGTGTACCTTTAGAACAATGTAGTGGGATAAATTCATGGAGCATAGGTTAGGTAAGAAATGGTGGAAAGCCTAAAAGCACAAAGTCCATTATGGTTTAAATTGTACAACACTCAACATAGAACTAAAAGCATTATTTTTTTCTATGACTATAGCCCCTAAATAGATGCCCATTTCCCCAAGCCATTTTACTTAGTTGTAAACCAAGTTGCAGAGGTCAACTTTGAAGAAGGCTCTTCTTGAACCACATCCTCCAAAGCTCAAGGCATTGGCCTTTGTTTTTGGTGAGGCTACAACATTCAGCTTTGGAATGAGCATTGCTTTAATCAGCTTATAGACTATCTCCCATGGCTGGTATCTGCTCACCTCAGCCACTGAACTGATAGAATGCCTCTATCTACTTACCCAACTGGTTTCTGATAGTAGTCTCTACTTGTCCATGTTATATAGTCATATGGAGTACAGGAAAAAAACCCTAAAATTTACTATCCTCAAGTGTGATATTTTTTTTGTTTTTACACAAATTATCTCCTTAATTTTCGTCTGGCTTGGGTTTCCTTTAACAGCCTTTTGTGGTATTTCCTATGACCCTTCTGATGTTTCTTTCCTCTTTACACCAACACACTATGTGTTTTGGCTGTTACCTTTTTAATTCATTAGAACTTTTCTGGTTATAAGTTTAACCTACATAATAGTCTATAAATAGGTCAAGTTTGTGAATGGTACTTTATTTTCATGTCTCTTCCACCCTGCTATTCTGGGCACATTGTAGATTTCAATAAGTGTCTATTGAATGACAACAGACTTGTTCTGTGAGCCCTGCTTGTTATTCTCCAGTGGATACCTGTCCTACCGAGAGACCTCACTTTCTAGTTCCTTATATCCTTTTCAAGTTGTCCTTTTACAACTCACACTAATAAATATATATATCATCTCAGATCCATCGAGGAAATCACTTTCTGATTAAATCAGAACCCTAAGGAAAGGATTTTACAAGAGAAATAAGTTCATCAAGGGAGAGAAAGAAACAATAGAGATTGTGTTTTTGGGCTAGATACACTGAAGGCTAAAAATTCTGATGGAGAAATTCTGCCATCCAGGGAAAGTCCCACACATAGCAGAATCTCATTCACTGTGTTGAGGGCTGGTCTCACACTGTTAGAAACTTAAGAAAGATAGACATGCATTAATCTCCCTGTACTTATCCTACACTACAGATAATAAAGTCAACTCAGAAGATATGAAAAGTCTTCATCACAAGCTCCCCCTGCCAACAAAACCAAGTGCAGAAAGATGGCAATTAAAAGTAAGACTGGTAATTGGTAAGAAATGGGGCAGAGGAGGGCACTGCAGTGGGTACAGATCATGCCATTTTAGCCTAAACTTTTCTTGATGTTATGTGTTCCTATTTACCTTCATCTGTCCTCTGTAATTGTGGCTATAATTTAGCTTTAACTACGCATTAGTGCTTTTGGATCAAACAGTAGTGTCTCGCTTTGTAATATAATTACTTATCACTCTGGAATACTCACTTATCCAAAAATCTACTCCACCTCTACTGTGATGGGCAATGCCTGGTGTGCTGCCATCCCTTGTGGCTTTGATATCATCCTGATGATTCTAGCACTGTACGTGCTTTCATGTCAGTTTCTATTTAGTGACGGCCCCTTATACTCTTACCTCATTGCTTAATTTCATTCTTATTATTATTATGTTTTTTCTTCTTCCTCCTCCTTCCTCCTCCTCCTCCTTCTCCTCCCCTTCCTCCTTCTTCCCCTTCCTTTTCCTCTACCAACAGAGAAGAAGTTTTCTGTTTTAACAGAGAAGTTATCTTGGTGCGTGGTTTAAAGGAATCCATTCTAACATCTTAGCAGTATGTAAACATGTAAGGCACTGTGTATGGTTGTGAGAGTTTGCAGAGTTCAGCTTGTTACATGCGAGCAGGTGAGGAAACAGAGAGCGGGCCTGTGAGAGGCCAGCCTATGAGTCTTGAGGCCTGCCTTTATAGCCACCTATTGACCAGACAGGCCATTATCCTAAAGTTTTACAACTTCCCAAAATAGCACTATCCCTAGAGTCCAAGAGTTCAAAAATGAGAGCTGGTGAAGGACTTGTATACCCAAACAATACCACTTTCCTCCCTTATAGGCTCATGCCTAATGGAAAGTTTATTTACTCCATCTTACAGAATTCCCATCTCTTGATTGTTTCCAATGTTCCAAATACAAAGTATTTTCTGAGATAAAAACAACAACAAAAAAAAACAACCCAACAACAATAAAAAAAACCCACCTGACTTGTGAAGCCTGTGAGATTAAAAAAGAAAAAGAAAAGAAAAAAGAAGATAAATTGTTACAAAATAAACAATCCCATTCCAATGACAGGGCAACAGGCCATCAAAGACACAGAGGCCACCAAAGACAACAACTAAAGCAAGTCCAAAAGCCAGCAAAGTAAATGTTAAATCTGCTTCTCCAAGTCCAGTACCTTAGAAACTCAAGACATCACCTGCTCTCTCTTTGACTTGGGAACCTTCACTCTGAAGCTCCACCACATGAAGTATGCGTGGCCTCTCTCAGGGGCCAGCTTCACCCTGCACCTACAGCTTTCCTTGGCATTCATTCAGTGTTTCTGATTTTGCTTCCATCCTGAGATCTCCAAGGAATTGTGAGCATCATCAT
This sequence comes from Apodemus agrarius, assembly GCA_964023405.1. Taxonomy (NCBI): domain Eukaryota; kingdom Metazoa; phylum Chordata; class Mammalia; order Rodentia; family Muridae; genus Apodemus; species Apodemus agrarius. The sequence goes on from OZ030007.1 coordinate 27,195,247, forward strand.
CATGGCTTCACATAACAGCTTCCAGGGGCATCTTTTCCTACTATACATTGCCGGGCCTAATTAACATTTCTTTTCTGAATTCTTGGCACCAGCTTCCATCCTGGCATAGTATAGCCCTGCCAAATCTGTGCCATGTAGACACCACCGAGTTCAGCTATAGCCTGTCCCAGTGGACCATGGCTGCCATAGTCTGGTGCATGGGAGCCCGAGTAGCTGAATACAGACCTTCCTAAGCAATATTGTCTGAACAAGATATCACCGCATCTCCATCTCCCAAGGCATTTGCTTTTCAATGAAAAATTCTGTGGTTGATATGCTCAGTGACACTGATTTTTCCCTTTGTCGGTGAGTATCTCCCTCTCACTGCCGGGACCCCGTTGAATTTGTGCAGGTCTTAAGCATGTTGCCGCATCACTGTTCATCATAGAAGGAAGTCAGGGCAGGAACTCAACCGGGTAGGAGCCTACAGTTGGATATATGAAGGCATTTTCTCAATTGATGTTCTCTCCTTTCAGGTGTCTCTAACTTGTTTCAAGCTGACATAAAACTTGCCAGCATAGCTGGATAGGACTGTCGGTTGCTTCGCTTTTTTGGAAGTTTGCATAACACCTACACTCTAAAACTTATTCTCATACTTACAGATAAATGTGGCTGCTACCCCTCATCAAAGAAGTTTCTCTTTGCAGCAAGTGGAGTCCATCACAGATGATCACAACTAAACACTAGAGATCAGCAAGCCCAGTCCCAAGAGATGTATTTACATTATAGCCCCCGAATCTACCGAACATGGAAAGGGAACCAAAATTATTATAAGAGCAGAATTTCAAGATGTTTGCTGGGAAGTAGTTTTTCAAGGAAATGGTTGCATCCATAAGACTGGAATGAAAGCAATACGCATTGACATGTTACCATAGAAGAGGGAAGCTTTTGTTGGGTCCTAACCTTAGACACAGACCTATAGGCAACTATTGGCTGGTAGGAGCAAATAAATTAGACTCTCTCAGGAATGAGCCTCTTTTTGGTTGTCCAATACAGAGTAGTGCGCCTCAAAGTCATATACACACATTTTATAAAATAAAAAATTAAATGGACTCAGAAAGATACATATATAAACACACATGTATGTGTATGTAAAAAATATAATCAAAGCAAAAGAGGAGATTAAGTTGAGAGCAAGGAAAAAAGGAGAGTTCAAATGACAAAAACTTACAGGACCTGGAGGAAGCAAGGTTTGGGGAATGATATAATTCTATTTCAAATACAAGCATTAAAAATATTAACTTTGAGGGGAAGGAGGTGAAAGAATAAAAATAATATTAGCTTTTTGATACTGAATTTTGAAAGTCATTTTACAGTCACTAAAGAGAAAATGCTAGTGAAAACAGGTGAAAGATCTGGATTCATTAAGTATAGCACAGAATTTTAAGTTCCCTCAATAAATAAGCAGCTGACATTCAGTCTCTTATATACCTGTATTGAAGCATCTGCATCTTACATAACCATGTTAAGTGCTTCTATTGTTAGAGTCAGAAACCTTGAGTGCACTTTCAGTTTCCTTCTAGCCTTTCAGAAACTTAGCTACACAAGACCACACTTCATTTTACATTGTGTTTAAAGGTAGACTGTGATCATCCAGACTCCCTACATTGACTATCTTATTTAGCCCACTGCATTGATATATTATATTGTTTTTAAATGAGAGCCTTATATTCCACCACTCTACTTCAGCAAGACATTATATAGAAAAGATGTTTTAAAATTCCATTTAAACGCCTCACTCATAGGGACTACTTCAATACCGCATAAAAGAAATAAAGTACAGGTATAAATGTGGTGGTGAGTGAGGAACCCACTTACTACTGCCGTCCATGTGCTCTTATTTTAGATGTTTACATTATCAAAACAGCTTTTCAAAGCAACCTTTTTAAAGAATGAGATAATTATATAAACAGGAACTTTCCAAACAAAAGTATGCTAAGAAAAGTTTTGTTATTTCATATAATGAAATTTAGCAAAATACCTTATGGATGAAGAGGGAGATTTTGTTGTTACTTTTGACATCGGTGATGCCAAAGATGCTATATCTCATGTAGAGAGCAAAGGGAAGAGAGCATAGAAATTTTTTTTAAAAAAGCCTTGTACCAGTGATGATTGAAGGCAGTCGGAATGCATGTATTTTAGGAACAAATACAGACAGTAGGGAGGGGGGGAACTGGGAAAGGGGAAAGCCTTTGGAATGTAAACATAGAATATAGAAAATAAAAATTAAAAAAAATCAAAATGGAAAGATTCTAAATAACAACAACTATAGAATTTGATAATACTGCAAGACATTTTAACTAAAACTTTAAATATTATTAGTTCAAAGCTAGGAAAATAATTCACAGTGAACTGAATCAAGGAAGGATATGAGAGGTGCAAAGTAACATAAACTGAACACATTTCATCAAGCATCAGCTAGTATTGCATTCTTCAGGAAAGAGAATCCAAGACTCAGATTCTGCAAGGGAAAATGCGAAAATGTCACCACTTGTAATGAGGTTACAGTCATGATAAACTCACTTTAAATTGAAATTACCAAAAGTCAAAAGAGGCATTAATCTTCCTAGCAGACATCGAGGCTTACCAGACAGCATGCCATAGCTGCAGCAACCTCTCTGCTCACCCTTGCAACTCTGTGACTGCCTGGGAGAGAAAGCTGTAACCGACGACCCAAGGGAACACCTGACTTCGTAGGCCTAACAGTTGAGAACCGCTGTTCTATACTGACAAGCTAATGCTTTACATTGATTTTGTTTATTTAATACTTGTAAAATTATTTACCTGTTCCAAATACTATGATCTTATAACTTACACATTTCTAATACTTTCTCAAACTCTGTAACTTGGGCCTTTAGTTTCATGAGGTAAAAGTCTTCATTTGCAATACAATATCATGTATTCATCACTTTAGAGTTAATGTTTCAAGAGATACTACCTATAACAAATTCAGGAAGAGTTCATCTACAGTACATTTTATCTCTCTGTTGTTTGATCCTTTTATGTTCAGAGGCAGACTCCCTTTGAAATTGTTGTTATATGGCATAAAATAAAGGACCAAGCATCACTTTGTACCTTACGGCCATTCAGATCCTTTGACTGAAAACATTACAAGTTATAAAATTAAGGTTCATGTCCAGTGCTACTTTTCTGGATTTTAAAAGTAAAGTTCCAATGTTCTCTCTTACCCAAAATGAGTCAAAATCACCTCTAGGAAACTTCCTACAGATTCTCTTACCTTTACTCATGGTAAGCAGTAGTCCTTATCCCTATGCCTCAGGGTAAGTCACATATATGTGGTCATCTTGCTCCTCGTGTACACTAAACCTCCCTATACATTCTTTACGAGTTACTGATACTCGCAAAATACCAATACCATGCCTTGTTTACATATTTACATATGTTCCCTTTACTTTTTGTTACAATGGATTTGCATGTTTTAAAATTGATCTAGCACATGCTTAAAATTTTATAATTAAACACATTTTAGAAATTCCATTTATAAAGTCTTTTCTCAGATATACATATTTTTGTCTGAATGTCTATTTTCACATTTTTATTAATCTGAACTATCTTATTTTTGTTTATACATGAGATGAAATATGAACCTATTTATTTTGCTTAAATTTTAATATTTATTTCAATTCCCTATAATTATTGTAAGCTTGACATTCATGGCCTCTTTTGAACATGATATTTAATCTATTTTTTAAAAGTTAATGAACTTAGAAAATTTTACTGAAGTAAATCCCCAAATTAATTAATTTATTTATATTTTTTGATAGATTTGCTGTTTGGTGAAGTTATTCTCCTTTGTTTCATGTTCCTTGTTTGCATGTCTGAACCTTTGAAGAAGTAACGGCTTTCCAGTCTTTGCAGACTGACTTTAGTTGGCAAAACTCTTTTCCTGTCACCCCGTCCAGACTCTGTGCTGGTAATAGAGCGTGGTGCAAAAATTGGCTTATTGCTGGTCTATTTGCAATTGGCCTTTTGCCTGAATAAGTAGGCGGGCGAATATGAAATCTGTTTCTACAGAAGTGAGTCCTAAGCTCAGAAACACCTCTTGATTGCAACTTCAGAACTGGGCCTGAATAGGTATGATGATGACAGTCCTGGTTCCTGTAGCCTCAGGGCCAGCCTGAAGCCCAAGTCTACAGAGCCTTAAAGAGAAACTAATTTAAGAACATAAACAAGCCCTAGGAAGGATCCATTGGTGATGGACCACTGCTAGAGGAAGGAGGGGCCATTCCCCTTAGGAATAGCGCTCAGCCCATGAAACACACAGGCAACACTATGTGGACTTGGAGTCTTAAAATCTTCAAAGGATCATATGAAGTTGACAGAGAAAAATATTGGGGAAGAATTAAAGGGGTAGTAAAAGAGGGTAGATTTATAATGCACATTATATGCAGTTGTGAGATTATTAAACAATAAAAGTTTTAAAAACAAACATATTTTGTTACCTAAAGAACTTCATGGATGTGTAGTATAGCCAAATGTTTTGAAGGTGTTTGCATATAAGACAGTAATCCTGGAGGGAAATCTCAAACAGCAGATGCTGTGAAAGAATTTAAACTCACATTCCTTGCTAAATTAAATTCTTAAACTAGAAAGAATACATGTGCGTGTTGTTTTGTTTGAAATGACAATTCAGTGAAGACGCATTATAAAATTTTGACTTTTTTTTACACTTTAGACATATATTTTGGAAAAGGAGACAAGAGCAAACACAATTTGGAGTCAGGTTGAGAAATAAGGCAGGCCACTGAATGAGTAATGTAAATTGTATTACCATTACTATTTCGGGGTGCTGGGGGTACAGAAATGAGCATAGTAGGCAAGTGTTCTATTGAGCTGTACCCCTAACCCATGGAAACATAAATTTTGCTTAAAATACAACTGTTCTAAAAGAAGCAATCTTTCATGATTCGTGAAGTCATTTTAAGGTTAATTCAAGGCTACTTTGTCACTCCAGCAAAACTAGGTACAAGAAGTTAAATATTCGTTTAAACACATTTGCTTGAGGAATTGTTGTGAAATTTAATGTATGGTTTGATCAATATTCCTACATAGTTGAAGGCTGAGAAATTTCCAAAACCATTTCAGACAGAATATTTAACAACAGGGGTGATCAATAAGGTTCCTGCATGTAAGCCTGTGACACAGAGCACCACAAGGCTGTTGGCTAGACTCGTGCAACCCTGCTTAGTTGACAAAACGTTCTTCCATATTTGAACTTAACAATAATAAAATTATTGTCATTTCGTAAACACACCAAAAAATATTTTTTTTAATTTGTCTGATGGGTTGGAATTGATCTCCATAAACATGAAGATGTTTGGCTCTTACCAAACACTGAAAAAACATTTCAATAATCTCTGAGTTTTATATGTAGCTTCTGTGATATTAATATAGTTGATTTTAGTTTAATCATAACCCAAACGTCACATAATGTTATATAAAATGTTGGCTTTAAAATTTATTACTAAAATAGAATTGAAAGGCTAGTTAATAATGGTTAATAAACTAAGCATACATAGTAAAACAGAAGAAAATATTCATTATTGCTAGTCATTCTAAGAGCTAGTTTTGAGGCCATATTGGTCATTAAAAGTCCCTGATCAGGCCAGATCACCTTACCGGTTAGCATTGGTTACCTGTTAGTTTACCTGTTAGCATTGGTTGCTGTTATGGAAGACACAAGTTAAGTTCCCATTGCTGACATGGTTGGTTCACAAACATCGACAACTTCTGGATGAGAAGATCTGAAACCTTTTTCTGACCTCCAAGAAAAATACACACACACACACACACACACACACACAGACACACACACACACACACACACACACACACACACACACACACACACACCCCACACTACACATACTTACATGTAGACAAAATATTCATTACATAAAAACTAATCTGAAAATCCAGTTAATTCCATATCCCATTTGCCTGTAACGAGCCTCATAGTGGTTGACAGTTTCCACTATTAGGGAATTCCAAAATGTGCTCCACTGGTCACCAATTATTAATTATTTTTATTAATCTTAAAAAGCTGAGCCGGGCGGCGGTGGCACACACCTGTAATCCCAGAACTAGGGAGGCAGAGACAGGCGGATTTCTGAATTCAAGGCCAGCCTGGTCTACAGAGTGAGTTCCAGGACAGCCAGGGCTACACAGAGAAACCCTGTCTCGGGTAAAAAAAAAAAAAAAAAAAAAAACCTCTCTGAAGAAGCTCCTGAACTCTGTGTTGTTTGTTTTACATCTCCTTAAGGAGGCAGCAATCACACTTCCCGATGCTCATAGCCAATGTGCTTATCATCTGACAATGGGTTGATCAGACTCCCAATGCCCAGACAATACTTCAAATTTTCAATTCAATGGGACAATTATTTGTAAAGTTTCTCAGGGTCATTTTGTTATTGTATATATCATTAAACATATAGGAAACTAAAGTGCTAAGCATAACTGAAGATTTCAAGTCTAAGGGATGATATTTCAACTAATAGATTAACATTTTAGAAGTATAACACTGCTTAGTCAAGGAATTTAAAATGTAAATTCATTGTACATGTAAATCGCAACTATGTCAAAATCTATAGACTTATCTAACCACTCTTGTTATACAAGCTTATTCTTTAGTTTCGGTCACACAGTCATCAGCTATAAGACTGTATTATAAAATAATCAGTTGCCCAGGATGTGTGTGTGTGTGTGTGTGTGTGTGTGTGTGTGTGTACATGCATGCATGCATGCTTGATACAGGGAAGTGGTTTTATACTGAAATAGGGTGTTCATTTCCATGGAGTCCATAGGACAGCAGTATATGGTTGTTGAAAAGGTAGAGCAGGAAAGCTGGGCTGTTTTCACCAACATACTAGTGAGAGGCTGTAACAGTTCAGTGATGTAATAAATGGGAAACCTGACAGGTCTGACCTCAGAGGTCATCTCTACATATAAAAAACTGCATACAAAAGGCATGTCTGAAATTGAAAGCACATGCTGGGTACTGTGGGTAGATTTGTTTCCATTTTTGATTTGAAGTAAATATTTTATTTCAAATACAAATATAAAGCAAAAAAATACTATGTAGAAAGTGAAAACGGCAGAGTGGGGAAACGAACATGGGAAAAATACTTCCTTGTTTTGCTTAATAATATGAAACATGAGCTTCTTTTTCCATTTAATCTTCTTGATATGCAGCCCCCTGGCAAGTATATCAAGTGAATTTCCTGCTCTTATGAGTTGAAATATTCCACTGACTCCTTAGAACTGAAGATACTTTCTAACTTGAGTCAGTCAAAAAACTGACAGATCTGTAAGTAGGAGTGTTTTGTATCCATTGCAGGGGCTGTTAGAGGCAGCAGTCATTAGCTGTCATTGAGGATGGGGGATTTTAGGAATCAATATACTATATCTGCTTTTACATATGTTTAAAAATCCTTAAATAAAATGGCAAACAGTAACGAACAGAAAGGAAGCTGCTACCAACGTGAAGAAGTTGGAGATGAGTAGTGATACGAATTTACCCAGAATGATAAGCAACTATTGACTCTGACTTTCAGCAAATATGGCCTCGACCATGATGCACACATCAATATATTATTTAAACATCAGAAAATCAAAGCACAGAATGACTGCCTTTTGTTTGGTACTGTTTCCATTTACTTTGACAAATCAGTTCATTCCATTTGGATATTTTATCTATAGAAATAAACTAACAATGCCTGCAGAATTTTGCCTGCACAATAAAAGGAAAAGTTTACTTTTGAAATCACTTTTCTAAAAATTGCTAATCAACATAAATGTCCAACAAAATAGAGAGGCCTCAATGCTTTTCAAGATATAAAAACTTTTGCATGCAATTGTGACAATAGATCATAGCAAAATTGATTTCAGACTTGCAAGTCAATGATCTTGAGAAATATTGGTTAGTGTCTCCTTCTTTGAGAAATTGATGATTCTTTATAGAGTAGTAGATAGGTGACTATATACTCATAACCAAACCCAGGTCATAGAAGGCAGCACACAATAACTGGCATTGGTGCTTCTTATTTTCTCATTTAATTTTAAGTGTTTAAATTTGCAAACAGAAAAAAATTACAACACAGTGATACTATTTTCAGTCTATAAGCCATTGCCCGCTGGCCATGAGGAAATCCTTGTTGCTGGGTTACTCATTATTTTGGAGTGTTTTCAGAGTTTAAAGCAAGTATGTATTTTGAAACAAACTTCATGTTGGAAAAGACTTGGATAGAGATACATTGTGAAGAAAATACAGAGGAGTTTCATAACTTCACCCTTGATATTTTCAATTATGAATGCTATATTGGTATATACATTGGCCACAGCTAATCAATCAATATGAATGAATTGATATTTTATTTTATTATATTTAGTTAATGCCATTAACTAAAATTCAGACATTTCTCAAAGTTCTTGATTTCCCTATGTGTTTTGTTTGTTCCACAAAAGATACCAAACTGCATCTAAAGAGATGGTTTAAGGGGTTTAAGAGGTTTCTCATGTGTTATAGTTTCTTTTTTCTTAATATTTTTATTAGATATATTCTTCATTTATATTTCAAATGTTGTCCGCTTTCCTGGTCCTCCCCTGAAAGTCTCATAACCAATCTCCCCTCCCCCTGTTCCCCAATCAACTCTCTCCTGCTTCCCTGTCCCAGAATTCCCCATTGATAGATTTCCGTATATTGAACCGTCCCTGGATCCCTGGCACAAAGCCTACATGATCCTGGTGAATGATCATTTTGATGTGTTCCTAATATTGCATCAATATTCATAAGGGAAATTGGTCTGAAGTTCTCTTTCTTTGTTGGATCTTTGTGTGGTTTTGGTATCAGAGTATTTGTGGCTTCATGGAACAACTTGTGTAGTGTTCCTTCGGTTTCTATTTTGTGCAATAGTTAGAAGAGTATTGGTGTTAGGTGTTCTTTGAAGGTCTGATAGAATTCTGCACTAAAACCATCTGGTCCTGTGCTTTTTTTGGTTGGAAGACATTCAATGACCACTTCTATTTCTTTAGGGGTTATGGGACTGTTTAGATGGTCTATTTGATCCTGATTTAATTTTGGTACTTGGTATCTGCCTAGGAAATTGTCCATTTCCTCCAAATTTTCTAGTTGTGTTGAGTATAGACTTTTCTAGTAGGATCTGATGATTTTTTTAATTTCCCCATTTCTGTTGTTATATCTCTCTTTTCATTTCTGATTTTGTTAATTTGGATACTGTCTCTGTGCCCTTGGATTAGTCTTTCTAGAGGTTTATTTATCTTGTTGATTTTCTCAAAAAACCAGTTCCTGGTTTTGTTGATTCTTTGTATATTTTTTTATTTCTACTTGGTTGATTTCAGCCCTGAGTTTGACTATTTCCTGCCATCTACTCCTCTTGGTGTATTAGCTTCTTTCTGTTCTAGAGCTTTCAGGTATGATATTAAGCTGCGAGTGTATGCTCTCTCCAGTTTCTTTTTGGAGGCACTCAGAGTTATGACTTTTCCTCTTTGCACTGTTTTCATTGTGGCCCATAAGTTTGGGTATGATGTGCCTTCATTTTGATTAAATTCTAAAAAGTCTTTGATATCTTTCCTTATTTCTTTCTTGATCAAGAAAGATCATTGAGTAGAGCATTGTTCAGTTTCCATGTGTATGTGGGCTTTCTTTTGTTTTTTGATGCTATTGAAGACCACTCTTACTACATAGTGATCTGATAGGAGGCAAGGGATTAGTTCAATCTTCTTATATCTGTTAAGGTCTGTTTTTTGACCAATTATATGGTCAATTTTGGTGAAGGTGCCGTGAGGTGCTAAGAAGGTATATTCTTTGATTTAGGATAAGATATTCTATAGATATCTGTTAAATCCATTTGGTCAAAAATTTCTGTTAGTTTCACTGTGACTCTGCTTAGTTTGTGCTTCCCTGATCTGTCTATTGATGAGATTGAAGTGTTGAAGTAACCCACAATTATTTTGTGAGGTGCAATGTGTGCTATGAGCTTTAGTAAAATTTCTTTTACGAATGAGGGTACCCTTGCATTTGGAGCATAGATGTTCAGAATTGAGAGTTCTTCTTGGTATATTTTTCCTTTGATGAGTATGAAGTGACCTTTTGGGTCTTTTTTGATAACTTTTAGTTGAAAGTCAATTTTATACAATATTAGAATGGCTACTCCAACTTGTTTCCTGGAACCATTTGCTTGGAAAATTGTTTTCCAGCCTTTTATTCTGAGGTAGTGTTTGTCTTTGACACTGAGATGTGTTTCCTGTATGCAACAAAATATTGGGTCCTGTTTCCATATCTAGTCTGTTAGTCTATGTCTTTTTATTGGGGAATTGAGTCCATTGGTGTTAAAAGATATTAAGGAATAGTGATTATTGCTTCCTGTTATTTTTGATGTTATTTTTATGTTTGGTGGTTATTGTCTTTTGAGTTTGTTGAAAGAAGATTACCATCTTGCTATTTCTAGGGTTTAGTTGACCTCCTTATATTGGTGTTTTCCATTGGTGTTTTCAATTGTTTCCTTTGTAGGACTGGATTTGTGGAAAGATATTGTGTAAATTTGGTTTTATCATCAAATATCTTGGTTTCTCCATCTAAGGGGATTGAGAGTTTTGCTGAGTTTGTAGTCTGGGCTGGTATTTGTGTGCTCTAAGGGTCTGGATGAGATCTGCTCAGGATCTTCTTGCTTTCATGGTCTCTGGTGACAAGTCGGGTGTAATTCTGATAAGTCTTCCTTGATATGCTATTTGACTTTTTTCCTTTACTGCTTTTAATATTCTTTCTTTACTTAGTACGTTTGGTGTTTTGATTATTATGTGACAGGAGGAAAATCTGTTCTGGTCCAGTCTGTTTGGAATTCTGTAGGCTTCTTTTTTTTAATTTTTATTTTCTATATTCTATATTTACATTCCAAAGGCTTTCCCCTTTCCCAGTTCCCCCCCACCATATGTTCCATAATTCCTCTCCCCCCCCAGCTATTCCACAATCATTCCCCCCCGCCATGATTTCTCTGTTCTGGGTCTACAATACTGGATCCAATCTTTACAGGCCCAGGGTCCTCTCCTTTCTTCTTCTTGGGAGTCATTTGACTTGCTAATTGTGCCTTGAGTATTTAGAGCTTCTGGGCTCATTAATATCCACTTAGTGATTGCATTTCATGTGTATTCTTTTGTGATTGGGTTAGCTCACTTAGGATGATATTTTCCAGATCTAACCATTTACCTACAAATTGTATGAGTTCATTATTTTTTTTATTTTTTATTTTTTTTTAATTTTTATTTTCTATATTCTATGTTTACATTCCAAAGGCTTTACCCTTTCCCAGTTCCCACCCACCATACTTCCCATAGTTCCTCTCCCCCACAACTATTCCCCAATCATTCCCCCTCCCCCCTTGGTTTCTTTACTAAACTGGATGCAATCTTTACAGGCCCAGGGTCCTCTCCTTTCTTCTTCTTGGGAATCATTTGACTTGGAAGAAATAAAAAAAGAAATCAAAGACTTTTTAGAATTCAATGAAAATGAAGGTACAACCTACCCAAATCTATGGGACACAATGAAAGCAGTGCTAAGAGGAAAACTCATAGCCCTAAGTGCATCCAAAAAGAAACTGGAGAGAGCATACACTAGCAACTTAATGGCACACCTAAAAGCCCTGGAAGAAAAAGAAGTTAATTCACCCAGGAGGAATAGAAGACAAGGAGTTCATTATTTTTAATTGCTGAGTAGTACTCAATTGTATAAATATACCACATTTTCTGTATCCATTCCTCTTTTGAGGGATATCTGGGCTCCTTCCAATTTCTGGCTATTATAAACAAGGCTGCTATAAACATAGTGGAGCATGTGTCTTTATTGTATGCAGGGGAATCCTCTGGGTATATGCCCAGGAGTGGTAAGCCAGGGTCCTCTGGAAGGAACATGCCCAATTTTCTGAGGAACCGCCACACTGATTTCCAGAGCGGTTTTACCATTTTGCAATCCCACCAACAGTGGAGGAGTGCTCCTCTTTCTCCACATCCTCGCCAGCACCTGTTGTCTCTTGAGTTTTTAATCTTAGCCATTCTGACTGGTGTGAGGTGGAATCTCAGGGTTGTTTTGATTTGCATTTCCCTGATGACTAATGATGTTGAACATCTCTTAAGGTGTTTCTCGGCCATCTGAATTTCTTCTGGTGAAAATTCTTTGTTTAGCTCTGTACCCCATTTTTGATAGGGTTATTTGGTTCTTTGGGGTCTAACTTCTTGAGTTCTTTGTATATATTGGATATTAGCCCTCTGTCAGATGTGGGGTTGGTGAAGATCATTTCCCACTTTGTTGGTTGCCATTTTGTCCTTATGACAGTGTCCTTTGCCTTATAGAAACTTTGTAATTTTATGAGGTCCCATTTGTCAATTCTTGATCTTAGAGCATAAGCTATTGGTGTTCTGTTCAAGAACTTTCCCCCTGTGCCCATGTCCTCCAGGGTCGTCCCAAGTTTCTTTTCTAATAGTTTCAGTGTGTCTGGTTTTATGTGGAGGTCCTTGATCCACTTGGAGTTGATCTTAGTACAAGGAGATAAGAGTGGGTCAATTTGCATTCTTCTGCATGTTGACCTCCAGTTGAACCAGCACCATTTGTTGAAAAGGCTATCTTTTTTCCACTGGATGGTTGTGGCTCCTTTATCAAAGATCAAGTGACCATAAGTCTGTGCGTTCATTTCTGGGTCTTCAATCCTATTCCATTGATCTACCTGCCTGTTGCTGTATCAATACCATGCAGTTTTTAACACAATTGCTCTGTAGTACTGCTTCTTATACATTCATGGGTATCTGTCATTTTAGGTTAGGAACATTTTCTTCTATAATTTTGTTTAATACATTTACTGGCCCTTTAAGTTGTAGATCTTTGCTCTCTTCTATACCTTAGGTTTCATCTTCTCATTTTGTCCTGGATTTCCTGCATGTTTTGGGTTACATGCTTTTTGTATTTCACATTTTCTTTGACGGTTGAGTCAATGCTTTCTATGGTATCTTCAGCACCTGAGGTTCTTTCTTCTGTCTCTTGTATTCTGTTGTTGATGTTTGCATCTATGACTCCTGAATTCTTTCCAAGGTTTTCTATCTCCAGAGATGTCTCCCTTTGTAATTTCTTTGTTGTTTCTACTTCTGATTTTAGATCCTGGATGGTTTTGTTCAGTTCCTTCACTTCTTTGTTTGTGTTTTCCTGTAATTCTTTAAGGAATTTTTTGTGTTTCCTCTTTAAGGACCTCTACCTGTTGACCCAAGTTCTCCTGTGTTTCTTTAAGAGATTTTTGTGTTTCCCCTTTAAGGGCTTCTACAGGTTAACTCATGTTCTCCTATATTTCTTTAAGGGAGTTATTTATGTCCTTGAAATCCTCCATCAACATCATGAGATGTGACTTTAAATCCAGATCTTGCTTTTCTGGTGTGTTGGAGCATCCAGGACTTGCTGTTGTGAAAGAACTTGGTTCAGATGGTGCCATGTTGCCTTAGTTTCTGTTGGTAATATTCTTGCATTTTCTTTTTGCCTCTGGTTACCTCTGGTGTTACCTGGTGTTGCTCTCTCCAACAGTGGCTTGTCTGTCATGCAAGTCTCTGTATCTGTGCTCCAGGGACACCAGTTCTCTCTGTGTACACAGGTATGTAGGGACTCCTGTGAGACCCCCTCTTTTGTGGTTGTTTTGGGGTATGTAGCTATGTGGCCCCGATCATTTCTGGATATGGGTTGAAAACAGAAGACTCCTGTCCCAGGCTGCTCTTAGGTTCTTATGTCCTCAGGGTTTCTGGCTACTTCCTCTGAGGAGCAGGGCAGGTCTCACCTGTGCTGACTGTCCTCTCTGTACTGTTAGGTGGTTAGCTACCTTCCTGTGCCACTTGGATATGGCATGCTGTGGCAGAAGAGGTGTTAGAGTTTCTTAAACTTAGTGTTTAGATGAACTTGACAGCTATGTCATATACCATCATTCAGATGAGATTCTATCTGACATTTTTCTCATGATAAGAGGGGTGGTAAGGATATTGTCAAGGAGAAAAACAAGAAGAATTAATTAACTTTTCACATGCTTTTAAGGGGTTCATGCTACCAATGTGATTTACCAGTGCTGACATTGACCAAGTATTTGTACTACCAATGTGATTTATCAGCATTGATGGTGACCTTGCCAAGTGGGCTCAGAGAGATTTGTCAACTATTTTCACTATAAAGTCAATAGCACCCAGCTTATAGAAGATAAGGAAAATGACAACTTCATCAAATTAAAAACTTCCACTGTGAAATACTGAGAAATACTAGAGGGTAATAAAATAAAATATGGGGGAGGGTATATTTACAAACCATGGCCCAACAGTAGTATAGGAAAATAATTCACAAATCTGGAAAGAAAAAGAATAAATAAGAAAATTAGTGACAAGCAAAAGCCATCAAGAGGCAGATCAATAAGAGGAATATCTAATAGGTACATGGGGAGCATCTTTGCCATGAGTAATGCAAGTCCCAAGTACAATGCCAATTGCCACACACTACTAAATGAATGAAAAAAAGAAGTGATGCTACCAAATTCATGTTAGAATATAAAGGAGGACCACTGGTACATTTTTGGTAGAAATATAATCTATAACAGGCACAATATACAACAATATGGAATTATTTTTGCAGGTTCTATAAACTGCTAAGCAAGCAGCTACCAAAAAAAAAATCATTGTTCACCTGAGCAGTTACAAAGGGTCTAAAGCTTACTCTCATTTTTAAATGTTACTTAGGTGTTTAATAGATACTTTATTTAATGTATTTTATTTAAAACAGATACTCGAAGGTCTGATTTAATCATGGGTCTATGAAAATAGGTGGTAATATTATAAATACATGGCTGAGTCCTCCCTTGTTTACCCTAGATGTGCCTGCACATGAGGAGAACCTGAATTGTACCCTAGATGTCTAGACTTAAGGGTAGATGTTTCTCTCCACAAATTCAGCACCATATCTTTCAGAGGTTGAGCACAAGTGAGTTCTGGAGACTGAAAACATCCTTTCAGATGACAGAGCATGTAAATGCAATGAGACCTAATCCTGGGATAGGTTTCTCTCAAGACCTTTCTAGGCAGTGAGAATGAAGCAGTAGCTGGACCCACAATGTTTCTCAAGCCTGCCTCAGCATGCACTAAAGACAAGAAACCATAGAGTTCTTTGTCTGCTCTGGTCCTCACAGATCCCTGTGTCTGGTGTTGTGCTGAAGATAAGGTGATGGGAAGCTCAGATGGATTCACAACACTGAGATCAACCTCACCATGGGTCTCAGGAAGCAGTCTCTCTGAGACCTTGGTTGGCCTACTTTGTTCCTCTCTGTGTTAAATCATCCATTCTACATCACAACACTCTGTGGGTTTGTGTCTGTCATTTCAATGACCCATGTTTGACTCTTGTACTAGATTTCTATTGAAACAGTGCAGTAAATGTGGGTTATCAGCGATAGGTGAGTGTAGGAAGTATACATGCAGAAGAGTTAAAGTTGGCATATAAAGGGTATGCCAGGCAGCCACATTTGTTGCAGCACTATTTCCAATAGCTAAGGTATGGAGCCAGACTTGATGTTCAATAAGAGATGCATAGAAAAAGAACAAAACACATTTATACACATATAAATATATACAGATATCATTTAACCAGGGAGAAAAACGCAATCCTGCCATTTTCTACAAAATAAATAGAAGTAGAGGAATTGTGCTATATAAAATAAACCAAAAACAAGTATTTTTGCTTTCTTTCATATGTGTAAATAAACAAAAAAAGAATGAAAAAAGAAAGCAAGCCCAACATATAATAATAATAATGATGATGATGATGATGATGATGATGATGATGATGATAATAATAATAATAATAATAATAATATAAATGGAAACAGTGCTTGCAAGAGGTGAGGACAAGAAATGAAAGAAGGCTGGATGGATGTGAACATGCTCACTGTATGTATGTTTTCTACTAATCTATATTTTAATATACATAAATGCATAGATAATAGTGCCTGATAGTCTTCTTCAAATACAGATTTTCATGCTATAATACATTTGGCATCACTTCTTACTATATGATCCCACAGATTTTCTGTGATACATTTATTTACACAATACTTTGGGAGATGCATAGGTCTCCTCCTGATAAATGTACCTAGAATGACATTCTACCTAGGAATTGTCTAGATTAATTTTGAATCCAAAAATATGAATAATGTTTGGAAAAGCTATTTTTATTAAAATTTGAGAATCATAAAACTTCATGTATGCATATGTACAGTAATTGATTAACAGTTTATATATTTTTCGAAGTCAGTATCCATGGGATATTATAGCATTGATTTTAGATTTGGGCTGCTCTAGGTTCAAATGTCAGTTCTCTTACTGTGTTTGTAGATGTATACTCACCACTAAGATGGATATACATATATGAATATATACTCATTACTAAAATAGTAATATCAGTTCTACTATAAGAGAACATGTCCTTGTAGTTATAAGTATTTGAAATGAATAACAAATAAATAAATCTAGCAACTAAATGCAAATCTACGTTTTCTAAATAAAGCTTCATGGCCTTAAGCAGTGTGCAAGGCATCATGATACACATGCCTGATTAATGCCAGTAATATAATCTGCCGCAGCGTGAAACCAGCCATTGCCTCGGGACTCCTGTCCACGCATCTTTTGCTGCAATAGCTCACTTTTACATTCTCAAGGGTAAATTCACATGAGTCTCTTCTGATAATTTTTCCCCTCTGTCAAATATGACCAATGCTTCCTTAAAATACCTATAGAAGTCCACTGCCCTACAAAGTTTCTGGGTGAATATGATAATCTTCATGACTTCAAATAAAATACACAAGATTGCAAAAAACTCTCGGTATTCCTTTTTCTACAAAAACTGATTAAGCATGACCCTACCTACATTTCTTAAGGTTTCAAATGTTGTATTTATCTTATCTCCCTTTGTTCTCCTCTTTATCACCATTCTGAAGTCCAGGTTCTAGTTCTCAAGATTCCATTTGCCCTTTAGCAGAATAGGAATTTGAATACAAGTATAACAATTGCAAGTCCATACTTACCAATTGATGAATTCACTCATCTCCTTATTCTATTTATTGATAGCAGGTATTATAGCAATGATGTAAGAGCCCAACCAGCTTGGTTCCAACACCAGCTGTATCAGTGACTGGGCCAGTAGGTCTGCATCATTCTAATCTTTGTCTCATACTAACAACACTCCATTTCATTTCACCCAATATAAGGTTTCCATATTATAACTTTTGGAAATCAAGATGCAGCAAACAGCAATTATGTTGAATCTTGACACCAACCTGCCAGTGGTGTCAACATTTTAATGTATCTTATATTGCTCAGACATGTGGAAACAAACATAGATTGAACCTATTCTTTCTAGAACGACTTCCCTTAAGTCACTTACATTATATCACCACAAGTCTGCAAACTGATCTAACCTAAACTTGAATTCGAATTCTTATTTTTAACACATTCAGAATAATAACCCAATAATTCTACACTAAAACAAAGCTTGCCAATGCAGGTGTAGTAGTGTGACTAACACATGCCAGACAGGGTAACTATTGTACATGCAAATGGGAAGAAATATTAAGGAACCCAGTATGATTGTCAAGAATGAGATGGGATTTTGTGACTGAATTACACATTGTGAAGAGCCATCACTGTCACTAGTATCTATTTGTTCAACTGCCTGCTAACTTTTCCTAAGTGTCCAAATTTCAGAAAAATATGACTTCAATTCCTGAACACATTGTATCAGTGCAGCAAAATGCAACAACCCTATTACAATTTAGATATATCTTTCAAATTTCTACATAAAAATGTAGTAAATGATTTACAAATATTTCTCACCAAAACTAGAGACAAAGAAACCATTGTTTCGATTTTGCCAGTAACATTACAACTGACTTAAAAGATAAAACAATGTCTTGAATTTGAGTAATAATCAGAAAGATACTCAATTAGTAAAAGTCCTGAGTCTGAATTACGAATGGAAGTGGATACTTATGAATGCTAGGGGGTAAACATTTAGTTTTTTTTTTTTAACTTTGTCAGTTGAGAAGGGTTTGAGCTAAATAGAAAATTACAGGCTGAAAACACTGCAATAAGAATGTTGTATGTTGTGCTTACATAATTATTTCCTTTTCATCTCTAATAGTTGGTACAAATTGATGAAGCATTACAGAATTAACAGATCTTAACATCACTGAAATATGGTACTACCTATCTCAAAAGTCATTCTGAAGAATAATATATCATGGAAATTAAGCCGATGGAAACACCCACTGAATAATAGTTAGATGTGAGCTAATACATGGGGAAATGGGAATTGTCTTTTCTGTCTGATAACATGGAGACTAATCATAAAAACGGACATATGGGGAAGGTCGTTTTTCTTAGCTTACCTGACATTTGTATGCATCTGATACTTGAGAGGGTGCTATGTCTACAACTGTGAAGCAGCAAAGGGCAGAAGGTAAAAGTGAAGTAGAATACAGCTCCAATGACCAATGAAGGAAATCCCCCAGGGAGTTTTCCAGTGTGGATGCCCCTGCAGAATTACTCCCAATTGAAGCCAATGGGCCAGGCCTTTGTACTCCTACATCAAACAGTTACTGGATGTGTGATTCCCTGGGGAAGAGGCAAGGCAGTTTCCTACAGCTGAAAGCAATTCTCAGACAGGGACACGGTCACAAGTTGCCAGCAATAAAGCTGGGAGAGAGAATATCTTGGCCTTGAAATGTATCAGCAATATAGCACACCAAAGCATTGATTGTGCACATAAGCAGAGAGGAAAATAACAAGATGCAACGTGCTTTGTATTGGTACATTGTTGTGTGCCGTTTCAGCTAATGGAGAAACTGACTCTGAAAAGTGGGATTGCCTCCCCCATTTCAGACCCAAATGTTTGCTTCAAAGTGTCCTCAAAAATCTGTAGCAAGAAAGGCAGCATGCCGCTAAGGGTTTAAAACATTGTGTCGATGTCAACAGCTAGGAAATAAATCATTTCCAAGAGAAGTTGCTATTAGTTTGTCCCATGGTATTAACGATGCTTTTGGGGTGAGGTGGGGGTGGGGCAGGGTGAGCCAGAAGACCATGCTCTGCTGTGCTTGGACTCTTCCAGTCATTTAGGGGATGCGTGCAGAGCCTGCTTGATGCTGTGATATCTTGAACTGCTTTGTGTTCTTTTCCTTGGGAATCTCACTGAAGAGGATCTTGCTCCATCCAGGACTCTGGAGCCTTTACAGCTTTCTCAATAAGGTCTCCACAACTATTCATACGGGATACTGTGAATACCCACTCTGATGATGTCTTATTATTTAACTGATGCTTCTCTCTAACTGATACTCACTAATTAAGTTCTTTTGCTTGGTATGTCCTTAGACACTCATTGGAAACAGAAAGGGAAGCTGTCATAGATTTGTTTTCTGCACCCTATCAAATATAAGACCCACTAACAGAGGAATAAGTAAAACAAGTAATGTAAAAAACCCAAAGAAACTTATGTTAGACTACATAATTTAAATTACACAGATTCAATAAATCCTAGGGAATCAATCAAACTTTCTATAGTTAATAGCAACATACACACACACATATCATATATACTATATACTAAATTGAACAAGCCCGCTCAAGCCAGCTCAGTCAACTGGTTCTCCAGTGCAGGAGCGAGGATTAAAAAGAAAGAGACAATTAGACAAAACTGCAGCATGATCCCAGTCAATTCTGAGACTGAAGGTGGGTTTAATAATTTCCAATCCACTTTAATTACATGCAGGTATTAAGATCAATAGTAGTACAATGAGGAACAATCAGGACAGTAAACACAAAATTGTAAAGGCAATAAGCCAAGTTCTGTGACAGTTGTTTCCAAGGGCTTGTCGGAATGACCAAAATACCTGAGCCTATTTCCTTGTCCAAGCCCAAAATCTTGCCTGAAGCCTGCTTCTTTTGTTCCACTCTAAGATTAAAATTCCCGCCTTAACCTACTTCCCTATTATGCTTGAAGCCCTTGTCCTTGTACTTGATCAATGTCAAGTTCCTTGGCCAACATTCAACTCCTTCCAGGTGGCACAGCACCCCAATAAGGCTCTCTACACTAAATGTACATAATACATATTATATACTATATAGAGTATTAATATATTTAGTATATAATATATTTAGTATATAGTGTATATACTAAAAATTTGCACTTTATATTAACTGGTCTTAGGGCCAAAGGGACATCTTGGTATGGTGAGCTACTGAACACCACACCACTACACTAATGGTTATATGTGCTGAGTCTGGAGGTGAGGTTCAGTGGTGGAGTGCTTACTTAGCATGCACGGATTCTGGGTTCACCTACAGCAGCACTGCAAAAAACAGAAAGGCAAAGGACAAAGGAGGGAGGAGAAGAGTGAGCAAGGACAGGACAGGAAGGAGTGTGGGAGGAGTGAGAGGGAGGCAGGGAGGAGAGAGGGATTGGTTCTATCAGTCAAGTCAATCAGTCGTTTCTGCCCAGTGGTTCTTAGTTAATGAGGCTTTTCCGCTCCCAGCTAGATTGGGGTGCCAGGATACAGGTCCTTCACTCCCAGTTCCCCCTGTGCCCCTCACCCCATTCACCGCTATTTCACTTTCCCTTATGTAAAGAACAGGCCTTCCAGAGATATCAATCAAGCATGACATGACAATAAGACAAGGTACAAACAGGGCAGGATGTGAGGGCTGGTGTAGGCAATCCGGGAGGAAAAGGATCCCAAGAGCAGGTTTCCCTCAATGTCTATCCACTTCATCAAGTACCTGACAAGTTAAAATGTGTTTGAAAAGTGTACTTATTTGAAATAAATGTCCCTAGGGTGGGGACATTTTTCATCTCAAGTAATGACAACTTGTGTCAAATACAAAGTTTTGTATTTGAGGTCTTACTGTTTTCTGTTAGACCAGTAACTAGGGCACAGTTGAGAAGGAAGCACTAGCTTTTGAAGGAACAGGAGCACATCTGGGCTCTTGGCAGTGGGCTCCATGCTGGACTCCTGGTGCTACAGTGGGCTACTGGCTGGACTCTGGGTTTGAGCTATTTATTTTCAATGGTATCAAGGAGTTCTGGAGTTTCACACCAGGCAGCTGAAAGCCTTCAATTAATTTTCAGAGTCCTCAAGATAGACGATCCTGTTACTCTTGTTGAAGAATTCTGTTTGGAAGGACTATTTTTTCAGTAATTTTTACTAATGCCATTTTTAGTTAAGAATCTGGAGTCTTTGGGAAAGAGTCCTTAAATATATATTGTTGGAGTTATCTCTAGACATTTAACTTTTTGCTAAAATTTTAAATAGTACTTTATATGCCAGCCCCCTTGGTTATTATAAATTGTAAATAACTAATAACTTTTAATATGCTTATCCAGTTATTGTGACAAACTCAACTATACATGGTGATGCAAGAATATTCTGGAGAAGCCCAGGGGTTCATCTTTGCTGAGTGGTCAGGAAACCATTTATCACTCATAGACTGGGAAGTGCCTGGTCTTCCCTAAGGGGTAACCAAAGCACCCTCCCTTGTTCCCGCTGAGCAAGTGTCTGCACCCTTGAGCGTAGGTAATGGCTACATTTCTTCATCTTCTTAGTTGCCTTACTTACCTCCAATCAACTGGAAAAATAAAATTGTCATTTTATGAATACAGTTAATTCAGAACACATGGTTATATTCATATATATCTGTATATTCACAGGTGAAGCTAAGTATATCCTCAACACAGAAACACATCAGTAACAGAAAACTCCAATTTATCTGTAAATGTTTTAATTTGAATAGATTGGGAGTAACATATGAGAATGTAGTATATGTGTGTGTGCCTGTATGTGTCTCTTTGTAGGTACATGTGTGTGACTGTGTGCATGTGTGTATACATGTGTACTGTATGTCTGTGTGTATCTCTCCCTCTCTCTCCCTCTCTCTCTCTCTCTCTCTCTCTCTCTCTCTCTCTCTCTGTGTGTGTGTGTGTGTGTGTGTGTGTGTGTGTGTGTGTGTGGTGGCTGTAAAATAGAATGAAAAATGACAGAAATTAGAAAAATTAGATTATAATTTTGACATTTGTGTTCTTTTTTATTAGATATTGTCTTTATTTACATTTCAAATGTTATCTCTTTTCCTTGTTTCCCCTCTGAAAACACCCTATCCCATCCGCCCCCTCCCCGTGCTCACCAACCCACCCACTCCCACTTCCCAGGCCTTGTATTCCCCTATATTGGAGCATCCAGCCTTCTCAGGGCTGGCCTTGTCAGACATCCTCATCTCAAGGATGGCCTTGTCAGACATCCTCTCATTGATGTCTAGCAAGGCCATCCTCTGCTACATATGCAGCTGAAGTCATGGGTCCCTCCTTTGGTTGTTACTTTAGTCCCTGGGAACTCTGGGTGTACTGGTTGGTTCATATTATTGTTCTTCCTATGGGGCTGAAAGCTCCTTGAGCTCCTTGAGACCTTTCTCTACCTCCTCCTTTGGGGACCTTGTGCTCAGTCCAGTGGTTGGCTGAGATCACCCACCTCTGTATTGATCATGTACTGGCAGAGCCTTTCAGGAGACAGCTATGTCAGGCTCCTGTCAGCAAGTTCTTGTTGACATCCACATTAGTGTCTGGGTTTGGTGACAAACTATGGGATGGATCCCCAGAGGTGGCAGTCTCTAGATGGCCTTTTCTTCAGTCTCTGCTCCATACTTTGTCTCTTTATATCCACCTATGGGTATTTTGTTCCCCCTTCTGAGAGGGACCAAAGGATTCATAATTTGGTCTTTCTTCTTCTTGAGCTTCAGTTGGTCTGTTAATTGTATCTTGGATATTCCAAGCTTCTGGGCTAATATTCACTTCTCAGTGAGTACATACCATGTGTGTTCTTTTGTTTTACCTTATTCAGGATAATATTCTCCAGTTCCATCCATTTGTCTAAGAATTTCATGAATTCATTGTTTTTAATAGCTAAGTAGAACCCATTGTATAAATGTACCACATTTTCTGTATCCATTCCTCTGTTCAGGGACATCTGAGTGCTTTACAGCTTCTGGCTATTATAAATAAGACTGCTATACCGCAAAGAACCAAATAACCCTATCAAAAAATGGGGCACAGAGCTAAACAATTTTCACCAGAAGAAATTCGGATGGCCGAGAAACACCTTAAAAGATGTTCAACATCATTAGTCATCAGGGAAATGCAAATCAAAACAACCCTGAGATTCCACCTCACACCAGTCAGAATGGCTAAGATTAAAAACTCAAGAGACAACAAGTGCTGGCGAGGATGTGGAGAAAGAGGAACACTCCTCCACTGTTGGTAGGATTGCAAAATGGTAAAACCGCTCTGGAAATCAGTTTGGCGGTTCCTCAGAAAATTGGGCATGTCACTTCCAGAGGACCCTGGCATACCACTCCTGGGCATATACCCAGAGGATTCCCGTGCATGCAATAAGGACACATGCTCCACTATGTTTATAGCAGCCTTGTTTAGAATCGCCAGAAATTGGAAGGAGTCCAAATATCCCTCAAAGGAGGAATGGATACAGAAAATGTGGTATATTTATACAATGGAATACTACTCAGCAATTAAAAATAATGAATTCATGCAATTTGTAGGTAAATGGTTAGACCTGGAAAATATCATCCTGAGTGAATTAACCCAATCACAAAAGAATGCACATGAAATGCAATCACTGATAAGTGGATATTAATGAGCCCAGAAGCCCTAAATACTCAAGACACAAATAGCAAGTCAAATGATTCCCAAGAAGAAGAAAGGAGAGGACCCTGGGCCTGTAAAGATTGCATCCAGTTTAGTAAAGAAACCGAGGGGGGGAATTATTGGGGAACAGATGGGGGGGAGAGGAACTATGGGAACTATGGTGGGTGGGAACTAGGAAAGGGGAAAGCCTTTGGAATGTAAACATAGAATATAGAAAATTAAAAAAAAGATAAAAAAATTAAGAAATCAAGAAACAAAAAAAAAAAATAGTGGAGCATGTGTCCTTATTAGATGCTGAAGAATCTTCTGGGTACATGCGCAGGAGTGGTATCGCTGGGTTCTCAGGTAGTACTATGTCCAGTTTTCTAAGGAACCACCAAACTGCTTTCCAGAGTGATTGTACCAGCTTGCAATCCCACCAACAATGGAAGAGAGTTCCTCTTTCTCCACATCCTTGCCAGCATCTGCTGTCACCTGAGTTTTTGATTTTAGCCATTCTGACTGGTGTGAGGTGGAATCTCTGGGTTGCTTTGATTTGCATTTCCCTGATGATTAAGGATGTTGAACATGTTTTAGGTGCTTCTCAGTCATTCGGTATTCCTCAGCTGAGATCTCTTTGTTTAGCTCTGTACCCCATTTTTAATAGGGTTATTTGGCTCTCTGAAGTCTAACTTCTTGAGTTCTTTGTATATATTGGATAGTATCCCAAAACTCTCAATTGCCATAGACGGAGAAACCAAGATATTCCATGACAAGACATTTCTGTTCTTAAGAATCAAATGTGTGTTTAGAAGGTGCTGGAGTGAGGGTGATGTTTGGCCCCCAATGTTAAAAAGTCCTGATCTCTCCTCTCCCCTCTCTATGTGTTCCCTATCTTGGCTTCCTTGTTCTATTTCTTTCTCTGCTCTTGGCTGTGCTGGCAGCTACTTCCTTCACTTTCATTTTTTTTAAACTTTTTTTTCTATTTTTCTTTTATTGAAAATAGTTTTTCCCCCCCATAGAGTATATTGTTACTACAGCTTCCCCTCTCCAAATCCTCCAACAATCTCCCCCTCTCCCTTCTATCTGAGTCCACACCCTTTCTGTTTATCATGAGAATCAAACAGGGTCTTTGCAGATGAAGTCTGCTGCAGCGATGCTCAATCCCACTGTGTACTTCCTTCTACACCTCAGCTGATAGCGAGCCCATGGACAGCAGCATCTCCTTCGAGCTGTTTGCAAACTTCCAAAGACAGCAGAAAGCATCTGTGTTCTGAGCACTGGGGAGAAAGGACTTGGATAGAAGGGTTCCTCCTTTCACAGAATTATTCCAGGAGTCATGTGGCAGGGTGGAGACTTCACATACCATGATGCCCCTGGTAGTAGGTCCATCTACAAAGAGAAAAGTTGAGGATGAGAACTTTATCTTGAAGCACACAGGTCCTGGCATCTTGTCCATGGCAAATGCTGGACCAAACGCAAACAGTTTCCAGATTACTTTTTTATCTGTGCTTGCCAAGACCTTGTGGCTGAATGGTGTCGCATGGGGTGTTTGGTAAGGTGAAAGGGGCGTGTATCATGGAAGCCAGGGAGCATTTGGGGTCCGGGAATGGCAAGACCAACAAGAAGATCACCATTTCCAACTGTGGACAGCTCTCATTCTTTTGACTTGTGGGCATCTTACTCACCAGACCATTCTCTCTGCATATGCCACCCCACCCCATCTGCTCACAATACCCGCTGATCTGTATTCTTACTGAAGTTTTTTGGGCTTCATATTTTTCCTCATCCCCCTCCAAGTCTAACTGCATAGCAGAACCAAACAAATTGGAATAGGACAAAACAGATAAAAGAGTTATGCCAAAGGAAAAGCAGGAGAAACACTTATTTGTAGTAGTTTCTAAAGCAAGCAGTTAGAAAAGAGTTCAACCCGTTATTGCAGAGAGTTATTTTTGAGGAAAAGTTTTTGCTGTAGGGTGTGAAATTTAAAAAAAAAAATTACATACGGTCTGTTAATCGATTTAAATGCATTCCCTGTGAATTTTTTCTTTCTTTTTAAATTTTTTTTCTAGCAGCTTTTGAGAGCAGTTGCACGGTGCTAGTCTTTGACTATTTACTTCTTAATATCATTGCCCACAGACTACATACGCATTTTCAAACATCATTCAAAATTTCAATAAGCATTTTGCTTATGCTTTTTTTTTCCTTTGAAACCTTATGGGTTATGTATTATTGATCTGATTGCAAATGGCTCAGATCATGAACACACAGGGATCATCACCCTGAGACGAATAAACAGACATACTAAATGTGAACATTGAGAATGGTTGCATATCACATTACATTAGTAGAAGGGTTGTGCCTGTGTACAATAAATGTTTTGAAGTTAACTCGATTGTTCAATTGTTTATAACACACTGTTCCTCTATGATACAGATCTAGAAAGTTATCAAGTATCAATATGGTGAAAGTCTACACCAGGAGCAGCTTGTTACTTTCAACTTAGATCTTGAAAACATCCTTAAAGTGGTGAGAATCATTATTTCAAGATAAAACCACACAGGCAATAACAATAATTACAAAATTTGTTCTCACACAGGGCTTTGTGATACACTCACAAAGCTAAGACCTGTTAATTCATGTGAGTCTCCCATGAATCTTTGGGGTGGAGATTAACATAAGTCCTCTTTCACAAAGAAAGAAATTAAATGGTCAGAGAGATACTAACAAAATGACTCAGATAGAAGCTAGTTGCTAATTTGGATCTGGAATAGAACGTTCCATTGTGAAAATTACAATTTATTTACTCATTGTATTGGGGCACACTCATTACATAGCATGAATGTAGAATTCAGAGGGAAGCTTGAGAGCCAGTTCACTCTATACCATAGAGTCCTGGGGATCAAATTCAGGTTGCCAGAGCCGGTATCAAGTGCCTTTACCTACAGAGCCCCATCTCTGGTGCCTGGAGTAGAATTTTCTGATACCATATTCGTGCCTTTTTTTTTAATTGTCTCTCTGTTCAAAAATGCCTCTGGTAAAGATTAGGACTATGTAACTAGGTCTAACCTTTGAGCTCTTAACAATATACTCTTATAGTTTAGATTACAGTATGTGTCTGTTTCTGGAAGCTGAGGACATTTGTTTTGGAAGCACACCAATACAATATTATCTTTAGATAATACCATCTCTGAGCATCAAGGATTTCTGAAATAATAAGGGAGCATACCTGCTGTTAAGGGGTAAGTCTTTGCCTTTGCACTCTTCTATATAGAGTGCTTTACTTGTATAAATGAGATGTTATTCCCAACAATCCAAGGAAAACATATGAAAATACAAAACCAGTAGATGTGTTTGGGTATGTTTTGGAATAGCTCAAAAATGCATACTAGTCATAATAATCCACTTCATTAAAATACACTATAAAATACTTTATCATATGTCAGTTTGCTAGCATAGAAATACCTAGGCAAACAAGTAATATCGTGGCCATTGATATTGTTCACAAAAAGAGAGCTCAAAGTTTTCAGACAACAGATGCACATGAAGGAGGAAGATCCAGGGCTGCGCTGAATCGGCTGGACAGCACTGAGTTCTGAATAATGCAATCCATTCGGTTATTAAAAATGCAGTATGTGTCAGTCACACAAAACCCGGTTTTCCTAGAGAAATCCTTTCCCCTTCCACTGTGATTCACATGGAACAGAGAAATTTTTCAGAAATTAAGGCTAAAGTCCGTAACAATCTTTTCCTTTTTCTTTTCAAATTTTTGCCAAAAGATTAAATTCAGTACATAGTTGAATTTGGGATATTTCACTCAGTAAATAGCTCCCATACTGCCATTTTATATGTGTGTGAGTATCTCTGTGTGTTTGTATGTGTATCTCTGTGTGTGTATCTCTGTGTATGTATATCTGTGTATGTATCTGTGTTTATCTGTGTGTGTGTCTGTGTATGTATCTGTGTGGGTGTGTGTGTCTCCGTGTGTGTTTCTTTGTGTGTGTATCTGTGTGTGTATCTGTGTGTGTGGGGGGCTGCTTATGTGAAGGACTAATGTAAAGCTGAATATCTACAAAAGAATGCAGAAGAAAAAAGTTCATTTTGTAAATGGGCCTCATCTTGTCTCTTCTCACTTCTCTCTTGATCACAATAATAATTACTTAATCTTAGTAGAATAAATTACAATTAAAGCATACTTTTATATATTTCCCTTAGAGTCAGACATTAAGAAAAGAAGAGTAAAGTAAAAGGCTAAAATTTTAGCTTACATAATTACTAGCTTTTTCTTTTGGAAAGGCATGCAAGGAAATTAACACTGAATTTTGCAAACAAGTAGTAGATTTAAATGTATTCAATTGATAATTTTCTATAGGTATTTCCTATATAAATCGCTCTGACTTGATGCTATTTTTCTGTTATTTAACTAAATCGAAAACTCCTGGCCTGCCTCACTGTGTCCAAGGGCTGACTGAGCTCCTGCTCTGCCTCTCCCTGACTCACTGCAGATCTGGGGTGTGTTCAGGCCTTCTCCCTTCTCCTGTTCCTCCATAGCTACCTTGTTTTCTCCACTGGCTTCCAGGATTGGAGCAAGCAATCGCTTTCTCTTCATATTGTCATAGTTAATAGGATTCTGATTCCAGAACGAAGAAAATGTCTCAATTTTATGAAAAAGAAAAATCTGGTACTGAGATTAAACATGCCAATTTTCTGCCTTGCATTGGTTCTAGGGTCATATTTTGGCACTTCTGGTATGCACTGTGAACTCTGGTTATACCACTCACCTCCCTTCTGAGAAAGGCTTCTATATGTATCTACACAGAATCTGCTCTACCAAAGGGATCTTCACCTCACTACAACTTCCCTTCTCTTTGGAAGAGCACAGTGGCCTTTGATGGTGGCTAACAATGATACCTCCATCAGACAATATTTCTACCTAACCCCCACCTTGAGCTTTCCAATACAAGATGATTTCATCTTGATAAAATAGCTTCATGCTTCTGGACCTTCGCATCACATGATGTATTCAATTCCTTGATGATTTGTTCACACACACAGAATCTCACCTGTATCTACATGTCTGAAATTAAAAAAGAAATGAAGATGGCTCTTTGGCTACAATTTTAGTAGTGAAAGAATGAAAAAAAACCTTTTAAAATTAGAGACGAATTTTATCACTTTGAACTTCATGCTCTCCAGGTATATGGCCTACATAAACTATCTTGACAGATTCACACCAGAAAGCGTCAGTGTATTCTTGAAGCAATGCCTAGCTGACCAAATAGGACAGTACTGTGAAGGCACAAAGTTACAATGCACTGTCTCTGTCTTCAAGGTGGACAGCATTAGGGAATTTCAGCATGTTCTCTCACTATTAAATTAATGCTACAAGGACTCTAAAGTCCGACCTGAACAATGAGATGTATAACCTGTTCAAGAAATATTTTCTGGGGAAGCGCTGAGAAGAACATGAGAAATAAGACAACTTGTCTTCTTGCCACATTACCCTTTGTAAGCCCTATAACATCTGCCTTTGTTCTTGCCAAAGAGGAGCATTCTTGAAAATTGCATCTGTCCGTCATTGTCTTTGATACTTCTTAGACTTGGCCATTTGCCTTGTAGGTGACAAAAACTCAAATTCGTCTTTGCTATTTGAAGCAGGGGTTTGGGTATATTATCACAAGATGTACATGCCAGAGTGATAGCTTTCTGAATTAATACACAGTAATAGAGATCAAGGAACAGATGTGACATGAAGTACTTTCTGAATCTTTGGCTTGCTATGTAATGTTTAGAAAAATAATATCCACATAACTATCCTCCTGGGAATCTCATGGTTTACTTTGTTTAATGTCATGGTTACAACTAACCATATAGTGAGTGGCCAATTCAAATGTATAATTTGAGACTAAATTATTACTATTTTTTCAACTGAATAATTACCTTTCTTTATTTTTGATGACTCTATTCTTAGATTTTAAAATAGAGTCAAGGTAATGTATTTTATTATTAAACATAACCATAATTTGGAATTAAATTATACATATATCACTATATCTTGTAAACTATTACTGCTGTATTTTAGTGCATGTTGGGTACATGTTATTTCTACTCTTTCACATAACCAGATATTTTGTTTAATCACACATGCATCAGTAATCAGATAGTTGACAATTGCTTGTGGGCTCAATTAAAATGAAACCATAATCATTGCCTCAATATTTGTACACATTCTTGTAAAATCAAATATGTAATGCAGCTAATGAGAAATTTTCTCACCAAGCACAGAGAATTCACAAAGCTGTTCCTTGTCTAATGGTTTACATGGGGCTGATCTATGTGACTTAGCTGGGTCTCTGTGACTCTGAAACATTCAGACGTCTGCCATTGAGGTGTTCACTAGGGTTGTCCTCATCTGTATTCCTGACTGGGAACAATACACAATTCTGAGTCCACTCACACACTCAATGTCTTCTGGCCACAGACAGAAATTCTTGCCACATTGACATTTTTCTCTACAAAGATCTTGATTCTTTAAGAACATGGCAGGGTTGGTGGGGGTGGGGGAAGACAGGCATACCACATACAATTTTATTAGGAATAAAACTGCTGTAAAATGTGCAAAACTGGTGTATTAACACAAAAAGTAGTGAGGCAAGTTAAGAAGCACCTGAAATAAAGAAGAGATAATATGTGTTCATATATTTGAGATTCAATTTTGCCAAAACTGTTCTGTATTATAGAACCATCCCAATATTAGTGAATGTTTATATATATATATGTATATTGATGAGCAACATTTGAAATATATGTAAACATGTAAAGAGCTCTGAATAGACAAAACAATGAACTTTCAAGGTTAGCCATCAGAAGTCTTTATAGCTAGCACAATCAAGATATTATGGCACTGGCAGAGAAACAGGTCAACAGATCTATAGAGAAATCTGGAAATATGGGCACATATATGGTTAAGTGATTTTGAATAAAGAATGTATTTCGATGTAAAATCTATATGTGAACATCTATTGAAAATAAGCTAACAAGATTAATCAAAAAATTAAGTGTAACATCTAAAATAGTGAAACCCATGGAAGATAATCATTATAATCTTAAATTAGACAAATATATCTTAGACATGATACCAAAAGAACATCTATAAGAGATGTAAATAAATTAATCTTATCAAGTTAAACACTTCTCTTTGTAAGATACACTGAAATAAATGAAATTCTAAATATATCATCTTTTTTCTTTTTAATTTTCTGAGACAGGGTTTCTCTGTGTAGCCCTGGAAGTCCTGGAACTCACTCTGTAGACCAGGCTGGCCTCGAACTCAGAAATCTGCCTGCCTCTGCCTCCCAAATGCTGGGATTAAAGGCGTGCACCACCACTGCCCAGCTAAATATATCATCTTATAATAAATCTTATAAGATATTTTATTCAGAATATATAACAAATTGCTGAAATTTTATAAAATATTGAAACCTAAATAGCAACACTAGAAAAATATTAGCTATAGTCAGATATTTCATACATAAAGGGGAAAATGATGGCATAAGCAGATTAGCAAAAGAAAGTCAACATTATTAGTGGTTTTCCATAAATATAAATAAAAAATACTTCTGGGGCTGCAGTGCATGTGCCTTCATGGTAGGCATGAAGGCCTGAGTACCAAAACCCAGTAATTTCAAACTATTGGAGTGATTAAAATTAAAAATTTAATGAATACTTAATATAAGTTTTTCCAAAATGACACGATTGAATTTTCAAACATTTTAGTAGAAATGCAACATAACTCAACCGCATTAAGAATAATCTTTCCAGTTTTTTTAAAAAAAATCAAGCAACATGCAATGTGTTATTACTCACTGAAAATATATGCCTACAAAATTACATAGTAAGAATTCAGACTAGTTTTAACTTTTAATTTCTTTATGTTTTTATAATTTAATGAAAATATAACTTCATTATTTCCCCATCCCCCTTTTCCTCCAACTCTCCCATGTCCTTTTCCTCTCAAAATGTGTCCTCCTTTTCTTTATTATCGTTGTAATATAGTATATATATTTAATTATTATGTATACATTGTTATATAATCTATATATATTATAGGTAACTATGTATCATTGTTTTATATACATAAACACACACACACACACACACACACACACACACACACACGATCTGTAAATACAGCCTGCTGAGTTTATCTCATCCTCTCACTCTTAGAATCTTCTCATCTAATCTTCCACTTTCCCTGAGACTTAGGTGTGAGGCTGTTTGCAGATTTGTCAATCAGGTCTTGGTCCCCCACCATTTGCCATTATCTGCATTTTGTCCTCTTGTGTCTTCCTGTAAAGGTCTCTGCTACCAAGTGAGCCATTTTGTTGAAGAATGAGATCTGCACTTGCCTATGGGCATAGGTATTTTGAATACAGTAAGAAATACTTGTTTAGGAAAGTGGCGGTAGAAAGCTATCATCTAGTATTCATGGCCTCACTAGCCCAACTGGTTGGCTAGATTTCCAGTACCAACAGTGATTTCTCTCCTGTGGAGTTAGCCTTACATCCACTGAGACCCTACAGTGTTGGTTATGGAATAAGACTCAGTACTGCACCTTTGGGGACACCTTTCCATGTTGTGGCTCATAGGTGTTGCAACTGAGTGGAGCTCTTGATTGCTTCTTTTCCTTGGAAACTTGTAAAATAACTTCTAGTAATAAGAAAGTCAGCGAGGGTGAGATCCAATCCAATTTCTCTAAGACCTGTGTTCAAAGTACACAATGTCTCCAGCAGCAGAGGCTTCTTCTAAGAGAAAACCAGGAGCAAATGTAATACACTACATTGTTTTGGAAGTCACTTTGATTTCCAGGACCAACTTTCCAAAAGGAGATTTCTCATGTTTGGTAATGTTTATTCATTTCACCCTTAAATAACCTATAGCCTGCTATTCCTTTCTCTAGTGCTTCACCCATGGAATTCATTTGTTAGTTTCCCTGTTTCACAGATACTTCAGATTATATATTCATATCTAAAGATTTGGAGCTCAAAATTGCAGATGAGAGAAGATAAAGCACTTGTTTTCCTAGGTCTGGAATACATCCCTCAACATAATAATTTTTAATTGAAATTCCATGATTTTT
Source organism: Apodemus agrarius (assembly GCA_964023405.1). Classification (NCBI taxonomy): domain Eukaryota; kingdom Metazoa; phylum Chordata; class Mammalia; order Rodentia; family Muridae; genus Apodemus; species Apodemus agrarius. The sequence goes on from OZ030007.1 coordinate 27,228,198, forward strand.
TCTTGTCTTTACAGATGAATATTATATTTAACATAATTCATTATCTATTCATCAGTGGAAGGACATTTATGCTGTTTCTATTTCCAAGTTATTGTGTCTAGAGCAGCAATGAGCATTGCTAACTTAGTTTCTGTGAAGTAGGATGTCAAGTCCTTTAAGCATATGCTAAGGAGCAATATGGCTGGCTAATAAAGTATGTGCTTTTTGAGAATCCTTTACAGTGATTCTAGAGGAGGTGGATTAGTTTGCAATTGCGTGAACAGTCAGTGATAGTTCCCTTTCCTCGTGTCTTCTTGAGCACTTATTGTCTACTGTCTTGATGATCTTGGACTTTCTGACTTTGATATCATAAAACCTTAGAGTTGTTTTGATTTACATGTTTCTAGTTGCTAAGAATGATGAGGATATTTTGAGCTATTTCTTAGCCATTTTTATTTCCTCTTTGGAGAGCTCACTATTGAAGTCTACAGAAATTTTTAAATGGGTCATTTGTTTTCTTGACACCTTGTTATTTGAGCTCTTTGGATATTAATCCTCTGCTAGATTTATAGCTAGAAAAGTTTCTTTTCACTGGGGGACTTTTCTTTGCTCAATTGATTACCTCCTTAGATATCTCTCCTGTCTCTCTCTCTCTCTCTCTCTCTCTCTCTCTCTCTCTCTCTCTCTCTCTCTCTCTCTCTCTCTCTCTCTCTCTCTCTGCTTGTAGATCATTAAATAGCTCTTAGCTACTTCTCCAAGACCATACCTGCCTACCACCATGTTCTCCAAAATGATAATAATGGGCTAAGCCTCTGAAAGTATAAGCAAACTGCTTTCTTTTATATACATTGGCTTTCATCATGGTGTACCTTCACAGCAATAAAACAGTGACTAAACGAGCCTTATGTTTATGGGATTTTTTTTTAGGCATCACATTCGTAGTCTCTTTTTTCCCCTCATTTGTTTGTGTTTTCTTTTAGCACCTTTAATTCTTTGATGAAGTTTATGATTGTTTTTTAAGTTCTGTGTTGAAAGTTTCATTCTGGTGAGTCTTGCAGGAGAACATTTATATAAGATTGATTGTTTTTATTGGGGGGGCAGAGGGAATACTATCTTGATCTTTCACAGTGTTTTGTGAAGAGATGTGGTATCTTGACTCCTTTGGTTGGTTCTGTGTCTGGTGTGCTTAGAGCTGCCTGGGATAGAGCACAGGTTGAATGTGCCTGATGTCACACATGGTACAGGAATATGTCAAGAAGACAGAGAGTGCTAATTGTCATGATAGTGGATATACATCCCAGCCTGAACATGAAGGTTCAAGATGGTGAAAATAGGGTTAACTGTTTCCTTTTTGCTCTTTTATTTTTTTAGTTTAACTAATACAAATGCAAATTATATATGTGGCCTATATATTCTGTTTCTGCCAGTCAGCACTATCACAAATTATGGGAATAAAACTAAATTCTATAGCCTGCCTCATAGTTTATAAGGAAAGCATCCCATTAAAGCAACTGAGAAGGCAGTAGGAAAACCACAAGGAACATTGCAGAGTAAGACCATAGGATACCACTGAAGAAGGCTATGCTCGCCCCATTTCCATAACGCTCTGCTTAGTAATGTCTGTGCCTTTTATGTAGATACCTAAACAGTACTGCATTAGGTTCAGTTTCTGTTGCTGTGAAGAGACACCATGACCGAGGCAACTTGTATAAGGGACAACATTTAATTGGGGCTTGCTTACATTTTCAGACATTCTGTCCATTGACATCAAGACAGTGATCATGGCAGTGTCCAGGCAGACAGTGGCTGGAGAAGGAGCTGAATGTTCTGCACTTTGATCTGACTATAGCCAGGAGAGAGACTGTCTCACAAGCAGCTACGAGGAGAATCTCAAAGCTTACCAGGACAGTGACACACTTCCTCCAACAAGGCCACACCTACTCTAGCAAGGCCATAGCTCCTAATAGCGCCATTGCCTGGGCCAAGCATATTAAAACCACCACAGTTAGAGACTCTCATAATTGTTGGCAAGTGGCGCAATGGTGACCTGTGAAAGATGAGGAAATTGAGAGACTGAAAAAAAGAGGGATAGATTGAGAAGGTTCTGACATGGGGTAATGAAAACAGTCACTGTAGAGCTGCTCACACTGAAGAAGTAATGAGAGAAACCTAATGAATTGTCTACCCATCGGTGGTCCACACTGCTGGCAGAGTGTGCAAGTTCTTAAGAACAGCACACTGTAAGAACCTGGAGATTTCGTCCTATGAAGCATAGAGAGCTTATACTTATAAAGGTAGTAGGTCATCCCAGAGTGCTCAACAAGGCAGTCTGCTTGATAGGCATCAACACAGGCCAGGTGTGGGCATAACTCCCTGCTTAATAAATGGTCCACAGACTGCAACAGCCATGAGATGAAGCATCACAAGGAAATTGGCCCTTCTGTCTGTGCTGAATAAAGAAGAGAGAATCTGAATTTCAATATGACACACTTCAGGGGGCATGTACAGAAACGTTCTGCCCAAGATAAGAATAAAATCTTTTAACTTTGCTCCAACACAAACATATTTTTTCAGTACTGAAAGTCTTATAATTCTTCCGCTGTCATGTGTCACACAGAGCGAGACTACAGAATGGTCTTCAAATGACAGAAACATCATTGTTCCTATCCCTTTCATAAGATATAAGGTAGCAATTCAAAAATAAGCACTCATTAGTTAAGCAGGAGCGAAAGGCAAAGGTACATATTTGTTGATGGTACCTTCTCTATTTGGTGAGAAATCAATTGTAGAGTTAGAAAACCAAAAGATTAATAAATGTCAGCAATGGTATAATGCATTTAATTTAATGAGCAATAGCATGTATTTCAATATGAAAAATATTAAGCATCCTACACGCTCCAAACTAAAATGATTAAGCTTCTCTTTAAATGTGCACTCCATACACGGATACTGAAATACTTTTAGAATTTCTTTCTTGCGAAATTGAGTGTTTGTAACACAAATAGATAAAAATGAGGCGATCGATAAAATTGCTATTGTGGATTTTCTGCTAAATCTCACAGTTGTTGCTTTCCGAACAGAAATCACCTGGGAGTAAAACGTGAGCTTCCCTCCCAGAGTCAGACTGCAGCCTCTTCAGCTTATCCCTGACCCCTATTATTGAAAAAAAATGAACTTAGTCGAGTATCCCGAAGTGGAGAAACATAAGACATTGATGCATGAATGTGTGGATATTTAAATAATACGCAATGGCTCTTGGGAAATATACTCTTTCTGTTAGGAAGAAGAAATAAGAGGTGAAGGAAGAGGGAGAGACAGCCATCCCTCCCCCCTTTATTCTTTTTCTTCTATGAGATGTCAGTGCCATAGCTGAGTCTCAGCAGTGTTCTCTATGACAATACCTTAGCTCCTTTCTATTTTTAAAGCTCTACCATCCTCTGAAACTTTGCTAGATGCTTTTCTCTGTAAGAAAATTCTTATTACTTTTTCTCTACCCCCCCAATATCTGTGGGAAGCAAAAGTTTTAACAATGCTGTAAAAATTATAAAAATTAATATTTTCTCAGTGATCATTGTATGAAATCAATTAGTGCTACCAAACATAGTGGAGGAAGAAGTAACCATTGAAAGGAAAAGAAAATCTTCTAAGGCAAATAATTTTTCCAGCCACTTTATGACATCAGTCTACACTGAGTAGCCCTGACTTCTAACTGCTTTGCTGGGCAGCAATTTTTAAAGTGACATTTTTATCTTCATTTGAATCGAACCCATTAATTTTAAAAAATCATAATTTTCTCAATGTTCTAGGATTTTTTAAAACATAGTGATTGGTTTTATAAATAAACTGATATTTAAGGTCTGCATAGATTTTATCTTGTTTACATACTGTCTGTGAAATGTAAGCAAGGAATTTTTTTAGAACCTGACTTAATGTGAAAATGTACATTTCTAGTTTCTTGTATCCAATTTAAAATCTCAGACCAATGAGTCAATTTCTTTCTGAAAGTCATCAACTGAAACTAATAATTGTCTCTATTTCTCTCTAAGCGTGGGTTTTCTGGAGATCTGCTTTCATGGGCAGCTTGGTTCCCAGCACCCTTATCAAATCATATCCTCTGCTTAGAGAATCTCCAGACAGAATCTCTGAGTGGATGAGGGCATATAATAGCTAATAAAGAATGCCTACTTCCTTTCTGATATTGTGACCCCAGGACAAAAATAAGAGTTCATATAAAGAGTTTCAAAGCAGCTGGATTTGTATAAAGATAATTAAAGAACATGTCTTTAAATCTTCCAAGATATATTTATAGACATTCCCAGTGTCATTTACACAATTCAAAAAAAGGTTAAGGTTTAAAGAATAGATTGCCAGTGAATCTTTGCAATATATAGGTCTTATCTAGAGAGGAGAGATACAAAGAGCCCATCTCCAGAATGTCCATTTTAACATAGAACTACATTAGTTCTATCCAAAAGGAGACACATGGACAAGGAATAACACACATTTGTCAATAATTAATTAACAATTCATCCCTTACCAAAGAATAGGATTTTGAGATGGCAAGTTGTTCTAAACATTGTGAGCTTGGAACACAGAAGCAAGAGGCCAGAAGAACTCTTTTTCCTAAAATCATTGTGTCCTAGAAAAATTATAAATAGGATTGTAATCTTCCTAAAGGAATGTTGTGATTTGGACCATGAGTGAAATAAACTTGAAATTGTGTTGACAATAACTTTTAAAGCTGGCGCCAAATACAGCTTTTTTAATCCTCTAACAATAATTTCAACAGTATTCAAATGTATTGTTTGGAACTCCAAGGAATGACCTGTTTCTAAACAAGAATCATCATAGTGTGAGTCTGTTGACTGAGGTAGAAATGGGTGTGTGATATGAAACTCACAAGAAATCTTCCAGGAATGTTGACTGCATCTCCATTTCCAACACTTGTTTCATTTTCCATTGGTTGAAACTGAATGTGACCATAGCATTCTTGGCTGCCATCTTGGAAAAGGATGGCAAATCAATGCTCCAAGAAGAGTGCCAAGTATAAGACCATAGGAGCAACGTGACATTGCTGTGGTGAGGTTCAGAATTGTTTAGAGTATTAAGGAAACATAAATATTATTTACTCTGTTATTACTTAAGAGTCTCCTAAGTGGTAAAGTCCACATGAAAGAAATCATTTCGGAGGAGAAGCAATATGAAGTGACAGAATAAATTGGTTCAGCATCATGTCGCAGAATGCAAATCTGCTTCATATAATGTGACTGCTCTAAGGCAAGCACTTCTTCCACCGCATGCTTAGCATCTAAAATTTTATCTTATTAAGTGTGTACATGTGTGAGTGTGTGTGTGTGTGTGTGTGTGTGTGTGTGTGTGTGTGTGTGTGTGTGAAAGAGAGAGAGGGAGAGAGAGAGAGAGAGAGAGAGAGAGAGAGAGAGAGAGAGAGAGAGAGAATGCATTTGTGCAAGTAGGCATGTAAGGACCACAAGGTTCACATGTGAAGGTAAGAGGTCCAGTTTCAGGAGTCATTTCTCTCCTACCACAATGAGGATCCTAGGGATTCAACTCAACTCCTCTGTACTAGCAATTGTAAATCAGTATTATAAAAATCTTCCGTTTTAGCTAAACCATGACAACTCTCAAGACTACAGCCATTTGGTTCCCATAACTAAAGTAACATGTTTTTCTATATTCTTGCTTTCCATACACTATCTACCCCAGTTATGAGCAGCCACCCACAGAGTTTATTGATCATATAACATTGTTCAACTCTGGTTACTTCCTGCTTACCTTTAGTTTTGTTCTATCTCCCCAGAATTCTATTTTCTAAGTGTACACTGGGAAGAATTAACTCTTTGCTTCAGTAAGCCATGTAACTGAAAGAACCACATTCTGAAGAGGAAAATCACCACGAAAAAAAAAACCCATAACTTCATTGTATTTATCCCTAAAATTCATTATTTCAGTAGAGCATAACCCATTCTGAGTGATGAAGTCTTTCTAATATCCAAATGAATTTAGTATTTAATTTAAGCATCTATGTTACATAGCAGATTCACCAATACACTTTCAACTTCTCAATATATGCCATCTCTAATTTAAATGTTGTTTAAGGTTGTGCATTTTGTATAATATATTATTATACAAAATGACTTTTAGCTTACTCATTTGTCTAAGCACACAGGATCATAAACTGAGGAGAGCGTGACAGCTTTAGATCCCACAGCATCACGTGTGGTAGAAATCATCAGACATTACTGAATGAAGATGAATAAGAAAGGAGCAGAGGATCATCCTCAACGAGACCAACAAGATGCTCCCTACCTGGAGGCTGGGGCTTATGTCCTCTAGTAGGAGTGTAAATCTATACTGCCACTGTGTCTGTGGAAGCCTTTCAAAAAATTGAAACTATCACTTTCATTTGGTCCAGCCACATTCCCTCTCAGTACGTACCAAAAGGAATCAAAGCCAATTCATCATAGAGATACTTGCATATGCTTGATTATCATCACACTATATTCCCTATAGCAAAATTAATCCATTACGATTGGTGCCATCAATAGATGAACAAACTAACAATATGTAGTATGAACACATAATAGAGATCTATTTACTCTTTTATAAAAGCAAAACAAATTACATTGTTAGTAGGAAAAATATGGGAAAAGAGAGAAACCAAACAACAAAAAGTTTTACATTTTCTCTTTCATAATGATGATGGGGGAAACAAGGACATGAAACTGAAAAAGGAAGTACTAGATGTGGAAACTGAGGTTTCTAGAAGGGGTAGGAAGGAGCTGTGTAATGGTTCAGCAGCTAGAGGTGCCTGCCTTGAGGCTTGAGATCTCTCAGTGAGATAAAGCCTAAGGACTTGGACTCAAGTTGTCATAGGATTTCATTGCAGTGAAGAGACACCATGACCAAAGCAACTCTTATAAAGGCAAACATTTCATTGCGGCTAGCTTACATTTTCAGATGTTTAGTCCATTTTCTTTTCTTTTCTTTTTCTTTTTTTTACAACTTCTTTTTTTAAAAATTATTTTCTATATTCTTTGTTTACATACCAAATGATTTTCCCTTTCCTGGTTTCCCCTCCCCATAAGTCCCATAAGCCCTCTTTCCTCCTCCAGTTTCCCAAACAACCCCCTCCCACTCCTTTGTCCTAGCAATTCCCTATAATGCTGCATCAAGCCTTTCCCAGACCCGGGCCCTCTCCTTCCTACTTCTTGGGAATGATTTGATATGTGGGTTGTGTTTTGGGTATTCTGAGCATCTGGGCTAATATCCACTTATCAGCAACTGCATTCTATGTGTGTTCTTTTGTGAATGAGTTACCTAAATTAGTATGATACTTTCCAGTTCCAACCATGTGCCTAAAAATTTCATGAATTCATTTTTTTATTTGCTGAGTAGTATTCCATTGTGTAAATAAACCACATTTTCTGTATCCATTCCTCCATTGAGGGACATATAGGATCTTTCCAGCTTCTGGCTATTATAAATAAGGCTGCTATGAACATAGTGGAGCCTGTGTCCTTATTGCATGCTGGGGAATCCTCTGGGTATACACCAAGGAGTGGTATAGGAGGGTTTACCAGAAGGGTTATGCCTAGTTTTCTGAGGAACCGCCAGACTGATTTCCAGAGTGGTTCTACCATCTTGCAATCCCACCAGCAGTGGAGGAGTGTTCCTCTTTCTCCACATCCTCGCCAACACCTGCTATCTCCTGAGTTTTCAATCTTATCCATTCTGACTGGTGTGAGGTGAAATCTTAGGGTTGCTTTGATTTGCATTTCCCTAATGACTAATGATGTTGAACATTTCTTAAGGTGCTTCTCAGCCATCCAGAAGGTCTTCAGGTGAAAAGTCTTTGTTTAGCTCTGTACCCCATTTTTTTCATAGGGTTATTTGGTTTTCTGGGGTCTAACTTCATGAGTTCTTTGTATATATTGGATACTAGCCCTCTGTCAGATGTAGGGTTAGTGAAGATCTTTTCCCAATTGGCTGGTTTCTGTTTTGTCCTTTTAACAGTGTCTTTTGCCTTACAGAAACTTTGTAATTTTATGAGGTCCCATTTGTCAATTCTTGATCTTAGAGCATAAGCTATTGGTGTTCTGTTCAGGAACTTTCCCCCTGTGCTGATGTCCTCAAGGGTCTTCCCCAGTTTCTTTTCTATTAGTTTCAGTGTGTCTGGTTTTATGTGGTGGTCCTTGATCCACTTGGAGTTGAGCTTAGTACAAGGAGATAAGAATGGATCAATTTGCATTCTTCTGCATGCTGACCTCCAATTGAACCAGCACCATTTATTGAAAAGGCTACCTTTTCTCCACTGGATGTTTTTAGCTCCTTTGTGGAAGATCAAGTAACCACAGGTGTGTCAGTTCATTTCTGGGTCTTCAATCCTATTACATTGATCCACCTGCCTGTCACTGTAACCATACCATGCAGTTTTTAACACTATTGCTCTGTAGTATTGCTTGAGGTCAGGGATACTGATTCCCCTAGAAGTTCTTTTACTGTTGAGAATAGTTTTAGCTATTCTGGTTATTTTGTTATTCCAGATGAATTTGAGAATTGCTCTTTCTAACTCTATGAAGAGCTGAGTTGGGATTTTGATGGGGATTGCATTGAATCTATATTTCTTTTGGCAAGATGGCCATTTTAACTATATTAATCCTGCCGATCCATGAGCATGGAAGATTTTTTCATTTTCTGAGGTCTTCTTCAATTTCCTTCTTCAGAGACCTGAAGTTCTTGTCATACAGACCTTTCACTTGTTTGGTTAGACTCACACCAAGATACTTCATATTGTTTGTGGCTATTGTGAAGGGTGTCACTTCCCTAATTTCTTTCTCAGCTTGCTTATCCTTTGAGTATAGGAAGGCTAGTACTGATTTGCCTGAATGGATTTTATAACCAGCCACTTTGCTAAGGTTGTTTATCAGCTGTAATAATTCTCTGGTGGAGTTTTTTTGGGTCACTTAAATATACTATCATATCATCTGCAAATAGTGATAGTTTGACTTCTTCCTTTCCAATTTGTATCCCTTTGACTTCCTTATGTTGTCTAATTGCTCTTGCTAGAACTTCAAGTACTATACTGACAAGATATGGAGAGAGAGGGCAGCCTTGTCTAGTCCTGATTTTAGTGGGAATGCTTTAAGTTTCTCTCCATTTAGTTTGATGTTGGCTACTGGTTTGCTGGATATTGCTTTTACTATGTTTTGATATGGGCCTTGAATTCCTGTTATTTCCAAGACTTTTAACATGAAAGGATGCTGAATTTTATCAAATGCTTTCTCAGCATCTAATGAAATGACCATGTGGTTTTTTTTTCCTTGAGTGTGTTTATGTAGTGGATTGTATTGACAGATACATATATTGACCCATCCCTGCATCCTTGGGATGAAGTCTACTTGATCATGGTGAATGATTGTTTTGATGTGTTCTTGGATTTGGTTGGCAAGAATTTTATTTAGTATTTTTGCATCGATATTCATAAGGGAAATTGGCCAGAAGTTCTCTTTCTTTGTTGGATCTTTGTGTGTTTTTGGTATCAGTGTAATTTTGGCTTCATAGAATGAGTTGGGCAGTGTTCCTTCTGTTTCTATTTTGTGGAATAGTTTAAAAAGTATTGGTGTTAGGTCTTCTTTGAAGGTCTAATAGAATTCTGCACTAAAACCATCTGATCCTGTCCTTTTTTTGGTTGGAAGTCTTTCTATGACTCCTTCTATTTCTTTAGGGGCTATGGGACTGTTTAGATGATCTGTTTGATCCTGATTTAATTTTGGTTTAGTCCATTTTCATCATGACAGGAAGCATGGCAGCATGAAGGCAGACATAGTGTTAGAGAAGGAGCTGAGAGTTCGTCATTTGTTGTCAGGCAGTAGGAAGTGAACTGGCTTGAGCTTCTGAGACCTCAAAGCCCATCCACCAGTTCTCCAACAAAGCCACACCCACTCCAAGGTGACATCTCCTGTTAGTGCCACTCCCTCTGGACCTTCAGAGGCCATTTTGATTCAAACCACCACATAAGTCAAGGTGGAAGAATAGTTACTACTCCACATAGATTTCCCTGCACATGCTGTGGCACATGTGAGCACACACACACACACACACACACACACACACAAAACCAAGAATATATAATTTCTGCTTTAAAGCTATGCAATTTAGGGTAAAAACAAAAAATAAAGATTAAATTGCAATGAAATTAGCAAAAAATACTTGGGAGAAACTTCTTTACCTCCAATATTATTTTGTAGTTTTTTTGTTTTGTTTTGTTTTTGTTTTATAATGGGATGAGTTCAAATCAATACTCCTAATAAAATCAAGTACTATATTTTATTTAGCAGATTATAAGATGTTATTATCAAGATGAGTAAAAACTAAAACTCATGTTCAGGTTGCAAATGCCTAGAACTGGAGAAAGGGCAATTTGCCAGTGAATGATGAGAGACCACTACAGAAACAACAAGGTCAGTCCATGAAAGATACCTGCTTTTGACAGACAACATGAATTAAGAAGGAGAGCAAAGAGAGTCAAAGCACTTTTAGTAGTCAGTAAAACATTTTATTAAAAGTGAAGTGAAAGTTATTTAATCATCAGCTAAACAAATTTGGAGACATTTTTGCTTGATTTTTATGTATTTGCCAAAGACAGAATTGGTGGATTGGGAATGTGGTGTTCATCAAAAGACAGATGATGCAGCACTTTGAGGAAGAGTTTAAAATTATAGGATGATGATACTGAGCAAAGCTGAAACCCTTGAGAACTGGGATTTGTACCGAGGAGTCAATAGATCATTGGCTGCTTAGGAGCAGCCTAGGCAGGATGGACTGCCATCATACAAAGGCAGATCACATGACTGTGAAAACCAGCCAGCTGGGAAAGATCTACCTTGCACACTAATCTAATTACCCCCAAATGCAGGACACTGAGTATTCAGGAACCCCAGACTTACAGTTTTCTCATTAACTAGACAGTCTTCTTCCTTTGCCTTTTCTACTTTTAAAATTTAATTTATTTTTTTCCTTATTCACTTTACATTCCACTCACTGCCTCCTCCCCACAACTCTTTCCCCCTCCCTCCTTCTACTATGAGCTGGTGAGTGCCTGGGTATCCCCCAACCAGGCACTTCGCGTCTCTGTGAAAGTAGGTGCTTCCTCTCCCACTGAGGCCAGACAAGGCAGCCAGCTCAGCTAGAAGAAAATATCTCAGAGAGAGGTAAATCTTTTAGGACAGCCCCCGATTCAGTTGTTCCAGACCCACTTGAAGACTGAGCTGCACATCTGCTACATATGTAGATTGGTCATTCAGAATTTGAGAGTCCCAAAAGTCCAGATTAGTTGACTGCCAGTCGTCCTGTGGAGTTCCTATCCCCTTTGGGGCCCAAAATCCTTCCTCATATTCTTCAAAGAACTCCATGCACTGTTTGGGTGTGCATGTCTGTGTCTGTCTGAGTCAACTGTGGTGTGGAGCCTCTCAGAGGACAAGTTCCCGTCTGCAAGCACAAGAGTGTCATTAATAGTGTGAGGGATTGGTGGTTGCCCATGGGATGGGTCTTAAGTTGAGCCAAATACTGGTTGATCATTTCTTCAAACTCTGCTCCATCTCCCATGCCTAGATTTCTTGTAGACAGGATAAATTTGGGATTGAAAGGTTTGTGAGTGAGTTGGTGTCTCTATTGCTTCACTGGGATTCCTGGAAATCTGCTTGTGCTTTTCAAAAGGGAGGACTCAGTACTGGAATTGCAGAATCATGGCTCTATAAGAACCTTTTGTACAAGTGTGACTTTAGGAAGGAAAGCCATTCTTAAAAGACTATGACTGAGAGAATTAGATGCTAAGGCCAGTCACAAAGCAGGTCAGTCAGCAGGCAAGCCCTTGTGTTGGCTGGTGCTCCGTGGTGTGTGAGGCTGGCCTGCTCCTGCTGCCCACTTTGGCTCTTTATCATGTCTTCACTATTCTCCTCAAACTGAACTTGTTGACAAAAACACCTTTAGACTTCTAACATAACCTCATGGTATTTCTACACATTGCATTCAGTGATGTTATTTATTTCTGTTATTAAACACTGCTGAAGGTCTCTAAGAATGTTTTATAGTCAAAGGGTGCGGAGTAGAGAATCAGACATATTTTCCTTGTTGCAGTAAAGGGAAAATAAACACAGACACCCCAGGCATCAGTGGGATGAAAAGAACAGTTTGTTTATTGGGGTGTGTTTGTGCAGATGTTTCAGAGGAGTTCCAAATGAGGGGATATGGAAATCTACAGAATCTTGTTTTAGGAGGGCAGAGCCAAACCAAGCTAGGATCTCATTTATAAGGAGACTCAGTCACTCAAACAAGAAGTTTATTATAACTCATTTATTCCATGACTAAGGCTTAATTCCAGAGATCAATTTAAATGGAAGAAAGGTTTCCTTTGGCTCAATGATTTGGAGATTTCAATCTATGGTTCCATGCCTCTGTGACTCGTGTCCTGGTGCTGAAGCCGTGCACAACGACTGGAGGAAGTGTTGAATGAAGGAGGGGGCTTGGAAGATAAAGACAGAGAAGGGTTCAAGATCCCGATGACTATGTGGGACATAGCCCCAGTGACTTAGTTTCCTTCGAGTAGACCTTGTTTCTTAAGGAATCCACAAGCCCCAGTAATACCTTCACAGGGACAAGCATGTCTTTACTACATGGGGTTCTGTGAAACACACATTCCAACCGTAGCACCAGTGCGTATGGAAAAGTTTATCACAATGAATTCGATTTGCAAGCTTTCTGTTTCAAATGCCAAGGTCGAATTTCATGAGATTTGTTTGGCTATCTTCTAGAATGTTCTTTTTTTTCCCCTAACATTTGAAATCTTCTAATAGTTCTCTAGATCTAGTTTAATTGGCTGTATATTTGGGCCAGATTTGAGTGAAAAAAATCTATTCAGTATCTCTGGCCCTTAATTTGCTTCTCATTTCCCATAGATCTGGGTCATTTCCTCAGATAAACATAACCAGAGCATTTCCTGATATCAATCTTCCTCTGCTCTAGATCATTTCCTCCCAGTCAGTCTCTGGTTTTGGGTTTTTGTTTTGTTTTGTTTTACCTGATGTTGCTCAGGTATAACCAGTCAGCAGCCTCATTTTTTTCATTTTCCATACAATTGTTTCAACTCCCAGTTTTAATTTTATTTCACATACATAGAAACATTCACATTTCCCTGTACAAAAATAATATACTAACCCCCAAATTGAAAGAATAAATGATCCATCTCTACTGTTAAAACCCCAAATTTCACTGCTTTAGTGATACTTCTTTGTGAGACAGAATCATGTAGCAACACAAAACATGAGATAGATTTTCTGATAAGCCAGTAAGTACCTAATATCCAGTGAGAATTTATGCCTCTTTATATTTGATGCAGTAGGTCACTGTCCAGTCTCATCAACTTCTTCCCAACCAATCAGAGAGACATGACAAAACTGGAGATAAGACTTGAACCCTGGTACTATACAATTCTTGAATTTTTTGGCTATGAGCTGAGGCACTAATAGCTCAGCAATTAATAATTGAACAATCTTTCCAGTACCATACATAGTTTGTAGGCCAGAACAGTACATTGGCCTTGGCATTAAAAAGTGATTACTTTGACAAATGGGACCTCATAAAATTACAAAGTTTCTGTAAGGCAAAGGACACTGTCAGAAGGACAAAACGGCAACCAACAACTTGGGAAATGATCTTTACCAACCCCACATCCGACAGAGGGCTAATATCCAATATATACAAAGAACTCAAGAAGTTAGACCCCAAAGAACCAGATAACCCTATCAAAAAATGGGGTACAGAGCTAAACAAAGAATTTTCACCAGAAGAAATTCGGATGGCCGAGAAACACCTTAAGAGATGTTCAACATCATTAGTCATCAGGGAAATGCAAATCAAAACAACCCTGAGATTCCACCTCACTCCAGTCAGAATGGCTAAGATTAAAAACTCGAGAGACAACAAGTGCTGGCAAGGATGTGGAGAAAGAGGAACACTCCTCCACTGTTGCTGGGATTGCAAAATGGTAAAACCACTCTGGAAATCAGTGTGGCGGTTCCTCAGAAAATTGGGCATGCCACTCCCAGAGGACCCTGGCATACCACTCCTGGGCATATACCCAGAGGATTCCTCTGCATACAACAAAGACACATGCTCCTCTATGTTTATAGCAGCCTTGTTTATAATAGCCAGAAATTGGAAGGAGCCCAGATATCCCTCAAAGGAGGAATGGATACAGAAAATGTGGTATATTTATACAATGGAGTACTACTCAGCAATTAAAAATAATGAATTCATGCAATTTGTAGGTAAATGGTTAGATCTGGAAACTATCATCCTAAGTGAGCTAACCCAATCACAAAAGAATACACATGAAATGCAATCACTGATAAGTGGATATTAATGAGCCCAGAAGCCCTAAATACTCAAGGCACAATTAGCAAGTCAAATGACTCTCAAGAAGAAAAAAAGGAGAGGACCCTGGGCCTGTAAAGATTGGATCCAGTATTGTAGACCCAGAACAGAGAAATCGTGGGGGGGGAAGAGTGGGGAATAGCATGGGGGGGAGAGGAATTATGGGACATATGGTGGGGGGTAACTGGGAAAGGGAAAAGCCTTTGGAATGTAAACAAAGAATATAGAAAATAAAAAAAAATTAAAAAAAAAGTGATTACTTTTAGTAGAAATGTCTCTTAAAACTAAAATGCATCTGGTAAAATTATTAACTTAGCTTTTGAATGCTACTGCTAGCCATAAAAACTGATTCTGCTTTTCCACCTAGATTTGTGCTTTCTTGCACCTTATAAACCACTGTTTCTATAATCTGTCCCTGTCTAGGTTCACATGGGCATGTTCTAACCAGATCCCAGATCCCAACATACTAGGCTCTATTGTGTAAGATTTTATATGGAAAATTGAATTAAAATGTCCATGAATAAAGAATTCTCAAATCCAAATTATTTCAGAGCTAGAGAGAGGGCTAAGCACATAAGAATCCTTGCTGCACGTGTAAAGAACTCAAATTCCATTTTCAGAACCCATGTGGCAGCTTACCAATGTCTATAATTCCTGTTTCTGGTGAATCCAATGCCTTCTTTGGTAACTACAGACGTAAGACGCAATGTGTGTGCATGCATGTGGGTGCATGTATATGTGGGCATGTGTGCGTGCACACATACACTCACAAACATACATGTAAGTAGACATTCATACACATGAGATAAAAAGAAATAAAAAATTTTAATGTCTGTGATATAGCTGGTCTTGGTGCAACATACTTGTAGTGCTAGCATTTGTGATGTAGAAGCTATGGGATCTAGAATCCAAGGTCATCTTTAACTGTATAGAGAGTTCCAGGCTAGCGAAGAAAAAGAGACCTGGCCTTAAAAAAAAATTAAATCAAAGACAAACAATTGAAAAAGAAAAGAAAAAGTCTATGAAACCTTCTAGTGTGTGGATATATAATAGTATCCTTTTCCTGCTTCTGGCTATTATAAATAAGGTTGCTATGAACATAGTGGAGCATGTGTCCTTATTACATGTTTGAGAATCTTCTGGGTATATGCCCAGGAGGGGTATAGCTGGGTCCTCTGGCAGTACTATGTCTAAGGAACTGCCAAACTGATTTCCAGAGTGGTTGTACCAACTTGCAATTCCACCAGCAGTGGAAGAGTGCTCCTCTTTCTCCACATCCTTGCCAGCACTTGCTGTCACCTGAGTTTTCGATCCTAGACATTCTGACTGGTATGAGGTGGATTATCAGGGTTGTTTTTATTTGCATTGTACCAACAAATACAGAGGTGGGTGTTCCCAGCCAACCATTGGACTGAGCACAAGGAGCTAGAGAGAAAGGATCCAAGGAGCTGAAGGAGCTGTCAGTCCCATAGGACAAACAACATTATGAACCAACCACTACCCCCCAGAGCTCCTAGTGACTAAACTACCAACCAAAGAGTACACATGGGGGACTGCATATGTAGCAGAGGATGGCCTTTTTGGACATCAAAGGGAGAAGAGGCCCTTGGCCCTGAGAAAACTCAGTGCCCCAGTATATGGGAATACCAGGACAAGGAAGCTGGAGTGGGTTGGTTGGTGAGCAGGGAGAAGGGGTGGGAGGGATGGGATGGTTGTTTTCAGAGGGGAAACCAAAAAGGGGATAACATTTGAAATGTAAATAAGGAAAATATCTAATAAAAATTTAGTATACTTTTTATCATCATTATAATAATAATTTCTTAACCGGTAATAAAAGTAAACACTAATGAAAATTTAAATTATTTTTAAATTACATTATAAATTTCAACACCAATTCTGTTATTTTTAACTGCCACAAAAACAAAATGACTGGAATGATATCAGAAATGATGAATTTATTTGAACCAAATAAACACTAAACTTTGATGTTCATAATCAATAACATTAGCTTGCTATGTTCAATCAGATAGAAAATATGATTGGAATAGTTTTTTAAGTTACATTTTTGTATACCTCGAAATAAATATTCTAGTGGAGTATCTGTTCAAATATATCAAAATTCTAAAGAAATATTTTAAGAATTATTTATGGGACGTATGGTGGGGGGAAATGGGAAAAGGGAAAGCCTTTGGAATGTAAACATAGAATATAGAAAATAAAAATTAAAAAAATATATATAATATCTAATTAAAAAATAAAAAAAACACTTAAGAAATTGAAGAAAAAGAATTATTTCTAAATTAAACTTGCAAAAAAGTGTTACATTATGCTTATAAACACCATTCTATGGATGCTCAATAAATGTCTGTTGAGGATAGTTTAGTGAGTATGCCCAGAAGTGTACACACACACACACACACACACACACACACACATGCACAAATTTTCTTAGAAACACAGTTCCATTGGGCAACTTTAATATTTTCTCTCTTCGCCACTAATTATCTTTACCTGCCAACTGGAATTGGGACATCTTTGTGGAGAGTTTCCTATTTTATTGCCTTATGGGACAGTAAGCCTAAACAATTGAAAAGCAGCAACTGAAATCGCTGTGGAGGAGATTCAATCTTGTAGCAGGGATTGTCTGCATTGCTTAAAGGAGATATGATGTTTCAGCCTTGCCACGGCTCTCAGTATGGGAAAGGAAAGTCAGACGTGAACTCACCCCAGATAAAGACACACTCAGAGAAGTGGTGCAGAGGGTGAGAGGCAAAGGGCACGGATATCAACAATTCAAGGCAGTTGAATATCGGAATAAGATGGGAAATTGGTTAGCAACAGAGGATGAAGCTGTGATCAATAAGATAGTAATCAATTAAGACTTCAGAATTAAAAATGGCATTAGAATAAAAGCGCTGTGGTCATTTTAAAAACAGCATTAGCCAAAGAAAATGCTGGAGAGGACAAAGTTTGCCATCAAGATATTAAATTAAGGATGAGATGACACAGGAGAAAGACACATTAGAGCATCATCATATCCTGAACACTGTGGTTTATAAATGAAACAGTCGAAAGGAGAAACAGCAGATAAATGGTTGGGATGCTCGCCTGTACCAGTGTGTACCAGTGACCAATGTGCAAACAGGGTAAGACAAAGGTCGATTAAATGATGATGTTATGTCTCTGCATGCTGCATGGACAAATATGCTAATGATATACATAAGTACAGAAAGGACGTCAGACATTTGATTTTCCTGAAAGGACAAGTTATCACTCATAACTAACAATGAGGGCTATTGTGACAACCTCCTCTAACTCTCCCACCCCTCCCACAAAAAAAAAGAGAGAAAGAAAGAAAGAAAGAAAGAAAGAAAGGAAGGAAGGAAGGAAGGAAGGAAGGAAGGAAAGAAAGAAAGAAAGAAAGAAAGAAAGAAAGAAAGAAGGAAGGAAAGAAGGAAAGAAAGAAAGAACAGACAGGAAGCTATTGAAAAGAGTTCTTAAAAGCAGTGCTACAAGCAGGGCAGTGGTGGCGCACGCCTTTAATCCCAAGTGCTTGGGAGACAGAAGCAGGCATATTTCTGAATTTCTGAGTTCAAGGCCTGCCTGGTCTACAGCCAGGGCTATACAAAGAAATCCTATCTTGAAAAACCATAAATAAATAAATAAATAAATAAATAAATAAATAAGTTTTTTTTTTAAAAAAAAGCAGTGATATAGATGCTAAAATGTAGCTCTTCATAGTTGATGGTTTCCGGCAACATGTGTTGGTGTGTGTGTGTATATGTGTGTGTGTGTGTGTGTGTGTGTGTGTGTGTGGTCAGGTGGTGGGAAGGAGTGTCTGAGTTTTCTTTAAGGGGCTGGCCACTGGGAGTTTGACCATATGCCAAAGAGTATATGGGCAACACAAATTGGACTTGGTAAAAAATATATTTAAAAGAAGGGACGTATGGGAGTTAAAGGTTCCTGAAAGGCTGCTTTCCAACAGGCACAATGCTGCTTACTGAGGTACAAGATTTAAGACATTTCATTTTTACCCACATGGAACCTCTGGGCTGCTCTATTCAACTCAGACTCCGAAAGGCAGATTCAACAGGCAACCGGGTGGAATAACAGATGTTTCTTTTTCACATCTCTGGAGGGCAGAAGAATCTCAAGAGCAAGGTGCCGATTCATGGGATTCTCCACACAGAGGCTTACAGTGGTCTCATTCTCACAATGTCTTCCTGTGACCTTCCCTGATGGTTCCTTACACCAAAGAATTATACACACTGGCTCAGGACATCACCCTTCACAAGTCATCAAATCCTAATTATGTCCCATAGATGTCATTTCCAAAACCAAACTCAACAGACCAGGGGCTTCAATTTATATACTGGCCATTGGGGGTCGGGGAGGAGTAAGGACAAAAATCACTTTACAGATGGAATCATGGCTGCACAGACAGAAGGATCTTCAGAAAATCATCTTACTTGAGTAAATCAGCTAGGTCAAAGCACACAAGGGTCCATGGGGGCTTTTCCAGTCACAGCCACATTGTGCACTCAAAGTCATCCCTTCCAACAGTCTAACAATATTTAGTAGTTATTTTTTTACTATTTATTTATTTATTTGTTATTTTTTAAATCTTCATGATGGAATTTAGTAACAAACATGTGCAGCTCTTCTTCACTCAGGAAATACTTCTCAGCGTTTCCATGTTTTTTGCTAGTATTTTATGTCATTTTGTATATAGATGACAGACTATAGAGCAATGGTGGCGTCATTTATTTGACATCTGGTGGTCCAAATTTTTTACCACTACACACAGTGTAAGTCATGAACACAATCATATGATAGGCATGTCTGTAATGTCACAGTGTGCATGCCAGTACTCAAGCCTGTGGGCACCACTGTGGTGTGATAGCTCTGAACATGCTGGTTTCATGTGAAAACATACAGTAAGTCATCTTCCTATTCTAGTTCCTGTGTTGTTGTATCTCTCCTGTTGTGATTTCTAGCTTTTATTTCCCTGATGGGTGATGAAGTTGAACAGTCTTACTAGATTTATTGCCACTTTTTTGTGTTTTATTTTTCTCTGTTGATTCTTGGGCAATTTTTAAATATACAGTGCATTTGAATAATTTGTCAGTTATATGTGACTAAAATTTATTTTTCTGCCCTGTGGCTTAGTTTTCATTTGTCCAATAGTATTTAATAAAGAGGACACTTCATTTCTAATGTTACTAAATAACCAGTTTTTTCCTGCTGACTGAAAAAAAAAGTTGTTTGAGAAAATATATATTCTCCCATACTATACAAAGAAAATATCCTATGTCTTATTTTGACATTTGTTTCTGGACAGTTTTTAACTCTTTCTTAATCTAGTGACTCTTGTACTTTTTATTCTATATATTATTCTGATATTCCTCACCATTAAGAAATACATTATACACACAGGTAATTCTGATTTAATTATATACTATTTTGTTCCTTACTTCTTCCTTATATTCTTTGGTAAAACTCCTTATCTTCATATTAGAATTTTTTTCTTGCCTGTATAACTTTTTATTCTGTATGTTTATTGCTAGGAGTTAGAAGAGGAGGGATGAACAGAATATTAGCTGCTGTTTTTGATGATGTGATAGAACAAACCCACAAAAAAAAAAACCCACCACAATTTGCTTTAACTTATAGTTCAAAGGAATTGAGTCTGTCATAGCAGGGAAGACTACTCATAAACGTGAGATCTGCCCTGGAGTGGTTGATATATTGAAAAAAGGTGACTTTCTTTCTGCCAGCAGGTATCAATGACAGTTCAGTTGTTAACCTTTACCCTAGCAGCTAGGTTTTCATTTATTCATTCATTTGTTTATTCATTCACACATTTAAAAATATAACCAAATAGGATAGAATAGGATAAAGCAAAGAACTACCATTTAACAAGACAAATCAACAGAAGGAAAGGAACCAAAGAAAAGGGACAGGAATCAGAGAGTCACTCGTTCGATCACGTTCTTAGGAATCCCAATCAAAACACTGAAGGGGCAGCCATAACATAAACATGGGGGACCTGGTGCGAACCCATGCTGACCCTGTGCATGCTGCTTCCGTCTCTGTGAGTTGATATGAGCTTTGTTCATGCTGATTTAGGGCCTTCTCTTGGTGCCCTCCAAACCCCCTGACTCCTACACTCTTTCTGCTTTCTCTTCCTTGGGGTTCTCTAAGCTCAAAGGGATAGATTTGATTGAATTATCTCATTTTGTCCAAGATGTTCCAAAGTCTCTCAGTCTCTGTGTAGTGTCTTGTTATGGTTTCTTTATTTGTTCCCATCTGCCTCAGGAGGGATCTGTCTCTGATAATGGTTAAACAAAACACGAATATATGAATATAGCAGAACATTACTAGGAATCAAATTGCTACTTTCTTTAGACCAGTATTATTTGGTTTTATCCAAGGTCCATAATTCTAAGTAGTCTTTCAACTTTAAAATGTTACTAAATAACTCTTTTCTCTTCATGTTTTCCATGAATTATCTTGACAATTTAAGTCAATAAAGTCATCTGTATAGCCAAGATTTTTGTTTTTCTATTTTTATTGTACATTTTATATTACTCTTTAATTAGCAACTGTTATTTTTTGTGTGTGAGAGAGAGATAAAATATTTGATATATTTATTTGTGGTTTTTCTCTCTTATCATTTAAAAGTAGTTTAATGTTATAAGATTGATCACTAAAAAGTAACAAAATAAAAATAGAATACCTTCTCATGCTTATGTAATAAGTATATGGAAGAAAAGGCCGGGTGATTTAAATCTCCTAAGGCTATGGAGGTCAGGCACTGTGGTGTTGTTAATGCAGAGATCAACCAGTTCAGCAGTCAATGCTGTGGACCATGATAGCTGCAGCAGTGGCAGATTCTGTTGTGATGGTTATTACACAGTGTGTCTTAGGCAAGTGCTATACAGAAGTTAGAACAAGTGAACCCCTGAAGGTCTTCATAAATAATTGTGATATACAGACTCTCTTAAGAAACATTACTATGCAATGGGTAGATAAAATAAAATTGTTCAATATTCAGTAAAGATTTTTTAAAGAAACATAGGTGCAATATGTAAACAAAAATTGAATTTCCCATCTCTCTGTGAGTTAGAATAATTTTATTATGAAGATTTACTGCACCTTAAAAATAGGTTGGGTTTGCAGAGCCTTTAGCAGTACATGGAGAGGGAGAGAGATATGAAGAAGCTCACGGGCAGCAATGATACTTATGTAGGCAATAATGAATGATTATTTGAAAACAAGCTCCATAGATGGAGAAACAATTTCTCATTCTCTGATGCCAGCCCCTGTTGAATGGACCTGTGGAGAAGTGAATGAACCAACCAACCTGGCAGTCATGAACCTGGCTTGTCATCAGGATACAGTGGGCCTGAACGTGCAGAACAAAATCAGATTACTGACCATCACAAAAGGCAGCAAAGAAATCAGAACAGGAAACAAAACCTAAGCATAATAGCTAAGGTAAACTTTTTTATTGGATATTTCCTTTATTTACATTTCAAATGTTATCCCCTTTCCCAGTCCCCTGCCCCCAAACCCCCTATCCTATAACCCCTGCCCTGCTTCTATGAGAGTGTTCCCCCACCCTCCTACCAACTCCCACCTCTTCGCCCTGGTATTTTCCTACACTGGGGTATAGAGCCTTCACAGGACCAAGGGCCTCTCCTCCCATTGATGCCTAAAAAGGTCATCCTCTGCTGCATATGCGGCTGGAGCCATGGGTCATTCCATGTGTGCTCTTTGGTTGGTGGTTTGTCTCTGGGAGCTCTGGGGGAGGGGTCTGGTTGGTTGATATTGTTGTTCTTCCTATGGGGCTGCAAACCAGTTCAGCTCCTTTAGTCCTTTCTCTAACTCCTCCATTGGGAACTCTGTGCTCAGTCCAATGGTTGGTTGTCCATGCACCTCTGTATTTGTCAGGCTCTGGCAAACCTTCTCAGGCTAGCAAGCACGTCTTGGCATCCACAATAGTGTTTGGGTTTGGTGACTGAATATGGGATGGATCCCCAGGTAGGGCAGTCTCTTGATGGCCTTTCCTTCCATCTCTGCACCATACTTTCTTTCTGTATTTCCTCCCATGAGTATTTCATCCCCCCTTTTAAGAAGGATTGAAGCATTCACACTTTGATCTTCATTCTTTGTAAGCTTCATGTGGTCTGTGAATTGTATCTTGGGTATTCTGAGCTATGGGACTAATATACACTTATCAGTGAGTGCATACTATGTGTGTTCTTTTGTGCTTGGGTTACCTCACTCAGGATGATATTTTATAGTTCTATCCATGAGCCTAAGAACTTTATGAATTCATTGTTTTTAACAGCTGAGTAGTGCTCCATTGTGTAAATACACCACATTTTCCATATCCATTCCTCTGTTGAAAGACATGTGGATTTTTTTCCAGCTTCTGGGTATTATAAATAAGGCTGCAATGAACATAGTAGAGCATGTGTCCTTGTTATATGTTGGAGCATCTTTTGGATATATGCCAGGAATGGTATAGCTAGGTCCTCAGGTAATACTATGTCTAATTTTCTGAGGAACCACCAGACTGAGTTCCCTATAAAACATTCTAGAGAGATCTTGTGATTGAGAATCTAGCAAGAAACAAGGGTATTTGATAGTCAAGGTCTTACATTAGTTTCATACAGTTGAAACATGTCTAGGAAACAGAATCTAGATAATGAAAAAAGTCTTTTAAAATACAAAATCTCACTTATTATGTGACTTTATTTGAACATTCAGCTTCATACTGTATTTCATACAAGTTGGTGATCTGGAACCCTAAACTGTACTTGGCCTGCTGTCTGTCTGCTCCTCTTTTGCTTTCTTTACATTTTAAACCCCTCTTCTTGTTCTCCAAATATTACTTTCTTCTGTTTTCAATATACTTATCTAAAATGAGTAAATAGCTGAAAAGTCTGGCTGCTGAACTTTTGATTATTATAACTGACTCCATCCTATTTGCAGTGTGTTTGCAAAACTCCACTTAAAATTCAGTAACACTTCAGAGCAGAGTTATCCTGAAACAGTAATGGAAAAATAAATATTAAGTTCAATCAATAAATTGTACTTAATCAACAAGGTGTCAGCAGTTTTAGATATTTTAGCATGTATGCTATATAACTAAGTTAGTCTAGATAAATGTCAGAAGTTTATAGTCCTTTATTTGAAGGATTTTTTTAAAAGTCTAGACAGTATTTTACAACCTTTGTAAACAGATATTATAATTCACAAACTACAACTTGCTTCACTAGAGCCATATGAGTTTCCATAAAATCATGACTTTTAGCCATGTGGTTTAATCTATATGTTTATAGAAACACAGGTGTTGCATAAGCTGAGAATTTGTGATATAATGACCATGCAATGACATCGTGGTTCCTATTACATAGAATTAAAGCTATAAGTCTGAAGCCAAAAAGCCATAATTAGCAGAACTTTAATTGCTAGGATAAAAAAAAAGAGGATGAAATCTAAGTTACAGAATAGTGTCAGCCCCACAATTACCTGAAGCAAGACTAAGAAAATTATGAGAGAAGAAAATAAAATAAAAGCTCACTGCCATAGATAATGAGCTAGTACAAGAAAGAGCTAGTACTCTTTTGGGCCAGGGGTAATGATGCAACTAATAATAATTCAATGTATCCCACCCTACTTAATGGCCTAAAGGGGTGTGAAAAAATAAGAGAATATTTGTTCTCTCCTTCTTATTATCAGGAAGGTTTATTTGCAATGAAATGGAGACTAAAAAGCTTGCATTTCATAGCTTATTTTTAGCTCTAATGAGAAATCTTCTATTTCTGAAGAAATTTTGGAAAAGGTGATATGCAGAAATAATTACTGGACTGAGATGGCTTTGGGACACTCTCATGTTCTCTATCTATCTATCTATCGCTTCCTGTGTGTGTGTGTGTGTGTGTGTGTGTGTGTGTCTGTGCTCACATGTGTGTGTAGTAACATGGCTACTCTGGCACAGTCACATCCTTAGCACGCACCTAATACCAAACAATAAAGTTAAAGTTATACCTTTATAGAAGGAAGCAGCCATGTCTGAAAGTGACTTCTGATTGAGGGGCAGACAAAGTGAGGAATCAGAGAAAGACGTGACAGAATGAGCCAGAGAGAGGATATGCCCAACTCTCAAGAGATAGGAAAGAGAAACCAAAGAGACGGCAGCGCAGATGGAGAGAGGAAGGAGGCAATTTTACCAGCACAGTTGGGCAAAGATAGGTTGGGTTGAAGAGAGAGAACAATCTAGACACAGGTGAGGACAGACTGAGCCCGTCAGTGAGAAGGAGCTAGAAGATTAGAACATATTCTCAAAGTCAGTATAAGGCCAAGGAGAGCAATTCACTCAGAAGCCAAGAGAAGCCAGCTTGAATCAGTGTGGAGAACACCTTAAGCCAGAATGGCTGAGTTGAACCAGCCAATGGTGTCCAGAGAGAACTAGAAAGGATGAGCAGTAAGTCTCAGAGGCTGGAAATATTCTAGGCCTAAATTAGATTGTATGGAGGCTAGAGGATTCCAGGACTAGGCCTAGGTTAGCAGACAGAGGCAGTAAGCCTCCAAGATGACAATTACATCTGGCAAATAGGTTACATTTACAAGTGTATACGCATATGTATATGTGTGTATATGTGTGTGGATGGCACGTGCTCTTGTGGAAATCAGAGGATAACTCAGATGTTGGTTCTCAACTTCTGCTTTGTTTTGTGGCAGAGTTTTATATTTCTGCAGTATTCTGGTTCTGGCCCAGAACTTTCAGGACAGTCTGCTATCTCTGACCCCAACTTGCTCTAAAATAGTGAGATCGCAGACTTTCATTACTGTGTTCAGCTTTTTATGTGTTCTAGGGACCCCAAACTCTGGGCCTCGTGTTTATATGGCAAACACTTTTCCCCAACGATCTATCTCCCTAGCCCAAGAATTTTTAAAAGTATGGTTATGGCTTTCTAAGGTTGAGACTGTAGCTCAGGAGTAGTTTACCTAGCATCTATAAGTCTTGAGCTCAAATGCAATCACAAATGAAAAAAATCAAAGATAGAACGAAGGAAAGAAGGACTGGAAGGAAAGAGGACGGGAAACAGCCAAATGTTCCTAATGAAGCAAATCCTTTTTAAGAACTGTCTCTCTCAGGGTTCACTGAGGAGACTTGTACCATTACAGAGCCATGCCATGTGTGTGTTAGAAGCATCTATGAATTAAACAATTGACCTTTAAAAGAGAAAACATGGTGAGCTGAAAACCCAGGTTCGTGTCTTGCTGTGCCAATTTACCTAGTCGTAGATGAAATGAGGGCGAAACTGCTTGTGAATGAAAAGGCTTCATTAATGCAGATGTCCGCATGTTTATGTTGGAGTATAGGCTTCCATCAAGGATTCAGAGCGAAGTGTGACAAGGCAAGTATTTAAATAATGTCGGGATCTTAGAGACAGAGAGACATCTACTGGTCCATCTACTACCGGTCCTAAGTGCCTCCCCCTTTCCTGTAATTAATGTAACATTTTCGCTCCTGCAGCTGACAGCCAAGAGCATAATTAGAGTCTGATAAAACACGGAAAAGTCACAAATGCAAAGTGGAATAAACAGTAAACAGCGAGGGGAGAGGAGCCCCGGGAACGTGATGGCTGAGTAATGCCTCAGATAAACTGCGTGCACACTGACACTGTCACGCTCTCGGCAGCCCCAAGTGTGCTGGTAGCCTGGTGCAGACAGACAGCTCGAATTAATCCCAAGAGAAGCGCATGACAGGCGAGAGAAGCAGACAATTAGAATGAAGGAGGAAATTGGAAATGGCAAAGGTGTGAACATATGTCAAATTACAACTAAATGATAAATTACAATTCTGTCATCGGAATAAGCGGTAATTAAGAAAGATTTCAGCTATCCCTCTTGAAAAAAAAATGAGAGCGCTGTATTTCACCCCCAGTTTAGATTTGTTTGCCGAATTGTTTCCATCCATCTCACACGCGGGGCTGAGTCTTCCTGACTTTTTGAGCTGCATTATTTGTGTACATTAAGGATAATTCTCCTTCCTCTTCCCGGTTTTCCAGACTGGCAGAATGATAGTGTCAAAAACGAACAGGAAGCTGATCGTATCCGCTATGAAAACCTGCACTGAGGCTTGCTGCCGAGGCTGCGGCAGCAATCTAATTATTTTAAACAAGCCTGCACAGTCCAGCTGACAATTAGGAAAGTCTGCTCCATGGCTTGGGGGATTCAGAGGAAGCCGGGTAATCACTGTACACAGGTCCCTTTCGTTTAGGCAGTAATGAATGTGGGTGGGGCTTCTTGGCAGTTTTCGGTCACTTAACCACAATTTAAAACAGCTGTGTAATTAGCCCACGTTTCTGCATCCAATATCCAACTCCAATTTAGAGTTTGTAGCACCTGTGGTTTTGTTGCAAGCTATAAGACCACGGCAGGGGGATGACAGAAGCAAAAGCATCGGGCTGGCAAAGGCAGCTCCCGAGAGGGCATTTTGTCCCACGGGGCTCTGTGTGCCCAGACTTGATGAGGAAGGAATCTCAGGTGTAAACAGAAGATGCTTCGTGGAGAGAGGATTTCTATAGTAGAATCAACACAGAACACTCTGACCTTGAATTCTTCAAGAAAGCAGACATATCTCTGACTTAAACAACCTTTGCAAACTCTATTTAAAAAGAGGAAAGAGAGAAGAGAGAGGGGAGAGAGAGAGAGAGAGAGAGAGAGAGAGAGAGAGACAAAGAAAGAAAGAAAGAAAGAAAGAAAGAAAGAAAGAAAGAAAGAAAGAAAGAAAGAAAAACTATGCAACATGCCATTGGGAAATACTATGTCCTGTGCTCAAGGTGACAATATGATTTAGCACATCTAAAATAAGGTAAAATGGAATCGGTTGGTCATCTTCTACCTGTTATTTAGTGACCATGAGAGCATTGATTTTAGAAATGCAATGAGAACTATAAGGATAATAGTGATAATTTATAGGAAGTCTCAATCGTAAATAAACGTTCTTAATCTATAAACATCCCTCAGTTGCTTGAATATGTATAAGACAATGTTCTAAATTTTCTGTGCATAATATTAGTTGTCAAATGGGAAGAACAGAAGAGATCAGAAGTCCTTCACTCCCAGAATAGGGATGGTACAATGAGCATCTATTTAAAAGGAGACTGAAATATGCACAGTTGACCTCAGAACATATATATATATATATATATATATATATCATTCCTTTTACACTCTCCCTTAAGGGTAAAAGAAGCAAATATCTAAAAAGCTAAATAAACTTCTCTAACGGGGATGTCAGAAACTCTGAAGATTTCCTGGGATGATTGCAGTAGCTAAAACCTAATACTGTAGTCTGGGACCTCAGAAGGTTAATTGGGACAGCATGTTAAAAGTCAATGGCTCCAGGGGCATATGTGGCAGACGATGGCCTTATCCGGCATCAATGGGAGGGGAGGCCCTTGGTCCTATGGATGCCCCAGATTAGGGGGAATGCTAGGGCAGTGAGGTGGGAGTGGCTGGGTGGGTGGGGGAGCACCCTATAGAAGCGGTGGGGAGTGAGATGGGCTAGGGGTATTGGGAGGGGAAACTAAGAAGGGAGACAACATTTGAAAAGTATATAAATAAAATAACCAATAAAAGAAAGTTAAAGGGTCATTTATGTTAATTACATTAGGGTTCCCTTCACCTCCATAGGAAGAACAACAATATCAACCAACCAGACCTCCCAGGGTCAAAACCACCAACCACGGAGTACACATGGAAGGAACCATGGCTCCAGCCGCCTATGTAGCAGAGGATAGCCTTGTCAGGCATCAGTGGGAGGAGTGGTCCTGGGAAGACTCTATGCCACAGTGTAGGGGAGGCAAGAGTGGGTGGGTGTTGCAAGATATATCCTGTCCATTCACATTGAAGCAGTGAGAGGCCAGTGATTGGAGGGGAGAGAGGAGGAGGAGCTAAGAGAGGTGGGGCTAGGGGTGGGGAGAAGAAGTGGGACTGAAGAGGAGGCATGGGGCGGAGAAGCAGAGGCGTGGCTATCCAGATGGCTTCAGACATATTTCTGGTGTTTTGGAGAGGTTAGATAATTGGGATAAGACTTTATCATTGTAAATTGGCATTATGTATCTGGGAGTTTTATATATGTAGAGATATTTGGTTAACTACTCGTGTTTAAGGGTCATGCTTTACCGGACACTTGGAAGGAGTGGTGCAGAGGCCCGGCGGGGCGGTGCCCTTTCTTAATAATTACCTGCTACAGGTGGGCGGGAGGCACATAGAAGCAGGAGGAGGGATGATGGGATGGGGATTTCTGGAGGGGGGAAATCGGGAAAGGGGATAGCATTTGAAATGTAAATAAATAAAATATCCAATTAAATAAAGACCTTAAAAAGAATGCAAAACAAAACAAAAAAATCTCTTCAACATCATAGTCATTCTGTTTAGTGACCAAATTTAGTCATGGTGTAGATTATGATTTTAATAAGATTTACTTTTAATCTTTAATTAAAGAAAGAAAGAAAGAAAGAAAGAAAGAAAGAGCACCTGGTATAGCACCACCTACCCCCTCCTCCCATAAAGGTATGCTTCTTTTTACAGCTGCTGTGATCTGAGGGGGTTATATTTAAAGTATCATTCACAGTCATCTTCAGGGGTAATGTAGCCTTGTGTGCCCCTTCATTATCTTCTTACACTTTGGCATCAGAAGTTTCTGGTATTGAATGCCAGAGTTTGGATGGATATAAGGACAGAAAGAGGAGAGCTGGGCTTCAGCTCTTCTGGCTTATGGGAACTCATAAGTAGGTGACATGGATATTGGATAAGACAATTAGTTCTATAGAGATATGCAGTCATTAATCTAGATAAGATCTGTTTGAGCCAACAAAGCCCTTCCCTGTGGACGAGCATTCCAGGTAACTTTTGTGCAGATTTGGACTCTAGTCCACGCTCATGTTGTACTAGGACCAAGAACATTTACCCCAAGAATGAAGACTAAGCAGAGACTTCTAAAAGTTAATGCCAGTCCTCTGATATCCTAACAAATATCTGTCTATGCAATCATACCCTTGAGTAGATTACTGGTGATACATGCATTTAGCCAGTACTCTAGAGGCAGAGGCAGGAGGATCTATGTAAATTCAAGGTCAGCTTGGTCTATGAATGGTTATATTACAGGGAAAATATATTTTCAATAAGAGAACAGAAAAGTATGATCAAAAAAGAGGTAAGCAGAATGCACTCCACAACCTCACCAATTTACTTTGTAAGTTCGTTTGGAACATAACTGTGTCCATTCACTTTACATATTTTATGTTGCCTGTTTCTCCCTGTAGTAGTAGAAGGACGTGGCTATGAAAGATATGGCCTCATCTGCAACATACAATCCCACCTGTCTGATGTCTATGTCCACATGTGTGTGAGCCCTTGCCTTTCCCTGAGAAGCTCTACCTTAACCCCATTCTTAAATCTATGTTATAATTTTTTCAGTTAAAATCTAACTCAATTTAAAATAGAAAGAGAGAGTAGGTAGAGAAAGAGAGGGGGAGGAGACAAAGGACAGAAGGCAGACAGATAAGAAAGGAAAGAAAGGAGGGAAGGAAAGAGGGAGGAAGGAAGGAAGGAAGGGAGGAAGGAAGGAAGGGAGGAAATGGTTGTAAAGTTCAACTATAAACTGCAGTGAGTCTACTATACATAGCATACAAAATAAAATCACTAGGTGCATAAGTGTTGACTGTGACTAACCTTAAAACAGCAATCTATAGACAAGGAGCTTGAGATGACCCAGAAATAGAATTAAATGTTAAGAAATTTTAAACCAGTGATTGCAAATATGTGTAAAAACTTGTAGGATAAGACCTTCATTAGGAATCTTCAGAGACAAATGGAAACTATTAAAATGGACTGGAAATTCTCAATGCAATATATATATATATATATATATATATATATATATATATATATATAATCTTTCTATTTGGTAGAAGGCCCTGAGAGTTACTGATATATCAGCATTATTTTTAAAAGCAGAAAAGTGAAATCAGATGAGGAAATCTTTAGGAGAACTTGAGGGCAAGCCAAACAATATAAAACAATGCATAGCAGGCATACATGTTGTAGTAGTTTGAAAGAAAATGTCATCCATAGGGCCATAGAGAAGGACACTATTAGGAAGTGTGGCTTTGTTGGAGGAGGTGTATAGCTATAGGGCAGGCTTTGAGGTCTCAGACACTCAGGCCAACTCTCTCTGCTGCTGTGGATCAAGATGTAGAACTCTCAGCCCCTTTTCCAGCACCGTGTCTGCCTCCATGGAGCCATGCTTCCTGCCATGAAAATCATGGACTAAACCTCTAAAGTGCAAGTCAGCCCTAATGAAACGTTTTCTACTATAAAAGTTGCCATGGTTATGGTGTCTCTTTAAAAGCAAGAGAAACCCTAAGACATATGTATACATTTGTATACATATGATATGCATATAGGACACAGATACACATGCACACATATGTTTCAAGTCCCATATGGGAGAGGGAAAAAAGCAAAACAGAAAAATAATTGAAGAAATAATAATTTCAAGTTTTCCAATGTGTGAAACTTGCAGATGCAGAAACCCCTGTGAAACCTGGGCAGTGCGGTTTCTAGATAACTGTTGTATCAGGAAACGTTTGTGAATCCCAAAAAGACCACCAGGATGCCGATCCCAAGGCAACTGCATTAGGGTCTCTTTATTTAAGCTCAAGCTTGGGCCACACCTCTGTCTTTCATGCAAGAGAACAAGAGTAGACCCTGAGCCCAGTTTCAGGCAAGCATTTGTAGAGTGAAGAAGTGGGTATCTGCCGTGGTACACATCTGATTGGGAAACCATTATGGCCTCTAACATAATTGTCTGGTGCTGGGAACAAAACCATAAACCTAACTTGTTTTCCTCCTGATTGGTGGTTGGTTGTTAGGAAGTGAAGTATCCCGGGCAGTTTTGTAACCTGGAGGTGCAGATTTGTTGGGGAAGAACTTGGAACCTGGTTCTAGGTGCCAGCCTCTTAGTCAACTTGAGTTTAACCTTAGGTCAGGTTCTCTAAGATGGAGTCTTAACCCAAAAAGATCAGGTCTGTCACAACTATGCTAAGAAAAACTCAACTAGAGCTGAAAGGAGTGGAAGAGAAACAGGAAAATCAGGCATGAGATTATCCTCAGAGATGAATTACACAAAATGCAACAATGAAAACTGCAACAGACTTAACCCCAGCAGTAAAATCTAGCAGACAATGAAAGAAGTTAAAGAAGTTCCCAAGGAACTGAATGCTTTCCGAAACTTTAAGTCAAATTCTCGTGAAAGAGAAAGAAAGAAAGAAAGAAAGAAAGAAAGAAAGAAAGAAAGAAAAGGAAGGAAGGAAGGAAGGAAGGAAGGAAGGAAGGAAGGAAGGAAGGAAGGAAGCTGCTTGCTGACATCACCAATAGTGCTGTAGTGTAAGGTGGGTTAGGATGAGCTCACCTTAGCAACTGTAGTAGCTACAGCCTACATCTACAATAGAGCATTGAGAACAGAAACTATACATAGACCATTAACTGCTCTCTATTTTAAGTACTGCATTCATTTATTCATTTATTCAATTATTTGCACACAAATACACACACAGGTCAGATATAACTTGTCAGAGTTTTACACCTATCAAAATGTGGGCCATTCAAATAAAATTCAGGTATTGGGACTGCCAGCAAGCTGTTACCTACTGAACCAACTTACTATACTTACACCCTAGAAAAAGCAAGAAAATAATCTTCCAACAAACCCAAAAGAAGACACCCACACAAACATAAAAATAACATAACAATAACAGGAAGCAGCAATCACTATTCCTTAATATCTCTTAACAACAATGGACTCAACTTTCCAACTCAATTTTTCTCATGTAAATCTTAAATTTTATCAGAAAATGTTTGTAATTCCCCCTTTTAATTAATTTAGTAATTTCTTTTATGTCTACCATTTATCTGCATTATTTTTCATGATAATCTTCAATTTTAATATGTCTTTCTATATACTTCCTCCATTTTATCAGAAATGTTTTCAATGTAAATCTTTGATTTTATACACAAATATTTCCAATTCCATGTTCAATTAATTTAGAAAGAGTTTTTACATCAACCATTTTTTATGTAAAATTTTCCATATAATAGTCAATTTTAAAATGTTTGTCTATTTATTTCTTGAATTTTACCAGAAATATTTTTCATGTAAATCTTCAATGTTATCTGAAAATGTTTATAATTCCATCTTCAATCAACTTAAAATTATCTTTATGCCTATTATTTTATCTATATAATTTCCATGATAATCTTTAATTTTAACATGTTTTTCTATATATTTCTGCAATCTTATCAGAAATAGTTTCCATGTCAATCTTCAAGTTTATCAGAAAATGTTTATAATTCCACTTTTAATCAACTTAGGGATACTTTTATGCCTAGCATTATCATAAACATTTCCACAATAATCTTCCATTTTAATGTGTTTTTCTACATTTTTCTACAGTTTTATCAGAAATATTTTCCATGTAAATCTTTGATTTTATCATAAAATGTTTCTCTCCCATACTTCAATTAATTTAGCAGTTTTACATGTCTACCACTTTACTCCTTAATTATCTATGAAAAGTGTCAATTTTAACGTGTTTATCTGAAATATTTTCCATGTAAATCTTTAATTTTATCATAAAGTGTTTTTACTTCCCTTTATTTCCCTTTTCAATAAATAAAAAATTTAAAAAAGACTATTTGATCTAAAATTGATGATTGAATTCTGATATTTATTAATGTGACATATTAATAAATAGTATATAACATAAAAACATAATTTGTATATTGTATAGTGTATAATTCATTGTATAGTATGGTATGTGATGTGATAAATAATTCCTGTAATATGATCAACATAATATTGTGTTAATTGATATTAATATTTAGATATGTCACTGAAAGACAGAAGACAAATGAAATGCATAACATATAATGAAATATAACTAAATACTAAACACTTAGAACATTGTAATATATCTGCTTCTTAATTTCTAGAGAACATGTTAAATGATAACACTGAAACAAATGATGATTTTAAAAATGTACTACGCAGATGACTTGTAGAAAAGAAGAAATTAGTGAGTGATTAAAAATAGTCTAATGCAGGCTGGAGAGATGGCTCCGTCATTAAAGACTAGACTCACAACCAATAATTGTCTAACGGGGGCAGGGGGAGGAAAGGGGAACCTGATCTGGTATTGGGTGAGGGAAAAAGGATTGAAACCCTGAGAGCCAGCAGAAAGAATGGAAACAGGCACTCTCAGGAGGTAGGAGGTTGGGGGAACCCTCCATAATGCACCAGACACCTGGGAGGTGAGAGACTCTCAGGACTCAAAGGAAGGGACCTTGGATGAAATGCCTGACAGAAGGGACAGGGAACTTATAGAGCTCACCTCCAGCAGGAAGACATGGCATCAAGTGACAGAGGGGGTTGCCATCCCACAGTCAAAACTCTGACCCATAATTGTTCCTCTCTGAAAGAACTGTAGGGATGTAAATGGAGAGGAACCTGAGGAAAAGAAGGTGCAGTGACAGGCCCAAAGTGGGATCCAGCTCAAGGGAAGGTCCCAAGGCCTGACACTATTACTGAGGCTATGGAGCGCTCACAAAAAGGGATCTATCATGACTGCCCTCTGAAAGACTCAACAGGTAGCTGAAAGAGTCAGATGTAGATCTCTGCACCCAACCATAGACAGAAGCTTCTGGCCCCTGTGGTTGAATTAGGAAAAAGTTGGAAGAAGCTGAGGAGCAGAGTGACCCTGTAGGAGGACCAGCAGTCTCAACCTGGATTCCTGAGATCTCTCAAACACTGGACCATCAACTAAGCAGCATACACCAGATGACATGAGGCCTCCAACACATATACAGTAGAGGACTGCTGGGTCTGGGTTCATTCAGAGAAGATGCACCTAAACCTCAGAGGACTGGAAGCCCCAGGAGTTTAGAGGTCTGGTTGGGTGGGGTGTGGGTGGTGGGAACATCCTTGTGGAGACAGGGGGTTGGGGGGGAGGTATGGCATGTGGAATAGTTGGAGGGTAAACTGGGAGGGGAGTAAAATCTGGAATATAATAAATAAATAAACAAACAAACAAATAAAAGATTAAATAAAAACATACTCTAATGGACAGCTAGAATAAAGAGCAAATGGAAATATCTCAGTAAAAACAAATGACTAATTATATTAGATACAAATTCACTATATTTTTCTATTTAAAAGTCAATGATAACCAGAATAATTTTTGTCTTTTTAATGTAATATTTTTATTGATTATTTAAAAATTTCATATAATGCACCCATCAACCCAGTCCTCCCAGGTCAACACACACACACACACACACACACACACACACACACACCTTTGTGGCATCCCTCCCTTTGTGCTGCCCTTACACTCACTGGAGCATGGCCAAATTTCTAGTGGCCAGTCCCTTACAGATCAGTAAGTCCTTCCCCAACCCCCAAGTTGTATCCATTGTGGAAAGCTACAGCATCCTTACCACTATTTCTAAGAGTTCTCTTTGATGCCTTCCTGTCTAGGTTGTTACTTTGTGGGATGGGGTGTTGAGGGGTGTGTCACAGAAACCTTTGCATCTCTCTTTCTTTCTCAGACTACAGGTAGCATCGGAATTTTTTTCCAAAAAAGAACTGTCCTGATTAGGTTTTTGTCAAGTTGACACCTGCTGTAGTCATGTGGGAAGAGAAACCTTTAATGAAAACAGGCCTTTATTAGAATGCCTGTAGACAAGTGTGGAGGGTAGGTTCTTTTTTCTTTATGACTTTTAGAACTTTGTAGAATATATTTTGAGCATATTCTTTCCTCTTCCCCAACTTTTCCCATATCCTCCTCCTTCTCTAACCACACAACTTCATGTTCTTTCTCTCTCTTAAAACACAACAGCAACACACACACACACACACACACACACACACACAACATGGAGTTAGATTCATGTTGGCCAACTACTCCTGAAGTTGAGGCCCACTGTAGAGTATATTCTACATACCCAGTGTTATTCCTTTGAAGAAAACTGATTTCCCCTTCTCCCAGAAGATATGAATTATAAATATGTTAGGCTACTGGTAGAAAGCACTGCCATCATCCACAACGAGACACTCCAGACCCAGAAAGGAAAGTTTTTTTTTTCTTATATGTGGATGTTAGCATTCCATCTTTGGACATGCATGTTTTATGCATACTATCCACAGAGGCTACATAGCTGATAAGGAATAGGGAAAGGAAGGGGTATTTTCTTGATTAATGATTGATGGGGGAGGGCCCAGCTTATGGAGATCACACCATCTCTGGGAAGCTGAACCTGGGTGATAGAAGAAAGCAGGCCAAGCAAGTCCTAAGGAGCAAGCCAGTAAGTAGTACTCCTCCACAGCCTTGGCTTCAGTCCTTGCCTCTGGTTCCTGCTCTGAGTTCCTGACCTGAGTTCTTTCAGTGACTGGCTATAACCTCCAAGGTTAAATAAAACCTTTGTTCTATAGTAACCATTAGTCATGGCCATTATTTCAGTAGTAGATAACAAACTTGAACAAGAACCGATTTATATTTTTCTCAAAGTATATAATGTAAATGACAATACACTGATTAATTTGGAAGTAAAAAAAGAGCAAGCAGGTATATCACAAAGATGATATATATTTAAGAAAAGGTAGGGGAACTATATTTGGGTCATATATTACTACATATGATATGGATATGATATGATATGGATTCCATATTTTATAACCAAGGGGTGAATAAAAAATATTTCAATGAGCAGTTGATCCATAAAAAGTACCAAAACATTAATAATTACATGACAAAGACCAAAAGAGTATTTAAAATACATAAATAAAAATTTGAAAAGAAAGTAGAAAAATTGTCAAGTACACAAATGTGTTTGAAGTGTTAACTACAACCTGGAATATTAACACACATAAGCAACATTTTCAACAATTTTGGGAATTTCATTCTCACTAGTAACAATTTGACTCAGTTCATGCTTATGAAATGTAAATAATATACAGATTAAATTTTAATATTCATCAAGTGAACTATGGGGGGAGCCCATACATGCTGGCTTGTAAAATATGTATTTATAAGCATTTTGGCATTAATAAAACTTATATAATATGCCTTTATTTTAAACTTGAATAAATGCATATTTTAAATTTTCAACATGAAAAAATTAAACTACATAAATTCTTATTTATTAATAATATTGTAAGATAATATTTATTAAACTACTAATAAATAACAAAGGGTCAAAGAAGTAATTTTTAAGTATAAAGCACTTGACCCAAGATCAAAAGCAAGGCCAAGATTTGGTCTCTTGCCACTTCAGATTTAGCATTATGAAACTCAAGCTGCTCATGGAAAATTGTAAAACATGGATGCAAAGAAGCCAAAGAATAATAAAGATTACTTGTTTGTGCACACAAACACTTAGGCCTTAAGTCACATCTCTTCTGTGGATATTTGTCAGTCCAACACAATATGAACTCAAGTCAAAATAAGCTGCCTTGTGGATATTAACTGACTCTGGAATTTTCATGGACAGTGAACAGAATCAAGACCTCCAAACACAAGAATGAAAAATGACATTTAAGGCCTGACTTTGCCTGATTTCAGGCTTTACCATAAAGCCATAGTGATTAAGAGAGTGTGGTGCTGGTAAAAGATAGACCAACATCGTTCAATAGGAAAGAAGGGAGAGCTAAGAAACAGACCCACACCACAGAGATCACTGGCGGTTGGTAGATCAGCAAAGTCAGAACGATGGAGCAGATGAAATCATTCACAATCTGTGCGCACACATTGCAGTCTTCACCAATATTAACTTAAAGGGGAATAGAAGCCTTAGTGTGAAAAATTACATATCTGGATAATAAAAGTCTTGATGTTAGGTTGGCTGTGACTTTTCAAACACAACAACCCAGTCAGATTCCTAAAGGAATAATTGATCAACTAAACTTCTTTAGGATTTACAACCTCTATTCTGAAAAAGACATACCCATAGGAGTTACAGGCTTGGAGAAAATATTTTCAAAAGGTATTTGATAAATGGTTTGCGGAGGAGTCATGCTTGTTTGTTTGTTTGGGGTTTTGTTCTATTTGTTTCTTTGTCTTATATCTACACCTGCATACATATATCAATTCCCACACGATCTCTTCACATAGTTTTCTCTATTTTAATATCAAAAACTAGAGTGTGTCCAGTCTTTTCAGAGTATCAGAACAGAGAAATGGGGGAGGGGGTGATTGGGTAATGGGTGGAGGGAAGAGGAGTTAGGGGACATATGGTGAGGGGGGAACTGGGAAAGGGGAAAGCCTTCGAAATGTAAGCAAAGAATATAGAAAATAAAGAAAAAGAAAAAAAAGAATAATAATAAAAAAAAACCTAGAGTGTGTTCTTCCTGTGGTTGAGTCGCTATTAAATACTCATGTGTTGTTACCTAAAGTTGTGCACATTAGGATTTACTTTTTGTGTGATAAACTTCATTGGACGTTGACAAATGATAATTGTCTTGGGCCCATCATCAAATATTCTACACGACAGCTTCACCACCATAGGCTTCAACAATTCTTCCCTTACCCTAACCCTCCAACTGCCAGAAACCACCCCTCACTTCACAGTCTATGAATTTGCCTTTGAAAGGGAGTCTTCTGGCTATATTATACATGGCATAGTTCTATCAGACTCAAGAACTCTCACATCTCTTTCTGAGAAGATGGTTCATTTCCTCATGCACTGAATAATATTCAGTCTCATACATATACAACAGTCAATTCTCTTAAGTATGAAAGTATGTTTTGTTTGGGGACAGGTTTCTTTTAGTTTAATTTGTTTTTACAATTATCAATAAAGATTCTGAAAACATTTATGTTTAACCTTTTAGAGAGATGTAAGCTTTCAGTTCTTTGGGTATTGAGGTGATTTGCAGCTTTTTGAGACTCTACCCACAGTCGCTGCTCCCTTTGCCCTGCGTTTCATTTGCTGTTCTGCCTTGCACCGTTTGCTATCAGTGTTTGGAGTTTCAGTCTCCTATGTGTAACTACCTCAGATGGACGTTTTCATACATATCTCTGTAATGGCCATTAAATAAAGCATGTGTGTGTGCCCATTGGCTCTCTGTGTGTCTTTTATAAGTTTCTTCTAATTGTCCATTGGCCTGTTTATTTGCCTTGAACTGGGAGAATTCTTTGTCTATTTCTATACTCATGCTTATCAGTATCAAACATATATTTTCCAAAGATGTTCTTCAAGTTTATAACTTCTATTTTTATTACCTTAAGAATAACTTTCACAGAGTAAAAGTTTTTTTATCAGTGATGCAGCTGTGTAGGGATGATGCATCGGTTGTTGAATATAAGAATTCAACCAACTCCATGTTTCTAAGATGTGCTCCGGGGATTTCCTTTAGATGTTCAGTAATTTTCTTCTTGCTTATGGTACTGCTAATCATTTTGAGATGGGTTTCATGTAAGCTGTGGGATCTGGGTTCACATTCGTGCCCCTGCAAGCTCATATCAAATTATGGTAGTTTTATTGATGAGTGTATCTACTCTTTTGGAAATCCCTTTTCTATATAAAAATAAGCTTATAGGATGGTCAGTTTCTGAGTCTTCTACTCTGATTCAGTTGATTGTTTTCTCATCAATACTACATTATCTTTGAGAAGGGTTGTTTCTTTGTTGTTTAGTTTGGTCTTATTTGTTTTCTGAGACAAAGTTTCCATATGACAGCCTTGCTTTGGACTCCTATATAGCCCAGGCTGGTCCCAAACTGAAGATCCTATTGCCTTGATCTTAAAAGGAATAGGGTAGTACAACCGTGCACTATCTTGATTCCTGTAGTTTTATTTGAAAATTGAATAAGCTTGGCTCTCCCATTTTGTTCCACTTCAGTATTGTGTTAGATTACTTTGTAGTTTTTGCCTATGCAAACAAACTTTAGACTAAATTTGGTGATATCAATAAAGTAACTTGTTAGAATTTTGATTGGGATTTCACTTAATATATGGAAAAAATATGGGGAGAACATTTTTAACAGACTCTAACTCTCCTTGAACACCAAATATCTGGCCATTTACTAGAACTGCTGTTTCTTTGTCAAGAGTTTTATAATGTTTTTATGTTGGTTTCTATTAGTCAAGGCTATATCTGTGGACTTCAGCTTATAATAAAAATGAATCAATGGGTTCTTATTTCTTACTTATTATACAATATCATTTATCTTATTCTTAGTTTTTCAGTCAGAATCTGTTGCCACCAAAATATTTATAAAGAACCACAAGATTGTCATTATATCAAGACTTTACACCAACTTAACTCCACCTGTTTGGACAGTGGAACTCTAATATATAACCAATGTATTATAAAGACTTAAGTTATTATGAAGTGAATATATAATCATTGCATTTTTATTTAACATTTGGATTAACATATTAAACCACAATTTTGACAAAATATCTTTATCCCATATATACAAAGGTTGTATTTTATTAGTAGTAGTATTTTTTTCACATTTAACATTTGGACAGGATGTTAATTGTAAAAGATATGCTATATTCATTTTTCACTTGATGACTCTTGATGTTATTCCACTAAATCCTTTAAGCCACAACAATGCTGCATATTTGAGGACAGCAATTCACTTGTAACGAATATTCTCTGCTCCCTGATAGGATTCAACATTCTGATTTCAACAATAACAAATGGGGCCCACAATATTACATCACTCCATAGTATGTAAAAGATGCTCTGTATATACATTGTCTACATATTTGAGATTATGCTGCTTACACTGTATTGTGAAAAGCCAATACCTTATTTAAGCCACAATTGACACATACTTGAGCTTATATGCATAATTTCCAACTTAACTTACAAAGCTGGTTTTTTCCATACATGCTAAAGCATGAACTTACAACCCAAAGCAACATTTCGTTTCCATTCTGAATTTTATACTTAAACTTGGAATCAAACTCTTGGGTTAAGAACAGAAGCAAGTCAATAAAGACAAGAACACTGGCAATTCACTGTTGTAAATAAGCTAACACCAAGAAGAAGGAGTGTCGCGGTCCTGGAAAGGCTCGGTGCAGCAGTGTAGGGGAATACCAGGACAGGAAAGTGGGAAGGGGTGGATTGGGGAACAGGGGGAGGGAAAAGAGCATATGGGACTTTCAGGGAGGGGGGAATCCAGGAAAGGGGAAATCACTTGAAATGTAAATAAAGAATATATCGAATGAAAAATAAATAAATAAATAAGCTAACATGTAACTTCTATGCACTTTAAATTTCCTTACCTGGTTCAGCACCATCCTGCTAATATTACAAAACTCTACCTGATACTGACCTTTAAAGAAGCCAAGGACAATCTTTTTCTCTGATGAAAAGACCATAAAAGTAATGCTCTGCCAATGCCAGAAGCTTTGCCTGAACCTCTGCAGAGAATTATTTGCCAAAAGGGAAAGGGGTGAATTAAAAAGGATTCTGTAATATGCACCACCCTTAATGAAGGAGCTAGAAAAGAAATCGAATCTGCATTAGGTGGGAAGAATTGGGAAGAAAAGGGCGGGAGCTGCACTACTAGCTAGGCAGTGTTGTGCAATTTTGCTTTAAAAAAATTCTTTATGTGTGGTCAGCAGAACCCTTGACTTTTACCTTCTAACATGCTTCTACATTTAAATGGTTCTGTTCCACTCTCAACAGGCTGTCTGCAGCTGCTGCAAATTGATTTATCCCCAGATAATGGCTGAAGCTGATGACCAAAATGTCACTGTGAAACTCTTTAGCTATTTAAGGTGTTTTGGGCCTAATATAACCTGATATTAACCCTATTTTTAAATGTATTAGCATCTGCACAATTCTTAAAGGCCTTTCAAATTCTCCTTAACACGCAAGATCTGGTTTTCACCCCACAGCAATTGGAGAAAGCCATGTCAAGGCTGCAGGAAAAATGCTGTGTTAGCCACAGCTGGGAACATACAGGTTACAGAGAATGCCAGACCTAGATGTGAAAAGCATCAGTTCAGATCACATTCAGGATTCTGGAAATACTACATGAGTTATTACGGTGCCAGGAAAACAGTCTAATTTGAATAAGCAAGGTCTCAATTTTTTAAATTCTCTATTCCTTACATAATCTTCAAACACTATAAATATCTCAGAGATCTGTCTGTTAAAGAAGGACAGTGTTGAGAAGAGCTGAGTAAACAATTTTGAAATGTGAACATATGTTATTATTCACAAATAGAATTATCACTATAAATCTAGGAATGTTTAGTAAAAACATTTTCTTAAATATGGTTTGCGGAGTAGAGTCACATTTGTACATTGTTGGTCATTGAGACCATTTCCAGTTCATGGACCTTGCTTATAATGTAGTCAGGCATGGCTTGAGATCAATGGGATATTTAATAAGATCCTACATAAAGTAGGGGGTAGTAATCTGACTTGCTAAAAACAAAATCTAATCTAGAGCTCTATTTTTTTCTGTGAAAATTTCTAAAACGATAATTAGCAATATGTGATGCTTCTGGTTTTCATAAATAATTTGTAGGTTTCCATCAAGAACTAACCTATTAGCAATGTTCAAACTCTATACTAAATGTATTGTGATATAGCTAACAAGGGTTCAATTTACACAATCATCAAAACAACTTGTGTGACTTAAAGAAATAGATTTATTTACAATCCCCATGTATAAACCAAGATTTTTATTTCTTTCATGGATTCTGTATCTTCTACAACATTAGTGGCCGATCAGGTTTTGGACATAAATTCAACTACATTTAATGCTTAATAATTTTATGAGAAACCTAGCTGTGTGCTAAACCTTTTATAGCTTCTGTGTTGTTTATATTTTAAAAAAATAAAAACAGAGATTTCATTAGCACATTTTACCCCAAACAAGTTTACTTCTTCCCTCACAGCACCAATTCATTTTAAGTTCTAGGCAGACTAGTCTTAGTTCTAGAATGTATCAAATACAAGGAATTAGCTATTAACTGATAACATGTGTATAAAAATATAATTCTCATAGTAGTAAAATATAAATCCCCAGGCTTCAGTCATTGTAGTAAATATGTAAGAAGTAATTAAAAGAAATATCAAAGAAATATGTGCATTGATGGATGCTAAGTAGACAGGAAATTAGATCACTAAGTGGGGACATGTGCAATGAATCATCTGATGTCCTATGTAAAAAAACATTTGGTGTTTAAAACAATGATCTTTAGATAGAAAGTACATATACAAAGCGTCCATTTTAATCTAAGAAAAAACTAGTGACTCTGCTGTAATTAATACAGCTGCATGAAAAACAGGTCAGAAATGATTTTGTTTGTTCATCACAATATTAATAGATATTTTACACATTGAATTTCTAGACTCTAAATAAATATGAAAAAACAGTACATAAAGACGTTAGGGTTGTGAAATTATTGGTAACACATAAGCACCAATCAAATTTCCAAACATAGTTATAATATTTTAAACTTATTTCCTTGACAAAAATAGATTTCTATAGTTAAAGATTTACTAATTATTGCTTCTCAATATAATTGGCTTTGGGTTTAGTTAGACAATTGGTGTGTTTAAAATTTTACTAATTGAGATGGTAATCACTGTATGCATTGATATACTGAAAAAAAAAACCTTTTTCCTTCAACATTGTCACCTTACATGAACCACTTAGTAACAAAGAATTAACAACAAACACTCAGTATTGAAGGGATAACATATTTAATTTATTTAAAGCAATTACTTTTACTTAGTATAGATAATTCATTTCATCGTTTTGGAGACTAATTCACTGGAATTCTGAAATTGGCAACATTTTAACATGTGTAAGTCATGAAAATTTTAAAGGTAGTCTTAATATTTAGGTTGAAATGATATTATTTCATTCTTTATTCCACTTGATGCTTAATTACAGTAAAAGGAAGGAGTTTATCTGTGAAGAATGAGAGGTTCCCAAGTGTGTTTTCCTGGAGTAGTTGTCTTCCTTCTGAGTTATGAGAGACAAATACAAAAGGGGAACCCCGTTGTTTCCAATTCATTTAACAAATATATCGATCTACAGTATGACTGTTACCCACTTCCATTTCTGTTTCTCAAAACTGCAGAGTTCACACACGTGAGCATCAATACCTGTGCATGACAGGATTTGATGTGTGTCTTTAGGTGAATGCAGTGCCCATGGCCATAGGGAATGGATGTGTAATGCCAGGCTGATACCAGCTAAGTAATATAATGTGGTGCCATTAGGAGCATTATTCACAGTTGATGAACACATACCTTTTCTCGTG
Organism: Apodemus agrarius; assembly: GCA_964023405.1. Taxonomy (NCBI): domain Eukaryota; kingdom Metazoa; phylum Chordata; class Mammalia; order Rodentia; family Muridae; genus Apodemus; species Apodemus agrarius. Next base: position 27,272,020 of record OZ030007.1, read on the forward strand.
CAACACATACATTTCGGTAAGAAATGCATAGATCATTTACCGAAGCACATTTATTATAGCAAAATGTGTACCTCGGCTAATGAAACACATAGATCATAGAGTAAAATGATTATACATAGAGTGAACAGCCTTAACTATTTATGGATATCTTGAGGACAACCCAGTTTTAGCTAGCAGAGCAAAACTGAGGTTAGAAACAAAGAAACACACGGGTTAATTTGTTAATACTAGTTTGTAGTTGACAAGTGGTTTAGAAGTAAAGCTATTCTGTATGTCTTTAGCTCTGCAGTTTCTTCTGTGATTACATAGGCATTGTTGATAGGATTCAGCATTTAGCATCTCTTCCATGTTGTTTATCAGCATTGAATATGAGTAGCAGGGAAAATCTGAAATATGTTTAGAGAAGGCAAGGGGATTTGAGGGTGCCAATTTATTGCTTCTTTTCAAATAGAATTTACCACTTGCACTTTGACACGACTGTATTCTGGGACTAGCAGCGTATCTTGACACATCTACCTTTATCTGAGGTAACAAATGCCAGGGAAAGCCAGAAATAGGAAGTGAGTCAATGGCCCTGCCCCTGTAGGGTCAGCAGTAAGCTATCAATTCCCACTGCATAAATTCAGTTAGTTCAGGCTCGCTGATACCCTGAGGAATACAGTGGGTCAAACATTTTGTTTATGACTAAGGAATTCCTCAGTACATCCAGCTTGGACCATAATCCTAACTCAGAAATCTGGGAATAAATGTGAATTCCAGGCTCCTGCTTTATTGAGAACATAATTCACATAGACAAACACTGGACTGAAAAGCCTTGCGAGATTAATCTGATTTGTATCATTGCTATGCACGGCTTATGAAAACCTGGCCTACTCTGGCCTCCTCTAGTAGCTGTCCACATGGCCTCTGCCAGTTTCTGCCATTGCTTTGAAAAGGTAAGTTAAGGAATTATCTCCTCTACTTTGCTTCTTTTTAATTCTGTTAATACATGAGTTGCGCAAATACATACCGAGAAGAAGCAGGGGAAAGTAAAATCAAATATGGAAAATCACTCATCACAGTAAACAGAACCTTGGTGTGTATGGAATAGAAAATGAATGCTTATGTTCATCATTCAATACAATATATTGTATTTGTATTGTATAAACAAACCAAATTGTTTATCTGCAGAAGAAACCGATCTCACTTTCTCCCTCTTCTCTCTCTTCAGGGTCATCCCCCTGACATTCACGGAGCTCTTCATTCTAGGAGGAGGCATTGCCTGTAGTTTACAGCTGGCTGGTGTAAACCCTTGCCTTCCACTTGAAAACCTGACTACGGATGCGCATTGTATTTGAAAGCTTCTATTTTCTCGTATTTACTTACAGTGCGTCTTTATTTGATCTTTCATTTGTATAGGTGGTTTGTTTATTTCCCCTCCCCCATGCTGTACAGTGCGGGGGGGGGGTAGGGGAGGGGCTTGGATATAGAGGTGTGAGAGATAAAATTGGATTAACTGGAATATTCAATGCGGTGCACCATGGGCTCTTCCCTGAGATACTCCACTCCTCCCTAAGTTATAGGGGTTCATTTCATTATTCAGTGAACTCTCCGGCGACCTGCGATTTCACTATATAATTTATGTCTCCTGATACAATTCAACAGTGTAATGTTATGATTTATGTGCTTCATTTATAATTTGATCATCTCAGTATAATGCATGTTTTTCTACATGATTTATGTACTTTATCCTATAATATATGTGTTTTGCTATATGATATATGTTTTCATCAGCTATGTATTATGGTACTGGTGACACGTTCCTAGCAAAGGAAGCAGAATATCCCAGCCTGAGGGGAAGTCTGGGGGTTAATTGCAATCAATTCACCTTCTGCACAATTACACTTTCATCTGCGAGAGCTTGTGAACTGAGTCAGCTTAACATGGCAGTCTCTGGGAGGCAGCTGTGCCAGTGTCCCTGTTCCCTGCATCCAAAAAAAAGAAAGCCCTAGCCACAGAACAGGCCATCAGGGCTCCATACTTTGATTTACTTCAGAACAACAAAAGGTCTTTAATCATACTTCAGTCCTTCTGATTAAACTGATTCATGCTATACCAGGCCCATTTATAGAAATGCTGGAAATAGTAAACCTGCATTGCAAATAAGCAATTTAAAACTTATTTAAGAACGATAATGCAACAACCACATGTATTTGCAGAAAACACTTTGAGACAATCATTCATTAAGCTCATTACTACAGCAAATATCACTGAGTTGTGTGTCAGGTGTGTTCATTTAGGAAGGTTTCTTCCTGCTCTAGTTACCCATGGAATACTCATTTATTCAACGGACATACATTAAGCAATTATTTTGTTGCAAACAAATATGAAGCAAACCAAAAACCCTGGCTTCACAATACTTGCATTTTATGGTGGGAAACAATCGATATACAACATGAATAATAAAAAGTAAAATAACACTGTATATTATAATATGCAGCAACATAAAACAGAGACGTAGAACAAATGCTCATAGGTGGGTGATGATGCTTTTGTTTATTAACAAGTCTACATTTTATTTTGAGTTCTCAAGTTTTTTTCACCATTCTTCAGGATCTCATACATGTATATGATGAATTGTGATCATATATATTCACCTATTTCCCACTCCAATTCCCCACCCTCCTACAAAAACGTTTCCCTTCCAACTTCATGTCTTATTCAATCACCAGCTCTCAAATCTGGTCGCTGCTGGCTGTAAGTACATAGACAGACTGATGCTGTTAAAATTAAGTAGGGACATGCAAAAGGTTTGTTAAGAAGAAAACATGGAAACAAAGAATTAGCGTGTGAGAGGCGTGGGTATTAGTATATGGAAAGGAACGGGATGTGCAGAAAGCTGAAGGCTGGAGTAGACCTGGGGTGGTCCAGAATGAATGAGGAGATCAAAATGACAAGAAGAGGATAGAGATGGTGTACATAGAGGGAGAATTTCCAGGAAAGCATAGAATAAAGAGAGATCAAGAAGGGCGGTGTAGAAATTGTAAAGTCCTTGGAGCTTCCTGTGCATAGGAAGGGAGGCCTGAGATAGAATGGAGTGCTGACCATGCCCCCTGCTGCCTGCTGTCTGCAGAACTGCACTGTGTATGCTACACATGGATGTTAGACAAAGACAGAAAGGTGGGCCAAGGGAGTATAGGGTTATTGCACAAGTCTGGGCTAGAGTAGAGAGTGTCAGTGGGTCAATTAAGAGTGGTAGCCGTGGAGATAGTGGAAATTATTTCGAGTCTGGATAGTATTTCAAGTTAAGCTGACAATGCTCTCTGAGGGACTGACTAGCGTGTGAAAGGGAGGCCAACTTATTCACAAGGACATTAGAGTAGAAGATTAAAGCAAATACTTCAGCCCTTGCATAATGTATTTATTTTACTGTTAAAATTGGTAAAAGGCGAATGGATTGCTCCGTGGTTTTTCACACAGAAAGAATATATTGATAGCTAGAGAATTAATAAGCCAGTTCAGTCAATGTTTTTTTTTATGCAAACCCAGATCAAGTTATTCCCTTCTCTTTGTTCAGTGAATTTCTACTGCCTTACCTTCTCATCATATTTAGTCTCCAAAAAGGTTGGTTTTATGTATGTGTGTGTGCTCAAGTGTGTGACTATCTTTAGTTTAGAAATACGAGTACAGAATAGCTGTGTCTATAGTTATCATGTTTTGCTTTGCTTAAATAAATTGATATCAACTTATTTGCATGATTGTTTTTCCAAACAATCATGTACTTAATTTTGCTTTCATTAACACATACATGAAATACTAACAGTTTATTGGTTTGAGAAGGTCATACATGACTATAACATGCTTTATTAAATTCTCCTCCCACCTCTGCTCCTATCCCTGTACATACAAATTTTCTGTTTCAACCTCATATACTTTTTTTAATTTCTAAAAAATTATTTTTTATTTATTCTTGGAGAAATTCATGTAATGCATTTTATCATATCTCTTTTAGTTTTCCAACTCCTCCCTGATTCTCTTGCCTTGCTATCCAACCTCATTTTGTGATCTTTCTCTAAAGAAGGGAGAGAGAGAGAGAGAGAGAGAGAGAGAGAGAGAGAGAGAGAAGAAGAAGAAGGAGGAGGAGGAGGAGGAGGAGGAGGAGGAGGAGGAGGAGAAGAAGAAGAAGAAGAAGAAGAAGAAGAAGAAGAAGAAGAAGAAGAAGAAGAAGGAAGAAGAAGAAGAAGAGGAGGAAGAGGAGGAGGAAGGAAGGAAGGAAGGAAGGAAGGAAGGAAGGAAGGAAGGAAACAAAAAAGAAAAGACACTAGAAAGCATCAGGTACAATGTGTTGGTCCTGCCTACAGGACCTGTTGCACAGTGTCGTTGATATACTCGATATTATTCCATTGATAAAAGTTGTTCGTTGCTTTCCTCAGCAGCTATCATTTTGCAAATAGTTTCTTGGCTAGAGGTGGGGGTTTGTGCCTATCTCCTTTTCTTTCTGGTGGGTTTAATCTGGCTTTAACTTGTACATAGTGCCACAGTCTCTGTGGGTGTCAGTAAATGATATTTCTTTAAACTTATCCACCACCTCTGGCTCATAGATCTTTATGCCCCCTCATCTGCATAGACCCCGGACCCCTGAGAGGAGGGCTGAGTGCTCCAAAGCCTGGCACTCTCTGCACATGTGGGTCTCTGAGTTAATTACCACCTACTGCCCAAAAGCTTATCTGATAGGAGCTAAGCGGTGCACTCGTCTATGTGTATGACATATGTCATTAGGAGTAATTTCATTGCTGTGTTCACTAAGCAGATCCTATCCATAGGCTTTCCTCTAGGCCTGTCACCCATCTAGTCTAGAGTTCTTGGCCTTGATAACAACATCAGGAATGGGTTCCATCGCATGCAAAGGCCTTTAAATTCAATTTTTAAAAAAGTTAACCCCAGAGCATCTGTACCACTATTACATCTGTGGGGATATCTTGTGGGTAGTTCATTATTACAGCTCAGGGGTTTTTTTTAATTAGTCTCTAAAAATACTAATTATTTGAATTCATGAAAGTCACTTCACAAATTCTTAGAACAAAGGTTCAAAATAAGCTTATGTTTTTTGAAAGAACAAATAATTAGTGGTGTTATAGAAATCTTTCACAATTTTTAAACAAAATATTAAATTTCAATGATAGACCCTACTAGAGTATAATGACTATGTTTATTAAAGTGTCATTAAATAGTATATTCAAAGAGAAATGAGAGAGAAGAGAAAAATGTATGAAAGCAATTATTTGTTTCTTTTTGTTGTCTAATATAAACTTTTGTTCTATTATAATTTGTAAGTATAGCTTTATGATGTGTGTTGATATAAAAAAATCTATTAAGAAAATTCTGAAAATTCCCCCATTTTCTGAATTTAAATACAAAATGTCTGGGGTACAATCTCTAATACTTCTCTTCTGCATTCCCAGGGCATGTCAGTATCCCCTCTACTTCTACCTTTGTAAGATAACACAACAGGCAAATGGTAGCCTGTAGGGACCAGAGGTGGTCAGGGAGGAAGTCCATCACTCTTCATTAAGAAGCATGATTGACAAAAATTAAAGGCAGAGAATCCAGGAGCACCCATTTCCTCTCTGCGGGCCACTCTCAGTGCTTCCTGTGTATTAGCCAGCGCCCTGGTTTCCAGGGGTTGACCAATGAAAGAGTCAGGTATTTTTAAAAAGTGTATTGGAGCTAGGGCACGTGAATACCTAGGGTTCTGGGAAATATGAAATAAAGTCATGGAAGCTGCTGGGTCACCTTAGAGCAAAAGCCTCCTGTGACAGGTCTTGGAAACAATGAGATATGAACAGAGCTTCAAAGGATAATATGGACCCACTTAGAAGAAAGGATTGGGGAGATACTAGGACAGTAAAGGAGTGAGGAGCTACTGGTGGAGAAAATGCCAGGTCTGTGAAGCCTAAGTGTCAGCTCTCAGGGCTTAACCTGGAAGGGTGAACAGAGGGCAGGTTCTCACACATTTGGGAACCTGTAAGTCAGATTTACCTTGGGGGAATCTGGACTTACCTTCCTGTCTGCTTGATGTGTGTGTGTGTGTGTGTGTGTGTGTGTGTGTGTGTGTGTGTGTGAGAGAGAGAGAGAGAGAGAGAGAGAGAGAGAGAGAGAGAGAGAGAGGTGTTGTCATGGAGGAGGGAGAGTATGTGTGTGTATATATGTATATGTATGCGAGTGCATTGTGTTTGTATGTGTATGTAAGTGTGTATGTGTGAGACTGTATGTGTGAATGTGTGAAGTGTCTGAGTGTGTGTATGTGAGTGTGTGTGAGAGAGGACATATTGTGTGTGTATGCGTATGAGTGTGTGTGTGTTTGTGTGTGAGAGAGAGAATGTGTGAGTCTGTGTGTGACTGTATGTTGGAATGTGTGTGTGAGTGATTGCATGTGTGTGTGTGTGTGTGTGTGTGTGTGTGTGTGTGTACACGCGCGCCTGTGAATGGGTGATAGCTATGATCCTTGCAGGTTTATGTGAATGAGAGGAACTCAGGTGGGTCAGAACCCTAGAATAAACCACCTCAGACATGGACATCAAGCTCGTTTTTCTCATTGTCTTCAGGATGTACAGTCGTTTTCTGCACAGTTTGGACATGAAAATCAGAAACATAGTCTTTTTCCATGGTAAGCCTTAAATTTTACCTGCTAATGGTTTGTCTTAATAAGACTTGTGACCCGCTTGCTCATTGTATGGTTTTCCCATACAGAACGAATTAGCCTTTGCCAATGAGAACAGAGAGGTGGCCGAGCACAAAGGGATGCACAGGTGTCGCTTTGCTCAGCCCAGCTATGTCTGGGCAATGTGTGCAGCTGCCTCCTCCACTACACTGTCTCTCACAAAAGAAGTGGGCAACAGAGGAAGATTTTGATTTTCTGCAAAGAAAAAAAAAAGAATGAGATTGTGCTCTTCCTCTAGGGTTGCCCTGCTCCTCAGCTTCTCCCAGCCTTTCCCTAATTCCACCACAGGGCTCCCTGGCTTCTGTCCACTGGTTGGGTGTGAGTATCTGCATCTGACTCTTTCAGATGCTTGTTGGGCCTCTCTGCTGGGCAGCCATGCTAGGCTCTTGTCTGTAAGCGCAACATAGCATCAGTAGTAGTGTCAGGCCTTAGTGTTCTCCCTGAGCTGGATCCCAATTTGGGCCAGTCACTGGACCTCCTTTCTCTCAGGCTCTACTCCATTTTTGTTCCTGTGCTTCTTTCAGACAGGAACAATTCTGGGTCAGAGTTTTTGACTGTGGGATGGCAACCCCATCCCTCCACTTGATGCCCTGTCTTTCTACTGGAGGTCTTAGACTCTACAAGTTCCCTCTCCCTACTTCCAGAGGTTACCAGTTTCCATTCTTTCTTCTGGGCCTCAGGGCTTCAGTCCTGTCCAGCCAGACAGCATACACCAGCCGATATGAGGCCTCCTACACATATACAACAGAGGATAGCCTGACCTGGCCCCAGGAAGAAAAGATGCACCTAACCCTTGAGAGACTTACCCCAGGGAGTGATGAAGTCTGGTGGGGTGGGGAGGAGACATCCTTTTGGAGACAGGGGAGGAAGTATGGGATGAGGAGCAGTCAGATGGGAGAACAGGAGGTAGATAATAACTGCACTATTAAAAGAATAAAAAAGAAAAAAGAAAAGGAAAGAAAAAAGAAAAGAAAAGAAAGGAAAGGCGAAGAGAAGAGATGAAAAGAAAAGAAAAAAGAAAAGAAAAGAAAAGAAAAGAAAAGAAAAGAAAAGAAAAGAAAAGAAAAGAAAAGAAAAGAAAAAAGAATGAAAGGCTCCCAGTATTTCTCGTACTCATTTGGGGCACCCAGGGAAGGAGACTCAAGAAAGAAGCAAATTCTAGTGAGCCAGAAAAGAAACCTATCTTTCAATCAGTTCTCAAAGTTTCTCCAGGCCTCTGTTTGTGTTTGTATTGCATTTAACTGAAGCTGTTTGTCAAATGCTTTTATAGTAGTTACAACAATTGAAGAACTACTCTATCTTGACAAAAAACAGTGTGTGTGCATGTGTGTGTGTGTGTGTGTGTCCCAGCAGGCATGTGGAATTTAAAGGGCAACCTCAGGTGGCAGTCCTCACTTCTACCTTGTTTGAGACAGAGAGGCAGTGAGGTAAGTCAACACTTCTTCATCAACGTCCAGGGCTTCTCATGGCTCCACCCACTAATTAAGCCAGGGTGCTGGGATTGCAAACTTGCACTTCACATGTATCCTTGGGATTCAAACTCATGTCCTTAGCCTTGTCCAGAAATTGTTTTCCTAACTGAGCCATCATTCCAGTCCTATTCTAAGTCATTAACCCATTTTTCCACCTCCTATCAACCTAAAGAAACTGGGTTGATAGAATCTATAATCCTTCCAAATTTAGAAGTGAAAAGTCAGATACGGAGTGGTGACTAACTACACAAGATCACACCACTGTTCAGGATCCTATCTGCTTCTTTGGTTCCAGAATCTATAACTATGTATCATCTTGTATAATGCCGAGGTCTGAGCGATATGATTCAAATATAACAGAGAATATAATGACATCATAATTAATATAACTTGAGCACATGTTTAGATATACAAATCTTGCAATTACTTGTGTTTCCATCCTCCAAGATCTTCACTTCTGGCAACCTGATCCATATATCAATAGAGGAGACTGTAAAATATTAATAATTATAGATAACCTGAATTAGCCTAAATGAAATCTTCAGGAGGTTTCTCATAGCTCATAAAATTAGATGTGCAGTTGCTATTATGGTGCGTGAAACAATGTGCCCACCACAGCCTCTACTTTCCTGGCTCCCAGGGACTTTCATTGCAAAGCCCTCTCGTGCATGGTTTTTTCCTGCAGAGGGGTCTTTGGTGGCTTCCTCTTCATCATGCAAATGTAGGTCAGCTTCTCACACTACCTGTTACAATTCTTCCATATTTCCTGAATAGTTCCTTTCCACATCTTTTTCTTGAATGGCCACCATAATATTTATCTTTAAAGCTATGTTACTTGCTCACATTTTATAGTTATCATTCCTCCCCGCCCCCCCTCCCCGTGCCCCACCCTGCCTACAGGAGAACCGTGACACAATAGAGACAGTTTGACCACTGCTCATTTATGTGGGAATAAGATAAGACTTAGAACACAGGGACATTTTCAAGAACACTAGTGTTCAACACTCTGCCTTTAAATAAAATAAATGGACTATCCAAAGGAATAAGTTAGCTGAAAGCTCCCATTCAGTCGATGATAAAATTCTGTTTACTTTATGAAAAAAAACTTCACTCTAATGGTGAGCATAAAATGAGAGATTTATGAAATTCCCTAACCGTTAGAGAATCAATATAATGAAATGCACAGAACTTTGAAGTCAAACAGACCTGCTTAGAATCCTAAAATCATTAATTAGAGGTTTTATGAACGAGGGCAAATTATCTGATCTATTTATGCCACACATTCTTCAAATTTTAAATTAGGATAATTATAAAACGCACAATATATAGATTAAATAAAATAGCTTCTAGTAAACTTACCATGGAAGTTGCTGTTCAGAAAATGGTAACTGTAATTATTACCACTATAAGGAAATTAAAGGCAAATTTCCCTTACTTATATTGAATCAATAAATAATAAACATACAACGAGAATTATCCGTTTCAAAGTGAAATCACTCTTTTATTTGCCTAAAGTATTTTGTGGCAGTTTGTATTAAGACAATTTGAGGAGGGAAAAGGTGTTTCCTGAACACACCCAGGCATTCTCTCTGAAAGTGAAAGCATAAAGAAACAGTTGCTCAATTTCAAAAGATGAAATTTGAATTCCATTAGATATACTTTATGGGTAGTATCAGAATGAGAACAAAATTAAATCATGATGGTTGTCTTCAGCTAAATCCAAGCACATAAATATCAGCCAAAGATTTTGAAAGTATGGGTCAATCCTATAAAACTATCTAAAACATCCCTATTTAATATGCTCAATCCATATCAATATTCAACTATAAAATTCATAAGGCAACATAATTCATAATAATAATGCCATCCCTGATAAACACCTTTAAAAATGTTCAACATCATTAGTCATTAGAGAAATGCAAATCAAAACAACCCTGAGATTTTACCTCACACCAGTCAGAATGGCTAAGATTAAAAACTCAGAAGACATCAGGTGCTGGCAAGGATGTGGAGAAAGAGGAACACTCCTCCACTGCTGGTGGGACTGCAAGCTGGTACAACCACTCTGGAAATCAGTCTGGCGGTTCCTCAGAAAACTGGACATGATACTTCCGGAGGACCCAGCCATACCGCTCCTGGGAATATACCCAGAAGATTCCCCAGCATGCAATAAGTATACATGCTCCACTATGTTCATAGCAGCCTTATTTATAATAGCTAGAAGCTGGAAAGAACCCAGATGTCCCTCAACGGAGGAATGGATATAAAAAATGTGGTATATATACACAATGGAGCCATTAGAAACATTGCATTCATGAAATTCTTAGAGAAATGGATGGAGCTGGAGAACATCATACTAAGTGAGGTAACCCAGTCTCAAAAGAATACCCATGGTATGCAGTCACTGATAAGTGGATATTAGCCTAGAGTCTTGGAACACCAAAGACACAATTCACATACCAAATGATGTCTGACAAGAAGAAAGGAGTGGATACTGGTGATGAAAAGGATCAAAGCATCAGTGTAGGGGAATACAAGAACAGGGAAGAGGGAAGGGGTGGAAGAGGGAGCCGGCGGAGGGAAAAGGGCATGTGGGACCTTTGGGGGGTGAGGAACCAGAAAAAGGGAAATGAATTGTAAATATAGAATATATCCAATTTAAAAAAAAAAAGAAAAGAAAGGAGAGATAGAGATCCCTGAATTTGATTTTCCCTCTAATTTCTTCTCTGAGCATAACTACTAACAAATCTCAACTAACTCCCTTGAATGACCACCAACCACCAATCACACCTATCAAGGCTCTAGCAATTATTGATCCTCAGAAAATTCACAGAATTCCAAGCATCACACAATTGCAGAAACTATCTGGCAAAACCGTGCCTCTGCTAGAACATGAGGCAAATCTTGGCTACTGTGCGGCAGTCCCATATTCCCACACCTGGTAATAAAACAAAAAAAAATATAAAGAATAATAATAATGCCATCCAACCATATCCACTTGTCAGCTCAGTGAGAACTATATGGATGCCATTATTTTGGTGACATCATCGCTAGGTAAAAAGAGTATAAGCTTTTTAAGAGAATTATTTGCCCCTACTTAAATGACACATTATATCATTTAACTGTTTTGATTATAATATACCCAAAACAGTCATCATTCAGAAAACTTATAATTTATGCTTACATGAACAATATCTCATAAGCCTGGGGATTTTTCTCTAATCAATGGTGCTTGCATCATTTCCCAAGCTCATAAGTACCTCATTGGTCAATACCTCTTATGGTTTTCTATACTTTTAATCAATTTGAGCTCATTTGTCATCTCCCCCAGAATAAAAATAAATTACTTCTTAATTTCTTTCCAACATAAAATTTCACAGAGACTACAAGTTAAAACAAAGCAAAACAATAACAAAAAGCCACTCATATTTCTGAACCTGAAATAAACATTGACTGTTAGTACAGTCAATTAATTGTGATTGACCAATAAAAGCAAAAAAAAAAATAGATATGGGTTAGGCTGGGAATAGACTTGGTTCTAACCTGGCCATAGACCTGAGATGCTGAAATGAATCCCACTTCCTGGTCTAGATTCCTGTTATTTCTTTTTCTCTATTTAACAGAGACTGGAAACTTACGGGCATTACCAAAACTTTCCAGGAACTAGATGGATGCCTCAGCTATTAAGCACAATGTTTGTTCTTCCACGGGAGCAGGGTTCAATTCTTTTTTTTTTTAATTCCTCTGATTTTCTTTTTTTAATTTATTTTTTATTGAATATCATATTCATTTACATTGCCAATGGTAAAACCTTTCCTGATATCCCCCCTCCCTTAGACCCTCAACCCCTCCCCTCCTTCTTCCCCCTGCCTCCACATATATGTCTCTCCACCCAACACACTCCCTCCTCCACCCACCTCGGTTTCCCTTTGTTCGGACCTCTGTTGAGCCTTTACCTGACCAAGGACCATTCCTCCCACTAATGCCCAACAAGGCCTTCCTCTGCCACATTTTTGGCTGGAACCATGTGTGCTCCTTGGTTGATGGTTCAGTCCCTGGCAGTCTTGGGGTGTCTGGGTGGCCGAAATCATTGTTCTCCCCATGGGGCTATAAACCCCTTCAGCTCCTCTGGACCATCCTCCAGCTCCTTCATTGGGGACCCCCATGCCCAGTCCAATAGTTGTTTGCTAGCATCTGTCTCTGTATTTGTAAGGCTCTGGCAGGACTCCTCTGGAAACAACCATGGCATGCTCCTTTTGGTATACACTTCTTGTCATCCATAGCAGTGTCAGGGTTTGTTGACTGTTTATAGGATGAATCCCCAGGTAGGGCAGTCTCTGGGTGGCCTTTACTTCAGTCTCTGCTCCACACATTGTTTCCCTTATTGCTCCTGTGACTATTTTGTTCCCTTTCTTAGAGGAACTGAAGCACCCTCACTTAAGTCCTCCTCCTTCTTGAGCTTGGTGAATTGTAACTTGTTTATTTTGAGCTTTTGGGCTAACATTCACTTATTAGTGAGCCTACCTAGAACTCCTGTTCCAATGGATCTGATGCCTGCTGGCCTTCTTTGACACCAGGTACAAGTTTAGTGCATAAACATATATACAGACAAAATACTTATGCACAAAAATAAATAAATAAAATAAGTATTGAAAATGAAAACATAAAACTCTTGCCCAGTCAGGAAGCCCTTATGGAGAGAACAGCTTCAAATTGGATCTCTATATCTTCACGGTAAAAAATAAAATGAAATAAAATAAAATTATATGTAGTCTTCAATTTTAGCCCACCTTCTAAGTAATTTTAGGGTCTCAGCTCATTAGGGGAAATGTTATGGTAGTATGTCATTGAGGTTAGCTTTGGTTGACATCTTTTATTTCTCTGGTAACACTAGAAAGGTAGACCTCATGTTTGCCACTTTCTAAGGCCTCCTGATCAAAAGAATAGAATCTACTTCTGACCCTGGGTGAAGACTTTCTAATCACATGCTATTGTCTTTTCCCTCAAGAGTTAATCCAGGGAGGCCTGCCAATCATCTGACCAGGAGTCCATCTCCCCCTCTCATCTTATCCCCTCCCTGTAAGAAATCTGATTCACCTGAAGACATGTTTAAAGAGATGGGAGGAATAATTATCCCCTTAATGAGGTAGTGTACTAATCCTCCCCAGAACCTTACCACCATGTAATTGCTTGCAAAGCTTCTATCATATACCATTGCAATTTCTACCCCCAACCCCCTTTTTGAGATACTGTCCAGAACCTGGTTAGGCTTTCTGTAAATTTCTGGTCTTTCTCATTTGTTTACTGACCCTTTGTTGTCTGCCATGAAGCAGCTCGCTGACCTCCATTATTGGACTCATCTTTGACCCAGCTGAAAAGTTGTAGCTTCTTCTTTTTCTCTCTTCCCCATGACCTTTCTCCTGCCTGCTGCTAGGACATCTTATCTACCTTGGTGTTCTCTTCTCAAACTCTACCAAACCTGTCCTCAAGTTTTCTTCTGAGTCTGTTTCTAACTTTTCACTAATGACAGTAGGCCCTCAAAAGAAGGAACCCTAGGTCTCCCTTTGAAACATTTGACAACCTTTTATAATGAGTAGCGGGGTGACAGTGGTAAGCATAGCTCTTAAGTGCACATACCTAGGAAAGCCCCAATGCAAGATATCCAGGACAATGATACATACCCCAGCCTCACTGTTTCATAAGGCGTGATCTAGCAGAGTGGCTATCTATATCCTATGCCCATTATCTGTAGTCTTTTAACAGTTCCCAAGCAGGAAGATTTTAGAGATGTCAAAACCTAAGCAGGAAATGACTTGGAGAAGATTTTCCATTTCTTTGCTTATTAGTCTATTTCTGGAAAGCAATGTCGTTGGAGCTGCAAGCAATGTTTCTGCAGAACAGAATTGGAGAACAGAATGATAGTGCATGCAGACAAAGGGTTACCAGCTATTTTTAACATTTCATACCTAGGAAGGAACTTGTCCTTGGCTTGTTCTCCTGCTTTAGCATGGTCATCCTTGTCACAAGCTGACCCCTGGCTAAGGAAAAGCCTTCTCACGTAGATAGTTTCCTCTCCAAATTAAATCTCATAACTCACAGGGTAAATGTTCTTAAGGGTAAATTGTTTATTTGCCTGTTTTTAGAAAAAAAATCAACAAACTAGACAAAAAAGCTAATGACTGGCGAGTTACAGTTATCAAGCTAGCTATGAAAGATTTCTCAAATATAAAACCCTCTTTGCTCTTCCTGCCAGACTCCCCACTCTGGCAACTGTTGTGGACTTTATAACTCTGAAGTCTTCTGGATTTTCTTGCATTAATCAAATTGTTCTAGATTTTTTGATTGATTAGAAGTGAGTGTGAAAAAGGGTGTTTTATTTTATTTTATTTTATTTTATTTTATTTTATTTTATTTTAGCATCTATTTTATTCAAGAGTCTGTCCAGGAAGGAAGAAAATATTTATAAGGTCCAAGCAGACAAGCTGTTAAACTGCACACGGTGAGACAGAGCACAGCTAGCTCTCTTTACAGGAGGCTTGGGAGGCATTTTCCTGAACTGTCTGGGAAACAGCTATGTAAAGCTCAGGGACTGAGGGAGTTGAAGTGAGAAGGCACAAAACTGTAATGCTTCCCAGAGTGGTCTAGCTCAGCTCTGTCCCCCAAGGCGCCTCCCCCTCCCCCTCTCCTCCCCCTTCCCCTCCCCCTCTGCCCCTGCTCCTCTAATGAGAACACATTAAACCTTTCTCAATGCCCTGATGTGCTCTTATGTCGCAGAATCCGTGCATTGCAATGCACACTGCTGTCCGAGAATTTCTAACATTATAGAGTGAGAGAAAATGCTTTCTAGACAGCTCATCCAGCCCTCCCCGGCTCTCAGCAGGGATTTAAGTGTGTCTACTTCTACTGAAAGTAAATGCATGCTTTTGCCCCCTAACTAAAAGGGACTTTTCCCCTGTTTTTTTTTTCTCCCTTACAAAGGCATCTGTCTATTCTCCCTGAATCGCTCTCATGCACTGTGGACATTGTCAGAATTCGGAATTGTAGCCTACACACACATAGTTTATGTATTGCTTTATAATACCTTCTTCACATTCTATTTTCTGGCACACGTTGCCAATTATTGTAAAGCTCTTTGTGGAGATAAAATATGTAGCACAGCTGGGAAGGTTGGGTGTGCAAATTAATTTTAGGAATAATTCTATCATTTAATCTCAACTTTAGTTTTGTATTCTCTTAACTGCAGGAATCAGATATTCTCTCTTCAAAAAACATTTTATAAATTCCACTAACCCACTTCTTGACACTTCAGTGGAGAAGTTGTATGAGTAATTAACAAGAAGGGGCCTGTTCTTAAGGATTTTTTAAGAATACTTGGTCTATTCAGAGTTCCAAATCTCTGAATTTTCTGCGCATGGGAAAATGCCTTCTAAACCCTCCCTTTCCTCTGTTGCTCCATCCTAGGAATTACAGGGACACCAAGCAGCACAAGAAATAACAGGCAACAGTGTGAAAACTCCACTCTGACCAGTGGTTAAATGCTGGCCAGAAATCAGGCCAACTCTGAGATTCCTGCTAAGGTCCTGGACCACTCACTCCCCTGCTGTCCGAGTTTCAGCAGAATTTGTGAAACAGCAGCCAGATAAAAATGAATGCACCTATTTGTGACTTTGAGCCTGGAGGAAGTCGGGTTCACCTAGTCCAGGAAGGACGCCTGAAGGTTTATAGTTTCAGGTTGGCTAGGTGACTCCTTTCCAACTGTTAGAAATTTAAAAGGAACTTCTGCGCCTTTGAGCAATACTTCCACTAAAAGCTCAGAGCTGCACGTTGGAAGAAATGTAGTATCCAATCGTTAGGCTTTCAGCCAACTGATAGCTAGCAGGGTCGGTACAGCCTGCGATCATGTGACAGAGACTTGGAATTGGCGTAGGGTGGAGAAAAAAAAATAATGGGAAGTGAATTGTTCACTGCCACCTGGGCAGTGGAACTCCAATCAAAATCAGAAGACCAACCATCTATACGTGTACTCTTCTTGCCTTGTGCTTCCCTGGGCTTGTTTCTGAGAGGGAAAATGTGCCCCTCCCCCTTCAGGCAATAAATGAACAGCTCCATCCGTCTCAGACTGTCTCCCTGACACTGATGGGGCCAGTCCAGAGAGAAGCAATCAAGCAGAGTGTTGGCTGCCTGGAAGACAGACCCGCCGAACGAATGGCTTGCTTTCCTTTTTTATTTCTCTGTGCTCCATTTGCTTTTTTGCCAATTATTTCTTGGTCTCCATCCTGTAGGTATAACTTCTATCTCATATAATTTATTCAAACCAACTGATATCATGGACTAACAACTCTGGATAAGGAAACAGTGCGATGTGTTGAAAATCCGGAAAGGTGGATAATAATATAGTCAAGCTCTCCTTGGCCTGGGTTGAGCAGGATTCCCGCCGCAGCCCCTCCCCCACCCCCAGATCTATGATAAGGGAGATTAATCCGGTAGAGTAGAATGGCAGAGTCTTCCCAGATGTTCACTCAGTCCTGAATGTGTCCTTGGTTATTCCAGGCTCCCCGAGTCCATTTCTCTTTTTTTGCAAACTAGAAGTAAATTCACTGAGCCCAAGAGCATAAGGAGAAATATAAGCTCTCACAGTAATTTATTATAAAACTTGGTACAGTGTACAGAAAGTTGCCAAATACAGAAGTGGCAACTTCTACTTGGGAAAACAAGGGACAAACAAATGAGATGTGAGAGTTAATGCTGATACATTGACCGGTCAAACTCTCCCATTAGCATGTGTGTGCACATACAATACACAAGCGTACACACACACACACACACACACACACACACACACACTTCTCCTTTTCAGTGCTAGGAATGCCCAGCTTCTACAGATTGCCTCAGATTTCTGCAAATAGATGTCTCATTAAATCCCTAGGTTCCCTGCCTCTACATTTTTGAATCTGAATGTTTGAGTGGGCTGAGCCAAAAACAGTTTATAGGTTATCCAGCATCCCAGTACTTCTTCCCAGATAATCTTTCCAGATTCTAAGAATAAGTGCTTGTTGTAACTTTCATTTTAGGAGCCCACTCTGAGAGTCATCTGGCTCTCAGGAAGCAAAACCTTCTGACAAAGGCATTATCCAAAAGCAGATTTTTTTTTTGTTTCCCAAGTTTGTATAAAATTGACTTTGAAGTTGTTTTGCTCATTGTTCTTCCTTGAATGCAATCTCTCTCTCTCTTTCTCAGTCTCTCTCCTCTCTCTCTCTCTCTCTCTGTCTCAGTTTGTGCTCAGCTTGAACGTATTAGAAAATAAAAGTAAATAAACACATGCCACAGGAAATGGGCCAAAAAAAAAAGAAGAGGGTAATGTTTTTTGCATATTTTAGTTAGATAATTTGACAAGGAAATTCCAGTCTTAATTGGATACCTTAATTATTTCTTTGTGCTAAAGTAAACCTTTACTGATAAGGCACAACTCAAATGTCCATGTGGCTTGCTGTGATTCTTCCTATACCAAGGCTAAGTCATGAGTCTGGTGCTTCTTCTCTTCTCTCTTTCTGAAGGTCTCAGCTTTTATGCTTGCTTAGGATAGCAGAGAAAATAAGAAGGATTCAAAAGGCATTTCGCCAGTGTAGCTACTTCTTTTTCTGAATATTAGTAATCATGGGAACTTTTTATAGAACACCTAAAATTCAAATTAAGCCTAGGGGAGACAATAGGCCTTTGTGTATGTTGAGTGAAACCTCCCGCTCCCCTTTGTTGTCTGAACGTATTTCACCCTTCTGTCAAAGTGTGTCCACTCTCACCTCTCCTCTGGCACCGCTGGCTTCTCTCCAGTCTCCAAAACTGTGTGTTTGACTCTCATCTGACACCTTTATTTGATAGAGTCACAACACTTCTTTGCATAATAAGCAGGCGCTCCCTCCCCGGTGGAAAGGTAATTAAAAAAATGTTTAGATTTTTGTTTCCATAGCTGTAACAGTATAAATGAAACTTCTGCTCAATTAGGCACCAGTGTCAGCGAGAGGGGGGAGGGGCGCGCCGACGGGTCTTTTAATAAGGGAGCAAGTTCTATACTTACCTCAGCCCTGGAGATGCCCGTGTGTGATTCTCCCTCCCCCTTGGAAAGGAATCTTTAAATAAAGATGTCTTCATCTGAATTGACCACCGTTTATAAAAGCAAATCTGGCTGGGGCTGGGCTGCTTGTGCTGAAGGGACATTCCTACCCATTACAGCAGCATTTGCACATTTATAGGAAGAATAAAGGAAAAGATGCACGATCCATGTGAAGCAGCCCTCTCTCTGCCATGCAGAGAAAGAAGAACTAAAAGGATTATAAAAGTTCAGATTAAAATGATATAAAATCTAGCATTTGGCTCCAATGCTAGCGCCTTGGTCCTCTGAAGCTAATCTGTATGCACCCTGTGACCTCCTCGCAGCGAACCCTGCTAAATATATTATTCCCACGGGGGCTTTCACTGCTGCTTGGTGTCAGAAATCAATATGTATGAGGCGCGTGGATGGGAATTTCTAATAGATCTGCCTGGCCCTGTGCTGCTTTTCAATATCTGCCTTGGACTATTAGTGCCGGCTCGGTGCCTGTGAAATAACCGAGATAATCTTTTAAGGTGCACTGTTAAGGTGGAACCATAATGTTGCTGTTTCAATTAAAACAAAAATTATATTCATAAATCAGTCGGTCGGGTCTGCGTAACCTTGCATAGTCACTCTGGAAAGCTGATTAAAAACAAGGTGGGATTTAAAGCTTTGGGGGAATGGAATGCTATTTTTAACTTCTATTTAGAGTTCAGAGAAAGATTTTGCATTTTAAGGCTAATGATGTGTTTGGGGGAGGGGGATCAGATCAGAAATGAAATTTAGAAGGCACAGAGTTCTCACACCAAGAAATGCTCGTTTGGTCATCTTATATAAAAGAAAAGAAAGGAGGGGAAAGAGAAATATACAGGGACAGCACGGGTTTTCCACCATATTAGATGAGAACACATCTGTATATTTCTTCTTTACATTTTTTCACACGAAAATTATTGCATGGGTGAATTGGATAGATAGTTATATAAACTAATTTTATCACTGTATGCAATTGTGCTAGGTCATTCTTTGTACTTACATGTAAATAGCTGTTTGGAGAGGAGAGGGAATGAGAAAGTAGTTTCATTACAGTTCCATGGTATCTACCCTTAACCAGTGAGCATCCTGTTTTCAGCAGCTAATTGTCAAGTCCCTGTGCAAAGAGCTATGGGTCTGAGCTGTACCAGGAGTGTAGAACCAGGCTCTTGCTCCCTATGGTTTGCTTCTTTGTTTTAAACCACTACTGGTTCAGTTTAATGCATAGGCTCGCAGCACCCAGAACAGGTTGGTGAGCATGTTTTCTCATTATGGGCAGTAGAAGTACCAACACTGGTATGAATGGAGAAGGTGGAGATAGTCTGTAATCCACACATACACGCATCCAACTTTTCCTATACTGAATTCTGGGCTCAGTCCAGCACAAGGTGTGGCAGAGATCTCTCACCTAAGAAGGTGTGGGATCTGTTTTCCTGTGAACTTGTCAAATGGACAAAGAAATAGAATATAACCCCCCCTTTCCCTATTTCTCTTCTTCACACTTCAGTTAACACAATACAGTCTACCTGAGAGCTTTCCACCACGTACCCTGGCTCCTTGTCTTGGCTTCTCTGGA
Source organism: Apodemus agrarius (assembly GCA_964023405.1). Classification (NCBI taxonomy): domain Eukaryota; kingdom Metazoa; phylum Chordata; class Mammalia; order Rodentia; family Muridae; genus Apodemus; species Apodemus agrarius. Next base: position 27,291,885 of record OZ030007.1, read on the forward strand.
TTGTGTGAGGATTTAGCAATCCAGTCATTAAGGTAGGACTCTAAGATGGAAATAGCCAAGAGAAATCAGCCATGAAGCCATTAAGAAATTGTCTCAAGCTATATATCTAAGAAACTACCTCAATCTATAATATTAATTGTTTAAAAGTGTGTATTTTTATAAACTAACTTTTCTAATTGTTTTATGGAATCAAGTATATATTTGATTCTCTCTCTTTCTCTCTCTCTCTCTCTCTCTCTATATATATATATATATATATACATATATATACACATACATATATATATATATATATATATATATCAAGAATTAATCTGACAAGAAATGCAACAACTGTCATTCAGCACAAGTCCAGACAGCACATAAGAACCTGTTTTCTCTGAGCATCTCTTGTATATTTGTTTTATTTTAAGGATGCACTTCTATGTGAGCAGAAACTGCACTGCAGAACCATTCAAAGAAAAAGGCATGCAAAAATCACCAGAAAACCAACTGCTCTGTGGATCCTTTGTGGAAGAAATGGAATTGTATTGCCTCCCTTCATTCAGACTGTCAACAGGCCCCATGAATAAAAACCATAAACCTTTAAAGTTATATACCATTAAGTGCCCCCTCTCCTCTTCACTCTCATGCAGGGGGACAACAAGTGCAGTTTGACTGGGTACAGGCAGCCATGATCTAGCCTGAGAGATGTTCAGCAGTTCAATTTCTTCAGGATCCCTCTTTTCTGAATTGTTCCCTGCCTCAACTCTCCAGTTAGGGAGTTCTGAAAACCAGTAGTCCTGAATGTTTTCTGTGTCTCCCAGCCAAGTGTGATGTGGTGAGGCTTTATCTATAAGCTTCAGTTCTAGGAGAGGGAATTTTGATAGATTTTATAAGTGCTTGATGAATGTAACACTGACAAATGGAGACAAGAAAGCCTATTCAGTTTTGCCAAGTGTCTGCTTTTACTAAGAGTAAATATTATTAAATTTCATAGATGACAAAATCAAGGTAAAATAACATTTTCAATTAAAAATATGCAGTGTGCATGTATATATGCACATTGTATGGGTGAATGGAAGAGTCTGCCTCTACTTCTATAATGTGGATTCCAGGGATCAAATTCAGCTTATCAGGGTTGACAGCGAGCAATTTTATCTACAGAGGCATCTTGCCACTCGTAAAGAATGAATGTGTTTGTGTATGTGTGTGTGAAAGTAGGTGCAGATACTCTTAGAAGCCAGAGGATTTGATCCTCAGGGAGCTGGAGTTACCGGCTGTTTTAAGTCACCCCATTTGGGTGCAAGGAACTTAATTTGGGTTTTCTGCAAGAGCAACAGATGCTCTTAAAAGTAAATCTCCCTTTCTTTAGCCTGAAAAAAATGAATTATAAGTAATTTATTTTAGTCTATTGTTGTCTAAGCCTAAACAAGTAGAACATGTAAAAATAACAAAATATGCAGTTAAAATGATTGTAGGCATAAGATGTTTATGAAAAGAAAAGCAATATTTCTGTTTAATATCTTTACCTCCACTATTTGAAAGTTTATTAATGAGCTTGTACTTTTCTGTTTATATATATAAGGACACTTAAGAAATTGTGCTGTGCTGCTGTAGTTTTTTAAACATGTAATGTCCCAAGAAATATTACTTTTTCATTAACAGATTTTTTCCAACATATTACTACAAAATATTCAAATCATGATTTTACAGGCATTGTCACCAAAGTAAATTTTAACCACCTAACCAAATAAAAATAATGCATACTTAATTATTTCTGCATACTTAGGATTAGAGATATACAAACAGAGCATCTAACAACCAAATAGGAAGATAGTCTCAACTCACAATAAAAGGAAAATTTAGATCTTGACATTTTGTCCAAATCTAGACAGAAAGGGGTTCTTTCCACTGGATTCTACGCTCTACCCATGAGATGAGAACTTCCTCCAAGGGGGTTTAAAAGTACTTGTTAATTTCAGTCGGAAGAAATAATTTTCTTTCTATCTTTCTGTTTGTGAGTTTCATCTCTTCAGTTAACATTTCAGCCAACAAGAATGCAGTCTTTGACTAAACAGATCAAAAGCGGAGTACAGAGAAATGAGAATGTGGTTAAAAAAAAAAAAAAAAGGTTGCTTCCCCTGTGAATGATAAATCCATTACAGCTCTTAAACCCACCTTCAGCCCCTACATTTGCATGGACCCATGGGAATATTTTATTGATCATCTCAAAGGTTCCCTCGGTGTAATAATAAACCAAAGAGTTCTGCTTAATGACCGCATAGAGTTTATATTTAAGCAGTGCATGACACACAATAAAGCATTTACTAGTATCCTGCAGACCAGGTGTTCGGCCTGTTGACTATGATAATCACAGAAATATGCTGCCACACAACAGTTACTGAGTTCAATGTCCAAGAGGGAAAAAAAACCCACTCAAGGTATATATAGAAGTTGCTTAACGAGAGAAACAGAGCACAGAGGTCTTGGAAGAGTCCTAGAGGTAAAAGAAGAGCGTAGTGGTCAGTGACATAGTAGAGAGAGTGACCCAGTGCCCAGCATGTCGCCCCTGCTCTGCGCCGCCTGGGTAGGTCTGGGGGAGGCAGTGTTGCTGAGATGCTGGGAAGCCAAGAATAGGCCCAGCAGAGCTGTGATTGCATTGAGAGTGCAGCCAGGATCCCCTCCTGAGAGCATATCCCAAAGCCTGGACCAGGCAGGAGCATGCCTCTTTTCCTTCCTTTGTCTCCTAGAATTCCACTGTGTGTTCCATTGGCGAAAGCCCACAAGAAACCAGATGACAGCAAGTTAGGAAAAGGAGCTTGCAGGTTTTCAGCCTACTGGTTACGTGGAAGAACGGCGTGGATGGAAATGGATCTGGGAGACGAGGCAATCATACGGCACAACAGCTTTCCAAACTCCGTGTGCGGATGAACTACAGAAGACATCAGCCTAACCGAGAAAGGACCACCGCTCTGTCTAGAACCCCGTGCTACACTCTAGTTGTTTCCTCATTGGAAGCCAAACAATTTGGTTTTCAAATGTAATTTTAAGAAGAAATATTATTGTAGATTATAGGATAATATCAGCCACTTAAATTATGAGTGAAAATATATTATGATACGTGCTGCAAATTATTCTGCAGTTATTGAAAACAAATAAAACTGTCCTGACAACAAAAACATTTGGCTTCAAGGATTCTGCTGACATTTGCATTCGGTTCCATAAAATTCCAGTTGAGTGTTAGAGACTTTTCCTGATGAAGCATCCTTTTACATCACAGAGTTTTAAAGAGCATTTAAGCTTTTTTGTTCTGATAAAAATGGTGTATTTGAGAATTGCTCCAAAATTATTACACAAATCAGAAGGCCTATAGCAATAAATCTTTTAATAAAATAAATCTTATTTTAATACAATTCATTATAACACTTACATATACCCAGACAATATTCTGTTTATCAAAATATGTAGTAAAAGTCTTAAAATGTGAAGTCCCATAGTACATCACCAATAAACTGTATTTATCAAGAACATTTAAGATTTTGCATCTTGGTTTATGGAATGGAACAAGATGGTCTGGCTCTACGGTAATCCTCTTTCCAAACAATTTCAATATTTCTGTATAAGCTAAAACAAGAAATTCCCAGCCAGTCTAGAATTCAATGCTTTCTAATTAAAATGTTACTAATATCCCAACTGCGTTCTCCAGGATTTATGCCCACACTACTTTGACTTCAATTCATTGCTTGCTGTGAGATATTCACGTTTTTTCTGACCTTTTACCTTTAATCAGGTCATCCTGTTTATCAAATCGTTTCCCTCATTTTACTCCAGAAGCTTCTTCAAACATCTACACTTCCATATACTGCAGATGCCTTTATGGTCATCTACAACCTATGTGTGCATGAGTGTGCATACTGTGTGAATATGCATGTGTTTCTGTGCATGCCTGTGTGTGCATGTATTTGCTCTTAAAAAGACAGACTGAATTTGAAAACACTATTAAAATTCATTTGAAAATGAACGTTAAAAATCATAGAAATAATATTCGTAAAATGTGACAAACCTGTGTAAGTAATTAAAACAAGCTGTAAAATGTATTGAATTAATAAAATGAAAAACATAAGTTACAGATATTTGAAAATATTATAACACCATGGACAGGCTACCACCTAACTTTGGCTCATCCAGAGGCAAGCATAAAATTTCAACCAAAGCATTTACTTATTGAACTCAAGTTTTCTGCGATCACCATGACCAGCACAGTGCACTGAGCACTGAGTCCTGTGTCACTTAGGACAGAATCATAGATAGTCATGAGCCATCCACTGAGTCTGTCAGATATAGTCATTAGTGTCTCACTTATCATTTGATGTCTTTTCAGCATTTTGTTCCATCAGCTGGACTATAACCCATGTGATGACAGGGGGGAATGGAGATCCTTAGTCTATGACACTTTGCAACATCATGGGTCATAAATATTCACCTAACTTGATGAATTATGCGTTGACTCAGAAAGAGTATAAGGATATCCGGACTCATTCCCACAATGTATTCCACTAACCAGTATACCCAGGAGAACCTTGAAATAGTGGGGTAAAACACATTCATGTATTCTCTTGGCTGGATGCTTTGTTTCTATGGAGCATGCTCAATCAAAATTTCTAAAACAATTTCCTAAGGATCACAGTCAGAGAGAGAGGATGAGAGAGAGAGAGAGAGAGAGAGAGAGAGAGAGAGAGAGAGAATCTTCTCACTTCTTCCAGGTCAATCCATTTATTGAGATCTATTTCCTATTTGCCTAAGATATGACAGACACAGTCAAACCACTCCTGTCTGTCTCCAAGTCACAAGCATGCCATCCACTATTGCAAAAAGATGCAACTGTTCTTTTTAATGTCATAGCAATATAAGCCTTCCTCAAATGAGGCTATGACTAAATACCGTGATTATCAAGGCAAGACAGGAGTGTAGAAAGCTTTGTGCCTGTGCTCACAGAAACAGAAAACAAGATTGATGCCGGTGGTCCAATCACCACTTATTACCAAACAAAAAGTTGCCGTGCAGTTTTGCAACAGGAACGTCACCATTTTTTGTGGGGCCCACAAAAGATCAGTGACAATGAGCCTGAAGTGCCACCTTCTAAGTAAACCAAAGATGGCATAACTCCCCTCAAAAACAGAAGAAAGAATATCTAATTTCATCATTCTTCCCAGCCTTCCCCTGCAATGTCTGGAGGAAACCAATTGGCACACAAAGTGTGGGACAGCCCTATTCCTCCCACCACTTTTCTTCCATAAAAATAATGAATTTGATGGCGGTGAGAGTAGCAAGATGAATCTAGCCAGGAGGCTCCTAACAAACTCTCATTCATCATGCTTGGTCCCTCTGTCATATCACAGTGTAGCTAGATAATCCCTTTTCCATTTTGGCTCAGAGACCTTTATATACACTAGCTCATTAACTCCACAAATGCTGCGTATGCCGAAGGAAGACCAGGAACCCTGGGCAAGGCCTGGGAGCCAGTCTCTGAGGAGCAGGCAGTCTGCCAGCCGCTCAGGCACACCCGATGGACACCTTCTGAGCACACCAGCCAGGACTACAGCCTGCCTCCTTGTCATTTTTCTGTTCACAAGTCTCCAGGCAAATGCAATGGCATCAAGCAGCAACTGATTAATTCTCTAGGAATGATGTTTAGTGCCTAGATCACCAATTAGGATAGGAATAAAAAGCAAAAAAGAAAAAGAAAAGAAAAACCCTAAGACTAGCTGCAGCAAATAAGCATTAGGCAAACTGGCTAATCTGGGCACGGCTTTACTAGGTCAGTGCTGGCTTCAATGTGATAAGCAAAGCCTCAGAAGACACATATCTATTTGTTACAAAACTTTATTTTTGAGAGTCTTTATCAAACTTAATATTAGGAAATGACTCCAGGCATGGGCTCAAAAAGTAATGTGCTTGCTGTGTACTCTTGACAACCCCAGTTAGATCTGCAGAACCCATTTAAAGGTAGAGCATGAACTCCATAAACTTCTCCTCCAAACTCCTGGGCTGCTCTGTGATATGTGTATAGCTCCACCAACATCATACACACAGGCAAAATAATAATGAATGTGAAACTTTTTAAGGAATAACTTAACCACAGATTGTTGAGAATAGTATTACAAAGAACTGAATATAAGTCAGTGTGTTCCCGTTGTTTCATACAAATACAGAACTTACTGTAAAGAAGGATTCCTAGGCTGTCCTCCAAAACCATGGAGCAGATATTTCTGAGCTCACATTTCTAAGGTTATAGCTATATAGGTGGAACATAGAATATGAAAATATTTCACAAGGAATGTGCAGGCTCAACCCAATCCCTGCAGGACTTAGATTAACATATTGTGGCAAATAAATTATTTGTTTTTTTATTTTATTTATTTTCCATATTCTTTGTTTACATTCCAAATGATTTCTCCTTTCCTGGTCCCCACCTCCCCATAAGTCCCACAAGCCCTCTTCCCTCTGCCCGTTCTCCAATCACCCCCCTCCCACTTCTCTGTCCTGGCAATCCCCTACAATGCTGCATCAAGCCTTCCAGGACCAGGGCCCTCTCCTTCCTTCTTCTTGAGAATGATTTGATATGTGAGTTGTGTCTTGGGTATTCAGAGCTTCTGGGTTAATAGCTGCTTATCCGTGACTGCATTCCATGTGTGTTCTTTTGTGAATGAGTTACCTCACTTAGGATGATATTTTCCAGTTCCAACCATTTGCCTAAGAATTTTATGAATTCATTGTCTTTAATTGCTGAGTAGTAGAGATGGCTCAGCAGTTAAGAACACTGACTGCTCTTCTGAAGGTCCTGAGTTCAAATAAATTATTTCTTTATTTACTTCCCCTCTCTCCTCTCCTCCAAGTCTCTCCCTCTCACCTCACCTCCACATCATGCCCCCCGTTTCTCTGAGAAGAAAGGGGGCCTCCCATAGATATCAACTCGTCTTGTCATATCAAATTGTAGTGGACTGTGTGCATCTTCTTCTATTGCTGTTAGACAAGGCTATTCTGTTAGGGGGAAAGGATCCACAGGCAGGCCACCGACTCAGACACAGCCGCTGCTCTGGTTGGTTGTTCGGGTCCCACATGAGCATGACGCTATACATCTGTCACATACATGTAGGGGGTCCAGGTCCATCCCAAGTGTTTTCTCTGCTTGGTGGCTCCGTGTCTGTAAGCCCTTTTGTGCCCAGGTAACTTGATTTCTCTTGGTTTTCTTTTGGTGTCCTTGACCTCTCTGCCTCTCTCAGTCCTTCCCTGCCCCACCTCATCCACAGAGTCCCTGAGCTATGCCTGATTCTTGGCTTTGGGTCTCTGCATGAGCTGCTGGGTAAAGCCACTCAGATGACTGTTTAGCTCTGTACCCCATATTTTAAATGCACTGTTTGGTTTATTGCTGTCTAATTTCTTGAGTTCTTTATATGTTTTCGATATCAGCTCTCTGTCAGATACAGGGTTGGTGAAGGTCTTTCCAATTCTGTAGGCTGATGTTTTATTTCTTTCGCAGTGTCCTTTGCCTTATAGAACCTTTTCATTTTTATATAGTCCCACTTACTAGTTGTTGATCTCAGTGCCTGAGCTGTTGGTATTCTACTCAGGAAGTTTTTTTCCTGTGCCAATGTGTTCAAGGCTATTCCCCATTTTTCAGAATTAGTGTATCTTATTTAGATGGAAAGATCTCCCATGTTGTTGGATCAGTAGGATTAACATAGCAAAATGGCCATCTTATCAAAAGCAATCTACAGATTTAATGCAAAAATTTCAGTCAAAATTCTAGCACATTTATTTTTTCATCATATTTTTTATTTATGTATTTCTTTTCTTAAATTTATTTATTTATTTACACTCCATATTTTATCTCACCCCCTGCTATCCACCTTGAGACTGTTCCACATCCCATACCTCCTCCCCAGCCCTTCTCCACAAGGTTGTCCCCACCCCACACCCTACCTGATCTCTAAACTCCCTGGGGCCTCCAGTCTCTTGAAGGTTAGGTATACCTTCTCTAAATGAACACAGACCCAGCAGTCCTATACTGTATTGTGTTGGGGGGCTCAGATCATCTGGGGTATGCTGCCTGCTTGATGGTCCAGTGTTTGAAGATCTCAGGGGTCCAGATTGAAACTGCTGATCCTCCTACAGGGTCACCCTTCTCCTCAGCTTCTTTCAGCCTTTCCCTAATTCAAGCACAGGAGTCAGCTTATTCTGTCCATTGGTTGGGTGCAAATATCTGCATCTGATTCTTTCAACTCCCAACTGCTTGTTGGGTCTTCCGGAGTACGGCCATGCTAGGTCCCTTTCTGTGAACGCTCCATAGCCTCAGTAATAGTGTCAGGTCTTGGGACCCCTCCTTGAGCTGGATCCCACTTTGGGCCTGTCACTGTAGCTTCTTTTCCTCAGGCTCCTCTCCTTTCCATCCCTGCAGTTCTTTCAGACAGGAACAACTATGGGTCATAGTTGTGACTGTGGGATGGTCTCCCTCTCCCTGATTTGATGCCCTGTCTTCCTGCTGGAGGTGAGCTCTAAAAGTTCCCTCTCCCTACCGTTGGGCACCTCATCCAAGGTCCCTTTGAGTTCTGAGGGTCTCTTACCTCCAAGGTCTCTGGTACATTCTGGAGGGTCCCCCCAAACTTCTACCTCCTGAGGTTGCCTGTTTCCATTCTTTCTGTTGGCCCTCAGGGCTTCAGTCCTGTTCCCTCACCCAATACCAGATCAGGTTCTCCTCTCCCCCCCCACTTCTCCCCCCCTGTCCACTTTCCCTCCCAGATTCCTCCCTCCCCAATTGCGATTGTTTTCTTCTCCCTCCCAAGTGGGACTGAGGCATCCTCACTTGAGCACTTCAGCTTTTTGACCTTTTTAAGTTCTGTGGACTGTATATTGGGTATTCTGTACTTTTTGTTGTTGTTTTTAGGTTTTTGGGATTTGGTTTTTTTTTTTTTTTTTGGCTAATATCCACTTATTAGTGAGCATATACCATGCATATCCTTTTGGGTCTGAGTTATCTTACTCGGGATATTTTCTAGTTCCATCCATTTGTCTGCATAACTCAGGATGTCCTCATTCTTTTTTTTTCTTTTTTTTCTTGGATATATTCTATATTTACAATTCATTTCCCTTTTTCTGGTTCCCCACCCCCCAAAGGTACCACATGCCCTTTTCCCTCCCCCTGCTCCCTCTTCCACCCCTTCCCTCTTCCTTAATAGCTTAGTAGTACTCCATTGAGTAAATGAACCATATTTTCTGTAACCATTTTTCTGTTGTGGGACATCTGGGTTGTTTCTAGCTTCTGGCTATCACAAATAAGGTTGCTATGAACATAGTGGAATGAATGTCCCTGTGGCATGGTGGGGCATCTTTTGGGTATATTCCCAAGAGTGGTATAGCTGACAGAACAATTATCAACTTCATATGGAAAAACAAAAACCCAGGATAGCTAAAAAAAATTCTTTACAATAAAACAATTTCTGGAGTTATCACCATTCCAGATCTTAAACTATACTACAGAAGAACAGTAATAAAAACCACATGGTATTAACATAAAACAAGTAGGTTGATCAACAAAATTGAATCAAAAACCTAGAAGTAAATCCACACCCCTGTGGACATTTGATTTTGACAAAGAAGCCAAAACTATACAATGGAACAAAGAAAACATCTTCAAGAAATGGTGCTGGTCTAACTGGATGTCTGCATGTAGAAGAATGAAAATACATCCATATCTATCATCCTGCACAAAACTCAAATCCAGGGGGATCAAAGATCTCAACATAAAATCAGATACACTACATTTGATAGAAGAGAAAGTTGCCCACAAATAGCCTTATGTCAAATATATTTACAATACTCTCAAATACATTTATTTTATTTCTAATCCTGAAAATAATTAACTCCAAATAACCAATCATATTCTAAACAAGTGAACGACTCCATTTGGGTCAATCCTAAATAACAATCAGTTGAGTTTTTGAGCGGTCAGTATAAAAGCTAGAAGTGGAGGAATGCAAAGTGACGAAGACCTGAAACACGAGTCTTCTAATGCTACTCACTGTCTCAGTCTCTTATCTATCTCCGTTTTCTCCCTATCTAAAGAGATGCCATAATCATTATAGAACCACACAGCTAGCCGCTTCTTCCTCGATTTCCCACACATACCTAGGGAAATCAAATTAAGAAAGCTTATCAGTTCTAGTCTTAGTTGAGCATCTGCTTGCAATGTCTAGGCCACTATTGTGTAATCTAGAATCTAAAAATCTAGCCTCAATTCAATATATTCCTTTTATTCTAAAACACAAACAGGTATTTAATGCAAATACCCTTGAGGATTGGAACCTGTAGAACCCATGCTCTTCCTTTGTCTTCTACCCATTCTTTTTATTTGATTGGCTGATTTTCAATTTTGAGACAGGGTGCCATATAGCTCAAACTAGCTTCAAACTCACAGTGTAACTGAAGATGACATTAATCTTCTGAGTCTCCTGCCTCTACTTCCTCAGTGTTGGAATTACAAACCTGAACCAAGATGCCTAGTTTTATCAAACTCTGAACTTTGTGCATACTAGGCAAGCCCTCTACCAAAAGAACCACATCTATAGTTCTTGCTTGTGCATTCTTTTTTAAAAGATCATTCATTCATTCATTGTGTGTTTTGTATGTTTATGTGAACATGTATATGCAATGGCATGCATGTAGATGTCAGAGGACAACTTTGATGAGCCAGTTCTTTACTTCCTCTTTTATGTGAGTTTTGAGGAATGAGTTTAAATTAACTTGTCCAGCAAGCACCTTTTCCCATTAAGGTACCCTGCTGGCCTCTATTCTATATATTTCTCAGGGACAGGATAAGTTGTCTAGGATACTCTAAATATGATATTCACAAATAAGCACAAAATTATCTCTAGGTAAAGTATAACTTGGAATAAGATGCCCTTTATAACCTGGTGCTGCTCTGACCCCTCAACATTATCATTTTACATCGCATGCCATATGAAAGTGTGTGTAACAAAATATAGACCAGGTCTCTTTGTTGTGTTCTATCACTCTGTAAAGACACCATAACTAAGGCAACTTATAAAAGAAAGTGTTGAATTGAAGGTTTGCTTAGAGTTTCAGAGGGTAAATTAATTGGCATCATGGTGGGCAACATGGCATCAGGCAGACATATATGGTGCTGGAAAGTAGCTGAGAGCTTACATATGATAAATAGGTAACATAAAAATAGAGAGACAGAAAGACACTGATCCTGGCATGGGCTTTTGAAACCTCAAAGCACAACCCCAGTGATACACTTCCTCCAAAAATGTCACACCTCCTAATCCCTCCCAAACAGATCCATGTGGAGCAGGAGAGATGCATGTTTTCTGTGATAGAGAAGCCCAAGAAAGGGCTGTACATTTCTTTGATATCTTTGCTATCGATCTGCTACATAAAGAAGATTAAGAAACAAGAAAAGAATGAGTAAGGTGCTCTGTATTAAAACACTTGCCTAGTCTCCCAGACCCTAGGATGAATCCCAGGACAGGCAAAATAAGGATAAGACAAGTACATGCTGTATCTCTGCATCATTATGTGGAATGGAGCTGCTCCAAGATTATTGGCAGTGCATTAGCAATTATATGTTAGCATAGCAGCAAGAACTTTACCTTTAGGTCACTCAAAATACCCCAGTTACCCAGTTTCCCTGAAATGTTAGTGTTCACTACACCCTAAGTATACAGCAAGTACTATTGACTGTATAGTATAACTTGCCCCTTTTTACTTTGATTACTTCTCTTACATACAGCTGTCAAATTGCAGGCTCACCTAAACCTTACTTCTTCTGAAAGCCTTAATGGACATCTTAACCTCTCCCAAAACCTGATCTATGCCCCATCCATAGAAGACTCCCCAACCCCACCTCTCTCTCTCTCTCTCTCTCTCTCACACACACACACACACACACACACACACACTCACTCACACACAGAGGCACTAGCAAGCCTATCACTGACTTCACTGACTAATCTTTTTGTTTGTTTGTTTGTTTTTGTTTTTTTCAAGATAGAGTTTCTCTGTATAGTCCTGGCTTTCCTGGAACTCACTCTGTAGACCAGGCTGGCCTTGAACTCAGAAATCCACCTGCCGATATATTGCAACCAGGACACAGCTGGAAAGGTGCAGGTAGAGACTCTGTCTGGGGCTAGAGCAGGGAGATCTGCTAAGCTCTCGCCCCCAGGCAGGCCCAGTGGTGGGCGCCTAGGCTCTGCCGCACATCCCTGCGAGCTTAGGCCGTGCACCGAGGCAGCCGGAGCCACCCAGCTCCCCAGGACCCCAGACCAGCGATAGTGGCAGGCCTCCATATTGCAACCAGGACACAGCTGGAAAGGTGCAGGTACACAGACTCGTTCTGGGGCTAGAGCAGGGAGATCTGCTAAGCTCTCGCCCCCAGGCGGGCCCAGTGGTGGGCGCCTAGGCTCTGCTGCACATCCCTGCGAGCTTAGGCCGTGCACTGAGGCAGCCGGAGCCACCCAGCTCCCTAGTACCCCGGACCAGCGATAGTGGCAGGCCTCCATATTGCAACCAGAACACAGCTGGAAAGGCACAGGTAGACAGATTCCATCAGGGGCTACCACATCGGGGGATCTGCTAGGCTCTCGCTACTAGGCAGGCCCAGCAGCGCCCGCCGAGGCTCTGCTGCACACTTCCCGGAGACCTCAGACCGTGCACAAAGTCAGCTGGTGGCAGCCAGCTCGTGATCCCATTGAGCAGCAATCATGCATAACCTCCAGTAGAGAAACAACAGGTAAGCCCAGCCTCACAGGAGATTCAAACACCAGCCAGTGACAACAAGGTCAACTAACACCAGAAATAACCAGATGGCAAAAGGTAAACGAAGGAACGTCACTAACAGAAATCAAGGCAACATAACAGCATCTGAACCCAGTTCGCCAAAAACAGGAAGTCCTGGATACCCCAAAACATCAGAAAAACAAGACTTGGATATAAAATCACTGGTCAGGATGCTGGTAGCTGAACACATAGAAAAATCTTGTAAAGAAATAGAGGAGAAAATGGATCAAAAGTTAGAAGCCTTTACAAGGCAAATACAAAAATCACTTCAAGAAATGCAGGAGAAGATGGATCAAAAAGAAGAAGACAATAAGGAAGAAAGACAAAAATCACTTAAAGAAATACAGAAGAACGTGGGCCAACAAGTAGAAGCTATGAAAGAGGAAACACAAAAATCTATTAAAGAAATACACGAAAACACAATCAAGCAAGCGAAAGATCTGAGCATACCATCCAGGTGCTAAAAACAGAAGTAGAAACAACTAAGGAATCACAGAGGGAGACAACATTGGAGATAGAAAACCTTGGGAAGAAATCAGGGGCCATAGATGCAAATATCAACAATAGAATACAAGAGATAGAAGACAGAATATCAGAAGCCGAAGATACCATAGGAACCATTGATTCAACAGTCAAAGAAAATACTAAATGCAAAAAGGCTGTAACCCAAAACATCCAGGAAATCCAGGACACAATGAGAAGACCAAACCTAAGGATTATAGGTATAGACGAGAATGAAGATTTACAAGTTAAAGGGCCAGCAAATATCTTCTACAAAATTATGGAAGAAAACTTCCCCAACCTAAAGAGAGAGATGCCCATGAATATACAAGAAGCATATAGAACCACAAACAGACTGGATCAGAACAGAAATACATCCCGTCACATAATAATCAAAACTCCAAATGTACTAAACAAAGAAAGAATATTAAAGGCAGCAAGAGAAAATGGCCAAGTAACTTATAAAGGAAGACCTATCAGAATAACACCAGACTTCTCACCTGAGACCATGAAAGCTACAAGATCCTGGGCAGATATCATGCAAACTCTAAGAGAACACAAACTTCAGCCAAAACTACTTTACCCAGCAAAGCTCTCAATCGCCATAGATGGAGACATCAAGGTATTCCATGACAAAACCAAATTTGCAAGATATCTTTCCACAAATCCAGCCCTACAAAGGATAATAGGGGGAAAACACCAAGACAAGGACAGAAACTACACATGGGAAGAAGCAAGATAGAAACTCCTCTCATCAAACCCAAAAGAAGGTAACCTCTCGAATATAAAAAATAAATAAAATAAATAAATATAATTTCAAAAATGTCTGGAGGTAATAATTACTATTCCTTAATATCTCTTAACATCAATGGACTCAATTCCCCAATAAAAAGACATAGATTAACATACTGGATACAGAAACAGGACCCTACATTTTGCTGCATACAGGAAACACATCTCAGTGTTAAAGACAAACACTGCCTTAGAGTAAAAGGCTGGAAGACAATTTTACAAGCAAATGGTCTCAGGAAACAAGCTGGAGTAGCCATTCTAATATCAGATAAAATTGACTTCCAACCTAAAATCATCAAAAGAGACTCAGAAGGTCACTTCTTGCTGGCCAAAGGGAAAATCCACCAAGAAGAGCTCTCAATACTGAACATCTATGCTCCAAATGCAAGGGCACCCTCATTTGTAAAAGAAACCTTACTAAAGCTTAAAGCACACATTACACCAAACACAATAATTGTGGGTGACTTCAACACTCCACTCTCCTCAATGGACCAATCAGGAAAGCAGAAAATAAACAGGGACACAGTGAAACTAATTGAAACTCTGGACCAATTGGATTTAACAGATATATATAGAACATTTCATCCTAAAGCTAAAGAATATACCTTTTTCTCAGCTCCACATGGTACCTTCTCCAAAATAGACCATATAATTGGTCACAAGACAGATGTCAACAAATACAAGAAGATCGAGCTAATCCCATGCTTCCTATCAGACCACCATGGAGTAAGCGTGGTCTTCAATAGCAACAAAAACAACAGAAAGCCCACATACACATGGAAACTGAACAATACTCTACTCAATGACACCTTGGTCAAGGAAGAAATAAAAAATGAAATCAAAGACTTTTTAGAATTCAATGAAAATGAAGGTACAACCTACCCAAATCTATGGGACACAATAAAAGCAGTGCTAAGAAGAAAACTCATAGCTCTAAGTGCATCAAAAAGGAAACTGGAGAGAGCATACACTAGCAGCTTAATGGCACACCTTAAACCCCTGGAAGAAAAACAAGTTAATTCACCCAGCAGGAGTAGAAGACAAGAAATCCTCAAACTCAGGGCTGAAATCAATCAAAGAGAACCATACAAAGAATCAACAAGACCAGGAGCTGGTTCTTTGAGAAAATCAACAACATAGATAAACCCCTAGCCAGACTAACCAAAGGACACAGAGACAGTATCCAAATTAACAAAATTAGAAATGAAAAGGGAGACATAACAACAGAAACTGAGGAAATTCAAAAGATCATCAGATCCTACTACAAAGGTCTATACTCAAAACAACTGGAGAATCTAGAGGAAATGGACAATTTCCTAGACAGATACCAAATACCAAAATTAAATCAGCATCAAATAGACCAGCTAAATAGTCCCATAACCCCTAAAGAAATAGAAGGGGTTATAGAAAGCCTCCCAACCAAGAAAAGTACGGGACCAGATGGTTTTAGTGCAGAATTCTACCAGACATTCAAAGAAGACTTAACACCAATACTTTTCAAACTATTCTACAAAATAGAGACAGAAGGGATACTGCCCAACTCATTCTTCGAAGCCACAATTATGCTAATACCTAAACCACAAAAAGATCCAACAAAGAAAGAGAACTACAGGCCAATTTCTCTTATGAATATCGATGCAAAAATACTAAATAAAATTCTTGCCAACCGAATCCAAGAGCACATCAAAACAATCATTCACATGATCAAGTAGGCTTCATCTCAGGGATGCAGGGATGGTTCAACATACAGAAATCCATCAATGTAATCCACTACATAAACAAACTAAAAGAAAAAAAAACGCATGGTCATCTCATTAGATGCTGAAAAAGCATTCAACAAAATTCAGCATCCTTTCATGCTAAAAGTCTTGGAAAGAGCAGGAATTCAAGGCCCATACCTAAACATAGTAAAAGCAATCTACAGCAAACCAGTAGCCAACATCAAAATAAATGGAGAGAAACTTGAAGCATTCCCACTAAAATCAGGGACTAGACAAGGCTGCCCTCTCTCTCCATATCTTTTCAATATAGTACTTGAAGTTCTAGCGAGAGCAATTAGACAACATAAGGAAGTCAAAGGGATACAAATTGGAAAGGAAGAAGTGAAACTATCATTATTTGCAGATGATATGATGGTTTACTTAAGTGACCCAAAAAACTCCACCAGAGAACTTCTATAGCTGATAAACAACTTCAGCAATGTGGCAGGTTATAAAATTAACTCAAGCAAATCAGTAGCCTTCTTGTACTCAAAGGACAAGCAGGCTGAGAAAGAAGTTAGGGAAATAACACCCTTCACAATAGCCACAAACAGCATAAAGTACCTTGGCGTAACTCTAACCAAACAAGTGAAAGATCTGTATGACAGGAACTTCAAGTCCTTGAAGAAAGAAATCGAAGAAGACCTCAGAAGATGGAAAAATATTTCTTGCTCCTGGATTGGCAGGATCAATATAGTAAAAATGGCCATCTTACCAAAAGCAATATACAGATTCAATGTGATCCCCATCAAAATACCAACTCAATTCTTTAGAGATCTAGAAAGAGCAATTCTCAAATTCATCTGGAGCAACAAAAAACCCAGGATAGCTAAAACTATTCTCAGCAATAAAAGGACTTCTGGGTGAATCAATATCCCTGACCTTAAACAGTACTACAGAGCAATTGTGTTAAAAACTGCATGGTATTGGTACAGCAACAGGCAAGTGGATCAATGGAATAGGATTGAAGATCCAGAAATTAACCCACAGACTTATGGTCACTTGATCTTTGATAAAGGAGCCACAACCATCCAGTGGAAAAAAGATAGTCTTTTCAACAAATGGTGCTGGTTCAACTGGAGGTCAACATGCAGAACAATGCAAATTGACCCACTCTTCTCCTTGCACTAAGATCAACTCCAAGTGGATCAAGGACCTCCACATAAAACCAGACACACTGAAACTATTAGGAAAGAAACTTGGGAAACCCTGGAGGACATAGGCACAAGGGGAAAGTTCCTGAACAGAACACCAATAGCTTATGCACTAAGATCAAGAATTGACAAATGGGACCTCATAAAATTACAAAGTTTCTGCAAGGCAAAGGACACTCTCAGAAGGACAAAACGACAACCAACAAAGTGGGAAAAGATCTTCACCAACCCCACATCCGACAGAGGGCTAATATCCAATATATACAAAGAACTCAAGAAGTTAGACCCCAAAGAACCAAATAACCCTATCAAAAAATGGGGTACAGAGCTAAACAAAGAATTTTCACCAGAAGAAATTCGGATGGCTAAGAAACACCTTAAGCGATGTTCAACATCATTAGTCATCAGAGAAATGCAAATCAAAACAACCCTGAGATTCCACCTCACACCAGTCAGAATGGCTAAGATTAAAAACTCAAGAGACAACAAATGCTGGCGAGGATATGGAGAAAGAGGAACAGTCCTCCACTGTTGGTGGGATTGCAAAATGGTAAAACCGCTCTGGAAATCAGTGTGGCGATTCCTCAGAAAATTGGGCATGTTCCTTCCAGAGGACCCTGGCATACCACTCCTGGGCATATACCCAGAGGATTCCCCTGCATACAATAAAGACACATGCTCCACCATGTTTATAGCAGCCTTGTTTATAATAGCCAGAAATTGGAAGGAGCCCAAATATCCCTCAAAGGAGGAATGGATACAGAAAATGTGGTATATTTATACAATGGAATACTACTCAGCAATTAAAAATAATGAATTCATGCAATTTGTAGGTAAATGGTTAGACCTGGAAAATATCATCCTGAGTGAGCTAACCCAATCACAAAAGAATACATATGAAATGCAATCACTGATAAGTGGATATTAATGAGCCCAGAAGCCCTAAATACTCAAGGCACAATTAGCAAGTCAAATGATTCCCAAGAAGAAAGGAGAGGACCCTGGGCCTGGAAAGATTGGATCCAGTTTTGTAGAGAAACTGTGGGGGGAGGGGGAATGATTGGGGAATAGTTGGGGGGAGAGGAACTATGGGACATAGGGAGGGGGGAACTGGGAAAGGGGAAAACCTTTGGAATGTAAACATAGAATATAGAAAATAAAAAAAAAATAAAATAAAAAAAAAAGAAATCCACCTGCCTCTGTCTCCCAAGTGCTTGGATTAAAGGTGTGCGCCACCACTGCCGGGCTTATCACTGACTATTCTTGTCAGCTAATCGGGTTGTATGTTCAACAGCTAATCAAGGACTAGTTCACAGTGAGCATCTCAGCACTGTTGGGATTCTACCATGAACCTTCACTCATTTTTAAATTGGTAAAACCACTGTAGTCATTTCTGAATAAGAAATTTACTTCTTTTAAGCTATGTTTGTATTTTACTAGCATTACTATTCATTTTTGTTAAAAAGCCTTCAAAAATGTTAGAGTCAGGTGAAACAATAAAACTTTCAAGTGTGCTCCCTCAAATCTACCCACTTATATTCTCTGTTGTCCCATGCATTTTCTAGAATCAGTGGTCAACCAGAGGTCAGCCTTCTAGCAGAAGGCACTGTGTTGCATGATCATCATCCTCCCTTCAAACACTCCTTCCAAGGCGTTTGTTTTGTATATTAGTAGGTGTCCTGCTCTTCTTCCTAAGCACAAAACACCTATCATGTCACATGGTCCCATCACTGCACAGAAAATCTGTCAAAACCTACTTGTCTAACTGAGCCTAGCCTCACACTCAACTTGGAGTTTTCTGTGCCAGGCTTCCTGAACTGTATGTGGTGTCACAAACATGAAATGCGGGGAAGTCAATCCACTTATCATCTTGCAGTGACAAAGCTCTGTGTTTGGCTTCTTTGTCACACTGGGTGATGCCACTGTATTAACAACCAGTCGTGAAGGAAATAATAATTGTCAACTCATCACTGGCCTTTGTTCTAGATCTACTGTCTTCAGCACTCAGAGTAACTGTGCTCATCCTTGCTGGGTGTGACCCTTCCTCATGAGACTTACACTGTGACTGTAAACAGATCATGCTAAAATAGTTTCATCTCCAAATGCTGTACAAGCAATGATACTATCACATGGGGGAACAAATGAAGTTATTAGAAATGTTTGCATTAATATCACTGCTTTGTAAATCCTAAAAGAGATTATTCAACATATCTGAATCTTTATTTTCTTATATAAAATTTGTGGAAAAAAATAATGTTTACATGCTCAATTGTTTTGGATATTTTTGCTTTTGTTTTTTGGATTTTTTTTTGAAACAGGGTTTCTCTGTATAGCCCTGACTGTCTTGGAACTCACTCTGTAGACCAGGCTGGCCTCGAACTCAGAAATCCACCTGCCTCTGCCTCCCAGAGTGCTGGGATTACAGGTGTGCGCCACCACCGACTGGCTGGTTTTGATTTTAAATAAGAAAATATATTTTAGAGCTCTATTTCAATGTTCAAAGAATCAAATTCAAGGTAATCAATTGGGTAAATTTTTTTAAAAGCCAAATATGTATGTTGTATATAAAATATTACCAGCATTTGAGAAATAAGTTGAAATACCAGCTGAAAAAAATATACCATTGTAAACTGCAAATTTGATACAGAATTAATATAAAATACATAAAAAACTAAATTCTATAGCAAGAAAGTAGTTAGATATTTCTCAAAATAAGCATACAAGAGGTCTATTTTTAAAATACTAAAACTATTATATGATTAATCAGCCTTTCTACTGAGTTTAGAGTCAAAGGAAATAAAATTGGTCCATGGAGAAGAGATCCCATGTTTCCCTTGTTTCCTACAACATTATGCGCATGAGTCAACATTTGGCGTTGACTAAAGTTTTCATTTGTGAATGAGCTGGTAAAGAAAGTGTGGGGCATGTGCACAGTTCATTCATAAACAAAGGTGATTCTGTCATGTATAAGATAAATGAAGCTAGTAGAAATCATCATAAAGGAAGAAAATGGCAGAGACAAGGACAGCATAGTGTCACTTACATGTGGACTCATTTGGCTTTATAGAAGTGAGAGAACCCATGAGTAACAAGCAGGGTTCAGGATTGTTGAATGGATCCATGAGATTGGCAAGTTGCTGGTGACAGGACTCAAATTTTCAGTTATGAGGAACCAGCTTATTTATGAGCTCCATATACAACTTGGTGAGTGTAGCATAATAAATAAAAGGTAGTTTTAATTTTTTATTATTTAGTAATTATGTATAATGGCAAGATTTATTTATTATTCATTGTTATTATTGTGTGTGCATTTAAGTATGTAGGTAGGTATATGCACCATAGTGGGTCTTTGGACATCAGAGGTCGACTCTTGAGAGCAGTTTCTCTCCAGCTTACTTTCTGGAATCTGAAGATTGCATTCAATTCATCAGAACCCTGACCAAGAGCCTCTATCTATTGAGCCAACCCATATGCCTGAAATGTATAAGAGAAGGTCTATGAAGTAGTTTTACTATAAAAAAATTAAAATTATGCAAGGTAGCACATATGTACGTTATATTTTTCTCATTCTACCACATATATATTTCATAGCATCATAACATACATGTGAAATGTGCACAACTGTACCTATTATTTTAATGAGAGAGAGAAGAATTGGAGAAAGAGAGGGGGGCACTAGCTGCTGACTGCTAAATATATTCCATTTCTCCAGTAAGTTTTATATTTAGCAATTATATGAAAATATTGTAGGTCATGGAATTATTAAAATGTGAAAAAGTATTGCCTTACTGCGAATGCTGTGTGAACGCAGGTCATTAAATCCTGTAATATCTGTGACAGACTCAACCCAGGCTGATGAACTACCCTGAAAGGGGCCAAACTGTGGAAAGACTTCCAGCCCTCATGTAGAGATGATCTAATTAATCCACTTACATGCATGTCTCTCAATTACTATCTATTTGACCTTAGTCAAGTTCTTAACTTTCTTGAGTTGAAGCTATAAACAACCAAAGGCTTCAACCTTCATCATTATTGAGCAGGGCCATCATAAACAGCTAAGTGGATTATGAATTACACAAAGACATACAGGAAAGAGAAAACCCAGCTTAAGGGGGTCAGTTCTTCCCAAGATGGAGTCTGAGCACTGCTGTTGTGCCCCATGTATCAGGACAAGCAGGGTCTTTTTCTTTTCAGTTTCCTTGAGTTTATGATAGCTTGTATTCACAGGGCTGCATCTGCCCAGAGAGGATACATCATTGAATTCATTCAAAGTTGTAGTTAGCTGAAGCTCTGATTGTGAAACGACAATGAAAAACAAAACTGAACATGGAATTCTAGAATACCATAAACACACATCTATACATCTAACCAACAACCCATGAGATACTTAGAACTAGGGAAGAGTTTAATCATTCTAACAGGCATGTCTCAATCAAAATCTCTATAAAGTATTGTTTTCCTCATAAAATTCATGAGTAATGAAATAATAAAATCAAACATTGACATGACACCTGACTGAACGCAGGCACCATTCAGAATTTGGAATACAGAACATCATAAATTTATTTTTATAAAATTTACCAGAGCCTTTGAGAACGTTTCCAGCTTAGGATATTTTGCAGACATCTAGCACTGGTCTTCTAAGAGTTTGTTGTCCAAGAAAGCAAATAAAATATAGGGCAATGTTGCCCAAAAACATATTAATAAAGCCATATTAATAGGGCTATATGGGTAAAATAACAGCATCCATTCAAGATGAGAGCAATTTAAAACACTTTACATGTCCAGCCACCTCTTTATGTAGTAGATTTACTATACACAAATCAATTTGAATCTAAATGTGTGAGTTCTTGCATTTATATGCATGAAACAAAGTCAATTTGTTTAGCAGATAATTGCAGGAATACTGATCAAATAGACACGTTAATCAGTTTTACCAGCTATCTAGAAAAAGGAGAGAAATATCTCTTTTATGTGCTTCCATAGAGTTAACCATAATATTCTCAGGTAACTATTTTTTTTGGGGGGGATTTGGTTTTTAGAGACAGGGTTTCTCTGTATAGCCCTGGCTGTCCTGGAACTCACTCTGTAGACCAGGCTGGCCTCGAACTCAGAAATCTGCCTACCTCTGCCTCCCAGAGTGCTGGGATTACAGGCGTACACCACCACTGCCCGGCTTCAGGTCTATCTGTTCTTCCACTTTTCCCCGGTGATAATCTTAATCTGTAGCTTTAAAATTACAATATTTTTGTAATCCATCTAGGGAGTGTCCTGTACTGTCCATTTTCTGATTTCATCAGTATAATGCAGTGGTCTCCTTTGTTTCTCCTACCCATCCTGTTTCTCTAGCTGAGAACCCAGTACCTCATCACAATTTCCGTGTGTTGGAAACAGCTTCTTTCCACTCAAGCCTAAATTTCTACTTATATGAGTTTACAAGAGTAGTGATAAACATGAGGGGGACAAAATTCTCTGCCACATTCAGAGATATAGCATTTTAATAAAGACCATACACTTCACAGGACACTTCACCCCAACCCATAAGGAGCACAGCTAACACAAAAGCACCCTCCTGTCCTCCTAAACTTGGACTTGCTTCATTTCTCTCTCCTATGCCAACCACAGACCCCTTCTTGCCCTTGATCCAATGCAGAGCATGGCATTGCTGTCTCTTTCATTTAGGAGATGAAAATCTGCCAAGCCTGTTTCAAATCTGATGAGGGAAATCTCCTTGACCGGTTTCTCTTCTCTTCTGATCGCAAGATACATGTTCTGTGGCAAGTCCTCTTTCATTCACCCTGTTTCTTTAAAGTAAGTATTATGGTTTGGGCAATCACTCAGCAATTGGTCTTAAGGTATGTATAAAGGCTTTATTAATAAACTCTTATTTTTAATGTCATGAATTTGTATAGTGAATATTTTTATAAAAGTCT
This sequence comes from Apodemus agrarius, assembly GCA_964023405.1. Classification (NCBI taxonomy): domain Eukaryota; kingdom Metazoa; phylum Chordata; class Mammalia; order Rodentia; family Muridae; genus Apodemus; species Apodemus agrarius. The sequence goes on from OZ030007.1 coordinate 27,314,865, forward strand.
GCATAAATTATTATATGGGGCATCATATATCTAAGAAGAATATTCTAGTTTATGGGTCATGTTGCATAATGCATAGCAATAACATTAATCTAATGACCCTTATCTTTACATTTTCTTTCTCAGGGCATGTCCAAAAAATTGTCTTAGCTTGCAATTCAGATAACTGCCATGAGTGTGTGAAAAGAATCCTGATATAAAGGCTATCTCCTATTTTCAAATTGACTTCACCACCTGCACCTTAGTCTAATACTAAACTGAAAGTGAAAATTGTGATTCTCCAAGAGAGATGTGGAAATGGGTTATGGAAATCTTTTACGTCATTGATAATAGGCTACATATAGGAGAAAATATAACAAAAGTTAAAAAAAAAGCTAGAACAGTAATCAGAGAATAAAGAATAAATCAAGTTTATCAAAATATCCCACAGTATCCCATATATACACATACTTATGCAATATGTATGTTTATATATGCATATATATACTAATTCTTATTTTAAAATAAAAGTAAATAGACAAAACCATATCTAGATCTTAAGAAATACTACAAACTAAAAGTTAAAAAAAAAGTAGAACTGAAACCCAGCATTCAAAGATGTAAAATAAGGTAGCATTCCTCAAAATAAATTATTCTATACATTGCCACATTACTGAAAGTAGACAGGCATTTCTATTATTTAGTTAATTTCTTATGGGTCACATGAGTACTTTGTCTATATTTTCCTGTATTTTAATATTGTCCTATATCCATATTTGCTGAAATAAGGACAGTGAGGAAACTGTGATAGGGAAGGAATCAAAGGTTTTGGATATTATCCTCATTCTTGCTGGTTGGTGATGTTTAATGTAAGTTTACTTCTATAAACTAGAGTGTCTTCATTTGTAAGATTGAAAACAGAAGATATCTTTAACCTTGGGATATGGCAAAGAGCTGATAAGACCCATGTCAGTGACTATTGAAAAGTCTACCATGTCCTTTATTCCACATGGCTGTTTTTAAAATCACATCTTAGATTTTGCTCTACTGTCCATCACCAACGATTAAACATCCTGAACCGTTTCCATGGCAGCAGTGACGCCTGCTTTGTAGTAATGCTCTACATTGGCTATTGGTCCAGAGCTTGCTTCTGAAAATTCTCCTTGCATTTGGTAAAGAAACTCAACCCCAAGTGAGTGAGCTAACTCTCTCCCCTTTCTGGTTTACCTCAAAACCTATTCTTGTGACAAAGTCACTAAGGCATCAACCTGGTGATCTCAAGGGCTCTCTTTATTTCACCAATCCCAGCAACTTGGCAAGATTTTGCCAGTCCTACCTTCAAAAGTCACTAGTGTTGCAATCCGCTTATCTTCTTTTTAATCTGTATATTCTATCTTGTCCTTTCAGTGGGACCACTGTCATCAAAGTGATATGTCTGAAGACACAACTAATTTGTCCACTCCTCAGAATATAATCTTCTGTCGTCAAACTGACATATGGCTCACAATGAGATCTTTAGATTTCTCTAAGTGCATACTAGTTGTCATAGGTTTCTTTCTATTGCTATGATAAAGAGTATATGCAAAGAAATTTAGAGTAAAGGATTTATTTGGCTTATGGTCTACAGTCTATCATGAAGGGATGTCATGGTAGGAGTTCAAGACAAAATCCCAAAGGCACAAATTGAAGCAAAGGCCATTGAAGAACACTGATTACTGGTTTACTTTCTTAGCTCACGTTCATTGACTCTTGTCATACATTCCAGACCTACCTATCCATGGATGGTACTGACTACAGTAGGCTGGATACTCGCACATCAATTAATCAAGAAAATACCTGACAAATGTGCCTCTGGGCCAATCTGATGGAGGTATTTTTTCAACCAAGGTTCCTTCTACCCAGTTGGCCCAGTTTGTATCAAGTTGATGAAAACCAAGACATTATTCTCCCACTGTAAGCACTAACTATGGAGAATTTACAACCTGCCTATTCATGAAATAATGCCTCTTCAGGATGGCTCTTCTGCACAGCTACATCCCCATCCTTAAGAAAGGTCAGTCCATTGGCAGACAGTCTCCATAAAACCAATTGCCTTTTTAGTGGGACTTCTATGAGCTTTATACCTGATTCTACAGCAGGTCTTCCAACTCCTAATTTCTTCCTGTCTTTAGATGGTAGCTTTAACTCTAAGACTCAGTGCCTTAAAACTATCAACGACATCTAATTGTTCAACATCCACATCAGTTAGTGGAAACTGATGCTACAATCACTTTGGGATCTGAAGAGTCTTGAGTAGTGACACTCACTTTTTCAAAGGGATGAGGCAGCAGGTCTACACGTTCAAGGCCTGCTTGGGATTCAATTGTAGCCTGGGTAACTTAACAAGACCTTGTCTTAAAAATGGACCAAAAACATTAAGTAAGAGGGGTCATAAGTGCATCCCAGTGGTGTAGCAACCTCCCAGCATCCAATCCCCAGTGTTGCTAAATACATCGATTAATAATTAAATAGACTCATCAAGGCATGCAGGCTGAATTTTGAGAGGTAAATAAAGGATTAGTCTGAATTTGGAAAATAACACAAAGGAAAGGACATCATTCCAGACTCAAGGAGAATGGCAGTACTGAATGAGAAGCATGTTCCTGTCTAGAGAGCTGCTGAGTCCAAAACAAACTGCACATGGAAAAAACAACAAATACCCCCTCCTTGCCAGTGTCTTTCTTCCATAGTTTCAACCCAACCCAGTCTGAGGGAGGAAATGCACAGTCCACTACAGATGACCTGGAAGAGGGGAACAGGGTCCCGAAGCGTGGCAAAACAGCAAAGAAAACGTTTGGTGCAAAATGTAAAGGCTCTCCTAGGTATTAATTGCTTGCATGATTGGTGCTGAATGGAGATTCACTGAAGGATTATTTGCGGGCCACTAAAATCTGCACCAAAAACTGGGGAGTGAAGAGTTAAATACCAATGCTCCGAAAGAGCATTTCTGCTAGCCTTATACAGGATTATGTTGTGCAGCCACTTAGCTGTTTCAGCAGAGGCATGCTTTAAAGGGGAAGTGCGGGAAACACTGGGAAAAAAAGGTTTTGTCATGTTTCCCAGGGGAGAGATGTGTTGCTGGTGGTGTTACCCAGAAGGCAGTCCTCTCTGACAAAATGGTGAAGACAACCGAGGGTGGATGCAAAGAAAACTCCTCGGCTCCGCTCTGCATATAAATGCAAATAAACAAGTAGGCACAACAAGCGTAAGAATCCTAAGAAACTGCAACAACAGCACGGAGGGGTAAGGGAGCTTCTGTAGAAGGATGGCAGAATGACTAAGAAGGAAGGAGAACGGGAGGACTAAAGTGGAATAATAAGGATTTACAGTAAACAGGGGGGCAGTGGTATCAGCAGGAAAATGAGATGTCTGCAGAGGGAATCTGTAAGTCTCCCACACAACTCAGAACAACTGTAAAAAAAAAACAACAACAACAAAAAAAAAACAAAAAAACAAACAAACAAAAAAAAAAACGGTGGAAATGCACGTCCGCCCGAGTGGAAAGACTCTCCTGCAAAGGACAGCCTGCTCATCAATCAGAATGTGCAAGGATGATGTAGGCTCTAAAGAAAAGCAAGGAAAGAAACCAGGAAGATGAGGAGGAATAGCTTGAGAAGCATCCCAGGCAGAGTCAAGACTAGTGCATTCCAAAGAATTAGTTAGACATGTCGTTCATTAACTGTTCGTGTACAAATTAATTCTTCGCTAAACTGATTATCATTTTAACATTTTGTGTGTACAGAAGTAGCTTCAGATGAATCGAATAGATCAAATAGTTGATTAAGCTTCTAATCACGAGTGGCTCAAAATATTACAGCCAGGTATTGTCTAAGGGAGGAATTTGGGACTTCAGAGATGCAACCAAAGAAAAGACAGGTGAAACCATGCGACACAGAGCCCAGGAACGTGAATGTTGGTGTCATACAGAACTTTATGTCAATCTCTGCTATAGTGACAAGTAGGTATGTAACCTTGCATCAGTTTTAGCTACAGAACAATGCTGCCCCTCCCCCATGAAACACCCCTCCCCCCATCACTGGAGTCACTTGAAAACTTAGATGGTTAATGCAAATTAAACTGGGCCTGGCTCACATATGCACCCATGTCCTAAACTGTGATTTCTATTAGACCTTACTGTTCATGTGATTTCTGTGAAGTGAGAAGGAAACATGAAATGTTGATTGTTGTGTTTTATAAAATGATCGAGAGAGAAAGAATATGTTTGGTTCAGAGCAGTAAAGTGTGTCTGGAAGGGGGGACCCTTCAGGCCCCTTCCGAGGCATCCCTTCCCCCAGAGGAACCAGCCACAGGATGGCATAGAATAGAATAGAGTTTAATTAGGGCATGGGGAGGAGAGTTGAGAATGTAGCAGAGATGAAGAAAGGGAGGGAGGGAGGAAGGGAGGGAGGGAGGGAGGGAGGGAGGGGGAGAGAGAGGGAGAGAGAGAGTAGAGGAGTAGAGGCCAGCCAGGAGCATGTGGAGAGAGAGGGGGGAGAGGAATGGGGAGGGGCAGGAGCAAGAGGACACAGAGCAAGAAGGCAATTGAGAGAGGAGGGGGCAAGCAGCCCCCTTTATAGCGAGTCAGGCACACCTAGCTGTTGCTAGGTAACTATAGGGCAGAGGCTATACAAAATGCTAACATTGATACTTATAGATTATAAGTTATTTCACAAACTTAAGATCCTATCATCACATTTAATTATTTATGATCCCTATATAGGGATTGACTTTATCTTTTTATTTTTGTTTTGTTTTTATTCTTAAATTTTTTTTTTACAATCCAGTCTTTATTCCCCCACCCCCAGTCTGCCCTCTGCCCTCTAACTGTTCCACATCCCATACCTCTTCCCCCACCCTCAGTCTCCAAGAAGATGTCACCACCCCCACCCCACCAGACTTCCCCACTCCCTGGGGCAAGTCTCTTGAGGGTTAGGTGCAGGTATATGCTGCCTGGTTGGTGGTTCAGTGTCAGATCTGATCTCAGGGGTCCAGGTTAGTTGAGACTGCTGGTCTTCCTATAGGATCACCCTCCACCTCAGCTTATCCTAGCTTTTTTCTAATTCAACCGCAAGGGTCACGAGCTTCTGCCCATCGGTTGGGTATAAATATCTACATCTGACTCTTTAGCTGTTTGTTAGGCCTTTGGAGGGCAATCATGCTAGGTTCCTGTCTGTCAGCACACCATAGCATCAGTAATGGTGTCAGGCCTTGGGGCCTCCCCTTGAGCTGGATCCCAATTTGGGTTTGTCACTGGACCTTCTTTCCCTCAGTCTTGTCTCCATTTTGACCCTGCAGTTCTTTCAGACAGGACTAGTTCTGGGTCAGAGTTTTTGACTGTGAGATGGCAACCCCATCCCTCCACTTGATGCCCTGTCTTTCTACTGGAGGTCTTAGACTCTACAAGCTCCCTCTCCCCACTGTAGGGCATTTCACCTAAGGTCCCTCCCTTTCAGTCCTGAGAGTCTCACAAGCCTCCTAGGTCTCTGATACATTCCAGAGGGTCCCCCCACCTTCTACCTCCCGAGGATGCCTGTTTCTATTCTTTCTACTGACCCTCAGGGCTTCAGTCCTGCCCCCTGCACCTCCCCACCCCGCAATACCTGATCATGTCCCCCTTTTTCCCTCCTTGTCCCCTTTCCCACCCAGGTCCCTTTCTCCCTTTCCCCTCCCCTTGCTTTCTTCTTCCTCCCAAGTGGGACTGAGACAGCCTCACTTAGTTCCTTTCATTCTGTGGATTGTATCCTGGGTATTCTGAACTTTTTTGGCCAATATCTACTTATTAGTGAGTGCATACCATGAGGGTGTCAATTCTTAGATCATCGTGAATCCATGTGCATGCTGGCTTGCTCTATAAAATCACAGCCTTATAGCAGTAGATAAATACAGGTCATTATTTTATAAATTAGTTATATATTTGTAAGTAATCTGTAGTATCATAATGCATCCAGTTATTTCAGCTATTTTAAATTATATTTTTTGTTCTCTAAGGTGTCCTGCTTGCTGTATTATAAAATATGGAAATATTAAGACAAAATATATACTTGATTACACAATACCAGATAATTCAAAAATAAAGTAAAACTATAAACACCAAATATATGGGCTTGAAATTAAAGAAAGGAATAACTATATATTTAATGATTTGTACACTAGATATATTCTACGTGTGTGTCTTTGTATGAAATGTTAAAAGTTTCAAAGTTAAATTAAACGATACTTATTTTATTTCAGTACAGCAACTAATATTTATATTTATTACAAATTTACAATCGTTACTATCTCTTTTAGCACCTTAGTGAAACATTCCAAAGTACCCAGGATGAGCAGCATTGCCACCGCTGTTGACAAGAAGAAGTGGGTGACTAGCTTTTTCACCAAAATAATAGCACAAACTGTAACTGTGTATTTCACTTTAACAATATGGAATAGAGACAACAAGTACTGTTCTCATTTTTTTTTAAAAAAAAAGGCTTACAATGGTGTTAATTTTCCAGAGGCAGATTAAGAACAGTTATTTATGAAAATATACTTCATACACCAACCAGTAGCTGTTCTATTTCTAACACTCTTTTCTCTGAGTTACCCACGTTGGTGATGTGTTACCAGAAGAGCCGTTGGGAGGTCTGTGGGCTTGCTGCTTGTGAGATGAGGAGGTCAATTCTGCTACACAGCAAAGCATCTGTCTGGGTACTGAACTAGAACAAAGTCCCAAGACCAGCATGTTTTCCTCTTGACTTCTTTAAAGTTAGGGACAGCACGGAAAGTGACCTCTGAAATACTCAAGTCTCAATTCATGCTGGAGGTTGGATCTCCACAGAGTAGAATCTGAGAGGTAGGTGGGTGCACCAAGACTTTACTAAGAAGGAGTGTTCTAAAGAGTGTCTGTGAAAAAGGAAAAGGAAACAGGAACATACAGGAAGCCAAGGTGCATACCTAGTTTCAGCCTCCGCTAACTTCATGAACAAATACATATGAAAATCAAAATGGTTAGGTCTCATATATTCAAGTTACATTTCCATGACTCATATGGCTTTTAGAAATAAACTAAGAGGGGCCATATTTAGCACATCCAAATCATGTTGTTTAATTATTTATACAAAATTTGCTTTCCAGTCTTAAACTCACAGTATAAGTGCATATTGACACCTAAAAATGTCCGAGTGAATAGATGAGGCTTAGTTTGACCATAATAACAGTATCTTAAGAGTCAAACACAAGGAATCCAAACCTCAGTGATTTATCATGTTAGCTAGATAAAAAAAAATCTTTGTAAATATAATTGATGTCCTTGACTAAAAGATTTTAAATATTGACTGGACTTTAAATATTGTATTAGTGAGTTGGAGCCAAAACAATCCAAACTGCCTTTCACATTCTCATCATATGCCACTCCCCATTACATCACCCAAGAAATGAAAGGGCAAACAATGCCAAACTCTATTATTGGATAAGGCAATGTATTTGCCTCATCATTAGAAGGTCTGAGGTGGATGCTCTCAGCCAACCATTGGACTGAGCACAAGGTCTCCAATGGAGGAGCTAGAGAAAGGACCCAGGGAGCTGAAGGAGCTGAAGGAACTGTCAGCCCCATAGGAGGAACAACAATATGAACCAACCAGTAACCCTAGATCCACCGACCAAAGAGTACACATGGAGGGACCAATGGCTCTAGCTGCATATGTAGCAGAGGATAGCCTTGTGGGACGTCAAAGGGAGGAGATGCCCTTGCTTCTGAGAAGGCTCCATGCCCCAGTGTAGGGGAATGCCAGGAGGAAGAAGCAGGAGTGGGCAGGTTGATGTGCAGGGAGGAGAGAGGATGGGATAGGGGAGCTTGGAGGGGAAATCAGGAAAGGGGATAACATTTGAAATGTAAATAAAGAAAATATCTAATAAAAAAGAAGGTCTGATTTTTTTCTATTCTTTATTTTCATTTTCTCTAGGCTTGGTATAGAAAATAAGTTTGTGAAGTATCACTAAGTTTCCAGGAAACCGAATGACTGAACACACTCTGGTGCAGCCAACTAGACCTGAAAGGCTGCAGTGGCCCAAGGAAAGCATGTCTCTCACGCCAAGGTGTTTGTTCTATTCTTTATAACACAAGCTAGAAAAGCAAAGACACTTGAGGTCAAATATTTGAGCTTTTTTTTTTTTATCGATAAGTGAAATGTCTCTGTCCTCTGTCTAGAACACCTGCAAAAAATAAAATCAAAGCTATTCTGCTCTCTCAAATCCCTGCATAAAGTGTGCACTTTCTCCAACACTGTCCACCACAACCCTGAATGTTTTCTAAGGAAAAGGTGCAAGAAAGAAGCCAAACATGTATATTATTGTAGGAGCAGGAAAGCAAGCATGACAATAGATATAGGCACATGATAGATAGATAAGTAGATGGTTAGATGGGAGATAATAATGAGATAAACAGAATAGGTAGGTGGGTACATAGATAGATAGATAGATAGATAGATAGATAGATAGATAGATTATATAGATAGATAAATGATATACAGGCAGACAGACAGACAGACAGACAGGCAGGCAGGCAGGGAGGCAGACAGGCAGATAAATAGATAGATAGATAGATAGATAGATAGATAGATAGATAGATAGATGATAGAGAGATAATAGATGTAGGTAGGTAGATGATAGATAGATGACAGATAGATACATAGATATATAGATGAATGGATAGATAGATAAATGATAGATAATAGATATAGACAGACAGACAGTGAGCAATAATCTTACCTGCTTTCTAGAAAAACATACCATTTCACACTTTGCCCTACTAAGTGATTATGAAGAATAAAAGAAAAAATGGAATAAAGTAGGGAGAAATGAGGGGAAGAAAGGAAGGTAGGAGGGAAAAGGGAAGGGAAAGGGGGAAAAGTTCTTTTTAATCTTTGCCAGCTAAAAATTTATTGTACAGAACTTTGTGAATGAAGTGCAAGGCACGGAAGGACGAGATATGTGATTATGAATGGAGATCAAGTTCCTTCAGGAAGCACTTTGTAAACTGGCTGGCTGGAGAATCTAAATCATGTTATGCTGTAGAATATGTACTTTGTATAAACTGTTTTTAACATTTTATATACATATATATATAAATTATATATACATATATACATATATATACGTATATATGTTATATATATATATATAAAATTTATGGCCTTATGCCACCAAACTCTTTCCTGTGCTGCCAAAGCTGATATTCTACTTGTTCTTTCTCTGTTCATCTTCTGCCAACCACCAAGGACTCACTCACCTTACCCACAATCCCCATCAAGTCTTCTGTGAGAAGCAAATGGTGTCTGTTCTAAACACCTTCAGGTTAAATAGACATGGCTACTCCAGGGTTCTTCATATACTCCTTTCCACTAAGCTACCACAGATACCACATGCTCCTTACATCCCCTGCTTTAACAATCTCTACTCTTGATGGCAGCCCCTCACTCAAACCTGTCTCCTGAGCCTGGTGAAGTGGGTGGAGTAGTGTAGCTGGTATGTTTTAAACAGCAGTAGAGTGATATATTGTGTCTAGTTATAGTGATATCAGCAATGCACAGTAATAGATAAGGACCACAGAAATATAATCAGAGATCCAAATAAACGCTGAAACTTTCCTTTTTTGCAACTTCCTGTAAGTTGATTCTTTAATAGATTCTACTTCTTTGAGTACTTCCTGTGTCAAGGGCTATGTTAGATACTAGAAACATTTTCCCTAGTCCACTCGCAACAGATAATCTAAATGGAAAAAAAAAAAGAAACGGAGCATAAGCCAAGCTATTTGGAACAAATGTGGTAAGAACCACTGCAGTAACATTAAAGGAATGCATACTTCCAAGAGGAGGGGTGCCTGTCTATTTAAGACTCCGCCTGGTGATCGAAAGAAATTCAAGGATAGGAAAGAGCCCAAACACAGACAATGTACGTGGCTAATATTTTGGAATATTAACTAAGAATTTCCTCCTATCAAGCATTTCTCTTACTGTTTCCCTGCTTCTCATGTCACATTAGAAGACAAGATTTTACACTGTGTAAAGAAAAACTGAAGCCTTTATAAATGAAAATGCCAGGGCTTTCCAGTAAAAGAACCTAAGCCCCCCCCAAGCATTCAACAGCAGCTAAGATCAAAGTTTATTTTATAAACAAGGAATAACAAGCCAGAGTTCCCTTCTCAGACTACATAAAAATTCCACAGACAAGGGAAAATGGCTGATGAGAGAGGAGGAAGCTAGAGTTTAGAGGCTAGCATGTTCCTTAAATGATCACTGCACTCCACTGAGCCCTTTCCGTGGAAGGTATATTTAAACCCTTACATAGGGTTGAGACACCACAACCAGGATGAGGGCCAGGCAACATGAAGATAAGGGCTGGAAGAACAAGGTAAGAGCAGCCTTGCAAAAATACTTAGCAGTACCGAGCAGTACTATTCTAATCAAATCTTACTTGAGTATGATTATGAGAGACATATCATGAAGGCATGCCTATTTTATAGATATTAACACTAGTTCACAGATAAGTTATGTGAGCTAAGACATGTCATTCAGTTGAAAATGGCTGAGTTGGTATTTGAATTGTATCATAGGCAGAATTCGTAAGCATTGTGTTGAGGGACACCCACAGTTACTGAAGATGTTGCTTCTGGTACAAGTTAGGATACAGTCACCAAATGCAGACTCTATTGTGGATGCCAAGAAGTGCATGCTGAAAGGAGTCTGATATAATTGTCTCCTGAGAGGCTCTGACAGACCCTGACATAAATCAGAGGAGGATGCTCACAGCAAACCATTGAACTGATCATAGGGTCCCTAGTAGAGAACTTAGAGAAAGGACTGAAAGAACTTAAGGGGTTTGCAACCCTATAGGAAGAACAACAATATCAACCAACCAGAGCTCCTAGGGTCTAAACCACCAAGCAAGGAATACACATGGAGGGACCCATGGCTCCAGCTCTATAGGTAGCAAAGGATGGCCTTGTTGGGCATCAATGGGAGAAGAGGGACTTGGTCCTGTGAAGGCTTGATGCCCCAGGGTATAGGGCAGGGAGATGGGAGTGGGTAAGTGGGTGGGGCACACCCTCATAGAAGCAGGGGGAGGTGGATGAGATAGTGGGTTTCTAGGGGGCATAACATTTGAAATGTAATTAAATAGAATATCCAATAAAAATGATTAAGCAAAAATAAATAAACCAACACAAAAGAAAAAAGAGAAAAACAACATCAGTTAAAACAGAAAGCAAACTATTTTTTTAAGTTAAAGATTTATACTATCTGAAGAGAAAGCAGAGCGCACTGCAGTATTTTGAGTGGGTAACCTGTAGGCATAAATTATAGTAACAATAGCACTAATATAAAGGACTTTCTTTTAATCCAATTGAAGAGCTGTTTGGAAGGTAGAATCACTGGTAATCAATTTAAAAAATAAAAAGTTCATAAAGTCAAATCTCATCAAAAGGTCTATAGTCGACAATGGTCAACCGATATCTGTGACCACGCTGTATGATTTCATAGTCCTTGATCCATCTATGTGCCTTATTATTCTGCCATTAATGTATTCAGGAAATATCAGTATCCAAGCTCATGTATTGTGCTGTTCTTTTACTGAGAGTTGCCCACTCTTGTTATATCCCTACCTCTACATCCATTCCCACTGGATACCCCTACCAGTGACTAAGCATGGGTCAATCATATACCACTCTTTCAACGTAAATTTTGACTCAGCAAAATTCCCTATTGGCCCACTCAAACCTTTATTAAACTCTACTGTGTCTTAGACTCTTTCCATTCCATCCTGCTGTCTTCTTTTCTTTTCTTTTCTTTCCTTTTCTTTTCTTTTCTTTTCTTTTCTTTTCTTTTCTTTTCTTTTCTTTTCTTTTCTTTTCTTTTTTAGCACAACTGCAATCTTATAATCCCGAGTAGCTCTCACTTCAGTCTTTCTCCACTGAATCACCTCTACATCTCTAACCCACCCATGGCATCTGCTTCTCCGGGGACCCAAGTAACTTGAGTGGTGTGAGATGACAGTGAGCCGAGAGGGAGAAACATCTTAGGTGTTGCTCGTAAACCACTCACTCTGCACAGAGAGACAGTCAGAGTCCATCACACTGGTCCCAACTGATAACATTCTCACAGTGTGATGACAGGCGATGATCTGTTTTGCGGGTGTCATGGTTCAGGGATTTGAAAGGCAGAGGAGTTGTCTGGTTATGTTAAACTACATTCACACTCACAGTCTGCTGGGGCAGAGAAACTGAGACCCATTAACGAGCTTGCCCCAACTGTGTCCAAACACAAGAGCAGCTTAATTTAATAGTGGACCACCTCTCTGATAGACTCAAACTCCAGAGATTTCAAAACATCCACCAAAAGCAGACTTGTGTTAAACCTAAAGGCCAGATTTAGAAAACCCAGGATTCTTAAATATGTATGTAAAATGCAAATGAGCACTCCAGGGGCTCATGGTTTTGAGCAATCCCTTATCCCTCAGAATTTGGAAAGGTTTACTATAATCTAACACTGGAGAAATGCCGTAGAGGACCCAGGTCTTTAAGACAACATTAACTGTACACACATCTTCTCTACTTCAGGCACCAAAACCAAATTTAATTCCAACATTATCTAGCTGTCAGTTTTTGGACTTGGTGAAAAGAGTGAAGAAATTATTTTCCAATGGACTTTCAAAAGTTAGCCGTCATATATAAAAAAAAGAGCCCAGAAGTAACCCTGGGGTTATTTAACAAAGTGCTTACTCGAAGGGGCAGGAAAGGAAGAACAGATAAGGAAAAATTTATCTACTTGGGAGCATTTACTCCAGACCTAATTTTCTTCCAATTTAACACCCTGACAAGAGTTCTCGAGGAGCAGACAAGTTTGCTGCTCTTAAAAATCAGCTTGGCAGCTCTCTCACAGAGCCACGCTGCAGCACAATTCGCTCCGACCAAATCGTCCATCCCACACTCACCGTTTACCCACGCCAACCGCCATGATGCTCTGAAGTTCCCCCCACCTTCCACTGTTCCTCATGGCAAGGTTTTGGTTTTTTGCACTTTGAGTCCTATAATAATCTTTATTCCTAAGTGGACCTATAAGATTTTATAGGAACAAATCCATGGAATATGACTCAAAAACTAAGGCCTGGAAATGATAGTATACCCTGAAGGCTAGAAAGAGAAAAACCCATCTTAACCCAGAGAGAAAACTGGAAGATGTAAGTTTGGTATTGAACATAAACAAATATTTTCACATTACAATAATTTTGGATTGAGAGTAGGGGCAAAAATATTAGGAGCTGAAGATCTTTGACAGTTGTATATAACTTCAAAATCTGAGATGTTGACATATGCATCCTTTGTGCTAATACACAAGAAGGTTATACTGAAAGATTTCAGTAAATAGTGACATGTAACAAAGACCATTAACTTTTTTTCATGTTGTCCTGAAGTCCAATCAGGGTCACTGTCATTTAGCTGTATCCACAGTGCTTGAGTTTGAAGTGGTTAATGTATTTGTAAACAAATATTCTGAAACCACAAATCTATTGGTAACAGATGAAATATCACTAGGGAATAATTAGAGTCTCATTTGTCACCAAAGGAGAAGGCATCTCTAATGCTGAATTCCAGGTGAGAGGAATCTCAGTAGGAAGGCTTCTTTCAAGGTTGGAAAGCAAGTTTGTTTATTTTAGACTTTTTTTTTCCTGTAAGGATTTCCCATTTCAAAGAACATGAGTTTGCTTACAAAATGAAAAATACATATTTTATAATCATGCCATTATAAAAAATAAACAGAATTAAGTCATGCTTATATGAAGAGCATCTAAAACAGATGATAGCTGAGGTTTATTCCATGGAATATATACTTGTATATGTGTATGTGTATGCGTGTATGTGTATGTGCGTATGTGTATATGTATATGTATATATTTATATATATGGTTTATCCAATGAAATATGAGACATCTAATAGTTTGAAATTATGTGAGTGTTTATGGAACATAACTTAGTGTCTGTAGGAAGCTGGCCTTTTAGAAATGACTATAACACCAAATGATTCGTGGAGTTGGCTTCCTTCTCCTAAAGAAGCACTATGTAGGTGCTTCTTTAACTGATTCAACAGGAGATTATAGTAACTCTTATAGATCAATAAAATCATTAGTGACCGGATGTTGTGGCACCTGGAGGATGAAGTAGGAAGATGGCAAATTCTAACCATCATGGGCTACACAGTGGACCCCTGTTTCCCAAATGAAAACAAGAAAAACACACAGAAAAATACCTACAACTGATATTTGAACAATATAACCTTAAATATTGCAATATAACCTTAAATAAATAAATATTTAATATTATAAATATTTTACTCAGCTATTCAGCTAGGCTTTTAAATACTTAAGCAGTGTTATCAATGACGTAAACATGAAAGCTGTGAATTTAGAATGAATAACATTTCCTTTTTAAAAATCAGCATTCATATATCTACATAATTACAATTCATGAATATATCAAAATGACAAGTACTTTAAGAATTCATAAGCACAGATAGAGTCATAGTAATAAGTCTAAGGATTTATCTAAGATGTTACACTTAGATTTATGACTAGTATAATATACAAATGACAAAATTTTCTACAAATGTGTTTGTAGGTCAGCCAGAACCATAGATAAAAATAAATAAATAAATAAATAAAAAGTGAAATAAGGACTTTCCCATGTAGATTTCACAGCAGAGTCTCTGTATTAGGATTTTCACATCAATATCCTTAATGAAACTCTACCTATTTTAGTCACTCAAATTCTTTCTCAGTACTGAAGTTTAAAGAGAAACTCAACTCAAATTTTTACAAATAACTATTTCTTAGTGTTGTTTAGGAATTTTATTTTAAACATGAATTTTAATCCCTCTATTTTTGATAAAGAGTCAGAAATCATATACACTTTTATGGTTTTTCTTCTATATTAAAGAATGAGAAGAGGGTTCTATAAATTTAGAAGTGAAGTATAAGACATACATCTTTATAAGGCAAATAAATACTTTCAGTTGCATTTTTTTCCAATTAAGCATGTGTGTGTGGGGTGACAGATGGAACATAGATTCTGAAACTTGAGGACACTGCTTTATCTAAGCATATCACAGGCCTTGCTTACTGTGCTCTTCTTCCTTTACATTGTACTGAGGCCTTGGGAGCTTTCATTTCTCCGTACAAGAGGCAGACATTCTGTCTGTTCTGTGCCTGCGCCTCTTGCTGCCTTAATGAGTTTCTACTTGCCTCTGGACACTCGCTCTCCTCTTTCAACTGTCTGATTACCTCGAGTCAGTGATTCAGGGACAAGTACAACTGCCGGGCTGACCCAAACCAGGGTACTTTTTTTTGTCCCAATCTCATTAAGAAATCACTGGAAAAGAAGAACCTCTCTTGGTGCTGAGTAATCAAAATGGTATTACAGAATACGTTATTCGAGGAATGAATCATGTTACCAACAAGAGCGATAGCCTTAATTGGTTGAGAATCATAGTTTGTCACTTAATGAGCACATCTATTTAGGCTAATCTGTGGAGAGCAGGAGAAGACAGTGAAGTGATGCTGACGTAGGCTTGAGAGAAACCAGAGCCATGTGTGCAAAGCCTCAACACACATGATTCTGCTCATACTATAAAGAGCCACAAAATCAAATGCTCTCCTGTATCTTTATAGCTTAATTGACACCTGCCATTCAAACAAACCACACACACCGGGTCGGCTAAACTTTAATTAAAAGGTTCTTGGCAAATAAATTGGCATCTTATTTTCGAAGGGGTTTCTGAAATATGCCTTTTAAGTCAGTGCTGTCTTTCAAATACTTACAAATGGTCTTCCATCTTACATGTAAATTGACCTTGCCCACTCATGCATATCAAGAACATAACAGTTATGCCAAAGGACCTCTTCTGTACTGGGTATTTGAATTTATCCCAACTCATGTAAGTTCAGGTGATTTCTGTCTTTCTTCGTGGCCACGAGTCCTTCTTTCCTCACATGTATGGTGGCCAGGGCAGGCACACTTCATCTGCACCATGTGCTTCATTTCTGAAGGTTCAACTTGATTGTCTAATGCAGTACCTCTCTCTATTGGCATCACTAATCAGTTATTGGATGCTGCCCATCTTTCCAATGACAGCGCATGCTGAGCTCTGTTTCATCTGCATAAGTTGGGACTCACATCTCATCTTTCTGAGTATGTGGATTGTTAGTTTTCATGAGATGTATCCTGAGAGGTTGGAGAATGTGGCCTTTTGTCTGGGTTTTTTTTTTTTTTAAACTGCAAAGTTGACAGTGATAACATTCCGGTGCTTTGCTTTCACACTGCATGGGGCTGGTGGTACTTTCAGCTTCATCAAGGTTTCCACCTTTCTCCTCCAGCAAGCATAGCATGGCACAGTCCCTATTGTGAAGGATGCTTTTATTATTAGCAAATGACAGTATAAAGTAGAAAAGGAGGCTGATTTTGTTTCTGGAATAAGAATTTTCTCTTAAGCATGATTTTATTTTTGGAATAAGAATCAAGTTCAACATGTTGGGAGGCTGAAAGCAGAAAACCATTGCCTTCATCTAACTCAGTGGTTTAATGATGGAACAGCAAATATAATGAAAAGCAAAAAACTATATAAAAAACGATGTTAGAGTTAGTGGCTAAGGCTTGATTTGTATTTTGTGACTTTGGTGTTCTTCTGTTACTTTTCTGAAAACAACTCATCTCCCGTATAAATCTGTTGCTTACATTCTACATAATCGACATTAGCACAGACTCCTGTAAGGAAATGGGCTGGCTAGAATGGATAGAATATTGCTAGAAAGCTTGTCAAATTGATTGCAAGTAATAATCTTCATCTCAGAAACTTCGCACAGCCCTCGTCATGGGTAAAAGGCATTGCACGTGTCTGCCTGTTGTGTGTGTTTATGCATATACATGACTAATTAATAAAAATGAATCTTCTGAGTTAACCAAATCGAGTTATCAATTATACAGAAATTAATGACTCTATTAGGATTCCAACTAAGATCTCAGTTCCTCTTCTTCCTCCTGCTGCATTATCCATTAACCCTTCAACACAACCTTCCTGGAGATGCTCGCTCGCTGCTCTCCTTCTTTACCCCCCAAGGCCATGTATCCCCTTCCTTTTTTGTTCTCCACTGTTAAGCCTTCTCTCAATTATTTTCCCTCTTTCATACTCTTTGCTAGTTTCCTTTGCTTCTCATCCAGTTCCACTTTTTTTATCATCCTATCCTAATTGTTTCTGAATAACTCTTCATTCGTCCCCAATATGATGAACATGCACACCACTACCTTGATCACACACACTGATTAAGCATGACCCTCTTTAGCCTCCTTCAGAGCTGTTTAAATGTTGGGCGTGTGATTCTAGTGGGCCCATTAGATCCACCGAGACAAAATTATTTGTTGGCTTACTGTGGAAATGGAGAGAGATGAGAATGATCAATATTCAAGAATTCCTAAAGACAGAAAATCTCAGGGATGCTAGAGGACACAGCGGGGCCATGTGAAGTCATGATAAGGCTGAGAACACTGGAGGGATACAGAGAGCAGAAAGCATGTGCCTCTTGACTGAGCCCTTCTTCAACCTTTCTACTTTGGAAACAAGGCCCCATCTTTGTTTAACCTCTTGTCTATGATGCACTTTCCACCTCCTTTGTGCCGTAACTATGGAACTATTATGAACTGTTCTGTTCTTAAAGGAACTATTTAATCTTTAAGGAGTTCAGGATAGTTATATAGAATTGAACCATCATATCTGTGGATTCTAGCGCTGAACTACAGAGCAAAGTAGGAGACAAGGCTGTGGAGATATACATATATCAATTTTAGTGTATGTTATTCATTTTTTTCACTTGCAATGTACAACTCTTGCAAATGACTATTTTCCTGTAAGCATTCAATAGATAGTGTGTTCTCCTTACTTTACATCTAGGGAAAAGCCCTTTCAAACTCTAGGTTGTCCTGCCAAAACTCATTTCCTCATAAGTCTCTGAACAAATTAGTAAGTGATCTACTAAACTAGACCTGCCTGCAAGTCATGTGCCAGCCATGTGTGACACTATGAAGAACGACTGTTCAAAGAACCTTGGGGTAGCATGATTGGAATAACATTTTCAAGTAGTCCCTGCCTTCAATTCATAAAGTAAGATGTATGGAGCCCATGCCATAAACAAAATAAAAGTTTATCTCCAATACAAATCAATATCTTTGGGTTTACTTTAGGTAGCCGCTGTAGAAACAACTAAAGAATTCTAACTTAAAGATACTTGATGTACATGGTGACCATAGATGTTACAATTTTATGCAGTTCCAGTATTCTAAAGACATAAGAGAATCAAAGCCCTTTCAAAAGCCTCAACCAGAAGCAGGCTCGCTTGCCAATTATGCGTTATTTCCAATAAGAACACAAAGAAAGTATACATAGTCTATGATTTGGAGAATACTATGGACAATATTGACAATGTATATAATGATTGCTGATAAGAATTAATCGTCACTCCTCCTTCTGTACACAGTACAGTCTAAATAGACACAGCAGATCTGCTCAAGATATTCAAAGGAACAAACAACTAAAACTCTAGCATCGACCACGACTTAACGCACAAACGTAAATTCTGTGGCAGCTTCCTTTAAATATATTCTTTTAAGAGCTTGGCATCACACGTACTGTGTCTTCTAGGACTCAAAATTTAGTCATATTATGGGAATGTACTAAATAATGCAGCTTATAAGCTAATGCTTTCTTGCTTCTGTGGACACTTATATATGTAATGTTTTTTCTTAATGATAGAACCTGTAGGTAACCTTCAGCAGTGAGACCTCTCTTCTCAACCATACATTTTCTCTAAAATCCTTAACAGTTTCACAAGAGTGTCAACTTTCATGGGCAATCATGGAATCAAATATTTATGTGTTTGTCATAGAGGTTTTATTTTTCAGTAGACGTCCTTAGGATTACAACAGACTAAAACAATGGCCCTCTGATTCGTCTGATTTAGAGCAGAGGACGACTTAGTCTTCAAAACTATGTTCTTGCACTCTACGGAAACTTCTAATAAATGGTGGATTCAAAACCAAAGACTAAAGAAGTGGAGGTCTGAAATATTTTTCTCGTCAAATACAAAATACAAACGCTTGTCTTTCCATCATCCTCCCTGGAGAGGATTTTAATTCCTAGTGAAAATGCATATAATTAACTGTAAAGACTGGTAGATTAAAAACAAGAGTGAAAATTAATGACTAATTTATATTGCAGTATTTTTTATCATCATGAGTCAACTTTTTCCCTTGTGAAGGGTCATTTGGGCAAATTTGAACATCTTATCGCCCGTTTTGGTGAGGGGGAGTTAACAAAAATTAACTTCAATTTTTAATATCTATCTACATTCAATATCTATTCTCTATTCGACTAATTGAGTCTCTAGATATTGTTCACTTTTAAGGGACTACCAACAAGACATACATGCACAGAAAGATGAACTGTGAAGCCAAATTTAATACAATTGTGCTTAATTTTTCAAACTTTAGTTATCACATTAAACTCTTAAATTACTGCACCTATGCATTAGAGAAAAGATTAGCATGCGTAATTAATTAGAACTGTGTGTGGGAAAACATTGATAACTACACACATGTTGTATGTGATGGAGATTTGACTGGGGTAACAAAAGATCAAAAGAAGGAGTCCTGGGTAAGGGAGGGTATCCATCCGGAGCCTTTTGCTGATTGTTCTTGGATTTCCATTTATTCTCTTCCTTTGTCAAACTGGGATACTGGTCCCCAGTTTAGAAACTGATTACAACAAATATAAAGATACAATAATTATAGGAGAGTCCCAGACCTGCCCCTAAGCTGTCTCTCTCAAACCACTCATACTCAGCAAGTCAAGAACCCCCTCATATATCAAACTGAGTAAGTCTAAAACCAAAGTATAACTTTCCTTCATGTGGGCAAATGGTGACTTCACTTCTCCTGCCATTTACATTAAAATCTAGGAAGTCGTTACTAAATCTTATTTTCTTTACACTTTTAACTCTTTGCACGTCTACAGGCTTCTTGCCTTTCCTAATTTACATTATAAACTGAGTTCACCTGATTCTCCAGTTTTCACTATCACTATCCTGACTCCTCCATGTGCATTGCAACAAGTTTGAGCTGCTGACCCTGCTTACCACTTTGGTCATTTACACTGTAAATGTCATGTATAGTTGTCAGGATTCCCTTCTTACCATCAGTGGCTTACCATTAGTCTTTTCAGTAAATCTCCAGATGTGATCTGCAAGGTCCTTTGTGGTGGGACCCTGCAATCTCATGACCTGACTCACTACACCTTTTTCTATATGTTCCAGCCACTTAGACCCCCTCCTGGTCTTTATATTTAACACACAGGTTTTTCCTCTCTGCACAGGACAGTATGTTCACACTCCTAATATCTAGAGTCTTTGCTTTCTGCCTGGTGTCACTTTTTCATTTATTAAAGCTAGCAATCAAGTCATCTATAAGTATTTAGATGTGCACTTAAACTTTCCACATATAAATATCTTAATAGAATATAAGTATATCAAATATTCAAATGATGGGAAGTAATGCACCCAGAAAGTAAACTGTATGCACAATTTTAATACAGCTTTTAAGAATTGAAAGTAAGACACAATAGATCAAAACAGGACCCCAATTAAAGAGTGTTTACAAAGTCCAAAAGATGCTTCATAGTTTCCCTAAATTCTCTGATTCTCAGAGACTACATTAAGCACTTATAAGATGCTAAATCTCTGCATTCAATTCACCCACACAGTAGCAAAGGAATAGTTTTCTAGTAGTTTGTGTGAATACTTAGCTACTCTGGGACACAACCTAAACTGGTGGATATAAATGCACATAGGTACAGAATAATAGTTAATTGTAAACACACACAGGTACACACATATGCACACACACCCACACATATCCATTCTCTATGAGAATGAAGTATTTAAATGAATAGCAGCAAAAGTTCTTAAAGTATGCAATAAAAATTTCCAGATGAGCATATTTCATGACGTCATCAAAGATTAATTAGAACAATTTAGTTTTATTTCTTTTTGTAAGATCCCACACACCACTGTGCAGCTCTCCTTCATCCACAAGATCACTTTTCAGAAACGCTGCAATCAGAAGATAGTGAGTGAAACCAGGCCCCATATTCTCTCTGAAACCTTTAAGGCAGTCATGCAATTCAACTGTGTATTAAAAATACTTTAAACTTAAGGTAGACATAAGAGTTGTTTTAAACAGCAGCGTTCTTGGAAACAGATAGTAAAGTGCTTCTAATTTGCAAACTGGAACACCTGTAAGACACAATCATGTTCACCACAACCCTGGAAGGGAAGATTTGACTGAACATGTAATTTGGTTAACACCTCACAATACATCCAAATTAAGAAACACGAACTTGGGAACTGACTAAATAAATAATCTAATGTAAAAAGCAAATCTGAGTTGTGAAGGACACAAAAGGTGATCTCAAGCCAAGATATCAGAACAAAATATTGAAAGCACAATTCTTAAATAAATAAGTCTTTTGTTTAACTATACTACTCACACAGCACATGAAAATTAAATTGCATATACATTGCTTTATCTGAATATTTTCTACACACACACACACACACACACACACACACACACGAAAAACAAGTTCTATTACACAGGACCATAAAAAATTACTTTTACTAACAGTCTTGGGAAACTCGTTCTCTGTGTGTAGAAAACATACAAACTATCTGGCTCAATGTTACAAAAGTTAGGAATGTCTTAAAAAGGCAGTCTCAGTCTCTCCAAACCTTTGAGTTATTCAAACTCTTGAAGAATAACCTAATCGTTTCTAATGAATCCCAGACATCCATATTCTTGCCAGGAAAAAGTAAAGCATTATTTGCCAAATTTCAATTGAATATATTTAGCATACTTGTGCTGCTTGAAGTCAAGTATAACAAAAAGGCATAGTGACTTACCTGAGAAACTTTTGCATATTTGGGAGTTTCTTGTAATTAGAATTATTGAAGTCCTCTTTCTTGTCCTATATAAGTCCATCCTTTTGCTGTGTTCCAAATATCTTCTATTTTAATGTTAAACCTTAACACTGCATATATCAATGTACAATACACTTATAAACCATCTTCTCATGTGGTATTGTAGTCTATAAACACGAAGTCTTTGAATAATATCAAGTTTTGTGTGTGTTCTATACCAAGGATTTCAAAGTTTTAATACCACACTCTAGTTGGGATATTTGGTGTGTGTAGTTTCAAAGGTACCTAATAAAAATAACCCTCTGTACTGAGGAGAGGTGGGATTGGGGCTCAGCACACAGGTCATGAGCAGCATGGTGCACTGCGACATTTCATGGCAAGAAAAAACTAATGTGATGCACATAGCAAGTTAAAGCAAAGGGGGGGGCGGAGACACAGTTCCATGTGTTATGTTTCTTCGTGTACAGTGTCTTCAGAATCATCTTTAAAGATTTTCACTCATGACACAAAGAAGTCTTCAGTGTTTTCTACAGACAAGGAGGAGACAAAGCTTGGGCTCATTTGTTCGTCTTCAACTGAGAAAGTCTTTTAAAGTTTTCAAGAAAAAAATAACCTAAGTATCAGATTTTTCTTCTTTATATAAATTATATAGAGATGATGGATGGATAGATGATAGATGATAGATAGATAGATAAATAGATAGATAGATAGATAGATAGATAGATAGAAGCAGAGATATAGACAGATTGATAGATAAATAGATATAGGTGATAAATATGGATGGACAAAAGAATAATAGCATATTTTATGAAAGATAAAAAGCCTTTACATCATAAACAATATTAGATTTTCAGAACTGTGTTTATTAATTGAAATCCCACAAATAAAATTTTGTCATGGAAAAATGGAGATACTTTGAATACTAAAGTCCTTTATTTAACAACACAGAAATTTCACAAAAACAACTTTACTGGGCAAATTGAAGTGATTTTTAATTTTTTTTTTTACAGTTTTGTACATGCCCCATAAGTGATTTTTTTCTTTAATAAATACACTGTTTTCCAAAACTGCTTTTTAAAATAACTGCACAAGCTTACATACACCTTTACACAAATATCTATTAGAAAATGTAACCGATAACTGCACAGTTCAGAACGGGAGGACACTGGGAACGGAGTACACTTGGTGGCCCATGTCCTGAAATATCTATTTGTCAATTGTGGAACGGAATCCCTCTGAACACAGTAGCTGTGTTCTACTCGCTAGGAATACAGAGCTCAGTGTGAAATGCCAAATTTCATAAAAACAAAATCTGAAACATTTAGCTGTTACACGAGAACCAACTGTTTGATATCGCCGTGAATCTCACCATGATCAAAGACCCACTACAGCTTTCTGCTCAACATGTTTGACCCTGAGTCGTGCCTTCCTTTAACTGTGTCTCTCTCTGTTTCCATTCTTTGATTACTGATACGACCAGCTTTTAAAGGCCTTATATGCTTTAGCACTAATTGAACAAGACCCGTGCCAGGGGTTCAGACAAAGAATGGGACATTCCATTCCTTTCATGATTACTTAATATAATTCATAGCAAGCCCGTTGTCTCTCACTCCCTGTGACTGCTTAGGACGAAATTGGACGATTGGGGTTAAGCAACCAAGGAGTCGTTGTGCATATCCATACATTAGGGGAAGATGTTTACTATTTATGTAACCTGGATGGAGGCAGTACTACTTTCTGAGTGTGCCTCTGCTTGTATGAAGACAAGGGGAGGCCAACAGAAAGTCACTTTAGTCTGAAGGCCAACAGACAGAGGTCTGCATTGCGGTGTTCTTCTGGAGTGCTAAGGAATAGCTAAAGGGAGCGTCTGCTGAATACGCCATGTGCCAATGGCCCACGCGTCCTCCTGTCCTCCCCTCAAATGCTGCCAGCGAGCGGCATCTGCTGAAGACCGGGCTCTTGGGTGTGTGGACTTCTCTACCAGCTTTAGCAACATCTGGCACGTCATTTTTAAGTCGTAGATACACAACCTACAATCCGATTGCTAAATTCTAAATTTCCTTGGTGTGGAAAAATGAGACACGCAGTGAGAAGCTGTTAAAAGGTATGTTTCGTTTATATTTTGGGAATACAGAAAATGCACACGTGCACACACCTTCAGGGCCCTAAGGCTACGAGTAGTCGGTACACAGATACTGGAGAAGGAAAACTAGAGGTGATCTAGAAGGGTAATTTCTTCACCATCGCCAGTGAGAACTCTCTCTGTACCCTACATTTTGTAACTTGAGTTTAAGGGGAAACATAAGAAGTGTGTAGCATAAAAGCAATCCGTGTCAATAATGAAATCGTAAGAAAACATTAAAGAAAAGAGGCCACGCTGTTCATCAAGGTAACAAAAAGATTCCTTTCACTGAAAAATAAATGAATGAACGGCCATATGAAACAACACATTTACAATATACACACTTGTCCTAAAACAAAAGCCCAAAAGTAAACAAAGAGAAAAACGCATCAAGACATGCAATACCACCTTGAGTTTTGGACTTTCCATACATTGCTATGAGGTCCATACTGTGTGCCTAATACAGTCTGAAAGGAAGTTTGTTTCATTTATAATCATTTTTTTTAAACATAAGCAAGGGAAGCGTCCCATTCAAGTGTGAAAACAAATTTTCATGTACTCATAGTTCACTAACAAATTGTCCAAAATAAGAATAAAGTAAAATAAAAATTGGAGAGGGAGAGGGAGAGAGAGAGAGAGAGAGAGAGAGAAGAGAAGAGAAGAGAAGAGAAGAGAAGAGAAGAGAAGAGAAGAGATAGAGAGTGGGACAATAAGACCTTTCGCTGGTCCCACAGCAGAAACAGAAATTATAGCTACTAACACCCTAAGGAATACACATGGAGGAGAAAGCTATCTCAAAAGTAATATACAGCACATTTTACCTTTTGAAGATTTCATCCCTCTCTTTAAGCAAAGGCGGGTGTAATACATAATGCATTTCCCTCACAAAGGCTGCTTGACCAGACCGCAGACTAAGCCCAGGTATGCTAGCACATTCAGCCCACTGGTACCTTACACAGGCATCATACAAACCTACTAAACTCTCATCCAGGTGACCAATGATGGCGGACTTGACCTGCCTTTAGTTAAAAAAAAAAATAGCATCCCTCTTTCCATTCCCATTGAAATCTAAAATGAGATTTTAAAAACCTTCCCCTGACAGCCTTTGAAGCCCCTTCTACTCTAAAGTCCTGGCTGACTTACCACCGGCTCTCTCTCTCCTGTTTTTTCCTTCTGACTCATCTCGCTAACCTGTCTGACTGGCATACAGAACAAAGAGAAAGTAATATGGCAACTTTGTTATCTTATGTGTCTTTCCTAAACCAAGTTTTATTCCTGTAACTGATTCTTTTAGGCTAACATTTTTTTAAAAAAATAAATCAGTGAAAGTGTTTGATTGGGATGGGCATCATTTGAGAAGCACACAGACTGTCCTAGGAAAACCCAGTCTGAAAACCAGAAAAACCAGGAAAACCAGGGTGAGGCAGCCCTGGTTCGGTAAAGCATACTGGGGGTGGGGGAGGGGTGGGGGAATGTGCTGTCTTGTTTTTATGAAATCCCTCACACTGAGGCCTTGCTTCATGAAAAGAAAGCTTCCAGAGGTAAGAAAGAGAAGGGAAGCAGTGGGCGCTCCACTGAGGGACTGCGGAAGAATACTGTCCGACTGAGAGACTAAGGAAAGGAAGATAAAGAAACAAACAAACAAAAAGCCTCACTTTCAATGAACGTGCTTGATTATTTTGAACTTGAAAATAAGCCCAGCCATGCCTTAAAGTAGGCTTCAATGCATTTGAGTATTGTTTTAAACCCACCCATCCAGTGTCACACAGGGAATTAAAACATTTCGAATACTCCTCTGTTTTTGTTTTTCCTATCCTTCCCCAAAGCAAAATAATAATCAAAGAATTAAAAAAAAAAAAAAGCTCGAACAATCTGTGTATGGCTAGGAGAGGAAAAAAAAAGTGGTGTCAGGCGTGAATTTCTCTTTCTATGCTCTGATAACGTTAGCCTAGAACACGCTTTTTCAATTAAAAAAAAAAAACGATACAACTGATTCTGCATTTCTGCATTTTCCAACTATTCAGCGTACCTCCTTACAGTGCAACCCAACAAGTCAACTACACTAAATATCTGGGGGGCTATACCCTCTGTACAGATCGTTTGTAAGCAATGCAAGTGCATAACCACTACTCTAATATAGTGCTCAAAAGATTAATTGAAACCTTCATAGTAGCTTTCTCTCTTATATCAACACAACTGAAGGTCATTGCTGGATGCGCCAGTATCTTTTAGTCTTGTAAAACCAGCCAACAAGTCTCTACCGAAAGATGCATGAAAACCACCGGTGTTGTTTCTGCTTCTAAAAACAACTGGCAAAAAAAAAATATTTAAAGCTAAAATTTATTGCTCCGGATTTTTAACTTGCAGAACCATACTGTTGTGTACAAACTGTTAATCTCCATAGATGCTCAGACATGATTGTCTCCTTGTGTCTAAACACACAAAATACAAGCTGCTATCTGTACAGTTTACAGTACTGAAACACATATATTTGAAAATGAAGTATAGATATGAACTTTGCAAAGATACATGATTTTACAGTCGGGGATTACCCAAACTTATTTTTTTTTTTTTTACAGCCACTTTCAAAATAGACAACAACTTCACTAGTATAGCTAAATACATCAAAGGAAGAATCAGTGTATTAAAAGTAAATAAACTGGCCAATTCCCCAAGTTCCCTGTTATTTTAATGTGTCTTTTTGTTGTTGTTTTCTTTTCCTCTTGTTTTTTTGTTTTTTGAGTTTTTTTTTTTTTTTTTGAAGAAATCCCTATACATAAAATGAAAATAATTTCTGGATAACTTCTTCAGTGGTGGACTAAGCGGTTTCTTAAAACAAGACATGAATTTGCCCTTCATTCCCAAATGCCTCGAAAATAAGATACACTACTGCTTTAAAAGAACCACCGGAAGGCTTCGGCGCTGGGAACGGGTGTTCTCTATAAGAAAAAAAAAAGAGCAAGAAGACAGGTTAAGCTTTCTTTCTATGTCAATATAAAATTAGATTTTCCTCCTTTATACTTCTGCAATAGCTTTAGCCAACCACACAGAACATAAGGGCATGTTCAGCAACATATAATAAATAAGGAAATGCGCAGTCTTAAAATATGAAAATTATACTATTCAGTTTCATACTAATTGACTGATCCTAGTGACCGAAACATATGCTATACTTAAGGTACATGAAATATATCCTGGGATATGTGTAGCAATTAAAGAACGTCCAAGGTATTACTAACGAATGGGAAGAGCAACTGGTACCCATATGTAAATTCTGTGGCTGCCTCTTAGGAAGCCCAAGTCACTTTAAGATGATCATCTTTGCACCTAAATGTAGATGGCATAGTCACATCATGGCACAGGAAATACATCTTTCATGATCTTCATTTATCTGTCTTCTAAATTGAAAAAGATCATAACCAACTATGTATGTTGTCTTCAGTGTGATACATATAAGTCTTTTGCTCAGCCAAAGTGACTGTGACTGAATTATTTTGTCCATTGCAGGAACAAGCAGGTCACCTGACAGCAACCTGAAGTTTTATATACAAAGTTGCAGTACATACATGCGTATGCAACCTGTGTAAGGTTAATATCAGAGCTGAGTAAAGCACTTATGGTGGCAAACGGATAAGCTAAATTAATGTTGCCAGCCAGCCAACTACTGTGTGTGTGTATGCGCGTGTGTGCACATACTCTTAAGATATGTATTAAAATATAGTAAGATTTATGATACATGTTCTATATTAATATATTAAGAGAATGTGAATAGCACTTGAATTTCCTATTAGAATGTACATGAAAAAAAATATGCTATAAACTATATTACAAAATGCTCTAATGATCAAAGTTAACTTTGATTTACTTTCTCATACATAAGTAATTTGGTTGCCATTTCTTTTCATAATAATGTTGATGGAAAACGAAATTCTGTATTAACCTACTATGCTATCTAAAGTCAGACTGTCGACTTCCCTCTTTTGAGAATGTTGTTCCCAAGGGCTTGTGTGTGTGTTACGATATTTCAAGTGCCTTTCTTTGTCTTGGGCCTGGACCTTAAGCCTATATCATCTTTATTGTTAAAAGAAAGAAACTTAAGTGGATTAAATAACTTTTCAATTGCACT
This sequence comes from Apodemus agrarius, assembly GCA_964023405.1. Taxonomy (NCBI): domain Eukaryota; kingdom Metazoa; phylum Chordata; class Mammalia; order Rodentia; family Muridae; genus Apodemus; species Apodemus agrarius. Next base: position 27,343,172 of record OZ030007.1, read on the forward strand.
ATTGATACTAACAATTTTAAAAACTGCCCTCAAAAAACAATCATAAACTTCAAATATTAAGACAAATTAATTTACTATAAGTTATATAATTCAAAAATGCATGCATACATAAAAATTAAATTGTTCCTTCACCAAGCACAAAAAGGTCTACCATTCTCAATAAACACATATTTTGTTTGGTTTTGGACTCCACTTAACTGATGAGTTAATCAGTTTTGCTCTTTCCAGCTCATTGTGCATACTGGACCGCCACCATTTGATTTTGTTTGTGAAAAAGTCCTTAACTACTTTCTACATTTAACTTTTGAATACTAAATGCAATAATTATAATTCTAGTTACATTAACTTAGTCATTACTGAAAGAACTATATAAAGCAATAAGGAACACACCCATTCTAATATTGATATTTACAAACAGGCACTTACCTGGCACACATGCACACACATGAACATATATACGTACGCACATACATGTATGTGCACACACATGTGCATACACACACACATGCATGCCATGAGCACAGGCACACACGTGCAAAAACAGGATATGAAAACTGAAATGTTCTACCAGATGCCACCTTGCTCTCTGATGCCAACTAAGAATAAATTCTATATAAGTAAGTTTATTTATATAAATGTAGTCATTTTTAACAAGATACATTAGATCCAAGTCTATCCATGCAATTATATATCTACACTCAGACTCACATATGAAAAATAAACATGTGCATATATAGTCCTACATATGCACATTTATGTGTGTATGTATGACAAAGATGCCAACTTCCTCTCAGATGCCAACTGGAAACAAGTTTATAAATATATACTTATGCAGTCATGTATCTTGATACACAGATATGTTTATGAAGGTAAACAGAAAAAATACAGAATACGTTTCTTAAATGAGATGAACTCCTTATGCCTTAGATTTACTTTTGAATTCATTTTCTAACTTTGTTCTTCCCGGTTCCCGCTCTGCTATTCCATGTTATTTGCAATATTTAGTGAAAGCAAGGTTTTTTACATGCTTCCTAGAATCAAAGGTCGCTCTTATAAGGAAAAGATGGTTCTTTCTCAGTGTTTGTTAACACTAAGAATCCATCACAGAAGAGAGAGGGTGATGCCCCCCCCCACACACACACAGAAAATAGCTTTCCAGTGAAGCCCTTTTGTGATGTAACTGCACACTGTGCTGAGATCAGAAAGTATCCCCAGGCAGGGGACTAGAGAAGGTAAGCAGAGAAATTTTAAAATGGCTTTTCTTTGCATTAAGATCTTTGAAGTCATAAAACTTAAAAATAAATAAATAAATAAATAAAAGTTAAAAGGTTGGTTAAGAAATCACCAAACCACATAAGACTAATTAGGAAAGCTATTAGTACAAATTGTCAAATATTTATCAGAAACTTACAATTTCCCTCTCAATTTCATTTAAGGATTAAAAGGAGGGCAAAAATTCTTTAGAGTCCTAGAGGCAACACAAAACTTATGCTCTCCCCCAATTTGCATAGGCTCACCAGAAATTTAATTGAGGGTGAGGCTGAGTTATTTGCAACCAAGCAGCTAGAAGCAACTGCTTTCATAGATGTACTGGGTTAAACCGCGGGTTTCTAATTAGTCTGTACAAATTTGGACACACATCTTCTGACTTTGCCAACTAAGGAGGTCATTGTTGTGAGAGGACCACTGTAAATTGGAGGCTCAGTACATCCACACAGGGGATTAGATGCCCTCAGCAGATACCTCCAAGTTAGATAAATTCAAAGTCCCAGCCGGGGAATCGCACTCCTGATAAGATCACTGTGACTTCTTGGATCTCAGTGATGTTACAGGGGATAGTTATCCTGAGTGACAGGAAGACCAGATTCCCTAGGAAGAAAATGGGATGGGAGGTAATGAGGAATATTGAGGTGATCTTGTTGTTTAAGGCAGCCTGATTCCCATGAGGCCTGTGGAGAAAGCTGCAGGACCCCACCCCACCCCTGTCCCTCTTCCCGGCACTGCTATCCAGCAAGCATGCTGAAAAAAAAAAATTCTTCAGATAAAAAGTGACCTTTAGCATTGAAAGAAGGGTATGTGTTTATCCCCTAAGTAATGCTTCAAAGCAAGAATGTTCTTCAAGGACAGAATGGTATATTACATTTACCCCAAAACTTAGAGTGAATATCGTCCCTGGCGAAATGGATTACAGTGTCAATTTTTGCTAACTCAATAAGGAACAACAAACAAAACAGCCCCCAAGTAAGGCAGAAGCCCCAAGCTCTGCTCTGAGATTCCAAAAAGGTTCCTCACTTTCGGCACCCGTCAAGCGGGTCTGTTGGTTTCTTCAGGTCAAACCTTCATCTGCACAAACCGTTAGAAGCATGGGCAGCTTAAGGGAAATCTGTCTCTTGGAAGCAGAGAGTGGAGCGGAGCATCCAAACTGGACAAAGGAGGGTATGGGGTGTGGCCATTTAGGTCAATAGACGCAGCAGAGAAACGTGAATGTGGCAGCACTGGCCACAGTAAAACATTTTAAGGAAGTTACACCTGGGGTTTCAAAGAACAAAGCCTTCCTACCTGCCCCTTTGGCACCACCCTCACTACCATCACCAAGATGGTAGGATGTAGAACGCACACCTAGCTAATTGTAAACAGAAGGAAACACTTTGAAACCACACTACATTGAAATGCCCAAAACAAATCGAATGCATAAATTTCCAAATTGAGATAACGAAGGCGGCATTAGAATTTTCGACTGAGAATGATAAAAACGTTGCTAATATTTGTTTGCATTACTTTCTAAAACAAAGATATCTATCTATCAATCACCCAGAGCCTTCGGAAATTTTTACCGTGAAGCAGGTGGATCTACCGCAATGGTTTCTAAAGAGTTAGAATTTGAGAATAACAGTATTCTTACATTGATTAAAAACTGAAGTCCCATGTTATTATTGACAGTGAAGGGAACCCACATCATCAAATCAGTTTCTGATTTTCATACAGTGATGGAAAAAAATGTTTTCCAGCCAAAGTGCATGCAATTTCAGGGTGTGCACAGCCAATGGAAGCTCCCTGGAGACTTTCTGCGATGTGGCTCTCCTGGGAAAGCCACTAAATTAGACTCGGGGACACCTTAAACCCTGAGTTTCGAAATCCTTGCTACATTTAAGCCTACATATTAGTACTACAATTTAAAGACGCTAATGAATCTCTGAGACCATGCAATAAAAATTACATATATGCATAAGACCTTCACTGTTGTCCATTAGCATTTGAGTGGCTTTTTATAATTTTAAGGAAACCTCTCAACTTTAGGATTTTCTTTCTTTTCTTTTCTTTTTTTTTTTTTTTTGAGTAAACAAAATCGAAAGAATTCCTGCTAATGAAACATTCCTCTTTTCCTGATGTGATTTATAAAATAATATTAAGATAACATTAAACGTGTCAATTATTCCTAGTGAGTTTCCAAACCTACTTGGAGATATGGAACATGCACTACACCATGCACATATACCCTAACATATGTGTGTACATAAATAAAATCTTTAAACAGTTAATTATGGTTTAAAGTGATATCCAGCAAAGGGAGGCAGATTTTGCTGAGGATTTTTACACTTTGTTTTTAAATGTTATACGGTAAAAAGCACAGTCTACTACTACACCACTAAAGAGCATAATGAGGTCTGAGAAAACCATGGATTAATGACCAATGATTAATGTGGTGCCTTGGATGTGCTGTTAATAAATAAAAATACCCTTAGAGTAAAAAAATAACTCCAATTAAGTATATGAATAGTATGATTTTACTTTCTTTTGTTGTTGTTGTTGTTGGTGGTGGTGGTGGTGGTGGTTTGGTTTTTTTGTTTTTGTTTTTTCGGGTTGGTTGGTTTGTTTGTTTGTTTTTGGTTTCTTGGATTTGGTTTTCTCGAGACAGGGTTTCTTTCGATTTTGTTTACTCAAAAAAAAAAAAAGAAAAGAAAAGAAAAGAAAAGAAAAGAAAAGAAAAGAAAAGAAAAGAAAAAGAAAATCCTCTGATTGTCCTGGAACTCACTCTGTAGACCAGGCTGGCCTCGACCTCAGAAATCTGCCTGCCTCTGCCTCCTAGAGTACTGGAATTACAGGCGTGTGCCACCACTGCCCGGCTATGATTTTACTTTCTAACATTTTCTTTTCTTTCTGTTTGGTATTTTTAAGTAGGGCCTCCCTGTGTCCCAGTCTAGCCTATAACTTCCTCAGCTTGCAGTGTGCTGGGATTATAGGTGTTTGTCACTTCCCCCAGTCCTCTAGTTTTAATTCACACCTCTCTTTCTTCTTCAGGCTTCTCAATATACCTGTAGTATACATATACATATGCATACATATACATATATATAATGCATAACATATCAGATGCGTTTCTCCCATAATTGATTCCTTTAGCACAGAACTATTTGACATAAAGAAGCCTTATTTTGGTCAATATTTAGGTGTAAGTAAAAATAAGTATAGTATTACCACTGACTGGCAATATCTAAAGGAGAACACATATTAAAGACAGAAGCAGTGACTGGAAGGTGTACTCCCCCTTCCTGGCTTCTAAACTGACATCTGACATTATAAACTGACCCTTGGATTCCTCTGGTGGATGGTAAAGGGACAGGCAGGGCATTTTCAGGCTCTGTTCTCTGTTTGCTGTAGCTCCTGCTACTCTCTCTACCTTGGGAATGAGTCTCTTCCTTCTCCTTCCTACCTGCTCTTCGGGCACCACCCTCTCTCCCGGCACCAGGATGGTAGGCTGTAGGAGGCACACCTAGCTAACTGCAAGCAGAAGGACACACGTAGAAACCACACTACAAGGGGATTAAGTGCGTGGGGTGTGGGGGTCAAGCCACTTAGGGAAATGAGGCTCAGACATGGACTTGGGGACAGATGAAGCCAGAGGGAAGGAAAATGACATATGAACACCATGAACCCAAAGGCCATGTATTTTCTATCCCTAATATCTAATGCAAACAACTTCTTTAGACATGGATCTTGATACATGCTACCTAGAGTTACATGTGGCTAAAAAAATATGCTTGAAACCACAACAGCCCAACGGATGACTAAGCTTACTGTGACATATATGACCATTTCAGTGATTAAAGTGTTCTTGGACAGGAAAAAAAAGTCACTTTGATACAGTAGCAACACACTATAAGGAAATAGATAATTTTTTTCAGTGACCCGATTTTCAAGAGTATTTAAAAAAAGATTCCATATGATAATTTTAATCTTATGTGTAAACAGGGGCATAAGAGTAACATTGAGATTAAAACTGTAAAATTTACTGGCCATGGTGGTGTGCACCTGTGACCGCGGCACTTTGGAAGTTCAGCCAAGAGGCGCAAGGTGACCTCAAGCTACAGTTAGACAACCGGGGCTACATAAAGCTATGTCTCACACAAGCAAATATGTGAAGGTTAGGTTAAGGAAATATAAGCTACACTGTTAATAATTCAAATATACCCAATGTTACTTATATATTTGCAAGTTTATTAGAGTTTAGGTACATATAAATATATCTGGCTTTAGGATCTGAGTATATTTCTGCTCTCTCTCTCTCTCTCTCTCTCTCTCTCTCTCTCTCTCTCTCTCTCCTCTCTCATTATTTATAATTCAATCTCTCCCTGATGCTGCTCTGCTAATTTCTGTCTGCAATATTGCCTCTAGATGAAAATAGCCACTAAAAAATGGTGAAGTTGTTTAATAATTTTGAAATTTGGGATTAAACCTTTGCTACGACCATGAATTTCTATCAAGTTCACTATTCTTTTACTGAAAACAAGAAGAGATATTTGCACAACCATGAATGAGAAAATTGTAGATTACTTATAGTACTTATCAAAGCTAGATTTGAATAGGCTTTAATTTTATTTAAATAAAACCCAGCAGTTACAATTATGATCCATGGCTGGTCTTACTTATGGTAGTTCTCATTCCTATAGACATGGAGACTGGAGAAGTTGTTTTTTTTGTTTGTTTTTTTGTTTTTTTTTTGTTTGTTTGTTTTTGTTTTTTTGAGATTACATAAAGGTGTAAGTCGGGTAATATTTTGATCCAGGTCACTGACTTGCAAGTTGTTCAACACTTCCTCTGGTAACACTCAGCCACTAAGAGAGACCCAGCCCAGAACCCCCTAAGAGTTTTATGCTCCTAAACTGACCAGAGAAATTCAGAGAACATTATTCAAAGTAGTTCCTCCAATTAGATATTATCAGCAACACACTTTGCTTGGTTAGAGCCTTGCTCTGAGAGGCCTTGCAGCTAGCTATACCGCCCAACAGTCTCTTTCTCTTTGTTCTCTCTCTCTCTCTCTCTCTCTCTCTCTCTCTCTCTCTCTCTCTCTCTCTCTCTTCTTTCAATTTAGAATCACCAGTACAAGGAATGTACACAAGTACTCTTTGACCTCTTTGCTTTCCTGAGTATTTTTAAATAAAAAATCTGAAAGCATCCATTAATTTAATTAAACATTTTTTACATGTGCCCTCAGTCACTGAGAGTATATTTGGATTCACTCACACTAAGATGATACACATATGAAGGAGTCCACTGCCTTGACATCAGAGGATCACCACATCCCACAATAGTCCAGTCTATATGTTCAAAGTCACCCTCAGGAAATGTTCATGGGTTTCTCTACATATTTGTGCAAACATAGTCTCTTAAAAGAAACTAACAATGCTATGGCTTTAGCCATGGATGTGTTTAGAGTATAGAGTAAGCAATAATCTTTTCACTGTTGTGGAATCTTTTCCATATGCTCAATTCGGTATTTTTCCAGAAGCTTTTCTTATAGCTGCCTTAAAGCTATGCTCACATCTTTGAAAGCTTGGTTGTTTATAAGTAAATGTCTTTAGGTACCTGAACACCATCTTTAGTGAAGTTTGAGGATTCATCTTCTCACCCTGGCCTTCCTATGTTTCTAACTGAAAAGCTGAATTTCATCCTTAAAGAGAAAATTGAAACAGGAAAAGAAAGGAAAGGAGAAGAGGGGGGGATGGGGAAGGCTGAAGAGAATTCAGCTAAGGCAGGGAAAACCTAAGCTCAGCTAATCTCCCTGGAACTAATTTTGCCTTTGTGGTGAGTGAAGGAAAAGAAGTCTGACTGGTTCTAGTGGGCCTGATCCCAGATCCATCTGAGGCATCTTACATCTCACAGACTGTAAGACATTAACAATCGCTATTCATTTCTGATTTGAGCAGGCTCAAGAGTGACCCAGAGCTCAATGCTTTCCCAGTCTGCAGCTTCCTGTAGCCTGCATGTGCTCCTCCCTCCCTTCTGTACAGCCTTTGTTTCTTCCAATGCAGAGCCTACAACACATACCTCAAAATACAGCAAGAAATCTTAATATGACACGAAGCTCCACGCACAGTGGCATTGCAGTCGCCCTATCCCTGCGTCCCTTATCCAGTATGGAGGACGGCGGCACCGAGCTGAACCATGTCGCAAGTGTGCAGATGCTTCTTGAGTTGTCTAAACGTTCAATCCTCCAATTTATAATTGTTTCATTTCTTAGATGGCAATTGGACTTAAGGAGAAGTAGCTAAGAACCTTGAGCGAAGGGCTAAGATCTTGACTTAGGGAATCATAAAGACGCTGATGGACAGCAGTTGGAAAGAAGAAAACTGCTTCCTTAAACCTAGACACATTGTACCTGTATGTATGCATATCCATGTGTCTGCTAAAGCGGCAATCAAGCATTAGAACGTAGCAGCTCCTGCCTAAAGATGTGCTTAGCTGAGTCTAGTTTATCAAGTGTCTTACCACACTCTTACCAGCTCTGTGAATCTCCAACACTGGCTAAAGCCTATCTTATGATCAAGACATGCTGAACACTATAGAACACATAAATTTTACTCATCTTACTAAAAATTGTTCTAATATAATTTCCTTCCTCACTAGGGACTTGTTTAGCTGTGCAATTGCTATTGTTAACATTTTCCAAACTTTACTTGAAAGCAGCCAACAACTTCACATTTTCCATGCCCGCCTAATGCAGTTGAAACCGTCACCCGGGAGCATGTCTTGCCTGTGGTACATCCATGTATGTTCTGCTATGTTCTACTTAATTCCACTTTCTCATGTCCTCTGGAGAAGTCAATGCACTGATTTCATGCTCCTCTGATCTACTGGCCCTGTCATAGTCTAACAACCTCTCATCCCCAGCCTGAAAAACTCAGCATCAACCTCAACTGAACCCCACACCACTCCAATCCATATCCCTGTGAAGAGACAGCCAGGAGTGAAAGCCAGTGAGACACCACATGCAAAACGATCCCCAACACTACACAATGCAGCCTTGCAGCAGATGGAAAACATATTTCTTTGGGTATGGAAACAAGGCAGCACTCTCTTTTTTGTTTTCTGTGAACTAAAAGTAAATATAAGCAGATTTAAGACTTAATAAAAGTTATGCAGCTGACCTTTCACCGATCTATACCTCCTATTTGACCCTTTCCCTTATTTCAACTCCATTAAAATCATCACTTAGCCTAACAGAAACATTTACACAGCGTGGTCATTTCCCAGCACAATGACTCTTTGACCACTGATGTACCATCCATAATTACCACCAGTTCCACACAATTACATTTCAGTGGTTTTCTTCCTTAAAGAAAGTTATTCCATCACTTTCTATTTTAGGAAGTTTTAGAGAAAAATACATCTTTTTCAGAATTTGCCAGATTTGCTGAAATCCACAGAACTGCCCATCACTCTTCCTGCTCCACAGGCATCTGCCACGGTCTCTCCTCATCCGACTTGATCTCTCTCCCTCCAATGCTTCTATCAATCATCCAGTTATGGTCTGCTATGCTGAGCAAGGAATACCACTTTCAGCAGAGTTTTTTTCCTGTTCAACACTTTCGGCAACTTTTTATACTGCCCTCTAAGATATAAATTAAATGTAGATCAGACCCAAATGGGATCTTGTTTTCTAACAATCTTGGAAGTGTTTTAGCCGTACCCTGGAATTGTGCTACCTAATGTTTCAAGGGCATACTTCAGCTGGGACACAGATCTTCCCGCTGAGAATTCAACCAGCGCTAAACTGAAAGCCACAGCTCTCAATCTCAAGCCTAAAGTGTTAAGTCAGATCTTGAGCACATGTTCCTTCCTTTGGTCCTGTTTTCCCCTCTGTGAACTTTCAAACTTCTGGAAGGATGAAGGGATCCATGGTCCATCTTGACAAATGTCCTTCCACATGGTGTTTAGCATCCTAATTTTTTTTTTAACTCAAAAAGATAAAACACGTGTATGGTTCGAATTCCATTTCTTTAAGGGCCCCTCAGTTTTTCTCCAAATCATCTTTACCTGTCTCACATCTATACTAAATGAATGTCTATATCTTCTACCTGAGTAATGCTTACTAATACATGCATTTCGGTTTTCCAACACTACACGTTTTCTCCTGCTGGTATTTTATAGAAAGTATTTAACTCTTTCCTCTCATTGAGTTTCTTGAACTAAGTCACATAGAGAAGAACTCTCTTAATGAAGTTGCCAAATGCCTTAAGCATTGCTTGAGACAGGAGATGGTTTTTTGTAGATTTTCTATGTGACAGCATGGCCCTGATGCACCTTTTTAACTAAAAAATAAAGAATAAAGAAAGAGAGAAAAAGAGAGGAAGAGAAAGAAAGAAAGAAAGAAAGAAAGAAAGAAAGAAAGAAAGAAAGGAAGGAAGGAAGGAAGGAAGGAAGGAAGGAAGGAAGAAAGGCAAGCAGGCCAGGAAACTAGTGTTATATTTCCTGAATATACTTTATATCTGATTATACATAAGACAAATACAAAATGAATTTGACATGTGTGAAAAAGTAACTGTTTTGCCATTAGTAAGCAATTGCATTAAAACAGATGTGATAGATACTAAATTGGAGAGAAGAGCCAGCAAGCTTGAGTGTGTGCCTATTTATGTATCCTCAAGCTCCTAAAGGAGACTAAGACACAGGCTGTAAATTTCACACAGGAAAAAAAATTCCTTATAATGCTTTAACTTAGAGCTAACAAGCCTGCTAGGATCCCTCCAGCCCCTGCAGAGCTAAGTACTCAACATTATTAAATATCTGTCACACGTGAAGTATGATACAGCATAACTTAATAGAAAACAGAAAACACACTGCTGGATGGAGGGAGGGTTGTCAGTTACCCAGCAGAATAATTCAGTTTCTGGGCAGGTGTCTCTGCAAAGGATAGAAGAAGAGATGACTTGGATAAAACCGCCCCCACATCCCTCCTCCACATACCACGGAACTCCCGAGGATGCCAGAGCAGTGCCGGATAAGGATAAGTCTAAGGTAGGCATAAACGGTGAAGTGGAGCTGACGGAACAAAATCATGCACATACATACCCGCAGCACTTACAGCCTATACAAGATAGATTCCTGAAAACAAGTCTTCACAAAAACTAGGTTTCCAGACTGCTCCGCTTCTTCCATCCAAACCATCTAATATCCTTCCCAGTGTCTGGAAAGCATACTTCCAATCACTGCCCTGTACAAAGCATTCTGATCTCACTTCTGCTTTCATAAATTAACTTATTCATATGAGAAAATTTAATATTTTAATACATCCTAACTTCAACTTATTACTTTACCTAGATATCACTGGATGGCTTGGTCAGGAATTTTTATTATTATTATTATTATTATTTTGTCAAATGTAAAAATTGAGACACACCCAGCTTATGTGAAATGCACCTGGTAGGACACTATATTATTAAAGTTTTTCAATGCAATATTGAAGTAAATTGTTTTCTGGTAATGGTGAGCTATATATTCAGATCACCTCGTCAATTCTGGTTCATAGATCTTCAGAGGACCTGCGACTTCTTAAAAACACATTTGATCCTAATCCTAGGAAGTATTAAAATCAGTAAGTGTTTAACGTCACATCCCAAATGAACATCCCAACAAGGTTTCAGGGCTCACAGCAGTTACTATCTCCAGTTTCCAATATGGTGGAGAGCGTACTTGGAGACAATATGGTGGTCCTCTCTATCTTCTGTGCAGACTTTTTAAGTCCAGTCTCATAGATCACTTTACCAAGCGGTTCTACATCCACCTCTAAGTCTGACTCTGTGGAACCCTGACGTTCCATCCAAAAGAAAAATAGATGGTACGCGTAAGAGTAATTCAGCAATAAAATCATGAAAACGTTTCAAGGCAAGAAACTTTTACGACCTTCTTTGCTAAATAAATATCCCCTTCTTCTCCAAATACTTTTGTCCCAGTAAGCAAAAGCTCGAAGTTCAATGTTATTTAATTTTTTTTCTCAGTGTCTTTCTGAATTTTGGCTTGTCTTTGGCTTGTCTTTTGTTTGGTGATGTCTAAGTTTCAAAGAAATATCCTATATATGGTATAGTCTACAGATTACTTTTCAATTTTATTTCACTACTTCTAATTGCTACATAAAATACTGCTTAAGATTTTTTTCCATGCTGTGTAGACGGATGAGACTCAGTTTCATTTAAGAAGCAAAACATATATCTTACTTTCATAAGCCACTGTATGTTTGACTAACAGATGGAGTCACGTGGATTTACTATGTACAACTTGAGCTCTGGTGTCCATAAAACCAACATTAACTCCTTTGGGCTGAATCTAGGGATGGGCAGAGCAGCTCACTGGGTAGTTCGGTGTCTTCATGATGAAATTGCCTTATATGTCTGATCAAAACTGAACTTTTCTGAGCTCTTTTTCCTTATCGTTTATAGACTCTGGGTCTTCCCCGCTATATTATCACCTCGTTATATTCTAATATAACAAAAATGTATCAGTTTATTTGGAGTTATTGAAAAAAAAATTTTCCTCCTATAGAGGGAGAGAATACACCTAGTCCCCCAGGGACTTGATGAGCAGGGGGTGGAGAGGTGACACCCAGAGGTGAGCTGCTGCTTCTATAAGGAGAGGGGGAAAGTGAAATAGGGAGGAGGGGCTGGGGGAGGGGACGCTGGGAGAGGAGGACCGGCTGATACTGGGTTGTAAAGTAAATAAGTATATTTTAAAAATCCCCTACTAGTATGTTTTACTTGTTAAACTGAAAACTCAAAAATTTTGAAATTGCGACATGAAATGACAAACTGGAAAGGTTTCAACTTAAAATATCAAAGATTTATTATATTTTATCTATGCATATATACTTTTTTAACAACCCACTAAGCTTCAAAACCTTACGAAGTGCTCGGTTACTTGCTAATTTTCTACAGCTAAGAACCGGATCGTGACACATCTACTTTAGATGTGGGCTACAAATTACTTTTCTTAGCAGGCAGCCAACATTCTATACAAATTACACACACAATGCTTTGTCCAGAATTTCACAACTGCCATTGGTTGGGGCCCTTAGAACTTAAAAATTATATGTAGCATTTCTCTCCACTTCTAAAACACTTTCTGAATCAAGTTATCTAATTTCACTTGATAATATCAGATTTTTTTAAATCAAATCCTTTTGATTCTCAAGCTAGCTTCTAGAAACATTATCCAGGGGCTGGTACATTGACACATTTCCTATTTTTTTTTTAAGTGAGAGAAAGCACCCTTTTAACTGTTTTTTGTTTTCCAGTTTTCCCATCTCTTCTCTATAAAGTTGTGGCAGAGAAGAGAGCAGGTGTGGGGGTAGGGAAACCTCCCAGAGGCAGAGCTTCCCTAATGCAATTCCATAAATCAACTAATGGGAGAGAAACCAGATCTGTGTGGTCTCTAATGCTGTCCCACAGAGATCAATCATGTCACCTGAACAATGTTCAGGGACTAAGAGGCTGGGCTTGCCCATGGGACTTTTTCCCTTGAGTTACATTAGATCGTGATATTTTAAAAAGTTAAATCTTTGTGTTGGGAAAAAAAATAACAGTTGTGTTATATACAATCTGAAGAATTACCTCTGCAAGAGACACAAGTATTAACTTAATATCATAGCAATCTTCTACATGGTCCTATTTTAAATACATCTAGGAACTAAATGTTAATTAAGGACATACATTCTTAAAAATAAGTTCTGTCCCACAGGAGCACAATGCGTTTGTACCAACTGCTTTTAACAATTAGTGGCCATTTGTTAATGTAGTGATTGATGAGGGAGCGGCGACATATGCAAACACACAGCACACAGAGCCGAGAACACACACTATGCCATGGGTATTGCCACACTGAATGTCAGCAAGGAGTGGTTTTTATAAACATAAGTTGCTCTTAAAATGGGACAGAGCAGGGGAAGGTCACTTTCAAAGCAAGGCTAGGAAAGGGGGCTCAAGGGAATATGGGCCTGAATTCCAGCCCATTCCTGTGCATCCTTCTTAATCTTGGTTTACACAGCCTAAAAGCAATCTGACTATGCCTCTGGTCTCTGAGATTAAAAAAAACAAACAAACAAAACAAAACAAAACATAACAAAACAAAACAACAGGTCAAAGGGAAGGCGGGCACACAGGTTTGGAGTGCTAAGTAAGAAGATGAGTTCTTAGTAGTATGCAGATGTAAACTACTTATGTGTCTAAAAGTTAAAGTCAGAAGTATTAGCTACTCAGGTCATGACTGAACTCCAACTCCTGGGCCTCAGACAAGAGTCTACCCACTCTCCAAAGACATCTCCTGAGGTAAGAATGGACCAAACAGGAGATGGAAAAGCGAAAGCAGATAAGCAAGGCAACTTTTCAGCTTTGGCTCAACCATTTAAGATCTGCCACTCTCTATATACAGAAGCCCTGGAAGGTTCCTCCAAGTGTGGCTGGCAGTTCCATGAGGGTTTGAGATCATCACACCGCAATTGCTTTATCCGGGATCTGGATAGACGCTCAGACGATTTAGAAAAGTTTTTGTTTCTTTCCTTTTGTTCTGCCCAGTAGTGTTTCGTGAATTATCAGGGCCATGGTAGGCAGAAGGAACCCTCACTCGGGAAAACAACTTCAGAGGGCAATGTGCTTTCTCTCACCCACTCCCCACAGAACGCAGGGCCACGGCGTTCTGTATACGTTCACTTTCAGAGACAAAAATAATTCTGTGATGCTTGGAATTATGAACAAAAACAAAACTTGAAAAGTTTGTGGGAGACCATTCAACGAGAGACAGAGAAGAAATACATATGAAGTCAGTTTAAATGAACACACCAGCCTGGAAAACATAACTGAACACCTATTAGAGCTCATAGCAAACTCCGCTGGAATGGTTACTGACTAACTAAATACGAGAATTTTTCAGTTCTACTCTCTGCTATATTCCCTACAATGGTGTGCAGGTGGTACCAGTGACCACAACTGAGGCTGAGGTGTAACAATGCCAATGCTATACTATATACAACGTCAAAACTATAACTCTGCAGATCACTTTTCAAAGAGAAAATAGAAGCCATACCATGCTATTCTCTAGACATTCATAGGAAACCGCCACATTATAAGCTAAATTTTAATTTTCCATGGTCTTCCAGACCACAAGAAATTATAGTAAATTAAACCCCAACAGAGAGTTCCAAAGGTAATTTTCTGGCATCTGAGGAAATACATAAACCTGCACTGTAGCTGCCCTTATCTTTGCTTGACCAGAGTTGCCCACAGGAAGAACAATGAGGTACCTTGTGACAGAATTAAAGTCCCCAAGAAGACCTGGTTTCTTCATAAGGATGGGTACATGCAATGTGATGGAACTGCAGTCCATATGCTTCTAACTTTGGAAATTCCAGTCCCTTGGCCTTGGTTTGTACCAAGAAGATCCATCTTCTTTGTAGTCAAAACAGAAGCAAGATCTTTAACTTTTACGTTTATTCTTTAAAACAATCCTCCATGATTCAGAGAAGGCATTCCCTAGGCCGTGTTCCTGACTTTCAAAAGAACGTGCAAGGAAGTGGTCCTCAGGATGCACCGTGACAGTCACGCAGCATGCAGTGTGGTCCCCAGAGCCCTCCCTAACACTCAGCCCACTGCCCTGCCTCACACACCCACAAGCAACTAACCTTCTTCCATAGATATCATCAGAGACTGTGACTGCCTGTCCATATTACCTTCCTGAATATCACCAAAACAGTATACCTGCAATTTTGCATTTTTCTACCTGTGCTTTGATTAGGCTATCATAAAATGTTCATAACATATATCCATCTTAATTTGAAATGCAATTAAAAACCCGATGTCGCCATTACTTTAGTGAATTATGCCTTTTTAAAGACCTATAGGAAAAGTAAGCTATTATTTACCATATATGACACCAGCCAAAACCCTTCCTATGTTTAGAGTAATTTTGCAACCACAAAATGGTTACTTTGTCAGATGCTGAACCTAAGGGAAATGTAAAAGCTAAAACAACAACAAAAACAACAGAGTTTTCCTGGAACTACATAAATTATCTTAAAAAACAAGCTCCCCATTAGCCACCCTGGTAAATAATTACCATTTTACTCCAAGTCACACCTCAAAAATGGCTGGTGACTATCAGATCCCTATACTCTCTCTACTGGCTCAAAAATTATCAGGAAGGCAAAAAATAAAACAGAAAACAAAAACATTCTGTTGGGCTCAGGAGAAAAATATTCTAGAAGAGAATAAAAATCCCCCTTTGAATCCAGGCATTTCTACACACACACACACACACACACACACACACACGGTATATACACATATGTATGAGTATACTGTAAGTTGTGTTCCACATGTGTAGTGTTATGTCTTGGCCTATAGTAAGTCCATATATATGTATATATGAATGATAAATATGTTCAATATTTTGGGCAGAGCTTTTGTTTTGTTTTGTTTTGGGGTTTTCCTGATGGAACAGTTTAAAACAGCAAGAGAAAATATTAAGCATACTCAGATGCAAAACTTCGGATTATTAGACCAATTGCATTTTTTTCCAGAGATAGAAAAAGGAGGGGCACTCTCTAGCCGAAGGGCGTTTCCAGAGTGAAGTGCAGCTGGGAGGGTGGTTTGGAGGCCACGTCCTCTGCAAACCACCTATGTCAGTATGTCGCAACCTGCAAGGAGCTTCAGAAAAGGGGATGCTGAGTCTTGAATCCAGACAAGAAACCCTGTGGGGGAGAGGGCAGGGGAGTGAGGAGGGAGGGGGCAAGACTGGGAAACAAGAAATCATCTCCTCTGACCTCTAGCGAAGTGCCAGGTTTTTTCTTTAGCTCTTCACATTTTCTAAATTTGCAGATCTGGTGTCCGGTTTTGCGGTTCCTGCAACTGCTGCAGACGCCACAGTTGATGAGCCTCTTGCAGGGCACGCAGACCCCACACCTTTTCCTCTTCTTCTTGGCTGGGTTGGCTCCGCCAGCTCCCCCCGAGGAGGACGAGGAGGAGGAGGAATGATTCTGCGGGCAGTCTGCCAGATTGGCAATTTGAAACGCACTGTCTGTGACGGCTGCTGAGGCTGCTGCGGGGGAGTGAAGGGCTGTCATGACGATGACCCCTGGAGGTAATGAGATGCCCCCTAAAGCCGGGATAGCGGAAAAAGTCCCCACCCGCTCGGGGAGATTCATTATCTCTGCTTCAGCAGCGCCGCATTTGAGCTTGTTCATGCATTCCCCCGCCAAAGGTCTGCAGTGTTCGGGGGATAAGGTGGAGAGGAAATTAGTATTTGCCATTTGCAACGACGGCTCTGGCGGACAGCCAGCCTTCCCCAGCCGCTGGGAGTCGTTCCGGTGGTGCATGCTGGTCCTGCCGCCGCCGCCGCCACCGCCGCCGCCGCCTCCGCCGCTGCCACCGCCGCCGCCGCCGCCGCCGCCACCGCCACCGCCACCGCCGGCGGCGGGGAGGATCGCCGAGGAGGAGGCGGAGGAGGAGGCGGCGGCCGAGGAGGATTTCCTGCCGGCCCCGCCGCCCCCGCCCCCGCCCCCACCGCCTCCGCCGCCGCCCCCGCTGCCCCAGAGCATCGCGGTGGCGGCGGCGGTGGCCGCGTTGTCGCAGTTCCACGGGGACATGCCGATGCGCGCGGCGGCCGCGGCGGCGGCGGCGCTGCTGGGGAAGATGGGGGTGGTGATGCGCGCGATCTTGGCTGCCTGCGGGAAGGCGCCCCCGTTGGTCTTGTAGAAGGAGGTGGCAAAGGAGCGGTAGCGCTCCATCTCCGAGTTGTAATCCACAAGGCTGTTCAGGGCCCCCTCGGGCAGGTGGCTTTCCTTGGGCAAGCCCGGGGCCTCCGGGCTCGGCCCGGGCTCCACGCAGACATTGGTGTTCATGGTGCAGGGGGGGAAGAAGGGGTGCAGGGTGGAAGTGGGGACCGCCTGGTCCGACACCTGGGTGGGAAAGGGGGAGAGGTGGGGGGGAGGGAAGCGGGTGATGGTGGGGTCGGGGTACGGGCCGGGCCGGGCCGTGCAGGAAAGTGGGATCCGGGTGGGGAGAGCAAGGTGAGGGCTGCTCTAGTCCTCTCTGGGGCGCATGTCCACAGACGGCGAATTCCCAGGCAGCGTCTTCCTTTGCATTATCCTCCAACTGTTACAACTAAAATAAAGAAAGTCATTCCAACGAGCTGCACGAGGAGAAAAATTAAAAATAAATAAACAGCCGCCCTCGCTACCCCACCGCAGACACCACAGAAAGCTCCCACGTTCTCCAGTCGGGTCGTTTGCATAACAATCATCAAGACGTGACCCCCCTCGTTTCCCCCCCCCCACTCCCAAGCCCTGCTCCCTCGCTCCCTCCCTCCCGGCAGCACACCACGCAGCTCTTCTCCCCCGACTCCCCCCTTGCCCATTCTTGTAACCCTCCTGAGAAAAAATGTATTAATAGCTAGAGTACCCAGGGAAAGAGGAAAGACGGGGGTGACAAACGCCGAGGGAAAAGGGCAATTGGAGTGCTAAAGACATGCAAATCAGGGGTGGGAGGGCCATACTACCTATAAGCAGAGGGCATTTAAACATTATGAAATGTGTGAACAAGTACTGCCTGGGCATGCAAATGCTGTAAAGTAGAAACAGCAATGGCCCTAGGAGGAAAACGAACCGGAAATTAGCAAATGAAGTACTGAGAAAGTCTACAATACATCGGAGCATAAACTGTAAGCAAACACAATACAACTGAGAGCCTCAAGTCTGCCCACATACAATCTGAACCAAAGAGGCAGGGGGGTGGGGGGGGAAGAACTACCAGCTGCCACAGTGTCCTTCTGTGTCTGCTGTCATTAGTTTGAATCCCAGCACAGCTGGCTCTGTTAGGGTCTTAATTCAATGGACCAAGGACAGGTCTCAATTGTAGAAGCCATTTGGTGGCAGGGGCAAAAAGGTGGTGCATTACTCGCTTTAAAAAGGGAGGAGAGAAGAAAGATGGAATATAGGTAGGTAGGAAGGTAGATGGATAGATCTAAATATATAGATAGGTCTCAATACAAGCAATGTCACGGGCTCAGAACTAAGTGTCTGCTGCTCCTGTAAGAATACTCCCAATCATTTCTAACGGAGATTGCTGTGTCTTCCCAAGAAAAGAGGAAAGGAAAGGAGGTTTAAAAAAAGAAATCATTCACCAACACTGATTTTTGCAAAAAGAAAAGGGAGATCCCTTCAGGTGTTTATCCAAAGAACCATTAAGATGATTTTTTTTTCCTTTTGCTAATTTTTAAGAGGAAAGTTTAATGCTAACTGGGTGTTTGCATTTCTCTCTCTCTGCTTATAGGCCATCATTAAAAAATCTTTAGGAAGAGGGATTTTTGCTTGTTTATTAAGGGTGAGAGGTAGATCATAGCCTTTTAAGAATTAAAGCAAAGATGTAAAATGTAGATTCACCTAACAGGAACAGTTTCTTTGTTTCCTTTTTTTTTTTTTTTTTTTTTTTTTCCAGAGCACCTTTCTCTGGCATCCTCTGAAGCCTAGACATTGGTGTGGAAGGTGGGGTTCGGGGAATTAAAACTGAGGGCCTAGCAGTCTCTGTCTCAAAATGTCAGAGTTTCAAACGCATATCAATTATAGTAATTATGCTTATAATTAGATTAATGAACCACCATGTCCAAACTCCAAATTCAAAAACTTCAAGGTCTACTGATGAGGCACCCTAAAAAAAATGGGTTTATGTAAACAAATCCCTATTAGGCAAAGTAAATCAAGATAAGGAACCTCCCTCTGGCTGGATTAGAAGCTAGCAGGCACCCTTCCATCACAGCAAGTCCCTAATCACTCAGGAGCCACCTCTGGTTCCCCATTAGGGAAAGCTGCTCCCTTCTGAGGCCTGATGACAATACAAAGGTGCCCCCCAAATCCTCCTGGCTAAATATTCCCTGACACTTGCCAGGGTTTGGGGGAAAGACACAGTAAGAATACACATACAGCTTCAGTTTCTGTGAATCACATTGAAGATGCAAGATCATAATAACTGCTAGTCACTAGAAACTAGTTTCAGCCAACCATGCAATAGGTATCATCCCACTGAGTGCAGGGAACACCAACATTTTAGTCTTTTGACCTTGTTCCAAATAAAGAAGGGATTTAATATCCCTTTTTCAGAGTCGCAACACAGTGTTTCCAAACAAGCTGTCCTTGCTTCTCCAATTGCTACCACCTCCCCCCCCCTTCCCTCCTCTAGGTTCAATGCCACCAGAAACTGTAGAAAATGATTGTGCCCAGCATCCAGGTCATTATTGTTTAATCAATGCATCCCTGGAGCATGAAAAAAAAAAAAAAAGGTACCTAAGCCACAGCTATTGTTTGGTTTTTATTTAGCAACAAAATAAAACACACACCAATAACTATAGTTCTAATACCAAAGCTAAATTAAACATCCATACTTCATGATCCTGCCTTGCCTCTGAACAATGTGACTGTACATGCCTAATACTGTATGTCTGATCTACCAGAGGCATGGAGATCAAAGGTCATATTTAACATTCAGGAGGAGGGGCCAGTGCAGATTAATTAATTAATTAATACAGTCACGGTTTTTTATTGCTGGAGTCCAGCATTAATCTACTTTTACAATCCCACCGGACAGCAAACATTTAAGAGAGAAAGAGAGAGGGGGGAAGCCAGAGGAAGAGAAAGAACAATCACTTACCAGTCTCTTTTTATTTGGGGAGCCTTAGAATTTGCAGACGCTGCCAGTCTGCCTTTAATTAGTTGCACATCACCCCCTAACACAAAGAAACACAAATCCAGATGTGTCTTGGCAGCTCCCAATTACAACTTTAATACTTGTAAACAAACTGTTGGGAATGGGGGGGTGGGGTAAATAAATATGCGGATGAAAAAAAAAATACCTGTAAATGGCTTTTTTTTTCTTGTTGCAGAGAGGAGGAGGAGATGGTGTTAGTGGAGGGGGTGGAAGGAGGAGGAGGTGGGGGTGGAGAGGAAAGCGCCGAGTGTGAGCGTGTGTGGGAGAGCGCGGGGCTGTTGTCGGTGGTCTCTGCTCTTCCCAGCGCGTTGCTCCCGGTCCGTCTCCAGTCGCCGTGTGCGAGGGAGGGAGGGAGGGAGCCGGGGAGTCTCTCTCTCTCGCTCTCTCTCTCTCTCTTTCTCACCCTCCCCCCTCGCTCTGTTTGTGTGTGTGCGTGTGTGCGGTGGCTGGGGGAGGGGAGCGCGGAGAAAGGCGAGGGAGGCGGTGCGGAGCCGGGGGCGGGGGCGGGCCGAGGCGCCGAGGTGAGCAGGACGCAGGGCGCGGACACCTCCCGATGATTGGCTGCAAATTACACGGGGAACAAGAGGCGCACGCGGGCCAGCGCTCCTTTTCACAAATCCCCAGCTCGCCGGCGCGGCCACGTTTCCCGGCTCGCCCGCCGCCCCGCCAGCCCCCGGCGCGGTGGAGGATTTGCTTTTTTTTTTTTTTTTTTCCCTCTGGCAGATAATTGTTTGGAAGGGATGGAAGAGAGGGCGTTCCCGCCCCTCGCGCCCTCGCTCTCTGCGGGTGTGTTTGTGCACGCTGGGCGGGGGTGTGTGTAAATAAACTTGTCTGGGTTCCCTGGCTGAGCAGAGAAGAGCGGTGCCAGACACAGAGGGGAGGTCCTGTGTGGTGCAGGAAGGCTCTCAGTTTCACATCCCGGTCGCGTGCTTTTAAATGATCTTCCTGGTGGGGCCGGGAGAGACTCTGTAAAAGAGGATCATTATCGTTTTAAAGTAAGGGGGAAAGGGACCGGTGTTCTGGTGGTTCGAATCCTTGAAATGTTATTATGCCAGAAAGGAAAAAAAAAAAAAAAATGATGCGATGCTTGACCGGCCTCAGGCTGTGGCTGCCTTTCTCTCTTCTCCCACACCGCCTTCCATTCCCACTGTGTCCGGGTCTTCCTGCCCTACAAGGTTCCCCACCCCCACCCCCACCCCCACCCGCGCTTTACTCTTTCATCCGGTAGTTCCAAGGAGTCAAATAGCTATCCAACCTCCCTGATTTTAATTCCAAACTTTACTTTCATATCTAAATGATCTTTTAGCTAATTTTAATGTGATGGACATTTTACTTCCCATCACCTGGGGAAAACACTTAAAGAGAAAGATAAGTATTTAGCGTACATCGCAGATAAATAAAACTCATAAAATCCAACTATGAATTAACCCCTTCCTTACCGCCTCAAAGAAACTGAGACACACTAGACACACGCTGTCCACTTATTGAACTGCACCCTGCCAGAAACAGGCATGAAATAGGATGTAAATGCTTAAGTCCTTTTAAATGTGATTCTTTCTCCTTTCCCCCTATCCACTTGGATGGGAATTTGAGAAGGGGCCTCACATTGTAGCTCAGGAATTTCTGGAATTTACTATACAGCCCAGGCTAGCCTGGTTAGCTCCTTGGCAGTCATTCTGGCTCAGTCTCCAGGGTGCTGGGGTTCTAGATGTGTATTGCAATATCTGACTCTGAATGAGTCTTCTAAAAGTAAACAAAATCAGACCACGCTTATTTAAAAGTAGAATAAAGTTACACATGGAAACACAAACATATTGTGGAGTAATATAGTAGTGTGGTTTCAGAGAGGGAAGAAAAATGTGAGTTAGTTGTTTTGTGAGCACATATTACTAAAAGGCAACTTAAACTATTTTATATTTGAATTTTCAAAAGCTTTACCTTGACGTTGTTAAGATTCGGTCATGTGTAGGCTATAGATAATGTATATGATGAGCACTCAAGGTGGTCTTTGCAGAGGTAGCAGTGGTTGAAGTAGTTGCGGATATGTTTGTCTTGTTTGTAGACATAGGCTAAGTCTGTTTAAAAATAGTTACGTCTTTTCAGACAAAATAATTGGATAATTAATGAGTTGTTTCTACATTCCTGGGAATGCCTTGCATATTAAGGAAAGAAAAGTTCCATTCAATGTTTGTTTTCTTTCTGTTTTTGAGGTGAGAACATCACATGAAATCCATCAGCAGACTACAATCATATTTAATGTGTAAATGCATTCTACAAATATTCCTAAACACCTTTTCAAGTATATGGATATATAAATACTGTTTGTTTGTTTTGTTGAGACGGACTTTTGCTGTGTATTTCAGAGTAACCTTGAACTTAACTTTGGCTGATGAATACTGAGATTACAAGTGTGTGCCACTTGGCTTCCAAGTTTATAAACACTTAAACCATCGGTTTAATGTTTAAAGTTACCATTGATAACTACTATTGATGACCAATCTATACCAGGCACTGTGCTCAGTAATTTGTAGTATTTTATTTTATTCTCATACTTCCATTCAAAAAAAAAGAAAGAAAGAAAGAAAGAAGGAAAGAAAGAAAGGAAAGGAAAGGAAAGGAAAGGAAAGAAAAGAAAAGAAAAGAAAAGAAAAGAAAAGAAAAGGAATTCCAGAAAAAGTCAAGGAATTTTAGTCAATTTTACCAATTTGGTAAATTTCACAAAATCCTGTGTCTCTCCAGTGCCTTATGATTATAAGTTCAGTCTGAGTTTTATGATCAATAATTAATTGATCGGTAGATGCTCTCTAGATATTAGAATCTGAGATTTAATTATGATTGTGGATCCATGGCTAATGTGACACTGGCTGAACATGCAGGGAAAATTGTAAAAGTCCTCCTCGGTCTTTAAACATGCCACCCATCTTCTTTCCACTAGAGAATTAACTGTAGGCTTCCCCAAATGCAATAAGGAAAATTTTCTTTGCTTGTCCATTCCCAGCCTCATTATTTTTTTATATAAGCTTGGATACTTGTGTGTCCAACATCTCCCACACTAGTCTTTGCCCTATATTGTCACCAAGATAAAATGCTAGAGTTTATGAAAACTGTTTGCCATCGTTAATTTTCGAGCTCCTTCCCATCAAGATCCACGAGTCCGTGAAATACTTAACTCTTTGAGACACTTGCCACAGCTTCCAAATAGTTGAAAGTCGTTGGTATCTGTAGCATGCCTCTGTGATCGATATCACTGCCATTATCCCAACATCCCCACCGTGGGAAACCATAGAAATACATTGGTCACCCTAAGGATGGTCATTCCAGGTCAGAGGGCTGCTCACCTCAGAGGGATTCACAGATCCCATTTCCTTGCAACCTGGGGCTTCAGGATCAACGATTTCTCCCATGTTCAACTGGCAGAAGGGCTCGGAGGAAGCAACGTTGATTGGTCTTCAAGTCGAACAAAATATGCAAGCTAGCATGTACTTGCCAAGCACCAGGAACTTGCCACAAATGGCTGCAGAGATCCCTGGTAATCACCTACTAACTGGAACTCTATGACTGAGAAGAAGAAAACATATGAGGAACATCTGGACGCCTCCATCCACAGTGACACTTGAAGAATAACCTGCCAGATACTGTGCAGACTCAAAGCTCTGAATCTCACCTTAACATTCCTTTTCCTCCTGGGGGCTGTTTTACTAATTACTGTCCCTTGAGATTACCACTGTAAGACACAGTTTCTCTGTGATTTAATGGGATGTGTGACTCTAGGAATAATCGATGCTTCCTTAAATATCAAAGGACAGGTTAGGCATAGCTAGATTGTTCAAATAAAGGTTTACTAAACAGCGAAGAAAGCAGAAATAGTAGAGTTAAAGGAAATGTCATAAACCTGAATTACATGGCT
This sequence comes from Apodemus agrarius, assembly GCA_964023405.1. Taxonomy (NCBI): domain Eukaryota; kingdom Metazoa; phylum Chordata; class Mammalia; order Rodentia; family Muridae; genus Apodemus; species Apodemus agrarius. Next base: position 27,367,097 of record OZ030007.1, read on the forward strand.
TAGAGATCAATCTTAGGTGGTGCTAGCTTCTGTTTATCCCTCTCAGATCTCTATGCAAACCCACTTCCTCAGACACAGCACAGTTCAAGTTGCCATTATCAGACAGAAAAATTAACAACTATGATCCAAATACTGCTACTTATCCTAGAGACCTATGCCTCTAGTGATACAGAAGAGGGAAACAGCATGTCACATTTCTTAATAATTTGTGTTAAAGAAACCCTTCAAAGTTTGCTTGGTGCTATGAATCCACAGTTGTGATTCAATTATACTAGATCTTAAAAATCAGAAGTCTATACACTTGCATTGTCTTTCACTTCCAATTAATATGGAAGCATCAGCACCAGTATCAGTATCAACATCAGCAGCAGCAGCAGCAGCAGGAGCAGCAGCAGCAGCAGCATCACCACATTGAACTTTATATTCTAAGCTGGTGCTTTTTTTTTTCTGCTAACAACAACAGGCGTCTTGAGTTATAAGCTGCCTGACCAGCTGTCTTCATTGTCCCACTATACTTTTCTAATGACTAGGTAGATTCTTCTATGGTTTGGATGACCACAGTCAAGGCTGAAAACAGTGACAGTTGAAGGTAATGAAAATAGTGGGTTCAATTGATTAATCCTATTACCCTGACCTCGCTATATTTAAATCCAATAATTTTTCATAAAAATATTTGAAAAATGTAAGTTTGTATATATTTTAGTATTAATACCTTATAAATAAATAAAACCATTCTCTATGCTTTTCTAAAAACGAATATTCCCAATGTTTATTTTCAATTAACCATTTTTAAAAAAAAAAACATCATTGTGGGAGAGTACAAGAACAGTAAAGTGGGAGGGGGTGGATGCGGGAGCAGGGGGAGGGAAAAGGACATGTGGGACCTTTGGGGGTGGGGAACCAGAAAAAGGGAAATGAATTGTAAATATAGAATATATACAATTAAAACAAAAGAAAAAAAAAAGAAAGTCTGATAAAGTTTTGCAGTAAAAAAAAAAAAAAAAAAAAAAAAAAAAAAAAAAAAAAAACCACTTCCATTTTCCTTCCTTGAGGGGAAGAATTCTAGATAACATCACTGAATTGTTAAAATTCAATCCAGACAGGATGCCCACCCCCTCCATGTGCTGACCTTTTCTGTAGTTACAGCAACAAGAAGGCTTCCTTCTGTCTGTCTGCTCAGTTCTCTTTCCAAAGTAATGGCAGCCCCTTATATGTTATTGTGTAGTATGGAGAGTGGTTTATGTCTACTGATCTCCTCATTTACTCTTGCATTTTAGCTAAACCAGCAGTTTGCATGCAGTTTTTTTTAATTTTTATTTTCTATATTCTATGTTTACATTCCAAAGGCTTTCCCCTTTTCCAGTTACCCCCCACCATATGTCCCATAATTCCTCTCCCCCCTGCTATTCCCCACTCATTCCCCCCCCCACGATTTCTCTGTTCTGGGTCTACAATACTGGATCCAGTTTTTTTTTTAATAAGTACAATTAATTGAAGTGAATTTGAAATGGTATATATAGTATTAATGAAATATGGATCGTTCTATTAGATATTGTTTCATATCACCTTCAAGATTCTTTAAACAACTTGCAGCTTAATGTCTCAGTTTACTCATCATTATATCTTAATCTAAGCATGCAGAGAGAACTGGACATAAGACAGACAAGCCCCTTTCTAGGATAGTCATCTGGCGACGTAAGAATGTATAACTGACCTGTGAAACTAGGCCTTATAGTCTTACTCTGACCTTGGGTATTTTAAGTCTCATTTTACCAGTCTAAAATATCACTTTAATTATAGTAATTACCTATCTCACAGGGTTTGTGAGGTTTAATTAATGTTAGCAAAGTGTTAAAGCTATTTAGTAGAACAGTACTGTAGAAGCAAACTACCTGAAAATACAACCTCCCACCTCTCAGAGTTGTTAATTTTACACCGCTTTTCTTTGTTTCTTCAGAATGAACATTGCATTTGCTCCCTTTTAAAGCTCCCACTTCCATATTGTGGTCTTTTCTTCTTAAAATCTTCCTTGGATGAAAACATTCCTCAGTCAGATAAGCTAGGAAATAAGAGTCTTATCTGGCAAGGAGACATCACATTCCTCCACTCAGAATCACATATTGCCAGTTGACAATTTGAATGTAGTCCCCAATACATCTTTTATTTGGGTCCAAGAAGTTAAGCAAACTGAGTGTAATATTAATTTTCTTTCAAACATCGAGAGATTGGTTTACTCCATTCTGGTGGTAGAGCTGGTGCCACGTCTGGTGATGGGGCCTCAAGTTTACCAGTATTTTCAAATACTTCACTATCCAACACTTGTCCATATAAGCACTAAATCTGCAACTCAAGGTCTGTGTCCATTTGTACTGCCTGCTTACCACACAGCAATGTGTGGTAGAGCATTGGAGGCGGACATCCAAACCCTTGTTCTGCTAAATAAGCCATGGTCTTGTGGGTCTAATTTCCACAAAGACATTGGTGGACACTGGAAATGACTTGGCTAGTATCCTAAATAACTTATGAGTGTAAAAACAATCATACACACACTGGTATTAAAAAATATTATCTCATCTTTGAAATTACATCCTATAAGAATACGTCTAGGGTGAAATTAAAATTATACACTAGTAAATCTTTGCCCATTTTGCCTAAAACATATTCCATCGTGAATCCCAATTTCAAATAGAATATAAATGGTATAAAATTCTCAATGTATAAAAAATAATTTCTCTCAATGTATTAACTAATTGTTGCTAAGGTAGGGTTTATCTGTAATTTGAAACATGAAAAAAATAATAAGTAAGACAGGAACAGAGAATGAATGGTTATAGCAAATGTAATTTTTCACTGGAATGATTATTCTTTGAAAGAGAACTCGCTGATCACAGCCTAGTCTCTGTGTCATTGCAAAAATGTTGTAATGGTGTCTTTGCTTGAGGTATAGCTATGTGTGCCTGTTTGTAACGTGCCTCATTTCAGTTTCATGATGACAAGATAGCTTTCCTTTTGGAATGTTCCTGTCTTTTCAGAACTCCTATGTTAACGAGAAGCAAACAGCTCTGGTCTTCTGTGTCAGCCAAGATCGATTTATCCACCTTTCTTTATACCAAGTTTTGGGAGCCCCAAATTGGATAGTACCCAACAAGAATTATATCTATATGTCTTATTTTCCACTATGCTTCTTGGAGAAGTCTACATGTGAAAGTCCTTTAGTAAATTTATTCTTCAACCTCAGACTGAAAGCTACCAGAATGATTCCGAATCAATGGAAAAGACAGTTACTCTAACTGGGTGACATTGTGAGTTCAGAGTAGAACTGGATTCAGGCAAGGAATAGCCATGGCTTTCCAGTGTCATGGATGACCTCATTCTTCCTGCGTCATACTGAGTCACCCTATAACCTTGGCCACAGTCACCACTGGCACTAGGTTCAGGCATCAAACTCAGACATAAAATATATTCAGGGAAAGAGAAAGGATTTGTTATGTGCCTAAATAGTTGGTGTGAAAAACTTTCCCAGAAGCACTACTGCTGACTCCTCTGAGATAAAATTAGATCACATGGGCACACATAAGCCAACCACTGTCAACGACAATGAGACTGACATTGTATTCTAAATAAGTGTCATTTATGGGACTAAAGATGTGATCCTCCTGAAAAACAGGACAGCGTGGAGGAGAGAAACTATGTTTCCATGAAGGTTCAAGGAGACTCTAGGAGAGATCCATTGCTGTTTAGACAAATATCATTGTTTGCTGCTTTGGTAGCTCAACTATCACTTGATTCCCACTACCTTAGAAAGTTACCCAGACCTGAGCCTCATGAATCATATCAACCTTTGTGTTAGTAGCAGGAGTCAGTTCTGTATTTGAGAAAATTAGTAAATTATAACATCACTTAATACCTATATGTAGGGCTTACTTTTGAAATGCATGGCTTTCCGGGAAGTTTTGATTTCTCTATTAGCCTTTATTGAGTCCTAGCTCATGTTCTTGATCACAAGACCTTTTATATGGTGCAATACAAATCATGGACTAACTAGGAGAGTGTCTGAAGTACAAGGGGTATGAGCTAAAGTTCTCTGAATCTGAAGAAAAAGCAAAAAGAATAGAAAAACTCAAGGAAATTAGGTTAAGAGAAATAATGAAATTTTAGCAGCATAACATAGCACATGTAGTTCCATGTTTTGGTCCATTTTGAACATTTTCCCACAATGCATTTTGAACCTTTTCCCATAATGCCTTCTGCCAGCCCTCAAGTCTCATGCCCTGACGTAATTGCAAAGGATCATAAGCAAAGTAAATAGCCAGTCTTTCAATGTTCAAGTTGATCCCCAAACTGACTCAAATTTGCAAAAATCTGGCATAATTTAAAAGTAAATAAATAGAAGCAACACTTAACAGAAGGTTCCCGACATAAACAAAGCTGTGCACGTTTTGTTTATTTATGGGATCCTGCAAAGTGTCAGATTCACTTAAAAATAGTCAGCATGAGAGTGATTGATTTTAAACATCAGAATAGAGTTCAGTATCATGAGCATTTTTAAAATTAAGTAGTTTAAGAAGAGGAAATGGGGAAATAGCTTTTGGATAATATTGTATTTTGGAAAACATTTGTCTATTCAGATTTTTTTAAAGGTTGACTATGAGAAAATAGCCACTGGTTTTACTGTTGTCTTTATGAAAGTGCATTTGGATTGGAATTGTAAGAAATCTCAACACATGTATAACACCTGTATGTCTTCTGAGATTGAGTGTTAAATGTAAGCATAATTATTCTATTTTAATCTTTTTTATTCAATAAAATTTTACCATATACTGAAAAGACATAATAAATTAAAAACTCCATGCCAGTGGAATTTTTAATTTACTGTTGTCTCTTCACTTGGCTAATAGCTGTTTGCTTTTCCTCTCCAGCCAGGATTATTTTTTTATCATAGTTTCATCGAATAAATATTTCTTGAACATTTACTAGGTACATGAAATAATGTCAAGTGCTGAGAAGTTGCTCTTAGCTTAAAAGAGAATACCCAACAACATTAACACACATACACACACACACACACACACACACACACACACACTTACAACAATTACCTCTCTCTCTTTTTTTTTTATAAAGGAAAGTGTTGGAAGTATTTCTATAATTCAAATATGACAAGAAAACACTCTGGAAACATCCCGGCATAACTTGGAGGATGGCCTGTTGAACCACTTCCTTAAGTAGAAGGAAGTGGGAGGATAGCATGAGTGGAAGGAAAGAGAAGTGTCCTGCAAAGGAAGCTATGACCAAAAGCTGAGCGGATGCAAAGTTTGTAGTGTTGGCTATGACTACAGGGATGAGAGCCTTCGAGAAGCAAAAAGAGCAACAGTAAATGAGATACCAGAAGAACCGAGTTCCACTGTGTGTGTATATATATAATTACATGAGAAAGGGGGTTGATTAAAAATGTCCATGATCTCTGCAGTCTTGGTTTGCTCTGGAAGGATCCTGCTGATTGATTTTGGACAAGATGACTTGGAGGGAAATGATATCCTCTTCCTTAAGGACAGTTTTAGATTCTCTGAAAGACAAAGGAGACTGTAGAGGCCACACAGTGGATGTCTGAAGTTGCTTTAAGGGACAAAGGAGCTTCTTGATGCAAGGAAGGTGATCCAGAAATGTCATTAGAAAAGGAGATGGTGTCAGAAAATCCCCCAAAATAAAGGTATTCCTGCATTGATAAGTGGTTCAGAGGGACAGTGATGTCACTTCCTCCAACAAGCTGCTGTGGGTTCAAACTCTTGCATAGTACTCAGCAGGTCTACTTTGGTAAATCCCTGTTATTCTTACTACTCTGAGTGTGACTCCATAATCTATGTCTTTTCATTAAATACCCCAAATATGATCATTTTGTACTTTTTATAGCAAATTATCTATTTTATATAAAAATTGTAAACTAGAGACTCTTGCCTTATATTTCTACTTACCCATTTAAGAGCCAATAATTGAAAAATTTTGCCCCCATAAGAAGGGTTTCAAAGTCATTGTAGCTCCATGCAGTTCTATAGTCAACAACATCTCTCTTCTGTTTTCTAGTAGTCAAGCTGTCAAGAACATGCCAAAATTCTAACACTTACATAATCACTGCCACACACACATCCTGCCCTAATAACCAGAATCGCTAATCTATCATTGACCACACCTTGTCACCATTCTTGTGACAACCAGAAGCTCTGGATTCTCAGGACCTCCTTTATTTCCACATTCTAGTTTTCATGTGACTCTATACACATGCCTCCTAATGGCCATCATTATCAAAATTGACTTCTTGCTTCCTCAGGGTCTATGGAGGTCCCCTTCATCTTCTTGTACTGGCTGAGATGCTTTTCATTTTTGGACATTACATGCCCCATTGCTCTCTTAAGGGTTCAACGGGAACGTTGTGCTCTTGTTCCACATTACCACTTCACAATATCTATTCTCTGTAATCTTTTCCTTCCTTTGTTTTAGTATGATGACATTATGACACACAACCACCATCTGCACGTCACTTAAGTTATCTAGAGAACGCTGAGCTCCTCTTCAACCCTTCAGACACCCACCTTCAGCTCTTGGCTTGCTCTACCACAACTCTTTGTTAGGCTCTGAAAGTTTTCAGTTCTTGGGTGTGTTATTCTTCCATTGCAATGATCATCTTCCATTCTTTCAAAGTTCTCTGGCCACACTCTAGGCCAGCCATTTCTAGGTTGCCTTTCTAGGTCATTTCGCTACAACTCTGGTTCTCAGCTGTCCCATAATCTCCATCCCAGAATGTACAAGTCATTGACCACACCTTTCTCATCATTGTTTCATTCCTTTGTTTCCTCATGTATTCATTATAAAAAATTTACTTGCAAGCATTCTCAAGTTTCTATTATTAGTCAATTTAAATACCCTATAGACTTGATGTTTTATGCCTTGACTCTCTCCTGGTTAACCTAATTAGAGAAAAATCATTTACCTTGATTGCAAAGAGCTCTATGGTCTCCTTCACTCCTGTATCTATGGCTGGAAAAAAATAGTGTAAGAATCCCCATTTCACTTGGATTTCTGTTACAGTTATTCAGGTAGGCCCTTTTTGATGTAGAGCATTATGACACCCCCACCCTTTCTGTTTTAAATATTCCTTCTTCATATCTATAAAATCACCTCCCTACTCTTTATTCCAGGTTCTACCTCACTGAGTTAATTCATTAAAACCACAGGAAGAAAAACTGCACAAGCCTCATCTATCGCATTATACTCTCCATTTACTATCTGTGGTCAACATTCTTTTTTCCCCCTCTTATTAGAAGGAGCACTGGATGTTCCTAGTTAATGTTCAAACCCACCACATTTTCAGCATGTCAAGTCTGCTCTAGATTTTATTAAGAACTTCACTATAGAAAGGCGCGCTTCCCATCAGAAATTATTTCCATCAATTATTTCATTACTACTACCACACACACACACACACACACACACACACACATGTGCTTTGACTTTCCGGTTAGCACCCTCCCGCCTTGTTCCCTCCAGCTACAGCTCCATGCATTCACTTGGCAGTAAATGTTTCCCAAAGAAATCTGAAAAGTGATTTCTTTTTAACGTTGTGCATTGAGCCAGTCTCAGCTAGTCTCAGGTAAAGATTTCCAATGTCTGCCCTTTCCTAGATTAAAATATAACTTCAGTCTGCTTCTTCTCTTGCCGATACATGGCACCTGACATTTTCTTACCGTTGCTTTAAAAAAACCACTCTTTGGATTCTTTTCTTAGTGGAGACCTGGTTCAGGGTTAGACTTAGATAAGTTTCTTCTTACCCATCTTTATTCACCCCCTTTCCTCACTTTATCCAATCTGGTGCCTTTAAATTTCATCCATATGCTATGGCCACCAGAATCACTTCTCCATTCTGGACTTCTATATCTACCATTAAAATTTTGCATTAATTGTCTAAAGTTGGGCACCTTTCTCTCTCAACACCCCCCCAAACTGAATGCTTAATAAATGGATCATTGCATCATTGCATCATTTTAGATCAGAAATCTTGGAGACATTCCCCTTTATGTCTATGATGGTTCACTTTCTGTGAACTCAACTGAACAAAGGGGTATCCAGCTATCTGGCAAAACAGTTATATCATGAGATGGCTGTAACTGCGAGGGTGTTCTTGGGAAAGCCCAACATTTGAATTTGTGAAGATCCCTCCTGTCAATGCTGGTGGACATCATGCAACATGAAGAGAAGGAACGTGTGGAAGAAGGGAAAAATTCTTCTTTCACCTTGGTCTATGTGATGGTTTGCATATGCTCGAGTCAGAGAAAGGCACTATTAGAAAATGTTCAACATCATTAGTCATTAGGAAATGCAAATTAAAACAACCCTGAGATTTCACCTCACACCAGTCAGAATGGCTAAGATTAAAAACTCAGAAGACATCAGGTGTTGGTGAGGATGTGGAGAAAGAGGAACACTCCTCCACTGCTGGTGGGAATGCAAGCTGGTACAACCACTCTGGAAATCAGTATGGCGGTTCCTCAGAAAACTGGACGTGATACTTCTGGAGGACCCAGCCATACCACTCCTCGGAATATACCCAGAAGATTCCCCAGCATGCAATAAGGATACATGCTCCACTATGTTCATAGCAGCCTTATATATAATAGCCAGAAGCTGGAAAGAACCCAGATGTCCCTCAACAGAGGAATGGATAAAAAAATGTGGTATATATACACAATGGAGTACTATTCAGCCATTAGAAACAATGAATTCATGAAATTCTTAGAGAAATGGATGGAGCTGGAGAACGTCATACTAAGTGAGGTGACCCAGTCTCAAAAGAATATCCATGGTATACAGTCACTGATAAGTGGATATTAGCCTAGAAGCTTAGAACACCAAAAACATAAATCACATATCAAGTGATGTCTCACAAGAAGAAAGGAGTGGACACTGGTGCTAGAATGGACCAAAACATCATTGTGGGGGAGTACAAGAACAGTGAGGTGGGAGGGGGTGGATGAGGGAGCAGGGGGAGGGAAAAGGGCATGTGGGCCCTTTGGGGGTGGGGAACCAGAAAAAGGGAAATGAATTGTAAATATAGAATATATCCAATAAATAAAAAAAGTTAATATTCAAAAAAAAAAAAAGAAAGTATCTTCAATCTTCGGGGCTTTTACAAACCTCTTCTGTAACTGATATGTGCATGTGATCCTTCTTAATAACATACAAGATAAAATCTTATTTAAAAAAAAAGAAGGTGTGGCCTTGTTGGAGTTGGCGTGTCACTGTGTGTGTGGGGTGGGGCTATGAGACGCTCATCCTAGGTGCCTGGAAGTCAGTATTCTGCTAGTAGCCTCTCAGATGAAGATGTAGAACTCTCAGCTCCTCTTGTACCATGTCTGCCTGGATGCTGCCATATTCCTGCCTTGATGATAATGGATGAAACCTCTGAACCTGTAAGCCAGCCCCAACTAAATGCTATCCTTATAAGAGTTGCCTTGGAGCCAGGCTTGGTGGCACAATCCTATAATCCCAGCACTTGGGAGGCAGAGGCAGGCGGGATTTCTGAGTCTGAGGCCAGTCTGGTCTACAGAGTGAGTTCCAGGACAGCCAGTGCTACACAGAGAAACCCTATCTCGGAAAAAAAAAAAAAAGAAGAGTTGCCTTGGTCATGGTGTCTGTTCACAGCAGTAAAACCCTGACTAAGATAGTCTGGAACATCCATTAGCACTTGCTATCATATATCACTGCAGTCTTGGCACTTTGGACCCAGGCTGCGACTTACCCTTTGGCTCCCGGGTTTTGTGAGCCTTCAGCCTGAACACAGTATATTATAGGACTCCTCAGCCTCCAATATTGTGTCAGCCAATCTGCCATATTATGTTTCTCCTTTTGGTTCTATTTTCACAATCCTGAGTTATACAATCCTTTATTCTCTCTATGAAACTAATCTGAAAATCTTATGTTTGTCTCTTCTAAAATGTAATAAGAGAGTTATTTGTTTATCTTCTGCTTTGATAACCTACCAGCACTGAATCGACCCTTCCTTGTCTCACCTAATTCCTGGCACTGTGATCTTCCACGCATATTTGCTCTACTTTTCCCCTAGAATTTATTAACCTTTCTAGTAAAATTTGCTACAGTGCCTCATGTTTTCTCTCACATTCCCACGAAGAAACAAACCATTCATTCCTCCAGTGATGGTGGTGATTTTGAACTTGGCTAAGTTCTTAGCCCTTGCCCTCCACTGAGGCCATTATCAATATTATTTCTCCCTCTACTGGGCTTCCCACATACAATGGTCCATTGAAGAGGATGAATGACTTACCTCCTCTTTCTCAAGTTGTAACTACTATGAGGTGCCAACAAATTGTAGAGCACCCTATAAGATCCACCGAGTTATCGCCTGTTGTGATTATATCACAATCCATTCCTTTGACAAAGCATTCAGCTCTCTTCTTGTACTGCCCAATAGCTCCTCAAAGGAGTAACTATCCAATACACTAACATGTCATAAACTGTGACTTGTGATCTTTGTACTGGAGTTATCATAGAAAGCAGAGTCTAAGGTGAAATGTATGGAGCTAGGCCATCTCTCTAGATGAGGGCAATCAAAACCTCTCAGAGGCCACAGAAGGAACACTGACAGGCCCTGGTATTTGCAATGAAATTATTAAAATGTTCAGTGGCATAAAATGGTTAGTAGATATTAAAACTGATTCAGTGGCAGGTGCACCACCTCAAGAATTTGAGAAATTGTGGCAATGGTAATTTTAAGTTTTGAATAGGGTGACATTTTCTGGGGGCCACTACTAATACAGTGGGAAATGGTAAGGGAAACCCAGGGATGACCAATCACTAATAGAAAGAGGGTCTTCTGTGGCCAGAGCACAGAAAGGCTGAAGTAATGTTTTGCTTAGATAGGAACTAAGTGCTGGGAAGCTGGATTCCCAGTGCTTAGAGGACTCTCAAGCTCTACAATAGGAGGAAGTGCAATTCCAAACCTATGACATAAACATCTGGGTTGAAGCACCCCCAAACTTCAACCTCCCAGATTTTCTTGAGTCCTGAAGACTCTTAACTTGAAGACTAGTCTACATTTGCTTGCGGTCTTTTCTTTGTGAGATTAAATGTGCTTTCTGTAGGATAGGCAGCCACTCCCATCCTGGGCTATCCCCAGTCATATCTTCTGATTCTGCCTGACACTCAGCCAGTAACTAGGATTAAACCACAACTTACTTCATGGAGTAATTTACTAAAGTGGGAAAGGGGTAACCTAAAGAAAAACTAGTCAATATGTGTCACAGGGATTCAGGACAGTGAACGTGGTATTCAAATGTGAGAATGTTGATTAGTTGTTTATCCGTACAATAGTGCCCCCACCCTGGTTATAAGATTTGAAGTTGGTGCAAAGTGTCTGGAAGGTAAGATAAGTAAGGTGCTAGAGTAAGCATCTTCGAGACGCCTGGAAAAATTAAGGGGCTTTCCTCGGTGAGATGGAAGTGTTAGAACTGTTTCAAGCTCCAGTCGTAAGACATCAAAGTCTCGTGTAAGTGGGCATTGGCTGAGTCAGAGAACCCACAAGACCACTATGATCTCTGAGGGGAAATTCCATGTACCAAAGGGAAAATGAAGGTGTTAGCGGCCCTGATAATAAGCAGTTTCTTTGATAGCAGAGGGACTCATAGGGGCCCTAATTAATGGAGACAAGGTGGCAATGCTGAACTGTCAAACTCCAGTTGGTACAATTATTATAATGACTAGTAGCATCAGAATGGCAGGCAGGCAGAGGCCTACAGAGAGCTGTAGAGGGAGAGAACAGAATAGAACATATGTAAGAGCGAGATGTGTGTGCGTCTGGACTAGTTACAGCGAATGAAGCAAAAAGGAAGGGAGGTGGAAGAGGAGGAGTTACTCCGATAAAGAACTTCCCGTCCCTGACCCACAGCCCATGTTTAAATCTGTTTTTACACCTGGGGAGGGCTGACTGAAGAAAAAACATTTCCCCCAAAAGAACGAAATCCAAAATACCTCAAAGACAAAGCAATGATTCCCGGAGTCTCCTCCAACCAGACCTTGACATGGGCTAGTGTCGCTATACATACGAGTAAAAAGAAAAAAAGTTTTCAAAGATTTGTTATGCGCAGAGTCCCAAGTATACGAGTTCTAAGCATGGTTATGGCCATCCTGTTTTGAGTAGAGTAGGCTTGATAATCAAATTCCAGCAGTGGCTCACGGTGGATTCACAAAGACCAATGAGTTTATGGGCGTGTTTGATAAAAAACAAACAAACAAACAAACAAACAAAGCACTAGCAAAGTAAATACATTTTGTCTTGCGAAATGCCCTGTCACAGATACCTGGGTTCTAGGCTAAAAGTCCCAGCCCCACCTCATCCTGTCAAAGGCAAAGACAAAAGTTTCTACCCTGGCCACTTACAATGACTGTAGATGTTGGAAGTCCTGACACTGAATCCAAGGCAGAAGAGGCAAAGATTATTGCACCCTGAAAGACTTAGTAGATTCAAGATCATTCATCCACATTGTATTTTCACTTAACTCTTCATAGTTCCTTAAAAAAAAAAAGAATCCAGAAGGATTCTAGGTTTACAATTTACACAAAACTCAACAAAGGAATAAACTGTCACATGCACGTGCTTTGCTAGGGTCAGTTAGCAATTGTTCAAGGCGAGCAGATATAGTGACTTATTTGGCTGGGTGTTATTTTATACTTCTTCAAAAATTACTGCAAAAAAAAAAAAACCCCTTTTATATTCCCTTTAAATGAGAATTAAAAGACTGTCAAGGTGTATTTTGGCAGTCTCGGATTAGTCCCAAACTGTTCTGCCATGAATTCAGGTTGAAGGAATTTAAGGTATAAATTCTGCAATCAAGTGGGTTATGTCTCTGTGAGGGAGGCACTTCCTATAGGGTTCAGGGAGCATCCCTTAGTATTTAAGCCAGCTGTCTGGAGTTCGTGTCTGTGCTAATACCTGTGCGCTCTTTCTTTGTCGTTCTTCCCAGAAGAGTCCTTCAAAATCATCCTAAATGAAAAATCCACTCCTCAGCCTGAGATGGTTCGGGGTGGGGGTGGGGGGAAAGAGCACTGGCTGCAATTCCAGAAGACCTGGGTCCAATTCCCTGCACCCACATGGCAGCTCACAACAGCCTGTAACTTCAGTTCCAGAGGATCCAGTTCCCTCCCCCTGACTTGCATGCAGGCAAAACACCAACGCACATCAAATAAAAATAAATAATTTTTTAAAAAAAGAAAGAAAGAAAGAAAGATAATCGCAGTCTAAAATCTTGCTTCCTGGAAACAAGCCTTCAACAATATTCACCTTAACACAGTAGTAACTCATTTTTCATTCTTATGCTTTATCGTTCTTTCTTACTTGTATAACATGAGAATCTTGAGAGTGGAATTTTGTTTTCTTTCTCGATATACTCCACCCTCAAATCCCAGGGCAGATTCCAATTTATTAAAAACACTAAAGAAATATTTAAATACATTTATGCTGTATACCAAGGATTAATCTATTAACTTTATACTTTTGAAATTAGAGCTGGTTTCATAGCACTATGGTGCCTCTAAAACAACCTTCATTCAACACCATTTTCCATGTGACTTAAAACTTATTAACTCTAACCTTGAAAACTGTAGGTCATATTTAAAATAAGAGTTCATATTACATTTTCATCTCTGCATCTCACTATAGTAACCGACCCTGTGCCAAGCCATGGGCATGGATCTGATACATTCTTTTCAATACCTTTTTTTTAAAGGTTTGCTTGAACTAATTTCTTCATTCCAGTGGTTCTCGGTGTGTTTTTCCAGCTTTTGTACATGTGTGTTCATGTTCATGCTTCAGTGCATGTGCACATGTGATTGAACTCATGGGGGTCGGAGAACAACCTATGGAGTCATTCTTCCTCAGACGACATCCTCCTAATTCTTTGAGACAGGGTCTCTTATTGGCCTGAGAATTGTTTCCTAGAGTAGGCTGGGTAGCCAGAGAGCCCCCAGAGTCTGCTTGTGTCTGCCTCTCCAGCCTTGGGAGCACACGTGTGCTTCATCACATCTGTCATTTTCATGAGAATTCTGACCTTCAGCGCAGGTCCTCATGCTCAGGTGACAGTTTCCTAAAGGATTTCTTCTAAGAGCTTCCAAATTTTAGAGCATAGGTTCTGAAACAAACACTCCCATCACAGACCAGTTTAAGCACAAAATACTTCCAAAGGTCCCACTACAGTTTTCATTAGTTGAAATCCCCACAAGTTAATTTATTTCTTCTTATGCTTTCTTTTCAACTACTATCAACACGGGTCAGTAAATGGAGAAATTTGAGGCTGGTCCTTACAAAATTAAACTTCTATATATTTTTTCTGTCATTTCTTTCTCTGATTTCGAGAAATGTAATAAATTATGGCATCAATATTATTCTTTATCTGGGATAAAACAGAATAAGGTCAATTTGCTCTTCTATAAGTTTCATCCACAGGCACTAGAAAGCATTTTAAGTTACAAAATTTGAAATAATAAAGAATTGATTAGAATTCAAAACATAAAAAAGACCATATAGCTAATACACAAGAAACTCAAATTTGAGTTTCTTAGTTTGCACATTTTTCATATGTTCTGATTTTCTTTCAGGTGGTGTGTGTGTGTGTGTGTGTGTGTGTGTGTGTCTGTGTGTCTGTGTGTCTGTGTGTCTGTGTGTGTGTGTGTGATGTTTCCCCCCAAAAGTTCTTAATTTTGAGAGAAATTCACCTTAACCACTTTCTGTGCAAGTAAAGAGATGTACCATATGTAGACTTCATGATACATAACTAAAGGTATTTACCTTCCTAAAACGTTCCCATTGCATTGGTCACCAGAATACAGTTCTCCATAAAAACTGAAGAAGTAGAGATGGAGAAAACATCTGATTTAAACTTTAAGCTGTAGAAAAATAAAACAGAAACAAATATGCACACAAAATAGCCATACAGTTTCCAAGAATCATTTCATGTAGAGTTAATTGGTGCTATTTTTCCTTGTCTTCCCTTTGCCCTGAAATCAAGTTTTTCATTGTTGGAGCCCATGAGCCTTCATTAGCACTGTAGCAGAAACATACAGAAAGTTTCTGTTTTATTTTGTTGCGAATTGTTTTCAGGTGATCCTGGCTTGACTTATAAGGGACATTCAGATCTGTAACATAGTTTTAATACTTCATTATTTTCTCCTCTGTTTTACATGTACTCTATTTAACAGCATTAAACCTTGGGTTTTGTCACCTTGATTTTGGAGACTTCTTGCATTACTTCTTTCACCCTGTCTAGCAAGCCTCCTGACCCAGGTTCATGGAAGTCTGACTCCCATCATGCTTTGTCCCCTCTTCAAGTAAAAGTAGATATAAGGTAGAGTAGAATCTCTTACCTCTGGGAGAACAACTGTAGGTTGGAGAACAGTGAATGGATTGGAAATAACAGAAATCTTTCAAAGGAAAACAGAAAGGAAGTAAAGAATTCTGAGAGATGTCGCTCAAAATCTCGTTCTATTTTCCAGGCAGCAGAAGATGAATCCAGGAGGAAGCCAACTGTGGTTTCACAATTCACTGCTTTGTAAAACAGTTCAGAGCAAAATATATAGCACACATTAGGCAGTCTAACAAGTAGTAGTTGGGATGGGCTGTTAGGAGATCTAATAGGACTGGGTATTCAATTTTATATCAAACATACCATTCAAGAATATACCTACTTTCATTTGATGGTTCTTAACCTAGGATGGTATTATCCCACAATGGGGCATTTAAAATACTTAGGGACATTTTTATTAAAATGATGAGCAGATGTCCCTTGTGTAATGATGGCAATGATCAAAGATGTAAACTTTGAATATTCCTGGAAATTCAGCCCAATAAAGAATCAGTTTATACAGATTACTACCAAGACTGAGAAATACAGCAACATGGCTAGAGACAGATTGTCAGCCAGAAGTGACCCCCTATTTTACATATTACTGATAATGAGCAACCTTTAGCAAACACAGCAGTTACTGCCGCACTACCACCTCCACCTTTGGCTGTGTAAATAAATTCTGTATGTTTCAAAGCTGTCTATTCAGTGTCAAGGAGAAAGGTCAAAATAGCTCTTTATTATACAAAGTCATAAAGCAAATAATGAGTCAGCTACCTTCCATTTCCTCATCAGCTAAAGGGTCTTGGTTTCATAAACACAGGCACACATGCATGCACACGCACACACATGCAGATGCACACATGTACACGAATGCGCATGAACACACACACACACAAAATAAAACTCCCCAATTTGGAGACACAGTCTCTGAGACCAGAGGTTTCTGGGAAGACAGAGATATATCTCTGCTTATAAACACAAGCATATGTTCATACACAAGTTGTTGTGCAAATTGCCAAATACCTGAACAGACTATGTTTATCAAAAGAACAATTCTCTGCAGATAATTTTAAAAGCAAATGATGATTTGTCGCAATAGCATGGGGGCGTTATCAGATTCAGACATGGATGTCTAGGAGGCACGTGATCATCAATTCAGGTGATGTCCAGGAACAGCAAATGGTGACTACCCTGGCAGAAACTGCTTTTTCCATCTGAAACTATTTTCAGGTGTTTGGAAAAAAATATTCTTATTCTTTTGTGAGTGTTGCAGAGATTTAGACTCATCCTGACTTGATGATTGAAGCTGATGGAGTAAGGAGTTGGCAGCAGTGGATCTCTAACGAGTAGAATTTCACGTACTTCTGGGAAAGGGGTTCAAAGGTCAGTGTTTCTTTTGTGACATGCATCTTTGACAGAATGTGATTCTCGTTTGAGGCAGCATATTTTACGGTCATCTAAATATTTTTTCCAAGTGATTAATTAGAATATGTTTTTAATATCTGATTAATTCTCATTTTATTTCAAAATCATAGCTGTATGGTGGTGCACGCCTTTAATTCCAGCACTTGGGCGGCAGAGGCAGGCGGATTTCTGAGTTCGAGGCTAGCCTGGTCTACAGAGTGAGTTCCAAGGCAGCCAGGGCTACACAGAGAAACCCTGTCTCGAAAAACCAACCATCCAACCAACCAAACAAACAAGCAAAAAAATCATAGCTGTAGAAAGTGCCTTTCTTGGTATCTGTAACTATTAAAAGCAGCTCCCTTTACCCTTCCTTCCTTCCTTCCTTCCTTCCTTCCTTCCTTCCTTCCTTCCTTCCTTCCTTCCCTCCCTCCCTCCCTCCCTCCCTCCCTCCCTCCCTCCCTCCTTTCTTTCTTTCTTTCTTTCTTTCTTTCTTTCTTTCTTTCAGCTTCAGAGCAGGATCTTGCCACTGCTCATGCTGTCCATAAATTAATTACATAGTCCATGCTGGCCTCAAATTTGTTGTCTGGTAGCATCAGGAATTATTCTTAAATGTCCCAATCCTCTAGATAATGTATAGGGCAAATGAGTCCCTGTTTGCTTCTTAACTGTGCAAAAAGTTAATATACATACAGTAAGTTCATGATTCCATAACTTTGAAATATTACATATTTTCAGAAATGAAAGGACTGGAACCATTGATGTCACAAGTTTCTTGGAGGTTTGCCAAGTCTTCTTCCTATGTAGCTGTACCACTGGTTTACCGAGTCTCCTAACCTCTCAAGGACTCAGTTAAATTTGTTAGATAAAAATGAGCTTTAGAATCCAAGTCCTGTATTTTCCTAGACCTATTTTTAGAAGTACAATGGAAGCATAGAAAAATAAAATAAAGGAAGAGAAAGATCGGATCTCATGACCTTGAAAGAGAGTGGGGGGGGGGATATTCCCTATGCTAGAACTTATGAACTAAAGAACAAGATGGTCTCCAATATGGAAAATTATGCCTAGAAATAAGCTAACCAAATACACAGGTATATTAAAAACTCACAAACTTCGGAAGAAAATCATGACTCCCATTTAAAAAAAACAAGTAGATGACCATATGTGCTTTGCCAAAGCCAAAATTCAGATCTCAAATATCTAGTCTGTGTGTGAAGAGTCACACTAGGAGTCCTGGGAGCATCACCCTTTTCCTTTGTTACTCCAATTTCCTATGGTGAAGTACTTTTACTTTGTGGTTTCATTTTTCCTCCTTGAACAGCCATCCTTTCCTCTACACTCAGCCTCTGCTTGTTTAATCATGCTCCTCTACTTTCCAATGAAGAAATAAATGTCATCAAAATCTCTTCAGACCATCACTGCATCAAACTTATAAATCTACCTGCTCTCGTTCCTATAATCTGTCTTGCCAATTACAAAGATCCAATGTAGCTACTTCCAAAACCTGACAGACACTGTACCAGATTCAGATTACCTGAATCACACGGATCTTATTTGATGCACGTGACCCTGTACACTTCTCTTCTTTTTTTACTCAAACCTTTCCAGCATTCTCCCCATGTCCTGAAAACAGAATCATCTGCAGATTCACAGACTTTAAAAGCAGATGAAGATTGATCATACTGCCTTTGATTGCCCCAAACATCATGCAAGTATGGCCTGTCTGCCTCCATTGGCTATTTTTCTCCACTTTTTTTTCATCTTGCTGCAATCCTGTTGCTAAACCACAGCCCACAGAATATGCCACCATCAATTCTATAGGATATCTGGAGTCTACTTTTCTAATAATCATTTTCTGTCCATTCACTGTAGACTTCTGAAACTTCCGTCTGTTGGCTCAGAGGCACCCTGGTCACCCAGTATCCAGGCTGGCTTCCTATGTTGCATCCTTCCTCATAAGCCCAAAGTTTGACTCTAGACCTTTTGGGTCCAGGTAGGGTGCAGAGCAGTTCTTGTCTAACTGACCTCTTAGAATTTCATGACTTTAAATTTCATCAAAATTCCAGATCTGTGAATATCTGGATGTAGCTACCTGTCAATCAGTATCAGTTTTCTATTTCATGGAAAGTCAAGTATGCAAAGTCTAAACAAACTTATTTTTGTGTCATTCTAATTGGCTATGGCTACAAAGACACTACATAACAAATAATCCTGAAAACAACTACTCAAAATATATTCATTGTCTCACATGACAGTAGGGTGGCTGGGCTCTTCTGCTTTATTCTTTTACCCATCAACAGGGCTACAGGGGATTCTGTCCTCTATTCTATTGTTCTGGCTTTGAGTTTGAAGAGTATGAGTTTATCAGTGAGAACTTCTGAGGAAGAAGCTTCTAGTGTGGAAGGTGGAGTTGTCGTCATGCTCTAACAATGTCTAGAGCTGGCATATACTTCTTACATTGCCTTTAACCAAGCAAGTCACAAAGCCACATTCAGCATCGCTCTAAAGGAGTGTGTGTGTAGTGTGTGTGTGTGTGTGTGTGTGTGTGTGTGTGTGTATACATATATACTATATATCCATAGGTTATCTATAGGTTGAGCATAACTGTCTTAAAGAGATGTGCAGAGAGCATCAGATAAGGGACATATAGGAGGTTCTATATGGCAAGTCGCTACTTTCTTCCTATCTCTAGAGAGGTGGTGCTTTGGCCTGCTTGAAATAGATTCTGACAGGAAGTCAGTAAGTTGTATAGCTAAATTTCAGTGATCCATGATACCGGCTTTACAGTGGGTCCTGTGTATTAGGAGCCTAAGGTCAATTTTCTTAATGGCACAGAAACTGTCACCTCTCCATTTTAAAGGTAAAACTTGGTCTTTAAAAGGCATAGCTACATAGTTGGACACTTGTATCTTGTCCATGGTAGAGCAGAAATTTGAAGTCATCATTTTTTTTTGTTTCCCAAGCCTGTGTTCCAGTCTCAGTTAATTAAACATCTACTCATCTACTCTTTTGTATAAATTGCCTAGTCCTTGCAGTGTTATCTTTCCTATAATCGGCATGGCAGACAGAATTAGTTTTGCAACATAGAAGATTAGATTTGACCATATCTACCTTTTCAAAGCAGCCATATGTTGCAAATGTCCATGTTAGCACTTACTAAAAGACCCTATATTTAAAAATATTATGTATGTTTATGGACTACAACAAAACCAATAGATATGTTTAAGTAGAGAATGGCACAGTGATTAGACATTTAAGAGAAAAAGTACTTGACTTTAATAGGAGAGGTGAACTGGAAAAAGATTGGAAATCGAGGTACTTTAGAACTTCTAGTCTAAGTGAAAGAAATAAGGGCTGAAATAAAATGTCATTGACAGCCTAGGACTCAAAGGGAAGGAGGATTGAGAGGTACAAAGCATAATCACTAGGCTCAGCTGATTGGTTGAGAGAGAAAAAAACGATATGCATAGTTTTCTAACTGAGTGTACTCAGTGTGTTCAAAGGATTGATGTATCTCAATGAAAACATGGGAGACAGAACAGATTTGAGGAGGAAGTGTAGAGCCAACTATTATGTATGTGTGAGCTGGGGAGGAGGGAGAAGATACAGTCAAGGAGATGGTGAGTCAGTATATGGTACAACCAAATCCCAAACAAGTGACATCCAACACATTTGATCTGCAGGAAGTTTTAGTTCCTTGCTATTTGTTGGTTGTGACTCAGATGGAGCTGGCAGTCAGATAAATATATATATACACTTCCCAGAAGTCTATGCCTCCCATGGCCAGACAAAGTCCTTGCAATTCTTTCATTTTAGTTGAACAAATTCTTCAGCTGCTGATCTGCTTTTGTTTGTTGTAGAAATGTAGAATGTTGACCAGGATGGTTCTCACCCAGCAGGTTCGTGGTTCCATAATCATAGTGACATATCAATCCACTATTGCTCTCTGGATTTTGTTAGCACCCAACATCTAGCTGAGTCTTTAGTGTTGACTGTGAGTCTTGGGGAACACAGGATTACTATTTGGTTAATGAGAAAGCAGAACACAATTCTGACTGACACTGAGCCACACCAGAGTGGTGAAACTATGCCCCTCTCAACATCACACTTACCAGTTCTCCTCACCAAAGCCCTTTGGAGCAATGCTGAAATTTAAAGATAAGAGAAAGAGAGGTCCAATTAATGATGTGGCTATCTACCTCTGTTTGTTGTTGTTGTTCAGATAGTGTTATGGATAAAGCTTAGAAGCCCTTCTCAATTATAGATGCTGTACTCATCATTATGTGTCTCAGAAGGACTGTTTCTTCAGACAAATCCTTTTGACATGGTTAGGAGTAGTACTAAAGAGATTTGCAAATAGTAGCATTGTCTACTAAAATCTCAGCAATCAGAGTTTGGCCATCAGTGTTCTCTAGTGGAGCAAGAACTTTGCACTGAACTCTGCATATCTGTGAAGAAAACTTGTTTCCAGAGAAGTGCCAAGGTACTCAGCATGGTCTGCACCCAGCACGCTGGAGGCCACAGTGTGATGCTGAGTGCAGTCCCTCAGTGCTGGAACAGACTTTTTTTTAAATCACCGTGGATATGGTATGACATTGTCTCATTTTGATAGAACATGTTTTGGAGTGAATAGGGTGTCACCTTGTTCCTCTGCCCAGGGCCTTTTATATGTAGCTTACCCATGAGGCATTGGGACCAACGGACTTCAGACTCAGCCTTTCTGTTTTAATCTCTCATATTCTCTTGTCTTATTAGTCTTCAGTTACACATAATTATGGCTCTAAGGTTACTCAATTACAGATCAACATGAATAACTTCATGAATCCAATACAATTAAATTAGTTTGCCAAAATTAATCTGAATATGAAGTAAGAAAAAATAAAAATCCCCAGTCAAGGATGAACTTTGAGAAAGTTATCTGGATGAAACACCTATTGACAGCTTTTAAAACATGATTTTACTCAGATTCTTTTCAAGTTGATGTTATTTGTAGTATTTCAAAATTCAGCACTTTGGAAATTCCAAATGTAAAGGAATTTTAATACAGCAACTTGATTGCTCTGACAGGGGATGATATCCAAATACCTTCTAGGTCTGTGTGATCCAGATGGAATAACACACCTATAATCCCTCTGGCTGGAATACAGATGTGCCCTTAGGACACACCTTTCATCCAAACAATGAAGGTGAGGATAGTTTGGAGACAGAAGCAGCCATGTTTGAAACTGATGTCTAACTGAGAGGCATACAAGTGATGAATAAGAGAAAAAATCTGACAGAATGAGTCAGATATGCCCAACTCTCAGAAGAACAGATAGAAAGGGGGGCAACTTAAAAGAACATCACAGTGAGAGAGAACCAGTCCGTTCCATTGAGTTAATCAACTGCAAAACAGTCCAGTCGAGTAGAGTCCATTTCAGTTACCCACAGTTAAGCAGTTCTGTTTGTGGAGTTCAAAAGCAGTGTTGCCAAGCAGAGCAATTCAGTGAGGAGTTGAGAGAAGCCAGTTTGAATCAGTCAGCTTGGAGAAGACTTTGAGCCAGAACAGCTGATTTGAACCAACCAGTCAGATTTCAGAAAACAAAGCAAAACAACAAAACAAAAATAAAGCAAAACAACTATAAAGGGTGAGCTTATTAAGTAATAAGTCTTCAAGATGACAATTATACTTAGTGAATAAAAGATGCATTTACATCCAAGTGGTTAATATATAAACAAATCTAAAACATATCTATAAAAATGAAATGAGCCACATACAACTTTTATGTTTTCAATTCTAGCTCATGTGTATATGACAAAGCCAAGAATAGTATCTCCTTCCCTCTCTCCCTCTGTCTGCCTCCTTTCTCCATCTCTGTCAGAATTCCTATTCACACTTGATTTCCCAGTATCCATTTTCCATTCATTTACTGAAGCTTCCCTTTACCACACAACAGTGTGACTAAGCAACACCATCCCTTTTGTCACTTGTCCTTTTCTGATCACCGTGGGTCTTGTTTTTTTTTTTTTTTTTTTTTTTTTTTTTTTTTTTTTGGTAAATGGTGAGTACTTTTGAACAAAACTCAAAAGAGAGAAAGAGAACTCAAAAGACAAGGCAAAGATTGAAGAAGTGGATGGAGGGAGCTTCCAAAAGATTATTGCCAGCACCAGACAGGGGTAGCCAGGGAAATCTGGAGCAGGAGTAAGAGGAGGGTTGTTTGAAGGAACTGCACATCATACAGGCGGAAATCACTTTAAAAACCGGGTCTCCCTTCACAACTGCTGACAGACCAAGCATCTCGGACTTTGGCCCTCTAATGAGCTCTGTTTTTTTTTAACTACTCTCATATGAAAATACTTCTGCTGCTTGAATAGCAATCTCCATCTACAGGCTGAGTTCACTGCATAAATAACAGGCAAGAATGGTTCATATGGCTCCGAGTTGCACAGCAACAGTCAGTTAAGCTGTTGTGTCAACTGCTGTGGTTATTTTACTCAACTTAAAGAGCACCTTCTTTCTGTTAGGTTTATGATTTGGGGGAATGTGGAAATCTATATCCATATCTGTAATTTTGCTGTTAAAAATGACCTATGGTAACATGGTTCAGATAGATAATAAAGGTTATCTCAAAGCTATCACACTTAGGGTTATTTCAGTAGGAGTTGAAGCTCCAGACAGTTCTTAGTAGGAAATTTCCCAGCATCTCCTCTAGCTTACAAAGCCTTATTAAAAACTGTGGTGATGGGAAATTAACGCAGTTGTGCCATCTGGAAAGATTTGTTCCATGCTGTAAGTGGGACTAAGTAGAAGCCTGCATTTCACAGAGAGCTTCTCACCCAACACCTGTAAGCATCAAATGTTACCTTGGATACGTACCCCAAATAAGAATATTTCCATCTTGTTCCAAAAAGAATTTGACAAGGTTTCATAAACCACAGCACAATGATTTACGGCAGTTGATCCTGGGCTTAATTCCTCCAGATTAATGAATGAGTGGGTATTTATCCAGCAAGTAGACTTGAGACCTGGTGCAATGCTAGCAACATTCTCGACTCAGAGTTACATCTAGCACTAGCTCCCAGTGACAAGGAGAGTGGAAAACCCTAGTTTCAGAGGCAGAAGAATACCAAAACCAACCAACAAACAAAATCAAAGTAACAAGTTACCAAGGGGGTTGGTGGATAGAATCTAATCATTCTGAAGAACCTGAAAATGAGGTGAAATACAGAACAACAAGCTGTGCTAGACGTGGATAAATAGTCCAACAAGTGAAGGGCTTGAGGAAATGAACTAACCTAAATAACCATACAAGGTAATCTTTAGACCGTATTCTAAAGACAAAGTGAATTGGACACTGTAATGTACTATGTCTGGCCTCTTGAAGAATAAGGGTTAATAATTATGAAGCATGCGCGCGCGCACACACACACACACACACACACACACACACACACACGAAGGCACATCTGCATTTATCCAGTACAAAATGAACAATACGTTCATTTGCACGTTGGTTTGCCAATTGATAATTACTTTATTCTACAGCCACTGACCTTTAAAATTTTTTCTTGTATTAAATAGCTAAATGGTTTAAGACAGGATACTGGCAGTCACTACTTTCTGCCTATGTCGTGTCTCCTTGTTGCATGAATTTGCCTTGTTTTGGCTTGTTTTTCCACAGCCTAGCTGGCCCTTAGTCATGTCCCTGATGTCTCTCTGTCTTGTTTCCACATTATGGAGGATACAAGAGCCCTTATTGTAGAAAGGCTCTAGATGCTTAAAATACATTGTTTGGTTAAGAATGATAACAAATTTAGCCAAATTCAATAAAATACCTATCAGCCATTAAAAGATAGCATTGGATGATAGAAACCACAGTTGCTTTTATTTAAAAAAAAACTAATTAAATATTTTGGTATTTCTGAGATTGATTGAGCTGGTATAAAAATATATGTAATTTTGGCTTAGTGAAATAGTAGCCATAAGATACCTGAGCAGAATTCTGAGACCAAATCATCGGATTACCTATGTATCTGTAATCTTTCTCTTGTCTAAACTCAGTGAAGTGGTAGAACTTACTGATGCTTTGCCGTTAATCAGAAATAGCCTAAGAACATGCATATAGACCACAAGCTTGCAGGACCACAGGAGGAGTAAAACAAATAGAAAGGTTCAAAGAAAGTTATGTAACTTACGCTGCTGGGGGGTGGGGGTGGGGGGGTGCTGACCTCCCGTGAACTCACAATTTTAGAAACTGGCATTTATGTTCACACAAACATGATACTCTTCTCAGGGATAGAAAGTGCTCAAGTGCTCATGCTCTGCTCGTGCTCTTGATTAACACAACTTACTAAAGAACACAGAAAGATGAGACCATGCCTGAGATTAAAATATGACAACAAAAGAGACATCAGCACCACTTCTTCCTCGTCATCTTAAAACACTCAGTTATGATTGATTTCATATTCATACAAATGCACTGTTAATGTAGAAGTCCATGCTGCCTTGCTAAATATTCCTTCCCTCAAATCCTTCTGCAGTCCTCTGGTTTGTGGAAAAGCAGGGGAATTGAGCAGTAATTAAATGCTAATGTTTCTGTGATCCATGTAAATGTTACTGTGAAGGAATAATTCCCAGAGATGAGGGGGTACCTAGGAAGAGAGATCTCCTGATGAGAAATGAAGGCAGTACATTGTCCAGGCAGGCTAGGGGTAACAAATGGCAAACAGATCCCCTAAAGATAAGAGGGAGGCAGCAGTCAGGGTCGGGGAGACAAGGAGAAGGGAGAGGCAAGTATCCAGGGAGATGTTGAGTGGATAGGGACTTCTCCTCACCAGAACTGAGGAAGCTTACCCTGCCATTCAGCTCAAAAGGCCCTAAAATTGCAGCAGCACGGCCATAAAGAGGCAAGAAACAAACATCATTACAGGCCTGAAGTGGCAGCCAGGGAGAGCGCTGAGCACCAGGCAGGAGAGAGGTGGGGACAGACTGCCCTGACTTGCCAGTCTCTCTCCCGAAATAAGCTCCTTTGCTTCCATGATGTGGAAACATAAAGAGACAGAAACCTGGATCGCGCAACACAGGAAGTTGATAAGCTGAGGCGAGAGAGAGCTAACTCGGGAAGGAAGCAGATTAGAGAGCAGAGACAACCAAGTGGCTGCCAGGAGGGCTCTTCAAACAACTCCGTTCACCATGAAGGTCGCCAGAGAAAGCAAGCAAATCCTCAGAGCAGGTCTAGAAGTGGAAATGGAGTAACTAGAAGGAACGAACAATGATATCTTGGAAAAGGGTCTGTAATATATTTAATAAACCTGGGTCAGCAGAATTAATTAACCTGAGTTGAAGAACAACACACACATGCATAGATTCAACTCTGTGTGTGAACTCTGTCCATGAATAACATACAGTAATTTGCTTCCAGCATTCGACTAATTATGCTTTTTATATTATTTCCTGGAGTAAAAGAGAAAGCATCTTTTTGGTTGTAAGTGTAGTGTAAGCTTACTAAAGAAACTTGGAAAACACATGAACACCATGAGAAAAATCTTGCTGGATAGTGGTGGCGCATGCCTTTAACCCCAGCACTTGGGAGGCAGAGGCAGGCAGATTTCTGAGTTCATGGCCAGCCTGGTTTACAGAGTGAGTTCCAGGATAGCCAGTGCTATACGGAGAAACCCTGTCTCGAAAAACCAAAACCAACCAACCAACCGAACAAAAAACAAAACAAACAAACAAACAAAAAAAGAACCCAACAAAAACCAAAAACAACAAACAAAAGAAAACCCTACATTCCAAGGTAACAACTGTGTAATTCCTCAGGTTTTCTACACATTTTTTTTCTGAATTAAAAAACTTTCTATTTATAGAATTAACTTTCCCATGAAGACTTTATGACTTTTTTCTTTAATACTATGTTGCATGTTATTAAAACTGGTAAAGGCAACATGGGTACAGTATGACAGGCAGGGAAGGGAGCAAGAATTAGAGGACAAGGAAGAGTGATTGCAGGCCCTGGACACACATTTTGGAAGAGAATATGAAGATAATCGTTTTCCAAGTTCTAAATCTATTACAGAGATTTTCCTTTAGGTGGTTGATAATTTCATAGAGAGATATTCAATAGTTAAAGAATAAAATTCAATATGAAAAGTATAGCCTTTGGGTTATTATTATTATCATCATCATCATTTTATTATTATTATTTGCAACTTTAAGAATAAAGGTTAAATATTTTTAATGTGATATTTCTACTGAATGCATGATTTCTTATGCTGTGAATACACAAAACTTCCTTTTTAAAAATTCTTCGGTAAAGTTGGACTTGCATTAATTTGAGAAATGATACAGTCACTATATACGTAAAGTTACCTATATATTTGTTAATCCTTACTATCTTTTGGAATCCAAGTGATCCCCAAAGTGAACATTTTGAGCCGAAGGACAATACTTGGGAATCTTTTTGCATGGCTTTTACAGGTACTTACAGCAAGTGTGGTCACCTGTGAAAGATCAACAGCCATTAAAAATTCCTGTGTGGGGTGGGGGGGTCCCTCCAAGGGGACTTCCAATCCCAGTGTAGAAGCTCTTGACAGTTGATGGCTGTTGCTTTTCTTTGTTGGCGTCCCCACTGGCCAACTGCCTATGCTCAGCGGAAAACTCCACAGCTATGCATGTATAGATAACACTGTTTAGACTCTGAGGGTTATAAAAAGCAAACAGGACTTGAAGCTAGAAAGTAGAGGGGCTTGGGAGAGCTTGAGGAGAAGGAGTTAAGATGTATCTATGAAACGTTCAAAGAATAAGTATAAATAAAAATAGCCCTAAAGAAAATTCTGTGAACGCGAAATGTTTCCAGTTTATTACAGCCTGTATTTTTAAATTATTCTTATTCTAAAATTAAGTTAGATTTACTAGTCTAACTATTGCTTAGTTTCTGATTTATGTAATTACTGGATTTACTTATATTTACCATTAAAATTATTTTTATTGGTTTACTCTGCTAATTTTAAAATAGATTAAAATGGGTAAATTTCTATTTCTTTTTTTTTAATTTCTATTTCTTAAGTTAATATAACTTAGCAAGTTTTTCTAAGTGCATAAGCATTTGTGTCTATGTGTTCTCTCTGTGCATTTCTCTTTCAATATGTCCCAAGAATTAATTTCTTGAAATTTTACTTATAATAAGTATATCACCTTTTCTGTGTGATTATTTTTAAGTTGTATTTATAAAGTCAGGACATTTAGAAATTTAAAGTTTTTACTTGATATATTTCTATGTTTCCTTGGGACTATTTTCCATTTGCTTTTCAATTAATACCTTTAACTAAGAAAAAACAAACATACCCAGAGTAAGACATATGCTGTTCAAATTTTCTTTGTTTTTTAAAAATGTTACTGACTTTTGTTCACGTGTATATGTATAGTGTATGCTCACATATGTGTGGGTACACATGAGTGAGCACATATGTGATAATGTGTATTGAAGCCTGAAGTTGACATCAATTAGGAATATTACCAGAGATGGGCGGTGGTGGCACACACCTGTAATCCCAGCACTCTGGGAGGTAGAGGCAGGCAGATTTCTGAGTTTGGGGCCAGCCTGGTCTACAGAGTGAGTTCCAGGACAGCCAGCGCTACACAGAGAAACCCTGTCTCAAAAAAAAAAAAAAAAAGGAATATTACTGGATCAATGTCCAATAGTGATTAAGGAGGGGTCTGTCAGTTGAACCCGGAACTATTCTGTATGATATTCCTGCTAGACAGAGTTCCTGTTTCCATTTCCTAAACACAGGGATTATAGACAGCAGCAATGCCCATGTGACATTTATATTAGTGATGGAGAAGGTCATGCTGGTCCTTCACCTCCCGTGGCAAGCAATTCATCACCTGAGCTATCTCCCCAGTCTATCCTGTTCTACTGTCTTACGGTTTTCAAATTTGATTTAAAAAAGTATTTAGCTTAAAAGTTACTCAGTGTGAGACATAAGAACTAGGGTATCCTCCCTACTCTCGCCCATTAATTTCCCATTAATTTAATAAATATTGATCTGAATCTACATGCTACAATAATTGTGCATTTCCTTGAAGTGACACTCGACAGCGGGGATGTGGCTGTAAAGTAAACCTGGCTTTACTCATGTTTATAATTCTTTTTTTTTTCTTCAAGGGAATTCAGTGAAGCCAGAGGGTAGCAGGGAGTGAGGTCATGTGTGTTCCCAAAGGAGTAATTCTGGTGCTCCTAAGGAGAAGCAAACAGAGGGAAATATGCAGAATGGTGAGGGGGAAAGGGAGGGATGATAGGAACCACCTAATAGGCAGGGAGAGGACTGAAAAGTCACTAAAGCAGGAGGACTTACAGGAGTGAGCAGAGGACCCTGAGGTTTCCATAGGACTGCAGCTAGTGGCACTCAAGGATGCTGGCACTATGGAAGGCAGATGCCCCTTTGAAACTGATCACTGTTGTGGTTCCCCAGTTCCAGCCTGGGCTTGAGAGTCAGTCAAGCGCATGAATGCTAATATGGTCTATTCAAGAACGCAGTGTGACTGAATCAAGTGAAAACAAACCCGAAAGGTAAACTTCAACTAGGCAAAAGGATATCTGTCTTAGGGAACAGCTGAGGCCAGGACCAAGAGGGCAGAAGGTCCTGGACAGGATAATAGCAGACCCCACCTATGGGCAAGGAGGAAGGAATCCAAGTGTCTATAAATAGCTACAGACAAAGCCTTACCTCCCAGACCCAGTGAGATGATCCTGAGAAAGGAAGTACAAGCCACAGAGGGCCGAGACCGGAGCTAAAGGCTCCTGAAACTGGAAGTGGCCCTTGCTCCCTGCACCAAGTCTCCTCCTGATCTCCTCTTGTCTCAGCAATCCGCTGCTTGCTCTAGATTTCTACCTTTGGCAAAGCAACCTTTCAGCTCTTTTGCTCTGTCCTCTCTCTCCATCCGATAAGTGATGGCTTCATTTCAACTTCTGCTGGTTTCTGAAATGATTCAAGGAACTGACTTTGTAGTCTTGGCTAGAAGGCCTACTTTGTGTGCACGTCAGTAGCTGGCCATTAGGACATACACAGGGATTTTGGGACTGTTGACCATCTTCCTCACACTAATGGGCCAATTTTTAGAAACTGGTCTTGACTTCAGCTACTGTATGAAATGAAACAACTTGGTTTCTATTGCGTAGTGCAGCTTCCTGAAACTTTTCAAAGGAGAATTGAATGAAATTGAGAGGAGGGACCACCAAGGAAGCAAACTCTCAACCATTATCTTTAAAGACTTTTATTAGAATTGTGTCTCCTCAACTACTAGCCAAAGAAAACACTCTAAATTCTAGTTCTTGTGAAAGACATCTTTATTGCAAATGATAATTTAACCTCTGGTTAATGAAGTTCCAAAGCTCTTGCTTTTTTCCTTTGTTTTATCTTTTTAAACTTCAAGAAGAGTCATATTCCCTACCCAGGTGTGTGTGTATTCTGCTATGCTATCAGACTCTTTGAAGAAGTATATCACGATCTGGTGTATAGAGTTTGGTGTATAGATGTGTTTCATGTTTGACTTCTTGTGTGTTTGTTCTTGGTTCTGTTTGTAGATGTAGGACTTTGGTCTATCTGTTATTCTCTTTAGTGAAAATGTGAATCTTGCAGTAGAACCTCCACACTTGCCTCTGTTCATTTAACATCCTCCTCTGTAAAACTCTATAGCCATCCCCATGCTCCCAGCTGCTCTACTGCTCCTATACTGTGACCCTTTGAATTGTAGATTTACCCAGAAGTCAACTGGGGTTGTCTTCAAAATCATTTACTCCATTTCGATGCTTGTTATTTTAAGTTTAAATAAATCTAGTACAACCTATTTATGTGTGGAGAAACAAAGCAGAAAAGGATATTTATGTAAAAATGACACTGAATGTTTGAAAAGTCTTGATCAAGTTGAATCATAAGTTGTGGTTGGATTCTGTGTAGAAAAATAAAGGACCTGCAAAAGATTAAGATTAAATTGTAAAGATCCCAGATTGCTCTCTGGGATCTTTACAATTTAACTCTGCCTTAATAAATTCACAACAAGAAATGTTAAAGGACAAACTGTGCATATAATGTACTGAAAAAGAAAAGGACAAAATAAGGGTTTAAATCTAAAATCAGGTGATCTGACCAGCCAATTCCAGCGACAGTGGGCAGGCTTGAATGGACTGCATATTCTCATCTTCACTAGAATTTCTAAAAAAACAAAACAAAACAAAACAAAAATCTAAGTTCAGAGGCTGAATTATTGGACTGAGACCTTACTTTACCACTGTGGTAACATTATTAATTTTAGATTTTAAAACAAAGGACAGCAAGGGTAAAAACAAGACAGACAACAACAATATAAATATAAATATAAATATAAATATAAATATAAATATAAATATAAATATAAATATAAATATAAATATAAAAATAAATAGAAATAGAAATAGAAATAGATATAGATATAGATATAGATATAGATATAGATATAGATATAGATATAGATATAGATATAGATATAGATATAGATATATCTTAGTTTACACAGAAACCATCATCTCTTCAAATCCAAATTTCTCAAAAGAATATGTTGATTCCATCATTCACTCCACACTGTCAGGCAGACAGCGCTTGACCATGTCTGGAACTGAGGTGGAGAGGCTCATCCTTCTCCCAGCTCCCACACCTGACCTCACCATGCACGCAGGCAGCTGCCTGCCTCAGCCTGCTCCAGCCTGCTCCTCCATCTCTGGGTGCTTTGTTGCTCCTCAGTCTTGCAGGCCTGCTTTCCATGTGATTTGCACGCAAGAATTTGTCAATGGCTCTCTTATGCCCCTTCTTTAATTTAACTGAAAGAGCAAACCATGACATTGTATAAAACTGGAAAATAGACATTGCCTTGAAAGCAATGCCAAATTATAAACCATGCTCATTCCAGCCAGTGCGCAACCCTCACTCTCATCAGGCTGATACTTCCCCTGCTGTTACATGCTTGATGTGTCTAATATCCCTGTTAAGTTTTGATATATAAAATGCCTTTCATCATATATATTATAAGTATTATTTACAGTACCCAGTGTCATTGGTGAACATACATTTGTTTATTTATGTTTTGTATTGACTCCTATTATCTAAATTTGTGCCAGTCTGTGATTGGTCTGCCTTTCCTATTACTAGTATCTTGCTTTCATGTTATGTTTTTATTTTTAAGGGCAAAGTCAGAATTTCAATTTTAATATATGTACATGGATTGGCCTAACTATCATCATCCTTTCCCAGGTCTTTGTACATGGTGGAGCCCTTCCCTGGGAGGGCTTTAGTTAGCCTTCAGCCTCCTAACCTGTTAAAGTAAAGGTAAAATAGTGGGTATCCTGAGACCATGCATGCTGAAGAATATATTCCTATTTTCTTCATAAATACATGGTTTGGTCTAAAATTCCCAGGTCTTGTCTTTGTCTTTGTCTTTGTCTTATGAGACCTTCATACTTTAGTCGGAGCTACTATGAAGCAAAAGTATGAAGTTATATTTTAGTTTTTATGGCTCTCATTTCTTTCTTCTTCACCTATGAACTAACAACTTTATTGGGCTCTGACTAGGACTGACTGTCCAAAATTAACGTTGTTAGAGCAAATTCATCAAGGGCCAGCAGTATAGAGAACACAGGCATTGACATCATCTTCCAAAGTCATAAAGCTGCATTTTCTCAGTGTTCAACTGGCTGACTCTCACACAATAGTTAATGTGTAGATTCTGGTAAGCAGTCTTCAGAATCATGAAGTCACATAAATGTAGAAAGACTTTGGCAAAAGTACTAAGATACATTATTCAATTTTGTTTTAAGACTTATAAATGTGCCCACTTTATGATTCCAAGATATGATATATTTGTACATAACAATGATTTATAAGCACATTCATGCACACCATTTAATTTGAGCCTCATCCCAAGTGTGGGGCAATGTTAGGTTAGTGTGCGTTTTATGCAGAAGATACAAGAGCCTCAGAGCAACTCAGTGACTCTCCCAAATTTAGCCACTAATTGAGTTTTTTGATGCCAGATATGATTTGCTGCACCTATTATGTTGAAATTTTTATATAATTTATCTAATTAAGAGGCTGAGAACAGACAAGGAATTCCTGGGAGCCAAGGTCAGGCAGGCTTTGAGCCCAATATGTACTGAGAAACATTCTGCTTACGTTAAGCCCAGTATCCTCGGTTTACTAAATATATATCACCACCACCCTAATCCTGCATAATATCCATCTCAAATATAAACTTTCTAGCAAAAGTCACAACTTACTTTCATTACTTGAGCATTAATTAATACACACATGGAGAAAAAGAACAGGAACTACTGTGAGTTATGCTTACTGATTAATAACAAAAAAAAAAAAGGAAAGAAACAGTGTTCACTGAAAAGAAAAGGAAAACCTGCTTTATATCATTAGGTATCCAGTATTGTCTCTACTTAAAGGCACGATCACCTTGATCATGTCCTAACATTCATATCTGGTGAATTGTCACCTAAAATTGAGTAGGCCTGCTGTCATTAAATATATTTTAAATCTGATAACCCTTATGTGTATCTAAAATATAAATCCCAGCATATTTTTCTCTTAAATATAGCAACATAAAACTTAGAGCATGCTTCTATATATAGCACACATTTTTTTTAAACTTTCAAATCCCTAAAATAGTAGAACACAGCACAATGCAACAATGTGTTGTGTTTTGTGATGCATGCAAATTGATACGCCTGCTGTTTGATTGCCGTCCAGTGTCCATCGTGATTAAGTATGCCCACAGTCAAAAAGTTGTCTGACCTGTATGTAGGGTTTGACAGCTTCACTCATTAAGGGTTGCATCACTCCAAGAGACAAACTAGACCTGAGATGAAGACTACTTCTTCTTCTTCTTCTTCTTCTTCTTCTTCTTCTTCTTCTTCTTCTTCTTCTTCTTCTTCTTCTTCTTCTTCTTCTCCTCCTCCTCCTCCTCCTCCTCCTCCTCCTCCTCCTCCTCCTCGTCCTTCTTTTTTGAGACAGGATTTTGCTGTATAGCCTTGACTGTCCTGGTCTGTAGACCAGGATGGCCTGGAACTCAGAAATCCACCCGCCTCTGCCTCCCAAGTGCTGAGATTAAATGCATGCACCAACACTGCCCGGCGGGATGGAGACTTGAAATTTCTGTATACCTTCTTGTCTCCCTTGATCTGGAGGAGAGCAGTGTGTTCTGAGACTGTTTGCTGTACAAGTCACTGAAGGATTTGGCTCAAAACAAAGGTCAGTTAGCACATGTACCGTGCAAACCAGGGATGAGACATGGTTTCCCATCAGTCTTCTGCAGCGACTTTTTTGATGTATTAAGAGATGATTCCTGACCCTATAAAATCAATAGCAGCTGTGGCTGCCTGCCTAAGACTTGCAAAAGCCAGACAACATTGCAGCGGGGAGTGGGTAGGTTTTCATGAGCCCCATTGTCTTCTGAGGATGGGAGAGTCAGTTTTTTTTTTTTTTAAGGGTGTGGATTCTGGTAGACTGAATGCACTTCAGTGGATAGCTACAGACCCAGAGCTAAATGAAGAACAAAGACTGGGATGTGCAGGTTGTTAAATTAAATCAAGTAAGTAAATGAACAAACCACAAGAAGAAAGGGCTTGAAGTTAGAGGGCATGGAAGAGGAACTACGAGGGGCTGGGGAGAGAAGTTGGGGATTAATACGTTCAAAATAGATAGTTGAAATCCTAGGAGTGAATAAAAAATGTTTGTTTAAAAAAAAGAATAGCCAGTAAGGAAAGGCTAGTTTTAAAAATCAATAGTCTATATTCATATTAATTTTATCGAGACACTCGAACCGTTCTCTTCTTTCTGCAAGTACTTTATGACTCGTGGCTTTCTTTGTGGGTTTCATCACTGGAAACCTGTTCTGATTTTTTAAAAAACACAAAGTAAATAGGCACATTACAGGATGATCGGTTTAGGGAATTCTTAGAACTAACGTGTGACATTGTGCTCACATGGAGACATCGACGTTTCTGAAGAGCCATAAACACGCATTGGTCAACCACCTACTTCAATCAAAACCTGAAACAAACCCGAGGCTCATACATACCTGTCATTATACAAAAGCTAGCACAAATTATTTTATGCTACTTATAAAAATTGGGTAATTTTGTTTGCTAAACAAAATTAAAATTCACACACATTGATAAAGAACACACATGAAAAATATAAGTATTGCACTTCTTTTGTCAAAAAATAAAATAGATATCCTCTACTAGTTCTTGCCCTGTATAAAAACATGTTGTGCACACACTATTTAAAATACATATGATATAATGTATACAGGATATTCAAATCATATATTGTATACATATTATATATAATATGTCACTATGAATTTTTAAAATATTATTATAGATTCTCCTCTTTCGATGATACATATGATTATCTATCATAGACTTAACTAAAAAAACTCTTGGATTTTGGCTTTAAATATTGTCCTGCTTCTTTAAAATGAGAACAACCCACAACAGAGAGGGGGCTGGGAACAGCGAGGAGGCACTAAACCGGGCGGACAATACTTCTTCAAAAATAAATAGATCTGTCCCCCTATTCAAAGATGACTCAAACATTCATTATCACTCAAGGAACTGCCAAGCAATTGAAATCCCTCTAATTGCAAGTCCCTAAATGTAGCTTATTGCCTTGCCCTCAATCCCCTGACTTCTCTGGGTCATTTCATTCGCACCTCTCTTTCAAGCCATCTGGGATCTCCAGCGCTGCGAGCCTTAATGCTGAACACCTGGCCTGGCGTGCCTGCGGCTCCCTTTCACCTGCCAGCCCTTTGTTCCTCCCCAAGATTGAAAGAGCGCTACAAGTCCTGTCAAGCACGCGCACACTGCGGCTTTTCCTGCACCCGGTCTCACGCTAGTCCTTAAGTCTGCTAAATCCTTTCATTATTTCGCCTCGCCCATCTAGCGTCTCCATCTACTTTGTGATCTCTAGAAGCTAAAAATCCACAGGAGAGTTAACCACACGTGATACTTCTAGAACACCGGGGTAGAGGGAGGAAAAAAAAAACGCAACTGAAAATAAATCACCCAAATCCACCCTGCTCTTGCTGGAGAATAGTTATAAATCGCCCGGTGGTAGCTCAAATTTGAAAAGTCAGGGCAGGCTAATTGAAAAATATATGTAATTGGTGTGAGAACAGAGTTAAGTTGCTACTCTACAAATTAGGCTTCCCTGACCCCGAGGCTGGAATTTTCATTCTTGGCCTCGGACCCCTCCCAGGATCTGTGTCCCAGCTTTGGGCTCCTCCTACACACAAACCTCCTTTTACATTTCCAAAAATAATCTCTGATCTGACATTCCCAGAGATATTGAGTCTATACCTCAACTTCCATCTGTTTCCTACTCCCGATTTCTATAGACTATACACTAAGAATATGGTTACTTGGCTTAGCACTCGCTCTTCTTAATTATTCACAAGTCTTTCCAAACTTTAGCCTTTTTCGAGCTGCTTCTTTCAGTCAATACAGACTATTTTCCCAGTTTAACTCAGACTCAATGACATGTCTCCGACCGAGGCTTCTGTTGAAAGCGGGTCACTGCGGTGCTCAAGAAGACAAAGCCCACGGCATAGCTGCCGTTCCAGCTGCTAGAAAAGGGCCAGTGGAAACAGAACAAGAATTCCTGTTGGTTTTGCTGATTAAACAGCAACGACAAAGAAGAAAACAAGCCAGATGCCAAAGAGATTGTGTGTGTGTGTGTGTGTGTGTGTGTGTGTGTGTGTGTGTGTGAGAGAGAGAGAGAGAGAGAGAGAGAGAGAGAGAGAGAGAGATTAGAATATTTCAACAGATCCAAGACCTGTCTGTACTCCTGGAACATGGTAGACAGAGGCAGGGGCATTGCTAGTTTTAAGATTTCTGAGTTGCATATGAAAATGTTATCATATGAAACAAAATAGCTAAAAAAAACATAGCAGAGAAGGATGTGTGTGTGTGTGTGTGTGTGTGTGTGTGTGTGTGTGAGAGAGAGAGAGAGAGAGAGAGAGAGAGAGAGAGAGATTGTATCAACAAAAAGCTCTGAAGTATCCAGCATTCGGTATGTAGAATGAGTTTAGAATCTGATGATACACTTTATTGAAATAATAATAATTTTTTTAAAAAGGTGTTATCATAGGCAGTCTCTGAGTTGATTATGGTTTCTATTGATTCACCTTTGATGAGATGGTTCCAGAAATATTTTTGCAGCTTATATACAGGAAACAAAAGAATTCCAACTCAGCCACCGGATGACAGAAAAAGTTTTAAAGGCTGCCCTTTAAAACTTTCCTTTTCCTTGTTCCTTTGTCCTACCAACACATTCCTGCCTGATATATTTGTAATCTTAACCAGTAAGCAATGAAATATAATTAAGAAATTCTGAACCCAAACACTTTGAGAACTTGGGTGACATATATATTTTTAATCATAGAACAGCAAAGAGAAAAATTCTAACATGAAAATTTAAAATTAAAGAGAAAAAAAATTAACCCTAACCTGCTGCTGTCTGCTGAATATGAGGTTAGGACTGTTAGTGGCTAGGAGATTTATAAATGAAGGGAAAATATACCAGGGTTGGGGTGATAGTACAAGCGGGTTTCTAATCATCTGGTCTATAGAATCAACTTAGCTAATGTGAGATTTCGGCTAAGGAAGTGAACTTTCACAGTGCCATATGTGAAAAGGAGAAGTAGAAGGAGCCTTGGTTTAAAAGACAAACACAGGGAGGGAAAAAGCAAAGCGCCCAGGATGCTCTGCCAAGCCATAGATGTCGAGGGTACAGGAAGACGGGGTACAGGAATCAACAGGAAGGACAAAGGAGACAAGGGTATAAATAGACTGTAGACCACTGGAGGAGATTTCAAAATGGGGAAAAGAATAAAAGAGCTCAAACATGTGAAAAGATATTTTACCCGTGATTGGGAACCTTTGGGAAAAGGACTTCAATGGCGTCTTTCAAGATTCCTTCTATTGTCTTTGTTCTGACATTTTGCCAGTATTTTGGATGAGAGCATGAATGACACAATGTATCTGCAGTAGGAAATTAAAATGAACAAAGGTAACACTAGCTAGTTTGTCAATTTGCAATTCTTTAATTGTTCTGGCAGCATTATTCCTCACTGCTGATTTTTTTTAAAACTTTTATATCCATTGGTGTTTTGCCTAAATGTATGTCTGTGTGAGGGTGTCAGATCCCCTGGAACAGGAGTCACAGACCGTGGTGAGCTGCCATGTAGGCATTAGGAACTGAGCCTACATCCTCCCTCTAGTCCCATCACTACTGATCTTGATTGTGGGTATACCAGTTGTCCTAGTTTGCTTTCTGTTGTTGTGATAAAATATCACTACCAAAAGCATTTTGAGGAAGGAATGGCTTATTTCAGCTCACATGACATGCCTTGATCACAGTCCATCATAAAGGGGAGTCCGGGCAGGAACTCAAGTCAGTAACCTAGAACTAAAAGACGGGTTATGAAGAAATACTGCTTCCTGCCTTGCTCTTCCTGGCTTGCTATGTACAGCACTTGCCTATGTACAACACTTTCCACAGTGGACTGGACCCTCCACAACAATTATCAATCAAGGAAATGCCCTGTAGACTTGACTCCAGGCCAACCTGATAGTACCACTTTTGCAGTTGGGATTCCCTCTTCTGAGATGACTCTAGTTTATGTCAAGTCGACAGAAAGCAAACCACCTCAATGGTTCTTCCTTTGTGTTCCCAGACAAACATTCTTAGCAATGCTTTATGCCAGGGCATTTTCCCTCAGCAATAGTCACATTCCAGACCTCTCAAAATGGCTCTTGTCTTCACACTCCTCATAGCAATTATACCTGATAATCTTGATAATTGTGAGCAAGTTGGGAAATCTGATGGACTTAATTCATCGGTGCCTTTTGAACTTACATCTTATGACAAATGCATCCTTGGTTCTCATTTTTACATTCTTTTCCTACTTTTTAAAAAAAAATATTTATTTATTACATGTAAGTACACTGTAGCTGTTTTCAGACACACAAGAAGAGGGTGCCAGATCTCATTATGGCGAGTTGTGGGCCACCATGTGGTTGCTGAGATTTGAATTCAGGACCTTCGGAAGAGCAGAGTACCTGCTGAGCCATATCTCCAGCCCTTTACATTCTTTTCTAATCCTTAAAACAGAGTCCACTGTGGTCTCTTTGTGTTCAAGTTCTCTGCTTTGTCTCAGGGCAATCTCACAAATAATACTTTTACAAGTCGTATGTTTCTGAGTCCCAGATCAAATATACCCTTCTGAATATTGAAAATGGCACTCAACAAAATTAACAAAAACTATGATGTTTTTCTAACTAATTCATTATCTTCCAAGAAGGTGTGGGTTCAAAAATGGACCCGGCACCGACAGAGGGCTAATATCCAATATATACAAAGAACTCAAGAAGTTAGACCCCAAAGAACCAAATAACCCTATCAAAAAATGGGGTACAGAGCTAAACAAAGAATTTTCACCAGAAGAAATTCGGAGGGCCAAGAAACACCTTAAGAGATGTTCAACATCATTAGTCATCAGGGAAATGCAAATCAAAACAGCCCTGAGATTCCACCTCACACCAGTCAGAATGGCTAAGATTAAAAACTCAAGAGACAACAAGTGCTGGCGAGGATGTGGAGAAAGAGGAACACTCCTCCACTGTTGGTGGGATTGCGAAATGGTAAAACCGCTCTGGAAATCAGTGTGGCGGTTCCTCAGAAAATTGGGCATGTCACTTCTAGAGGACCCTGGCATACCACTCCTGGGCATATACCCAGAGGATTCCCCTGCATACAATAAAGACACATGCTCCACTATGTTTATAGCAGCCTTGTTTATAATAGCCAGAAATTGGAAGGAGCCCAGATATCCCTCAAAAGAGGAATGGATACAGAAAATGTGGTATATTTATACAATGGAGTACTACTCAGCAATTAAAAATAATGAACTCATGCAATTTGTAGGTAAATGGTTAGATCTGGAAAATATCATCCTAAGTGAGCTAACCCAATCACAAAAGAATACACATGAAATGCAATCACTGATAAGTGGATATTAATGAGCCCAGAAGCCCTAAATGCTCAAGGCACAATTAGCAAGTCAAATGACTCCCAAGAAGAAGAAAGGAGAGGACCCTGGGCCTGTAAAGATTGGATCCAGTTTTGTAGACCCAGAACAGAGAAATCGTGGGGGGGGGGAGAACGATTGGGGAATACCTGGGGGGGGGGGAGAGGAATTATGGGACATATGGTGGGGGGGAACTGGGAAAGGGGAAAGCCTTTGGAATGTAAACATAGAATATAGAAAATAAAAATTAAATAAAAAAAGAAAAAAAATAAAAAAAAATGGACCCGGCAAACAAATAAACCACAATAAACTATAACTTTTTCAACTTTTTCATTTTTGTATGTTGAGTGGTGTGTGGGGATTTATACAACTATGGTCAAGTAACTCTAGCACAGAAAAGGACTTGGACGAAGGCATCTTGTTTCCTTCTAAAGTTTCCATTACAGTATCATTCCAAAGGCACATTAAAAAAGTCTATTGCAAGTTCTGAGTTTTCGTTTTCTCATTGAATTATTTCAGTTTTATTCTTCATCCTTACTTTTAGCATCCCAAAAGGGTTACAGACTTACCCTTTACCACTGTCCCATTCTTGTTCTAAGGAGAGACAACGTGTGTCTGTTTCAGATGATTTCCTATGGTAAAAAGCTTCTGATTATTTCTTTGTATAAAATGACAGCTTTAGCCTTTCAAGGAAATCAGTGGATATTAATTCAAAACAATTAAAAAAAAAAACCTCAGACATAATTCTTCCCGATACTTGGATGGTGCAAGCATATATGCATTATTGCTTAATTACAACATGGGAGACCAATAGGATTCAACTCCAGCTACTAAAAACCACCTTGCCTCCTTTATGTTCAGGCAACCTTTCTAACTTCTGCATTCTGCATTCTAAGCACCCAGGAACACCACTGCATCTAAATTTAGAATTTAGCAACAAGAAATTTGGCTTTTATATTTCAACTTGGCTTTGATAAAAATCTTAATTCTGAGCTGCCCTTTCAAAGTTTCTCATGTTCCTCCACCAAGGCTTATGCGTGTGGCCAGGCTGCTCACAAAGCACTTTATGTGAGAGTTGATTTTGACCCTGTACAAGCAGTGAACTGTTATAAAGTCAATCAAGGGGCATGCAATAGAGATGGTATAAGCATCATGATACTAAGCAGAATGTGCTTGTTTTGTGCTATTTACGAATGATGTGAAAAACCAATTCTCTTTCGTATCATTTTGTACTCAAAATGTACAGCTCAAAAAGCACAGATAGAAGCTGATGAGAGATGATTTATTTTTTGACTGCAGATAACTAATTCCACTGATTTAACCATCGGCGTTTGGATTTTAAATATATACCTGAGTTCTGTTATGTGGATTGCTTGCTTTGTATAATTTGACTTTTCCCTGTGTATCAAGTCTGCTCACAAGCCTTCTCTGTCACCTCAAGAAGCCTCAGTGGCTTTCCTGTGAATCTTTCTTGTATCTGTCTTTCAGCTGACCTTGGCTATAACAGGTGTAGTTTATGATAACATGATGTCACTCTGTTTTCTTTTATTCTCATCTGCATGAACACACTTGCCTTTAGCTTTTCTTTTAAGATATACTTACTACAAGGTCCTTGCCAGATGTAGCTATCCAATCTTGTACTTACCAGACTCCAGAACCATGGACTAAATAGACTTGTCCTTATAAATGATCAAGTCTCAGGAATTTTGTTTCAGAAACAGAATGTGAATAAGGGCAAACAGGAATGAAAGAGAAAAAGCCCCACTGTTAGAACAAACTGCAAAGACATTCTAAGGAGATTTATTGTGGCTACAATTATGGGAGCCAGGGTTGTCTAAAACACAGTATTGTAAATAGACATAATTGGTCAGAAATT
The DNA here is from genome assembly GCA_964023405.1 of Apodemus agrarius. NCBI lineage: Eukaryota > Metazoa > Chordata > Mammalia > Rodentia > Muridae > Apodemus > Apodemus agrarius. Next base: position 27,408,888 of record OZ030007.1, read on the forward strand.
TGGACAAGATTCGCAGGCTATCTTTTAGGACTTCATTGTTTTTAGGAAAACGTGAATCCTAAGAATGCCTTGGCAGAATATGATCTCAGAATCATAATAAAGTATTCATGTATTGAACGATCTGCCCTCATCTTGTGAGATTACTTAAAGGCTGTGGAGTCTATAGGAATTGGAACTTGACCAACAGAAAGGTAACCAGAGGCAGGCCTTGGAGGTTATACCTGCCCTGTCTTCAGCCTGCTTTACCATCTTCCTGTCTGCTGTCATGTAGACCGAGTCATGCTCCTGCTGCCACCACAGCCCCAGCATGTTCCCACCATGCCTTCCCAGCCACACTGGACTAAAAGTTCTCAAACCATGGCCTCCCTTTCTTACATTGTAAAATATATTGTCAGCTGAATTCCATATATATTTCATATACAATGACAAGAGATACTGGTGAAGAAGATTCATTTGTTCCCACTAGGAAGGAAGGTCGATGGGGAATCAAACACTACCAGCATTCAGTGGAGGAGCCTGCTCAGGACTCCCCACACTGTATGGCTTCCACAGCATTTGGTAACCACATAATTGTCAGCTTCTTCAAGCAGTCGCCATAAACTCAGAGCTCCAAGACAAAGCTGTGTTTTGCTTCATGACAGCATTGGAAACCATATAACATCAATTTCTCCCTACTTAATGAAGGCAAACACAAGTCATTCCAGATTCAGGGAGAAAGTAGCTTCCTTTGCTCGAGAGTAGAAGGTTAAAGTTGCATTGTGGGTAATCTATTATTGCTGCTGTCTTAAAATAATGAAATATTACAAAAATCTGTTATGGACTGACATTTTAGCCCTCATTGATTCATGTTCCCCACCCATGCAAAATATAATCACTTTCCCCTCAAGCCTCTATTGCGGCATCATCTTGAAGTCCAATGACTCATTACCTAAATCAGGTGCAGGTGTGGCTCAGGCTCCACCGTCTGGTTCTTGGTGTTCCGCTCCTCCACTCTAATCTCATGATGAGTGAGTTAAAAAGCTTCCTTGCAAGGCTGCTATGGGCATGAGGGCTTCAAGAATTTGGGCTGTATTAATTTTTGACAAGAGAGCTTTTGGGGGTATGATTGATTTCCTCAGAAAGGATTCCATCTGTTTTTAAAGGATCTATGAAGTATCAGTGCTCATTTCTCTGGCATCTTAACAAGCTAGGCATAGTGGTATAAAGCTAAGCTCAGCTGCTTTGGAGGCTGCAGTGGAATAGTATGAGGCTAGCTGATATACATAGCAAGACCCAATGTCAACTGAAAAGGATAAGGTCTTAACAAGGGCTACACTGAAAGCCCTTTGGTTTTATCTTTACTCTGCCAATTGAAACAGTTATAAGCCCATGTCTGTTTCTTGGGAGAAACTATTGCAAGCAACTCTACAAAACACAACCCGCCATAGAGTGATGCGAGAAGACCCTTCACGATGTAGGATGTCTACGTAGATAATGCACCATGCCTCCTGACAAAGCTATTCACTTGCTTCTTCATCAAATATTTATAGAGGATCTTCTGTTTTCCAGGTCCATTTCTAGGCACTTAGATGTAAAGTGGTGGACAAAGCAGAGACGACATCCTCATAATTTGCATCCTCACCAAGAAGATAGGCAAAAACTAGGCAGAGAACATAATAGATCAGGTGGTGGTAAATGTGGAGGGAAGGGAAGCAGAGAGGAACTTTAAGGGGTGGGTTACAAGTTTGGGTAGCCTCTCTAGGGGGAGCTCACTGGGAGAATCTGGGCAAAAATTCAAATCCAGTTAAGGGAAAAAACATCTGTGCCCATTGACGCATGAAGTGAGACATGGAGAAGCATCGGAAAAGTATTTTAAAACTCCTGAGCTTTTTCCTAATAAGCCAGTTGTCCTTATTGTGAAACCATTGAGTCAAAGTCCAGTCATATAAATAATATTTAAAAAGGCTTTATACCCAGTTGAATATAGCAATAAAACTGTTAGAAGTTCTTGAAGATGATTAAAGGCGTACTTCTGCCTTAAGTTGGTCTTTCTTTGGGGTGTTTTAGTCTGGACAACTCCTGAGTGCTGTGAGCACTGGTCCCAGGCATCAGTACATTTGCCCTTGCTGGGTTGTAGTATGAATGTCTGACATATAGTTGACCAAGGTTCTTTCCTTAACTCTCTTCTCCATGAAATAGTTCCAAGTCACTCCAGCCAAGACTGATCTTCAGAAGTGCTTGTGATCATACCTCATTTCATTTGTGTTCTTTCCTTACTGATTAGATTATAGTCTCCTTTTACGAGCAGGATGTCTCACACTGGAAAGGAGTACATTAGATGCACCCTGGAATCTGCGGTCTGATAAAAGCAGCATCACAGTTCTGGTCAAAAGCATGGATTTAAATCAGGAATGAGCTTAAGTTTTTTCCAGGCATTATGCAAAATTCAACAAATACCCAACTGTTCCAAGTCTTGAGCATTTATTATGAATCAAATCTGATCCACTTGCCAGAATCATGGGGAAGACAGAAAGAAGTGCTGTCACCATTAGGTTCATCCTTCTGAGGATGTAGTTGAGACATTTGCTTGGACTATTGTCCCCATCATTGGTGATACTGCTCACCCAACACACAAACAGGATAGCTCTAGAACCATCCAGAACAGTTCCCAACAGCTTCCACATAACTACAACTGCCATCTCAGTCTTATAAATAGTTAGAGTTCTTAAGATGTAAAGAAAACAAAACCTCCTAAGGTTGAAATGCTGAAAGGGACTGTGGTGGTTTGAATATGCTTGGCCCAGAAAGTGGCACTATTAGGAGGTGTGGCCTTGTTGGAGTAGGTGTGGCTTTGTTGGAGTAGGTATTGCCTTGTTGGAGGAAGTGAAGGTGAATATTCAGGCTCAAAACATCTTTTTAAATAATTAACAATTTTGTAGTAGACCTTACAAGTATACCATGTTGCTTTTATAGTGATAATCAATACAATTATTGCATGCCTAACAACTGTTGTATTTCTACCATGGTTTAAAAGACAGCCAATGCTGTTGTAAAAGTTTACAGATCTCTTTCTTCAGGTTTTCACTTAGCTCAACATTCTTACATGTACCTAGATATGCTAATAAGTGAAAGAGAAATCAAAAGGCAAAATGAGACAAACAAGAGACAATCAAGGAGAGTCCCCAATGGATGCCTGACGAGCATGTTTATCCAGAGATTTCCATGTGGAATTTAGATTAAAAAAAAAAAGGATTTAGTTATGTGACTCAGTTCCAGAAGCTACAAGATTCTTTCCTAAAAATATTAGTGTTGTTTACATCTCTCTACACAGGTGCCTGGCATGGAGAATGCACATGGATGCATTTAAACTGTGTGTGTGTCTGTGTGTGTGTCTCTGTGTGTGTCTGTGTGTGTGTGCATGCACGCATATGCACACGTGTATGTACAAAGATGATTGCAGGTGTCTACAAAGGCCAGAAGTATGAGCTCCACTTGAAGCCAACTGAGCTGCAGGTAGGTGTGAGCTGTCTGTTGTGTATCTTCTGGGAGAGCAGTACAAGCTCTTAAATCACTGAACTATCTCTCCAGCTCCACACAAATGCAGTTCTAAGAATAGAACCAGCAACTTAGGCTGATGTGACAAGCAGCAAGTGAGAAACAAATGCAAGATCATGAAGATGGACTGATGTCCATCCTAAAAATGCCCAGAGCTCTGGAAGGAATCTGGCACATGGCAGTATTTTCTGAAAGGATGGATTTTTGGATGACTAAGCAAGTTAACTTAAAGCTTTCAAAAATATAATTAAGAAAACAGGGCAAAATTCATTTGGGGCCATGAAAATAGAGACTCCTTTTAATTGCTTAGTGACAGACTATAAATATTCCTCTCTGCTCAACAGTTTTGTTATCTCTTAATGATGGCAGGATCCTGGAGATAGTTTCTTAGTCTAGAATAAGATACTTCAATAATTATGGATACTTTAAATTCTCATTTTTGAAATATTTACTTTCATCTTTAATTGTGTCCATATTTGTGTATATCTAGGTATGGTATGTGCACATATATGAAGGTACTCTAGGATTCTAGGGGATAGTGTCAGGTCCCCCAGAATTGTAGTTACAGGCTGTTGTGAGACACCAACATAGGTGCAGGACACTAAACTGAAGTCCTCTACAAGAGAAATACTCACTCCTAAACACTGAGTCATCTTTCTGCCCTGCCTTTTACTTTCTGAAACTTCTTTTTGTCAATGATTCATCTCTAAACCAGTGGCAATTTGTTTTTAATAAGGATTATGTCAGTACTAGTCTTTCATGCATTAATTAGTTAAATAGTCAAAACAATATCCCCACGAGCGAGCATGATTGCATACCTCATTTTGTATCTATATAAAAACTAGGCTCTACCCAGATAACTAGCATGGCTGATAGCATGGGCGGGCAGAAGAGAGTTTGTTCCAACTCTCACTCCCGTGGCTGTCATCTATTATTCTAGAAAGCCCATCTCCCAAGGAAGCATCACCAAGAAAATCCTTAACTTGATAAGAGGCACTAATTTGCCTCCTTACGGCTATACTGCTTACCAGGACTGTAGGGCTGGATGCAAGGTCAGAGTAGGTAACCACCAAGCATGAAACAAGACAAAGATAAATAGCGTATGTCAGTGCACTCAAAAGTCAGCCATAGGCAAGAGCAAGGGGAACAGAGCAGAGGGAACAAAGAGTGGGGGACTATTTACAGGCCTGGAGAATGAGAGAAATGTGAAATTCTTGGGCAGGGGCCAGAATTCGGGAAATGTATAGAAACAGAAAGGGTCAGAACAATAGAGAGCAGGAGGCAGGAGAGCATAGCACATTACAGTGTCCGTCGTCCTTAATCACTGAAGCAGATCCCTCCTCCCAGGATTTTTTTTTCACTACTGTATGTACCAGGAGCAACCCTGCATAGCAAGCCTAGACACAGCATGAGGAATCTGAATTGGCAGCTCGGAGCCGAGAGAGGAGAGGAACCCGAGCAGATGCTGGGGACCTGCTCCTGACACCTTAGCATGCCTTCAGAGCTCTCGGAGCTTCCGCTATCTCGCCCGTCCCCTTTGCAAAGGGGAAATTGGTTCTGCATCGTGTATCATAGCCTCCCAGCTGGAAGAGTGCAATTACGGATTGCTGGAGTCCACCACGGATGACGGGTTCTTTCACCCCCACTCCCTGTCAGGAATATGTAACTCGTAACGACCACATATCGGTGTCGTATGTGGGGTCCTTCTCTGTGCCCTTCCCCCGCCCCTTCATGTACCAACTCAGTATTGTCATGAAGCTATTTTTGAAATGTTACATCGATAGGATGTGCTAGAGGAGATGACAGGGTGAGGAGGCATGATCCTGCCTCCCCGGAGTTCACAGACTACATAGCACAGTCACCTTAGCTAGCAGACACAGCAGATATGGAATACTTAACATGGGGAATGGTGTGGTATTTATGAACTCATTTAATCTCCACAACCATGTTTCAAAACAGGAATCTCACCCATGATTTAAAGAGGAGAAAGTGGCCTTAAAGGCAGCTGAATAAATCCCTCAAGGATACATAACTAATGAGTAAAAAACTAGAATTAAAAAACAGAACTATGACTCCATACCCTGATTCCCAAAGCTAGTGATGTACTGGCTTATCATGAACCCCCAAAGTAACTGATCACAATTTTAAGGGCGATGCTCAGAAAATACAGATGGGGTAAGACAGCCCTGTGAAAGGGCAAACAAGTGAGACTTTATCAACTGTCATAGGACTCTGGCTACAGTTTATCTGGGTTTAAAGTTATTTATAGAGAGAACAAGGTCTGCTTCCAGACCTTATTATAAAGAAAAGGCCCTACATAAAGAACACAGTTCTCTTTCTCTCCCTTCCTCCTCTCCCTCTGTACTTAACTCTCCCATCCACCCTGTTTGTAATTGGGGCTAAAGTCTTACTATATAAACCAGGAAGATCAGTAAATCATTGTATAGTCCAGGCCTGACCAAAACTAACAAAGCAGCTTCAGCCTCCCTAGTGCTAGGATTATAGGCACCCACTAACTCCATGATCTAGGAAATGAACTCTCTACAGCAAAGACAGTACTTTCACTCACCTGTTTACCCTGTGTACAATTGTTGAATATGGAACCATTTCCATTTCTTGTCAGCAGTGAGTGGATAAACTATGGTATATTTACACAGTAGAATAGTAGTCTGCTCTAAAAATGGATTCCTGTCATTTTGCAGCAACCTGGATGGGACTGCAAGACAACATCTACTTTAAGAGAAATGTCAGCCACAAAAAGACAAATATCACATATTCTTGCCAAGCTGGTGAAACTAATGTCAACCTCGTCAAAAGCACTGACTGGAAGAGTGGTTATTAGAAGTGAGGGAAGAAGGAATTTTTAAAAAGAGAAATTTTTAAGGAATGGAAATGATGGTGAGGGAAGAAGAGCAGGGACAGGGTAGAAGATGTGAAGAACGCACGATGAATGCTCAGGTCGGAGTATCAAGATCAACCTCATTGGTGTTTTTATATAATTAATATGTAATTTTAAAAAGACAAAATAAGAATTATTGGCAATAATAAAAACAATATTATGAAGTTTGGCGGAGGAAGGAACATTTGAATAGTACCCAGAATGACCACAAAATACTTCTGAGAAAGAAGGAGAAATCGAATGTGTGTAACACGTTTGGAAAGTAACATGCTCTGTTTTTTATTATTATTATTATTATTATTATTATTATTATTATTATATTTATTTACATTCTAAAAGTTGCCCATTCTCAGACCCCCATCTCAGAGTTTTTCACCCCATACCCCCTGTTTGCCTCTGAAAGGGTGCTCCCTTGTCTACACACTCACCCCACCTCCCCCTTCAGCATCTCTCTTCCTGGAGCATCAAGTTCCCACAGGATTAAACACATCCTCTCCCACTGAGGCCGGGGGCCATGAACCAGCTCATATATGCTCCTTGGTTTTTGGTTTAGTCTCTGGGAGCTCTGAATGTCCTGTCACACTGTTGTTCTTCCTATGGGATTGCAATCCCCTTTAACTACTTCAGTCCTTCCTCTAATTCTTCCATACTGGCATTCTGTTCTTTCATAGAGTTGACCCATGGAGTGTGTGTGTGTGTGTGTGTGTGTGTGTGTGTGTGTGTGTGTCTGAGAGAGAGAGAGAGAGAGAGAGAGAGAGAGAGAGAGAGAGAGAGAGAGAGGATGGCCAAAGATAGCACAATAAATATTGGAAAACATCAATAACAAAATCCTTGTAGAGAACATCAAACACTAAAGCAGTTCTTCATATCTCCATTCTTTTGTTGTTGTTTGTTTTTAGGGGTGTATTACTTTTGCTTCTCTCCAAATATATTCAAGAACATAGCACTGTAACCCAGCACACAGTGTTCTACAGCTGGCTAAGTGCTCTGTTTACCCTTAGTGTGAGTGAGCGCCCCTCTGTCTACAGCTCAGGAGTAAAGCAGATGTGGCCCACTTGAGTGACTCGTCGGAACTTTTGCCTTTTCTGATGTCCTCGTTTTGGGCCCAGACTATAATAAATAAAAAAAGAAGTGTCTCTTACCATCAATTTGGATAAGAACATGCTTTCAAATTCTTCCGGTGAAGAGGAATTAATAGCATACATACAAATACATACTTACAGATGTATATGACAGAATCAGAATACTTAGTTCTACAATTATGGTACATATCAGTTTGAAACATGTCTCTACTACCCACAATTAAAAGTACAGTAATGAGCCGGGTGTGGTGGCGCATGCCTGTAATCTCAGCACTTGGGAGGCAGAGGCAGGCGGATTTCTGAGTTCGAGGCCAGCCTGGTCTACAGAGTGAGTTCCAGGACAGTCAGGACTACACAGAGAAACCCTGTCTCCAAAAACCAAAAAAAAAAAAAAGTACAATAATAAGTAAATCAATCCTTTGTCCATAGATTCTTTCCTGGGAATGGCACTAAACATGCAATGGATTCAGGGGTCAAGAAATAACAACTTAGTGCTGTTGTTTCCTCTGGTCTTTTACCAGAGAGTTAACTCTACCCTCAGTGACTCTGTTCTCTCACCCCCAAGTAGATACAAACCCCCATCTACCTGTGTTAACAAATGGATTGCCATCGATCCTTTGAAACCATTGTTTGACTATTTTGCAATTATTGATGTGGTATTGATTCTTATTTTAACACTTCTGTTTATCCACGTGGCATGAGACATACTAGATAATTATATAGACACAATTATATGCAACTGCTTGCTTAGCCTTCTACCAGGAATACTGTGGTTGTGGCTTTAATAAAAATGATAAAAATCATCTTATACTGACCACTCAAAGCCAGGTAAAGGGTTATTAGTACCAGTCTTCAGTGAAGAATAATACTCCACATCCTTTTGCCATGGTTTGCAAGTTGCAAGTTTATTTTTTTAGAAGTTTATCAGACTCAGTTCTTTCTTATTTGCTACTTTATTTACATTTCAGATGTTATCCCCTTCCTGGGTTCCCGTCCATAAATCCCCTCCCCCCTCCCCCTTCCCCTGCTTCTATGAGGGAATACCTCCACCCACCCATCTACTCCTACCTCACCACCCTAGCATTCTCCTACACTAGGGCAGTGAGCCTCCACAGGACCAAGGGCCTCTCCTCCATTGATACCAGATAAGGCCATCCTCTGCTACATATCCAGCTGATGCCATGGGTCCCTCCATGTGTACTTTTTTGGTTGATGGTTTAGTCCCTGGGAGCTCCCAGGGGAAGGGGGGGGTGTGTCTGGTTGGTTGATATTGTTGATCTACCTTCAGTTGCAAACCCCTTCAGTTCCTTGAGTCCTTCCCCTAAGTCCTCCAATGGGGTCCCCCTGCTCAGTCTGATGTGTGGCTGTGAGCATATGCCTTTATATTTGTCAAGCTCTGGCAGAGCCTCTCAGGAGAGCCGTACCAGGCTCCTGTCGGCAGTGTTTCTTGGCTCACTTCTTTTTTTTTTTTTTTTTTTTTTTTTTTTTTTTGGTTTTTTGAGACAGGGTTTCTCTGTTTAGTCCTGGCTGTCCTGGAACTCACTCTGTAGACCAGGCTGGCCTTGAACTCAGAAATCTGCCTGCCTCTGCCTCCCAAGTGCTGGGATTACAGGCGTACGCCACCACGCCCGGCTTGGCTCACTTCTTAATCAACCTAACTAACCATTTTATTTCAGACATGTACTAGTCATATTTTGGCATATTTTGGTAAACACCAAATATTTCCCAATATTTAAATATTTATTTTGCTAGAACTACATAGAGAAATAGTTTCCTCTTTTTGTTATAAATTGAATGCTTGAACACTATGCTAGCTCCTACGCTCTCACACATTACTATGGTGGACTCTGCTGGGAGTAGCCATCGTTCCTGCTACCATTTATGCCTTGCTTCCCTCTTGCGCTGAATAAAGTTTTAAAATTACTATTTAAACCCATTGCACTAGCCTGATTTTTAAAGTAAAGGTCATTCTTTTCCTTAGATGTATGTCATCAAAATAATTTATCTGCCTAGTTGCTATGCCTGCTGCCTTAGTACTCTTCAATTTAGCACCATCTGCAAATTTCATTAACATATTGTTTACCCTCATTTCTAGGTGATTAATGTGGATATTAAACATGACTATAGCTAACATCAATCCCTGTATGCTTTGGTTGGATATTTCTTCGAAATAGAATAACATTTTTATCATTATTTCTAATTTGTATTCCCATCAATTTTCTTTGCTGATGCCATGAAAAAGTTGCATGCAACTTAATTTTAACTTTTAAGTGTCTCTGTCTGAGATTACTAAAATCAAATACGTTCTGCCTGCTGCATCTTTCACATTTATTTATGGTTTCTTTTTTTAAATTGAGAACAACCCCATTTTGACCCGTAAATTTAATTGATAATTCCAAGTTGTCTTTGAACAGTGACACAATCATCCTGGAGAGGTTCAAAGGTCTACTGCAGCTGAAGTCTGCTTGTGAATTTTTTTTTATAGTGCCTCCACGGAATTCAGTTGGTTTTCCCATAATTTTACATGCCTTCTAATTTTAATATTTGCTTAAAGTGTGATATTTTCTGGAGTGTGTATAAGAAAAAAGGGTTTTGTTTTGTTTTAAGTAAATAGGCGATTAATAAATGTTTTCCTTGTCTCTCTAGTTAGGGACAGATAAAACATAGTGACCAACACCAACTCCAATTAGAAAGGATTTACTTCATCTTACTGCTCTCAGGTCACACTCCATCATGAAGAGAAAAGTCAGGGCAGGAACTCTAGGCAGGAACCTGGAGACAGGAACGAAAGCAGAAACCATAGAGGAGCGATGGTTACTGACTCCCTCCCCATGGCTTGCCCAGCTTTTTTGCTTTCTTTCTTTTTTTTTCCAGCTTGCTTTCTTATAGCACCTCCCAAGGGGTGGTCCAACTCACAGTGAGCTGAGTCCTCTGATATCAATTATTAATAATGCGAATGGCCCACAGACTTGCCTATAGGCAATCTGACGGAGGTAGTGTTTCCTCAGATGGAGTTATTTTTGTGTTAAGTTGAAAGAAACAACACAGGATGTTCTCCTGCAATGTACAGATTAAACTAATCTAATCACTAATAGCATCTAAATGATTGTTCACGGTAAAAATGTCTTTTTCGTTGTTACTAGGATGTTCTCAACACAGTCCTTGAGTCACATGTTTTTTGAAGTAACTTTTGTTACATATATTTTTTTACTTAAAACCTCTTACTTCCTAAGAAATGCTTCCCATTGCAAATGGGGCAATCAGACATGGCAGTAATTTTCCCATATCCCACCCTCTCTCTACAAATAGATTGGGATAATTAATCACATTCATCATCTGCTGTGTGAGTAAAAACAAAACCTAGTTGTCAATGGGAGCAAACATGCCAGGAGAAGGAAACCACGCAAGGAGCCCACACCCAGACAGGAAGAACTGATGCCGAGTCTTCATGGAGATGGCAGAGTAAAAAATCTATACCATGAAGCTCATCACTAGGAATATACACAAAGGCCCATTCTTTCTCTGTAAATCATCCTGAAGACAGAAGGCCAAAGCATTCCTGAGTAGTTATTGAGCATACATCCTGCAAACTTAAGAAGGAATGCATTTGCTTAGACTTTCTTAGGTTACTTTGATTTAAAATCCACCTTTTTGATGAAAAATTAATTATTTTATTTTACTTTTTGGTGTGTGTGTGTGTGTGTGTGTGTGTGTGTGTGTGTGTGCTCTGTAGAGATTGGTGACAACTTCTGAGAGTTGGCACTTTTCATCAACTTTGTGGTTAGGAGAAAAAATTCCTCAATTGTGGGTCCTCAGGATTGAGTGGTGAACACTTTACCTTGGAAGTTATCTGGCTATTTTCAATCTTGATGCATAAACCATGGATTCTAGAAATCTATTAAATGCATGTCCATAACCATCCTAAGACCACAGAAGTTGGTGAGTCACATCCCAGCAATGGCCTTTGCCCTTAACTATGGCTGCTACTGTCAGTAATGAAGGGGAACAGGTGCAGATGATTTTTACAGGCATGCTTAAGATAGAATATCATGAGAGTTGGAAGGGGAGTGGATGGATGGACATGACCAAAACATACTATATACATGGATGGAAACTTCAAAAAAGAAAAGAAAACAAAGCTGAATCAAAAGTCGATAATTTGGGGGGAAATTAGAGGACAAAGTTTCACAAAAGATAAATGGTCACCAATGTGATCAGCATCAGGAAAATTAAATGTCATAGTACTCATTTTAGATAGATACTCTTCTATGCTATAGGGGATTAATCTGAGGTTGTTGCTGAAGAAATACATTTAAAAAGAAGAAAAAGAAATGTATCACATAAGCAATTTCTGACACAACTTAACGGATCATCATTTCATCTATATCGGAATCTCAATATGGAAACATTTTAGCCCAAATGTTCTAAAAAATATGTTCTATCAAAAATCTATCTACCATCTATCATCTATTACATACCTATCAATCTATTACATACCTATCTATCCATCAGTTATCTATTTATGTTTTATAAACCTATTACCCATGTATTATCTACCTATCAACCACCTATTTATTATCTATCTATATCCAACCATCAATCTATCTGTCAAACTATCTATCATCATTTATTATTTGTCATTTATATATCTATGTGATAAGAATATAGAGGTGGAAGAAATCTTCCAGTAGGTCCTGATCGGAGACATAAATTTTACTTTGCACACTATTCTAGATGAAATTTTCTTTCATAGAAGTATGGTTTACCTTACTAGGGAAGATCATAGTGAATTTGTTACTGTACATAGAGTCAAAGAGTTTAGTTATGCAATGTTGTCATGGCATGTGAACAACAAAACAGGTGGTAATCATCCATGCAGGCAATCCTAAGACACAGAATACTATAGAAAGAATGGGTAAGACCCACACTGTGCTTTTGCACACTGAATATAAGACCACAATGTCTAGAGCTTTACTTGGCTGGAATTCATACCATACTTGCCAGCTGTTTGACCCTAGAGACTTCCTTAATCTAACTGCAATGCAGGATTTCTCTTAATCAATTGAAGATGGTTATACTGGTTTTGAAATGTTGTTGCTATGATTTGCCACATAATGCAGAATCTAACATACAGTGAGAGTTCACTGAGCGATAACTATCCACACGACTGATGCTTACCCTTAACATGTCTCCTGAGGTGATTTGTTGGAATGACTTGTAAAAACTTCAGATTAATTTAAAAGTCAAATTAAGTATTTGTTATCAATCTTAGTGCACCAACAGAAAGCAGGAGGTTATTGACTCCTCTTTAACAAAACTGAAAGGTGAACCCTTTTACCTGTAACAAGGTCAAGCTGACATGCTAACTAATGGTATGTAAAATGTAAATAATGAGATCATATAGACATGCTTGCTTTTGTATACTGTATTCCCAACTCCCACCCTAGCCTGGGCTCTCTTGTCCACCATGGAAAGTTCTGCTCATGCAGGGGTATTCCCTAGGCCCCTGAGTCAACTGTTTACATTAGATTATATCTAATTGCAGACCCTAGCAGGAGACACAAAGCAAGAGATGAGTAGAGCCAAAACAGAGTAAGGAGAGAAGACAATTTATTTCCAGAATCTGAACCCTCTTCTCTTTCTGTCTTTGACTATTTTTTTTTCAGGAATAGCCACATCTTTTAATGTTTCCAGCACCATGCCTGAGGCTCCCCAGAGACTTATCTGGTTCGAATATAAAATTTACAGCTTATCTATACTCAGTGTCTGGTCCCCAGCTGATTGTGCAATTTTACCAAGTCCCAAACTAGGAAATAACCACCTTTTGTCATGTTTTTCAGGGAAAGGCTAAAAAACCTAACACTAAGTAGTTTGGAGCTATTGTATAAATAGATCTGTAGTCAACAACAAGCTAAAATTGAAAATTAACTATTACTGAGCTCCTGAATTTATACATATCATATTTTAAGAAATATTTTCCAAGTGCAGCCATGGTGTTACTCACCAAAGTAACCCCCAAATCAGAAAGAGTAGCTACTTAACTTAATCTAATATCTACTTAAGTAGAGAGCAAACATTTAAAAAATGCCATCTTTACTACAATTCAGAGTGGCGTAATCTAATCGAGGGTCATCTGATTTCAGTTCTGAAAGCCAAGGCTTAGATTCTGATGAATGTCCTCAAGGTCACATAGATGTGAGGAGATTTCAATAAAATCAATAGCAGATTTTCTGGGCACCCATAAATCTTCCTGGCATATGGAATATATAAAATGCTTATGTTCAAATATGTTATTTGTTAGTAAAAAAAGAACAGAGTTATAGAGCACTGAAGAATATGCTAGGATGGTAAGCAAAACTTTACTTTCTACTATATACGGTTATAGAGTAGTTGCTCTACTAGTTTTCTTTTTTGGTCATGTGACAAGGCCATGTTTTCCTATTTGTCTAACACATGTGTTAAGGAAATGAGTATTTCAAAGAATAGCTGTACAACATGATGAGGGAAGGTTGATAAGAATCATCTTTGACCTCTGTCAGCTAACAGAGACTGGAAGGATACAACATATTTGTAATTCTTTTTTTAAAGAGTTATTTATTTATTTACTATATATGAGTACACTAGCTCTCTTCAGACACACCAGAAGAAGAGGGTGCCAGATCTCATTATGAATGGTTGTGAGCCACCATGCGGTTGCTGGAATTTGAACTCAGGACCTTCAGAAGAGCAGTTGGTGCTCTTAACCGCTAAGCCATCTCTCCAGCCCCCTGAAGTTCTTTTAAAATGTATAATAACCGACAGACATGCAAGCTGTTTGTGAACAACAAACCCCAGAAAACAGAAACCTATAAAATACTTGCAAATAAAAACCAACTTTATCAAAACATTTTATAACTGCCCAGCATTCATAATTTCATAATGCTATAAAAATATTCAGTATTTCTATTAGAAGAAATGACACACTAAATTTACTAGTACCAATATTTCTGTGTATAAAGCACACTTCCAAGTGTTCTGCACATGATGCCTTGCTTAATATAATGAATGTGCCTTGTGGTGGTTGCATAGGAATGTTCCTCATTGGCTCACATATTTGAATCTGAATGCTTAGTAATCAGGGAGAAGCACTATTTTTGAAGGATCAGGAGGTATGGCTTTGTTGGTGTAGGTGTGGTTTTGTTGGAGAAAGTGTGTCACTGGAGTGGGGCTTGGGGATTTTAGAAGCCCACGCTAGGCCCAGTGGCTCTTGCTTTTCTAGCTGCCTATGGATCCAGATGTAGAATTCTGAGCTACTTCTCCAACACCATGTCTGCCTGCCTGCCACCATTCTCCCTGACAGGTTGACAATGGTCTAAACCTCAGAAAATGTAAGCCAGCCCCAATTAAATGTTTTCCTTTATAAAAGTTGCTCTGGTCATGGTTTTTCTGACAGCAAGAGAATACTGACTAAGGCATCTCCTGAGAAAAAAGAAAATTCACCCCTGATTTGAGAGGAGGAATCTGAGGAAAGAAGAGGCCAGATAAAGATGAATGTGACATCACCAATATTGTAAGTGACAGAGCTGTGATCCGAACTGAGGTAGTACTCATAGATTTGTGGCACATGCCTATAATCCCAACTCCTCAGGAGCTAAGAATAGGGGAGAAAGGTAGATTATAGGACATTGACATAGAGAGAGACCCTATGCCAAAATAAAAAAGATCTAGGACTGTGGCTTTTGATAAAGTGCTTTCCTAGCCCATGTGAAGTCCTGAATTTAGCCTGAAATGTTAGATAAGACCCAAATATACCATATGGATACAGTCATGAGATCTCAGTTCCAAACTTTGAGGCATCACTGCCTCTCTGCAGACAACTTGAAGTGCTTGCTGTGTACAAAGCATCAAATGGTATTACCACTTTGCTGAAGTGGCTTGGAAATTAACTGGAGGCCCACAGCTTATTATTTCTACTTATAAATAAGTATTAGCACATATTTAATTTAATGCTATACCATCTCTCAAACATTGACTTACTCTTGTTGAGAACTGGAAAAGGAGATGAATTATTTTTATGTTTAGTATATTCTAAGCAGAAAAAGAATATATTTTGAGTACTATACATTGACAGTTCACTGAGATGGATTCTGTTAGCATCCTCATCTTAAAAAACTGCACACTATACCAACCCATGTAGCTGAAGGGCTGTACTCAAGCTGTATACTCTGTCAGGTACCATCATCAGCATTAATATCACAATAAAAGTATATTCATAAAGGAAGACACAGGGGCCAACCCAATCCCAGTGAGTCAGAACTCTTGGAAAATTTTTATATCAGTCAACTTTCTGGATGACTGTCATTCATACTAAAATGTAAGATGCACCTAACTGGTGTGAGTTTTGTGACATCTGTAAGGTCTGTGTAGCATTATACCTCCTGTTCTTGCTAGTGCTGTGACCTAGGCTAGTTAGAAAAGCCCCAGGAAGGAATTAAAGATAAACTCTCTTCCTTGAAAGATTAGTGAAATGTGGATAAGTCAAGGGATGGATGGAACCACAGGGGTGTTTTCTGAATAAGTCACTCACAGCAGTGCCTACACTTACCTCCCCTTTATATTTATAATAATTTCAAACCACACAGCCACTCCTGCATTTACCTTCCTGTTATATTTATAATAATTTCATCCCAAAACTCTTTCAGAGACTCAGTTTTAGTTCTGTGAATTCCCCCATGATAAAAAGAGGGATCATCTGCAACAAGTGAGCCATTCCTGGAGAGGCTTCTATGAAATATTCTGCCAACAATTCCCATCACCAATTAACTGTGATCTTTAGCTTTATTTGGATCGTGATCAATGGCAGAGTAGCCATAAGATCAGAGGAAAACATAACAGATGTATAGGAAAAAGTAAATGCAATATAAGAAAAATAAAACAAAACAAAACAAAAACCCACCCTCATCTCTGGGCCTTTTGTAGAGCTTCTCTTTTTATCCTTTATATATTTGTCAGTTGTTTCTATTGATGAGTTTTTTGAAGAGTCCTTTTATTTGAAAAGAGAACCATGTAGCACAGACTGACCTCCACTTACCACATACCCAAGTTCTTAGATACTGTTCTATTATTGTGGTAAGACATAATGACCAATATGACACAAAAGTATCAATTTGGAGCTTACAGCCCCTGTGGGTTAGAGGCCATGACTATCAAAATGGAATCATGGTAGGAGGCAGGAAGGCAAGGTGCTGGAGCAAGAGCTGAGTGCTTATATCATGATCACAAGCAAGAGACAGAGAGAGCTAATTGGGAATGGCATCCTAGAATGGCTTTTGCATCCTAAGTCCATCTTCAGTGACTCACATCCTCCAACAAAGGTATACTTCCTAATCCTTCCCAAACAGTTCCACCAACAAAACCTTCAAATATATGAGCATATGGGAGCCATTTTTTAGTCAAACTACCATACCAAAGATTGCCTTAACCATTTGATCCTCTTGCTTCTCCTTCCTGAGTGTATTTGTGAGAATTCTGGAATTTCTTCTCTAGGTAATCAGAGTAAGACTATACTCTAAGGCTGCAAAGCTGACCATGCTCTTTCAGTCATCATAATGGCTCAGGCAAGGAAGCTTGAAAGAGTGAAAATTTGAAGGAAAACTATAGGGTTCATTCCAGATGCTCAGAGGGCTTTTTAGGGGAGTCATGAGTTTTTTGTTTGTGTATGTGTTTTATTTCATTTTTTCCCCACAGGACTAAAAGCTGGGGTAGTGAGGAAGAAGATGTACAAAAGTAGAAGAAAGTTCTTGGACTGCTAATTACTTCCCAAACCCCTCCCTCTTCTGTTTTCTAATTACAAGAAAGTACATAGGACCAAATTATCTATCACAGTAATGGAGGAGGTTTGTGGACAATGAACTAATAACTTGGATAAAGATAATGCCTACCACCTTTGAGAAATAACAAGGTTCTTTATGTTTCTTGTGAAAAAGCACTATTGAAATGCACATCATGTGTATAGACATGTCTCATAAATCTCTTCTATGTTCAATCACCATGCCATGAGCTTTGAAGCATTCTGTGCCATTTCTTTGTAGTAAAGTACTAATTCTAGGTAATAAAGGCAACTTATCTCTCAAAGGACAAAACTGTTGTAAAAAAATTGCACAGTGGGCTCCTTCTGTAGACAGAAAAGCTCTTCCTTAGACATCAGGTCACTTTCTAAAGTCTCTGTCTTCCTTTGCTTTGACCTCTTCCCTTTCTGTTCCTCTCCTTACTCCAAGAGAGTATGAAAAATACTTGTTGATATCCCTAAATAGAACAATAATATTAATATTAAATATCACCTTTCCATAAGGTGGCTTAAAGTGTGAAATGAAGCTACTGCATAAATATAATTTATAAAGAATTACACAGTACTACATTTTAGTGGTTATAATATTTCCACTTCTGGCTTCATAAAATTTAAAATTTAAGTCATATCATATTGAATTCCTAATAAAATATTTGGGTTTTAACTTCTAGCACCCTTAAAGATTTAAAGCAAGGTCATGACCAGTTAGAATTGGATTTTAGTAATAACAGATTTCGTTATTTCTAAATAGAGGATTGATTTAGGGTCTTTAAAGAATTAATTAATTGTATAAATATACCACATTTTCTGTATCCATTCCTCCATTGAGGAATATCTGGGCTCCTTCTAACTTCTGGCTATTATAAATAAGGCTGCTATGAACATAATGGAGCATGTGTCCTTATTGTATGCAGGGGAATCCTCTGAGTATATGCCCAGGAGTGGTATGACAGGGTCCTCTGGAAGTGTCATGCCCAATTTTCCGAGGAACCGCCAGACTGATTTCCAGAGCGGTTGTACCATCTTGCAGTCCCACCAACAGTGGAGGAGTGTTCCTCTTTCTCCACATCCTCGCCAGCACCTGTTGTCTCTTGAGTTTTTAATCTTAGCCATTTGAATGGTGTGAGGTGGAATCTCAGGGTTGTTTTGATTTGCATTTCCCTGATGACTAATGGTGTTGAACATCTCTTAAGGTGCTTCTCGGCCATCCGAATTTCTTCAGGTGAAAATTCTTTGTTTAGCTCTGTACCCTATTTATTGATAGGGTTATTTGGTTCTTTGGGGTCTAACTTCTTGAATTCTTTGTATATATTGGATATTAGCCCCCTGTTGGATGTGGGGTTGGTGAAGATCTTTTCCCAATTTGTTGATGGCTGTTTTGTCCTTCTGACAGTGTCCTTTGCCTTACAGAAACTTTGTAATTTTATGAGATCCCATTTGACAATTATTGATCTTAGAGCATAAGCTATTGGTGTTGGGTTCAGAAACTTTCCCCCTGTGCCCATGTCCTCCAGGGTCTTCCCCAGTTTCTTTTCTATTAGGTTCAGTGTGTCTGGTTTTATGTGGAGGTCCTTGATCCACTTGGAGTTGGTCTTAGTACAAGGAGATAAGAGTGGGTCAATTCACATTCTTCTGCATGTTGACCTCCAGTTGAACCAGCACCATTTGTTGAAAAGGCTATCTTTTTTCCACTGGATGGTTGTAGCTCCTTTATCAAAGATCAAGTGACCATAAGTCTTTGGGTTCATTTCTGGGTCTTCAATTCTATTCCACTCATCTACTTGTCTGTTGCTGTATCAGTACCATGCAGTTTTTAACACAATTGCTCTGTAGTACTGTTTGAGGTATATTTATACAATGGAATACTACTCAGCAATTAAAAATAATGAATTAATGCAATTTGTAGGCAAATGGTTGGATCTGGAAAATATCCTAAGTGAGTTAACCCAATCACAAAAGAATACACATGAAATGCAATCACTGATAAGTGGATATTAATGAGCCCAGAAGCTCTGAATACCCAAGGCATAATTAGCAAATGAAAAGATTCCCAAGAAGTAGGAAGGAGAGAACCCTGGTCCTGAAAAGACTGGATCCAGTTTTTTTAGGAGAGTACCAGAACAGAAAAAGGCAGGGGTGGGAGGGATGATGGGGGAATAGGTGGGAGGTGGGGGGGATGGGGGAAGAGGACTTATGGGACATAGGGTGAAGGGGAAACTGGAAAAGGGGAAAAGCCTTTGGAATGTAAACAAAGAATATAGAAAATAAAAAAAGAAAAGAAAAAATAATTAGTTAATTAATTAGTATTGGTGTTTTGATTGCATGTAGGATCATTTGAGGTTGTCAGGTTTCCTGGACCTGGAATTATAGACAGTTGTGAGCTGCCATGTAAGTGCTGAGAATTAAGCATGGGGTCCTTTTGAAGAGCAGCCAGGGTGCCTCACTGCTCAGTCATCTTTCCTGCCACTAACTTACAATCTTTTTACACAATCTAAGATACTTGACTGAAAAGCTGAGTTACAGTCATAAAAATGGAAAGGAAGAGACAATTTAATGTGGCATTCATAATACTGAAATTGATAGTTGTGTTTGCACACACATACATATCTGTGTCTGTCTGTCTGTCTGAGTATATGCCATGTATATGAATACTCTTAGAAGCCAGAAGAGGATATTGGTTCTCCTTGAACTGATGCTATAGGTGCTCATGAACTGCTGCTGTAGGTACTGGGAACCAACTAATGCTCTAAGAAAGAATAGTTAGTACTTTTAACCTTTGAATCTTCTCTTTGTCCATTTTTACTTTTGGAGACAGGTTCCTTCACTAAACTTGAAGGTGATTTATTAAGCTATGTCATCTGGCCAATAAGCTTCGGGGATCTTCCTATCTACATCTACTACCCAGAAGTGGGATTACAAGCAGATGCTACTATGTTTGACCTTTTATGTAGGTTCTGGGGAATAGAAACTCAAATGTACTTGTTTAAGAGGCAAGACTTATACACTGAGATATGTCCCCTGCTCTAAAACCATTAGTTATTGATAACTATATTATGGCAATGGAAAAAAAAGATTCAGAGATGACTTTGTATTTTGGAACCCACATCTTAGGGAACACTGAGTACCTCCAAATTTTTATCTCAAATCAAAGCTAAACTTCTGGGTTTGCCTTGGGAATATGCAGCTTTCTATATGTAACTGAAAAGAATCTTTTAGTGACTTCAATGTGTGCCCAAGAATTTGGAACACATATACTACAGAAAACGCAAAATTTTTTTTGCAGTCTGACAATCTGCTACCAATCTTATTTATTAGAATAAGGGCCTGGCAGAGTCCTGAAATACGAAGATGTTCTTTTGTCCTTGGTTTCTGGTTGGAATAGTGATCGCTGTAAGTCTAACTCATTTTCCTTACTCAGTTTTTTTGCCTTTTTGCTGTTGTGTTATTATCCACCATATCTTAGCTTACTGGTGTCCATATCTTACCTTCCTATAGATATACTGTACATATGTACAGAGAGTATGTTATTCTGAAATAAACTTAACCAAAAATGTTAAACAGAAGAAATGATTAATGATTTGGGAGAATGTAATTACACACGTATAGACATACATGTGTGTGTACAGTGTATATATGTGTGTGTGCCTATGGTTTATCCAACATGAATACTCTGGCTTCTTTTTTTTTTCAAAAAGGAATAAAGAATTCTGCTTATTCTCAAAGAAAGTGATCATTATCTGATCTCAAGAAAACAGGGCATTGTCCATAAACATTTTCATCTTTCCTAAAGTAAGCAGTTTTATTTTACTCTATACTTTCTGTAAGAAAAGAAAATCTTAAGCACTACTAAGGAAAATATGAAATTTTATGCTGAGATTTCTATGAATTTACATTTCAGGAAACATCCTTAGGAGACTTCAACTCCTTCTTTTGAAAGGTTAGAAGGGACCCTTTCACTGGTGTGTCTCCAGCCTCATGTTCTGACATGAGTACCACAGCTTCCACTCAGGTACAGGCTTCTATGATATAGCACGCATTTGAGCCTTCCAGTGCTGGCTGGGATAGGTCCCTAAGAGAGATGACTGAATTATTAATAATGAATAGATTAAACATACAATCCCAAATGGAAGAATACTGCTAATGCTTTCTAAAATTGCAAATATTTCTAAGATGATATTGCTAAATTTCATACATATATGATTAAAATGAAATTTGTCTTTAAAGGTAAAAATAATCAATACATGGTATAACAACTGAAAATATTAATTACCTTTAAAACTTGATTATTCTTATATTGAGCTGAAGGGGTTTGCAACCCCATAGGAAGATCAACAATATCAACCAACCAGAGCTCCCAGGGACTAAACCACCAACCAAAGAGTACACATGAAGTGACACATAGCTCCAACCACCTATGTAAAAGGGGATGGCCTTGTTGGGCATCAGTGGAAGGAGAAGCCCTTGATCCTGTGAAGGCTCAATGCCCCAGTGTAGGAAAATGCCAGGGCAGGGAGGCAGGAGTGGATAGGTGGGTGGGGGAGTACCTTGATAGATGCAGAGGAGGGGGGATGTGATAGGGAGTTTTCATAGGGGAAACCAGGAAAGGGGATAGCATTTACAATGTAAATAAAGTATCCAATAAAAAAACTCGATTATTTTGTGATATAATTTAAATCAGAATTTAAAATAAAATGTGCTTGGTTTTTATAAAATGAACATTAGTAGATTGTTAAACATCATAATAGACAAGATGAGATGGCAGCTAGCTTACTAGTGGTTGGCTATATCATGATATTACACATGCAGATGCTAAGTCTTCTCTATACACCATTTCTTATTGACTTGAGGGCAACCCATGATACAGTCTGTAAGTATCCATGTCCAAAGATGATGG
The DNA here is from genome assembly GCA_964023405.1 of Apodemus agrarius. NCBI lineage: Eukaryota > Metazoa > Chordata > Mammalia > Rodentia > Muridae > Apodemus > Apodemus agrarius. Next base: position 27,431,123 of record OZ030007.1, read on the forward strand.
ATAACAAGACAAAAATTATCTTAAACAATGAAACTAATAGGTAGACTTTTATACTAAAAAGATGTTGATAATTCAAGAAACCAGGATGAGTATTAGAGGATCCACTAAGAATCTACTATGACTTCTATGTACTATAAAATAAGAGAGCTTTTGCTCCCTGGATTTTTTAATTATGATAGTAGACATTTCATATTGCCTTATTGTTTTTTGCTTTTTTTTCACTTATTATTTGACCATTTGTTTAGAACCTATTTATTGAGTGCCAGATACTTGGTTGGATGAAAGGATTTAAGATCAGTTGTAGAGCAAGTGGGACTTCACTCAATGGGGAAAGATTAAACAGAACACCCTTAGAAGGCCTAGTCATATCTAAGACACCTGAGGCATTTACCACTGGGCAACTGGCAAACTTTACAATTCCTATGTTGTCCAAAGGTTGCTTGGTTATTACACTGATACACTGAAAGGAAGCCATCCTATATCCTGCCTTTTTTACTTAAGATTGTTTTATATAGAGACATGAAATCCCAAGTTCCTAGGTACTGCAGCAAAGATGAACAAATTTCTCCAGGCTTTTGGACTAGCCAAGAGATGGTCCCAACTTTCCTGGGCATTCACATGTAACATGTATTTGTCCCTCATTATCACCAGGTAACCTGCACAGAGCCTCTTGGATCATGGAGTTCAGTGGAAATGAATGAGTAACATTGCTCACTCATTTTCAACTGCAGGGAATAACTGAATAGCCTTTTCTAAGTGCCACCATTGCTCTACTCTTTAGGGAGCAACTGGGTTTCCATGCCCATTTTTTTGTGCCCAAAGGGAATAGTTAAACATCCTGATTTTAGAAAGTCAGCTTACTGCAGTTCTTAGAAATAGAGGCTCAGATCAGTACTCTACATTTGGGCCCCATAAAGCAGCTAAACATCCTAAAAGAAGTTTGGCTTCTGGGAGCTCCATCAAGTCATCTATGTAGCCCTAAAGGAATGTTGTATAGAGACTGTATATGATCCAAGAGGCTCTGTGCAGGTTACCTGGTGATAATGAGGGACAGATACATTTTACATGTGAATGCCCAGGAAAGTTGGGACCATCTCTTGGCTAGTCCAAAAGCCTGGAGAAATTTGTTCATCTTTGCTGCAGTACCTAGGAACTTGGGATTTCATGTCTCTATACAACTGAACACTTCTTGAGTGTCTCAGCTTCTTTGTAGACAAGTGCACAACTCCATTGTTAGACATGCCATGATACACTAATCTTAGTGGATAGTGCTACTATCACATGATGCAGAAAAATTTGCAGATAAACCCCACCCATAACTGGACATGTACACCTTGGGCTGCCAATGAATTTGCTTCCAGCTGGGAGTTACATCTCAGGCAATGATATAATTTCAGAATTGCAGAGTCTAAATGATTAAAATATCTGTAGATATAAATAAAGAAGCCATACAGATGTTATACTTAAAATGCTTACCTTGCTCCAAAGGCAATGCCACACATCCATGCAGTATTCAGGACAAATCTCTAGGAAGGCCTTTTACAAACAGACAAACAAACAAACAAACAATTCTTGATAAAACTTAGAGAGAAACTTATCTACAAGATACAAAAATATTAATATAAGGACATAACAATAGTGAAAAAAGAAACAATATAATAACTCTCTAGCAGTCAGACCCATAGAAGATTAAATCAATAACGTGACTGACAAAGAATTCAAAAGAGTTATTTTAATAATACAAGACAAATCAATAAAATCAGGAAGGCAATTTGAAATATGAATGAGAAATTCAGCAAAAAGATAAAAATTTGAAAATGGGCCAATCATAAATTTCAGAGCTTAGAAATTCAGCAGTGATATGTATGTATGTATGTGTATATATATACACACATACATACATACATATATGTATATATGTATATGCATATATATATGGGTATGGGTGGATAGATGGATGCATTAAGTATGTGTGTATGCATGTATTTATATGTATATATATATATATATATACATAATTGAGAGCTTTGAAAACTATTTGAGGAAACAGTTTCTAAGTTTGAAGATAAATGTTTTTAGATAATCAAATGAGATTTAAATAAAGAAAAATGAGACAGATGAGGATAAGAGGAATAGAAGAAAAAGAAAAGGAGATGGGGTATGGAAAGAAGAAGCAAGTGGAAAGAAACAGAGAAAAACTAATTTTGAGAAGTTAAAAGAATGCCTTCAAGACTTATGGGTGAGCATTAAGTAAACAAATGAATGTTTATACTATAAGCAGTTCATCCAGAAAAAAAAGGAAATGAAACAAAATGCATTTAAGACAATAAAACAATAATTTCTAGAATCTTCCCATGTCTGAGAACATATTTGGAAATGACAAGGAATATGAATTCCAATGGCATTAGTAAATTCAAATAACAAGGTTTCTGTCTCAATCATATCCCAGACAAACTGTCAAGATTATCAGAAAAAAAGAATTAAAAAATCAATGAGGAACAAGTATGAAGACTCCTTACTGGCCCATTACTAGACTTCTCAAAACAAAAACAAAAACAAAAACAAAAACAAAAACAAAAAGCCTACAGTTCAAAGGAGAATGAGATGATATATTCAAAGCCATAAAACAAAAATGACAACTAAAATATTATAACATGTGGCTATTTTCCAAAACTTAAGGTGAAATATTTTGTAAGACAAAAAAAAATTCATTGCTATGTGATTGGCCCTGCAGGAGAATCACTTAAAAGATTACTGTATCAAGAATCCAGAAAACAAGAAAAGTTGTTCCTTGACCTCCAAGCTCTTGTCAATCTTTCCACATCCTCTTTTGCCATGGTCTCTGACAGCTGGAGGAACACAGAGTCTAGAAAACTGAAAACATAAAGATGAGCAACAAAAGAAAAGTACAGGAACATATAATATACAGACAGAAAGTAAAACATTAACAGAAGGACAGATGCTTGTCTGCTTATCAATAATGGTCTCAGGGATAAATGGAAGAGACAGACTGGCTAAGTAGAATAAAAACCTAAGTCCAACAAGATAGTTTCTATGAGGAACATCTGACCAGAAAGCAAAGGGATGGAAAAAGCAATGGCACACAGATGAAAACAACTGGTTTTAGGGCAGAAAAAAATGTTAAAGGAAAACATACAAGAGGATATGAAGGATTACTATGAAATGAGAGGGATAAAATTAGCAACAGAAACTAATAATTATATAGTTTTGCACTGAATACTAGAGTCCCTAATTACACAAAGAAAGTATAATTAGCTCTAAGATGATAGATCCTCCTACAAAAACACTTAGAAATTTCTACATCCCACACTTATCAATGAACAGATATTCTAGATAAAAACCAATAAAAATTTAATGACATATTCAAGATTTAGTGCATAACAAATAGAAATGACATGTATTTACGGAACATTTCATTCAGGATCTAAAGAATAAACCTTATCATCACATGGAATACTATCAAGCAGGAACAAAATGTTCATCTATAAAGAAACTCTCACTAAATTCAAAATAAATGGACATCAATCATATATCTTCTTTGAACACAATATAGTAAAATTAGAAATGGAAAAAGAAAATCTTAAAATTATATGCGCACTAAGAAATCAAACATTAATAATTTTAAATGACTGGTGGGTCAATGAAAAAAAGAAAATGAGAGTTAAAAAAACTCTGAAGCCATTGGAAAAGAAATCACAGAAGGATAACATGAGACATACAATAACATCAACATGAATAGTATGACAAGAAGCACTTACATTTAAAAATAGTCTGAAGTGTCTCATAGAAATAAAAACATACAATTCAAGAAACTAGAAAAGCAAGAAGTAAAATCCAAAATTAGTAGAAGAAAAATGTAATATAGACCACAGAAGAAATGTGAAGAAATTAGTATGTTTGTGTGTATGTTACCAGTGAAACAATTGAATATGGCTTCTTTATGAAGAAGGGTAAGGAAACTCGAAAAACTACAGGCTACATTAACTAAGATAAGTAGAGAAAACCAAAATAACAAAATAGAGAACTCCCAAAGATCATTAGGGACCATTATACACAATTATATACAATAAACTTAGGTAACAGAAGAGATGTATACATTTCTGAACACATACAAGCTATCAAAATTAAACCATGAGGATGTCAAAATGTGAGTGAGCCAATAACACTTTATGAGAGAATTATCAAGAAAACATTTCTCCAGAAAAAAAATAGATAAGAAATAGAGGGCTCCATTGACAAATTTTACAATCTTTTAAAAGCTTGTATGAATTCTTGGTGAGTAGCTATAAACTATTGAACGTATGTCATGCTCTGAGGTACTCACACCTAAACCAGAGAAGGAAATGAAACAAGAGGGAGACACCAAAAATCAATATCCCTGATGAGCAAGATGCAAAAATTCTCAACAAAATCCTAGGGAAGTGAGGACAACAACAACAACAACAACAACCAACGCAACAACCAAAGGATTACAAATCAAGGTCCAACGTGTCTTAGAGATACAAGGACAGTTCAGCACTTGCATATCAGTATGTAACAGTATATCAGCAGAATAAAAATGAGCAACTTTGATCCTTTCAACAGTTGCAGATAAAGATGAGCTATTTATAAATACATAGTAAATATTTATCCTTATACCCACATGAGTATATTCATCCCTCATCAAGAAAACTTCGCTTTGCAACAGATGGAGACACTTTGAGAAAACCAGAACCAATCAAAACGCAGTCATGGAGCTTAGTCCCAACAATTACCTCTACAACTCCCTCACCTATGCCTCGCTGAAGAGGGCTCTTCACTACAGAGGAGAGTGTGGAAAGATTGTAGGAGTCTGAAGGTTGGGGAAGTTGCTGTGGGACTGTGTTTGCTCTGAGATAGTATCTCCTAGGAATGTCAGAAGAGCTAGACCAATAAATATCCTTTCATGGTTAAAAAATACTATAAAAATCAGGTCTGGAAGGAATTTACCCCAACATAATGGATACTTGTGACAATTTTATAGCTTCTATCATAAATAGAAGAAAAACTGAAAATGTTCCTCTAAGACAGTGGGTTGAGATCCCTTTGGAGGTTGAATGACCATTTCACAGAGGTTGCCTGAAACCACCTGAAAAGAAAGATATCTATACTATAATTCATAACAGTATCAAAATTATTGTTATAAAATAACAATAAAAATAATTTATGGTTGAGGTCACTAAAAAATGAGGAACTATATAAAAGGGATGCAGCAGGAAGACAGTTGAGAACCACTGATCTAAGATGAGGAATAAGACCAAGATACCAACTTTACAGTTCATATATAATATAGTATTAGGAGTTCAGGCCAAGAAATAAAACAAGAAAAAGAAATGAAGGACATCCAAATAGAAAGGGAACAAGTCAAATTACTTCTTTTCATAAAATTATAACTGCACATGTAGAAAACCTATCTCTCCACTGCAAAAATCTTTACAGTAATAAATTTAATAGTTACAGGCTATAAAACCACCTTAAAAATAAGTAACATTTTGTACTTTATTAACAAAGTTTCTAATAAATCAAAGAAACAATGTTAAAACAGCTATAAAAAATACATAAAGGAAAATTTAGGTTCCAGAGCCTTCAGTACACAGGTCCTGCCACAAAAGAGCTGTTCTCTCAGGAGTACTCTCACCCCCTCACCCCAGGACTCAGAGATGAGATATCCACTTTCTCTTCAATAACTGTCCAAAGTGGGAGCAGCCCTGAGCACACAAGGCACAGGAACAGTGGAACATCTGGGAAAGAATCCTTCTGGTCCAGTCGCCATCTGCACCTGGGAGCTAAGGCTGTTCAACAGTCTGTGGTACACAGGTGTCGCCAGGAGAGAGCTGGACTCCCAGGAGTGCTGACACAGGCTTACAGACCCACTGGAGAAACAAGCTCCAGCAAGAGACAGCAAGACCAACTAGCACCAGAGATATCCAGATGGCAAAAAGAAAGCACAAGAACCCTACCAACAGAAACGAATGTTATGTGGCATCATCAGAATCCAGTTCTCCCATCACAGCAAGTCCTGGATACCCCCAAACACCAGAAAAGCAAGATTTGGATTTGAAATCACATCTGATGATGATGATGATAGAGGACTTTAAGAAGGTCACAAATAATTCCCTTAAAGAAATGCAGGAGAACACAAGTAAACAGGCAGAAGCCCTTAAATAGGAAACAAAAAATTCTCCTAATCAATTATAGGAAAACACAACCAAACACAGGAAGGAAATGAACAAAGCCAGCCAGGATCTAAAAATGGAAATAGAAACAATAAAGAAATCACAAAGGGAGACAACTCTGGAGATAGAAAACCTAGGAAAGAGATCAGGAGTCATAGATGTTTGCAGAATCACCAACAGAATACAAAAGATAGAGAGAATCTCAGGTGCAGAAGATATCACAGAAAACACTGACACAAGAGTCAAAGAAAATGCAAAATGCAAAAAGCTCTTAACCCAAAACATCCAGGGAATCCAGGACACAATGAGAAGACCAAACCTAAGGATAATAGGTATAGAAAAAGTGAAGATTCCCAACTTAAAGGGTCAGTAAATCTTTAACAAAATTATAGAAGAAAACTTCCCTAACCTAAAGAAAGAGATGCCCATGAACATACAAGAAACCTACAGAACTCCAGATAGATTGGACCAGAAAGAAATTAAAGACTTCCTAGAGTTCAATTAAAATGAAGCCACAACATATCCAAACTTATGGGACACAATGAAAGCAGTGCTAACAGGAAAACTCAGAGCTCTAAGTGCCTCAAAAAGAAACTGGAGAGAGCATACATTAGCAACTTGACAGCACATCTGAAAGCTCTACAACAAAAAGAAGCAAACACACCCAAGAGGAGTAGAGGGCAGGAAATAGTCAAACTCATGGCTGAAATCAACCAAGTAGAAACAAAAAGAACTATACAAAGATTTAACAAAACCAGGAGCTGGATCTTTGAGAAAATCAGCAAGGTAGATAAACCCTTAGCCAGAATAACCAGAGGGCACAGAGACAATATCCAAATTAACAAAATCAGAAATGAAAAGAATAACATAACAACAGAAACAGAGGAAATCTAAAAAAAAAATCTTAAGATCCTACAACAAAAGCCTATACTCAACACAACTGGAAAATCTGGATGAAGTGGACAATTTTCTAGACAGACACCAGGTACCAAAGTTAAATCTTAGTCAGATAAACTATATAAACAGTCCCATAACCCCCAAAGAAATAGAAACACTCATTAACAGTCTCCCAAACAAAAAAGCCCAGGACCAGATGGGTATATTGCAGAGTTTATCAAACCTTCAAAGAGTACTTAATACCAATACTCTTCAAACTATTTCCACAAAACAGAAATAGAAGGAACACTACTCAATTTGTTTATGAAGCCACAATTACTATGAAAACTAAACCACAAAAGACCAAACAAAGAGAACTTCAGACTAATTTCTCTTATGAATATCAATGCAAAAATATTCAGTAAAATTCTTGCAAACCAAATCCAATAACACATCAAAACGATCATCCATCATGATCAAGTAGGCTTCATCCCAGGGATGCTGGGATAATTAAATATAAGGAAATCCATCAACATAATCCACTATATAAACAAACTCAAAAGGAAAAACCACATCATCATTTTATTAGAGGCTGAGAAAGCATTTGACAAAAATCCAACACTCCTTCATGATAAAAGTCTTGGAAAGATCAAGATCAAGGCCGATACCTAAACATAGTAAAAGCAATATACAGCAAACCAGTAGCCAACATCAAAATAAATGGAGAGAAACTTGAAGCAATCCCACTAAAATGAGGGACTAGATAAGGCTGCCCACTCTCTCCCTACCTATCCAATATAGTATTAGAATTTCTAGCTGTAGCAAGTATACAATGAAAGGTAGTCAAAGGGATACAAATTGGAAAGGTAGAAGTCAAAATATCTCTATTTTAAGATGATGTGATAGTATACTTAAATGATCCCAAAAATTCCTCCAGAGAATGCCTACAGCTGATAAACAACTTCTGCAAAGTGATTGGATATAAAATTAACTCAAACAAATCAGTGGCCGTTCTCCAAGGATAAATAGGGTGAGAAAGAAATTAGGGAAGTAACAAACTTCACAATAGTCACAAATAATATAAAATACCTTAGTGTGACTCTAAGCAAGTATCTGTATGACAAGAACTTCAAGCCTCTGAAGAAAGAAATTGGAGATTATTTCAGAAGATGGAAAGATCTTCCATGTTCATAGATTGGCAGGATTAATATAGTAAAAATGACCCTTTTGCCAAAAGCAGTCTATAGATTCAATGAAATCCTCATCAAAATTCCAACTCAATTCTTCATAGAGTTAGAAAGCAATTTGCAAATTCATCTGGAATAGCAGAAAACTCAGGATAGTGAAAACTATTCTCAACAATAAAATAACTTCTGGGGGAATCACCATCCCTGACCTCAAGCTGTACTACAGAGCAATCGTGATAAAAACTGCATGGTATTGGTACAGTGACAGGCAGGAAGATCAATGGAATAGAACTGAAGACCCAGAAATGAACCCACACACCTATGATCACTTGATCTTTGACAAAGGAGCTAAAAGCACCCTGTGGAAAAAAATTAACATTTTCAACAAATGTTGCTGGTTCAACTGGCAGTTAGCATGTAGAAGAATACAAATTGATCCATTCTTTTCTCCTTGTACTAAGCTCAAGTCCAAGTGGATCAAGGACCTCCACATAAAACCAGATACACTGAAACTAATAGAAAAGTAAAGGAGGAAAAGCCTCAAGCACATAGGCACAGTGGAACATTTCCTGAACAGAACACCAATAACTTATGCTCTAAAATCAAGAACTGACAAATGGGACCTCATAAAATTACAAAGTTTCTGTAAGGCAAAGGACACTTTCAATAGGACAAAAGGGCAACCAACTGATTGGGAAAAGATCTTTACCAACCCTACATTTGATAGAGGGCAAATATCCAATATATATAAACTACTCAAGAAGTTAGACTCCAGAGAACCAAGTAACCCATTAAAAAATGGGGTTCAGAGCTAAACAAAGAATTCTCAACTGAGGAATACCAGATGGCTGAGAAACACCTAAAGAAATGTTCAGCATCCTTAGTCATCAGGGAAATTGAATCAAAACAACCCTGGGATTCCACCTCACACCAGTCAGAATGGCTAAGATCAAAAACTCAGGTGACAGCAGATGCTGGCAATGATGTGGAAAAATAGGAACACTCCTCCACTGATGGTGGGATTGCAAGCTGGTATGGCTCTAGAAATCAGTTTGGTGGTTTTTTAGAAAACTGCACATATTACTACCTGAGGAACTAGCTAACTCCTGGACATATCCAGAGAAAATGCTCTAACAGGTAATAAGGACACATGCTTCACTATGTTTATAGCCACCTTATTTATAATAGCCAGAAGATGGAAAGAACCCAGATGTCCCTCAACAGAGGAATGGATACAGGAAATGTGGTATATTTACACAATAGACTACTCATCTATTTAAACCAATGACTTTATGAAATTCTTAGGCAAATGGAAGGAACTAGAAAATACCATGCAGATTGAGGTAATCCAATCACAAAAGAACACACATAGTATGTGCTCACTGATAAGTGGATATTAGCCCAGAAACTCAGAATACCCAAGAAACAATTCACAGACTACATGAAGCTCAAGAAGAAGGAAGACCAAAGTGTGGATACTTTGGTCCTTCTTAGAAGGGGGGACAAAATACCCATGGAAGGATATACAGAGACAAAGTGTGAAACAGAGACTGAAGGAAAGACCATCCATAGACTTCTCCACCTGAAGATCCATCCCCATATTCAGTCACCAAACCCAGACATTATTGTGGATGACACGAGCTTGCTGACAGGAGCCTGATGTAACTGTCTCCCGAGAAGCTCGTCAGTACCTGACAAATACAGAGGTGGACGCTCACAACTAACCAATGGCCTGAGCACAGGGTCCCCAATGGAGGAGTTAGAGAAAGGACACAAGGAACTGAAGGGGGTTGGTCCCCTAAGGGAGAAACAACCACATGAATCAAACAGTAACCCCAGAGCTCCCAAGGACTAACCACCAAACAAAGAGTACACATGGAGGGACCCATAGCTCCAGTGGCATATGTAAGAGAGGAAGGCCTCGATTGTCATTAATTGAAGGAGAGACCCTTGGTCCTGTGAATACTAGATGCCTGATATAGGGAATGCCAGGACAGGGAAGTGGGGATGGGTGGGTTGGTGAGCAGTACATCGAGGATGAATAGGGGGTTTTGGGAGGGGAAACCAGAAAAGGGATAAAATTTGAAATGCAAATAAAGGAAATATCTAATAAAAATAATAATGAATAAAAGAAAAATAATGTCATATGAATGCATATCCACAGAAGAACAGATTAAATCTCATTGAATAAAAAAGCAAAAGTAAAATTTTGACAAGAATGTTAATGATCTGGGCAAAAAAAATTAACAAAACACTGCTCAGATAAATTGAATATGAAAACGAAAAAATGAATAGAAATCTTATGTTATGTTTTTGGGTTGAAAAATAATTATATTAATATGTTAACTGTTCCTACCAAAATATCATTGAAATTTTCTGATTAGAAAACATACTCCAAACAAATTTTATTAAACTACAAAAGAACTTAAAAATAGCAGAAAGCGTTCTGAGCAAAATGAACAACACAGGCAATACTGCAATGTCTGCCAGGGAAGCATGCCCAGCATTACTAAGGAAAGTAGAGTGCAATAGAAAGCAAACACGGGTGGATGACCTGGATTGATTCTGCCCCAACATATTGCACAAATTTCTAACAAGAATATGAAAAACATGTTTATCACCAGAGAAATGTAAATCAAGACCTCCTCAACATATCATATTATCCCTATCAGAATGGATATCATTAAAAAGAACAAACCCAGGCTGGTGAAGATGAGAAAATGGGAACTCTCATATAATGTTGGTGGGAATATAAACTAGAACATAAGGGAAAAGAGTATGGATTATAATATGGAATCTCCTTACAAAGCTGTAAGAGCAGCCTTACGATCTACAGATCCCACGACTGGGTATACAGTCAAAGGAAATGACATCATTGTCAGGCATGATGCACCAGCATGTTGGCTGCAGAACTTTCTAAATAACAAGGACATCGAATCAGCCTGTGTGTAATATGAACGGATGAGGAAGATGTGGTGTAAATACACAGCGGAGTGAAAGCAAGGAAGAAAACAGAAGTCTATGGGTTGCAGCATGACTGAAGATATTGAAAATAGTGAAAAAGTCAAAGTCGCATGCACTCTCCTATGGATGTTAAAGTTGGTTTCACGGAGACTAAATTAATACCAGAGGTTGCTTAGTATGACATAGAGTGTTGTAAGTTGATTTCCAGTTAGCAGTTTGATATGGAGAATAACTTCCAACATTTTATAGCATACTATAATTACTATGTTTCTTAACAATTAAATGAACATTTCAAAGTAGATAGCAGAGGAAAATTTGAAGGTTCAAATGTTGTAGAAACGGTTTTAGATGTGGCTCTTATATTTCCGTGCCACAAACATGTGTGGTTGTTTTGTCTCTGTCGTCCCTCTGTAAATAAAATCCTTCTCAGAAGGGAGGATTCATTTCAGCTCGAGGTTCCAGGGGGTTGTCGTTGGTTACGGTGAAGAGAAGCACAGCAGAGCAGTTCAGTTTTGTTGATATTGGTGAAAGCTGCCCGCATCGTAATGCAGGAGGAGGCAGAGCCAGGACCCAGGGAGCCTTCAAAGGGAATGACCCTCCAGACCCACTTCCGCCAGACTGGCCCCATTCGGCAAAGTTTCTGCAACCTTCCCAAAGAGCACCATCAGCCGGGGAAGAGGAGCCTTTAAAACGTGAACCTCTGAGGGCCGATTCAGACGGAATCACACACTAGGAATGAACTAAAAAGAACAATAAAGGAGGGGAATCACTTTTCTCGGTGGTGCAGCCATTGATAAACTGCCTCCATGTCATAGAAACACCACCAATTAAATTAAATTAAATTAAATGGGGATATTTATGTATAAAAATAAATATAAACGTATATTAATATAGATACATTACACATAATATATTCTTATAAATATAACATATACATACAATGATATACATTTGATACATTATAACATTATATATATACAATTATATATATACATATATATGTATATATACACACACACATACAGAGAGAGAGAGAGAGAGAGAGAGAGAGAGAGAGAGAAAATACTTAGATTTCAGAAAAGGATAAATATCATGCCTGACTACATTATAATATTATTATCCTTAGGAACACTGAGAGCTGTTACATGAGAATAGTTGTAATTTAATATTTAATATTTCCTTTTCTTTGTAACTGACATGTCTACATCTACATGTAGTTTTCATAAATTCACTTTCAAACTCTCATGTTGGCTGTAGACATAAGTGCCCTGTGAGTTACAAGGTGACCACCAACAACGAAAGGACACGTTATCCCTTTTTATATTGTCACAAAGGAAATGTTCAAAATTACGGGAACAATTCAGTGACTTATTCTGTCACTATCACAAACATTTTGCTTTACAACCAAGTACTGATAATTCTTCCAGTGCTCTGTGCTGCTAACTGCTGCAGTCAGGTTTTGTGAATCAATCCTACAGATACTGTGCAGCTATCGAGGCCCTCAAGGTTGTCTTATGTCATGTTTTGCCCCTTTATTTTTCCCTGTCAATGCATATGCAAACATTAAGTGAGGTATGAATATCACACCCTCAATGAATGTTGCTGTGTTTTCCTCCTTGTCCTGATGCTGTCTGAGATCTTTCCTATATCTACGTGAAGGATTAGCAAGACCTACGCTAGTTCCAGTTATGAATGTTTTTCACTATTTATTCTGGCAGTACAAAATTTCCGCATCACGTTTATAAATATAAAATTTATTAATACAAAGACAAAATAACCTTGCATGGTTCCAAGTAACCACAAACTAAACCAATTTCGCAATTCTGTAATGGAAGGAACTTTTTTCAATGATTTTAACCATACAGCTGTTTCTTGAGTTTTGTTTAGTTGTATAGTGATGTTCATTTTATTTTTATTTTCTTCTTAGTGCTCCTCAATTAGCAATTCCCTGTTTTCTGGACTCCAGATTTGTCTCCCCATTAGTTTGCCCTCATTCTTAGGTCAAGACAATGTTTAGTAAAGTACATTGGGAATTTCGGAAGATCTTGTATGCTTAATTCCGTCTTTATTACATATACAGTTGATTAGCCTGTAATGGGCTCATTGGAATTCTGAGTATCGTCTCAAAATGATTCACCTCAGTATGTTGTTTATCATGTGTTTTTGATTTGTTTTAGTTTGGGTGTTTAAAGACCATATTAACACTTGTAGCCAAGGCTGGCTTGGAAACCCACAACTATTCTCCTGCCTCATCTCAAGGGCTGGGATTACAGGCCTCAGCACCTACCACTGTCTTAGTTTTCAGGGTTCTCTTAGGAAAATCATGTGTGTTGGTCTTGAGGTCTTTTTAGATTCCTCACGAAGCTTTGAGATGGTCTTTTAGGGACCAGTGATGGACAGAGCTGTCCTGGATGCTCCTATCCAGCCTTCAACCCTCTCTCTAGATTATGGGAAGTGTTTACAAATAACTTGTTCAATTATTTTCTGTCTTTTGCTTTTTCTATTCTCTCTCTAATATCTATATTTTAAACTATTAACTTTTCACAGAGTTATCTTAATTTCATTACCACTGTCTACTGTATCTTTCCTTAGTTTGGAGAGACTTCCTATGTTTTACTATTTAATATCTTAAGAGTAATGCTTTGTCTCTGACATTATTTCCTACAGCATTATTGTGTTCAGTTTTTTAGCCTCAATTCTTATTTAAAATTTGGAGCAGCTTTACCATGTATATGAAGATATAACATAACTTTTTAAAGATTTACTTACTTTTCTTTAAGGATTTCTTTTTCTTTTTTTTCTTTTCTTTCTTTTTCTGTCTCAAAAAAAGCTTTATTTTTACTTGGTCCAAGACTTTAGGGAGGCTCCAGAGCGGTTACAAAGCTGCCAAGTGGCTTGAAAGGTTCATTAAGGTGAAGGCTGGTGCAGAGCAAAGGGGGGAGCCCCTTGGAAGGCACAGAGGCCTCCTAGTCCTGCTTGAGAGCGAGGTGCTCAAAGAGATACTTGCCCAGCGATGCTTGGGACACTGCACTAATTGTGGCCCTGCCACCGTATGGAGGTTGGCCAGGTGGTTGGTCAGGTGGTTTGGTCAGGTGGTTGGTCAGGTGGTTGGTCAGGTGGTTGGTCAGGTGGTCGCCCATCTTCTTGATGAGCTTCACCTCCTCATCCAAGAAGTGGCTTTCCAAGAAGTCACAGAGATGAGGCTCTGTGAGGGCAGAACCCAGGGCATGCAGATTCTTTCTGAGTTCTTAAGTCTTTCTTTAAAGTCCTCTTCCTGTGTGTGTTCATTTGTCTGTTCAATCATATTGAACTTGGACCAGAGTATTGTTTGATTCCTTAGTGTATGGTCTTATTTACTGATTCTTTATACAAAAAAAAAAAAATCAGATGGATAATGTTAGAAGAGGAACTTCTGTGTTTAATGCCTCTGGGACTCTCATCTCAAATGAAACATCTGTTCTCTGATATAGGAGGTATGGGCTTGGATGCTCAGATTCAAGTAGGATGGGGTCTGAGAGTCTCACCTAATTTTTTTCAAAGATTTTTTTTCTACCCAATGGTACCATTTTCACCATGACATTCTTTCTCTGTTTTTTTTTTTCCGACACAGGGTTTCTCTGTGTAGCCCTGGCTGTCCTGGAACTCACTCTGTAGACCAGGCTGGCCTCAAACTCAGAAATCCGCCTGCCTCTGCCTCCCAAGTACTGGGATTAAAGGCGTGCGCCACCACCGCCCAGCTATGACATTCTTTCTCTACCTTCAGCTCTGCATTTCTTTGTTGAAAATTCACCAGCAATTGAAACCCTAAATTGGGGTTTAAAACCCTGATGTATCCCATCTTCTTGAAATGGAGACCTCATGGCAAGGACAACATAGGAACAAGGCATTTGCAAGAAGAATTATAATTGACTTGATCTACCAATGGTAAAGATACTGTCCCAAGATGGCGCCACTTGTTCTTGGAGTGGCATGCTTGAAAGATGATGCATTACCAGATCCTAACAGCACGTTCTGGAGCATCATCATGAACATGTGGAGGCCAGATGACAACTTGTGGGAACTGGTTTTCTTCGTCCTCCATGTGGGTTCCAGGTATAAAACTCAGGCAGTCAGGCCTGGTGGGAAGCTGAGCCATCTTACAGGCACCAATGCCCATGTTTAAGGTCATTTTTCAAATACGAATTTTTTAGGTTGAATTTCCTTCTCATTTTGATAGAATAAAGAATGCCTGGTCCAATATTATTAAATTATACCTAATTTTGAATTGATGATAGCTATGATAATTGTAACAGCAAAGAGCAGGTCAAAAAGATTAGCTGCTAATTCTTTCCTTGAATTCATCCAAAAAACCAACTTGTTAGTTAAAATTACTAACATTGTTTTCAAGTATATGATAGGCTAGGTTTTAAGGGATTTATACCTAATACTATATCAGTCCATTAAAACCATGCAATGAAGTGGCAGTACAACATAGACATCGGACTCCAGATTCTAGTTTCTTAATAACAACCTATAATATATCTGCATTTGACTGATGTCATTGTTGAGTTACAAAAAGTCATTAAGACAGTGTTCTAAAAAGATAAGCAATTCCAGATCCAAAATGGGGAAACTGAGGCCCCTTTACAACATCCCTGGAAGGTTTTCTCTCAACTTTGATGAGCTGTCATATTCAAAATTCAACGGCTGCTCCCCACGGTCAGGCTGAGCCAGCTTCAGCTCAAAGTGGAATCAAAGCAGGGTGCACGGGGTTTCCAGTGGAATCAAAGCAGGGTGCACGGGGTTTCCAGGCAACTGCAACAGTAACCTTGACCAGAAAGCCTCAGTTTTCATCTCGTTTGCTCCCTGGTTTCCTCATAGAAATCTTTCCTGTTCCTTTCAAGCATCTTCTTGTGGCTTCACACGATAAAAGAAGAATTAAAACCTGTTTCCCAAGGCCAGAAATAAGCTACCTTTACAAGTTGATATCCATGCAGTGCTTCTGTAAATTCCTCCCCTTCCCTCCAGTTCTGAAGCAGACAAAGGTTGCATGCTTTCAAGAAGTAAATTAAAACAGTGTTCTCTTCTGTTTACTTGTCATTCTGGAAGATGTGAGCTTCCCTTTGAGAAAAAAATAAACGAAACAAAAAGTGTTTTTGCCAAGTCAAGGTCAAGAGCTCCTTTCTTACTTCTCCTTTCGGCTGGAGAGAACCATGGACGCTCTTCACTGCGCTACCACATCATCATCATCATCATCATCATCATCATCATCATCAGCAGCAGCAGCAGCAGCAGCAGCAGCAGCAGCAACAGCAGCAGCAGCAGGTGATTGTCAGCTAAGTCAAGCACCAAGGACAAGGAGTTCCTCTTTTCTTCATGCTGCTTTCTGTGCAGGTAAAATGAAAAATCAAATCCTTTCCTGTCCCTGCATCATTGTCCTTTCTGAACATGGCATTAACTTCCACAAAAGAGCCTGGTGGCAAAGGGGGTGATTAGCTAGATAGGCTCTAACAGCTGGGCTCCAGGAGACTGAAGTGAGGTGGAGGAGGGGCTGTCCCTTGCAGGTCCCGAGTCTAGTAGTTCTATCAACGCAGCAGCAGCAGCGGCAGCAGATGAAAAGGTGGGGGCAGGGGAGAGCCCAGACTGTAAACATCTCTTGCCTGTTGCCTAGAAGCGGTGGCTGCAAACAATCTAAAGATTGCGCCTAGATTTTCTAAATTTCCTCTCTATGCAAAGCTCCGATTCCTTTTTAAAATATGCTGCCATTTTATGAGGTCATCCTCACACACGCAGTGTGTGCATGGATCCCAGCATCTTCCCTCCACCACATGTAACTGCTTACATTAAGTGGCCAACTATTGTTTAACAAAATCTTGTTAATGTTAGGACATTAATTATGAGGCTTAAAAAAAAAACGCCTTATGATGGATAGTTTATACGAGGTACTCATATTTATAAGAAGCGACAGAAAATTTTAAATGTTCATGATTTGTTTATGGTGCAATTTTGATGATTCCTGAATAATATGTTTCTCACATATGCTGTGGTGGACAACAAGTATTTGGTATGATAAATTAGTAAAATATGTGGTACGAGCAATGTTTTTGTGTTGGGGGAAGAAATGAACTGCTAAATATTATGTGTGTGCAAGTTGGTGTCATACAACACACACACACACACACACACACACACACACACACACAAAGGGAGGGGAGAGAGGAGGGATGTGTAAGAAAAGGGCACAGGGTAATAGTGAAAGATTTTAATTACCTCGGTATAGAACAGGCTTACATCAAGTGGAGGAAATAAAGTTGGGTCTAATGCCAAGCTGATTTCCTATGTAATGTGTATATCACCAGAAAAGGAAGAATGCTAGGTTTAAGATTAAATAATACTTGGAACTCAAAGCAAAGATGGATAGGATATAGGAGCAGTGATTAGATCCCATTAAGCATATTATTTGATCTCAAACAGAAGCTAAAGGTATTTAGAGACAACATGGAAATTTAGGAAGACAGGAAAGCAAAATACAGCATATAATCATTAATTCAGGGAAAAAAAAATACAAACCAGAGAATTGCGGTCAGGATAAATGGTAGGGAAGTGGCTTTTTAAAACCCAGCATCTCCCTGAATGCCAGTCTTACCAGTGAGCAGTAAATGCATTTAGCGTTTCACTACAGCAAAGTGGGAAACGATTCTTTTCGAGAATGACACAGCAAAGAAACGCTCCCCGAACCTTCCCGTGATTCAGATTTTTTAAAGGAATGGAAAATAAGATCCTCTCTAATTGGAAGGAAACTCTAAAAAGAACTGAGTGTAGAAAGGGGGTCAAAGAAGAGAACAGATTTGAGGACAAAGTTGACATTAAAAGCCTACAGCGAGGCAGCTGCAGGGCCATTAAAGGGACGAGGGAAAGGAAATCAGGGAGAGATGAGGCTGTCTTGCCTGGAGCCTGAAAGAATCCTCTCTCTCTCTGCCTGGGTATTTACAGAAGCAGCTGCAGGTCACATCCTGGAAACTAGGATCCATCTTCTTGAGGGAAAAAGTGAAATGTTAAAAGGATTTTATGATTGGGTAAGAGCAGATCATCGGGCAATTAGGACTATTAGAAGTTGACACAGCACAAGACCCAGGCTAAGTGTGTCAGAGAAATCAGAGACGTGCACAGGAAACAGGAAATGCCCTCCGCAGCATTTCTTGTTAGCTTGCTCAAGAGGTTGAAGCTTCTGTCGGTGTTCAGTGGCTCAGCACAGGTTATTGAAAAGAAATCCCAAGGACCTTTCAAAATCTGTTTAGCAAAAATCCGAATCATGGCCAGAATGCAAGTAATACTGGCCCCTGTTTTGCCACCTAAAGGCATACACAATCTGGGAGAAGTTAACGCTAGTTTTAGAATTAAAAGTAATGGAGCTCATATGTGTAATTCTACGGAGATGAATATGGAAGTTGGTCGCTGTTTCTAAAGTTCTTATTATAGACTGCTCCTCGAAAACTTGCTGCATTAAATGAGGCAGGAGAATAAATGAGAGTTAACATGAACTACCTCTAGACTAAAAATATGTTAGCATGTAAAAGGGAAAGGAACATCCTCACAATCCTGGTCCAGTTATTTTTATCAGACAGTCATCACCGTCATTACCAACAACATCAGCATCATCAGAGTCATCATCAGTGTCATCATCAGTGTCATGATCGTCATCACCATCATCGCCAACACCATCACCATCCTCACCGTCATCGCCAACACCATCACCATCCTCACCATCCTCACCATCACCATACACAGTGATGAAATTGTAAGAAAGGAAAAGAATGAGAAGAGTTGCTTTGTCTCAGGGTCTAGATTTCACACACATGTGTCTTATGACTTTCCACTGCTTTTATTTTTTTAAATTGTCATAATGCCAACACATTATTTTTCAATTGGCTGGTTGATTTTTGTTTGTCTGTCTATATGTGCACCTATGCACAAGCCCTGGCATACATGTGAAGATGTAAATGTAACTCACAGGGATCAGTTCTCCTGCCTTGTGAGTTCCAGGGATCAAACTCATGCCATCAGGCTTGGCTACAAGCACCTTTATGCATTATGTTGTCTCACTTGCTTTTATTATTATTATTATTATTATTATTATTATTATTATTATTATTTAAATGACCCAATGTTGGAGGATGTGCTTAGAATGAGCAACTGCTTCACCCTTCAAGATTTCACCATGTTTCCCTGAAAGAAGTAAAATGCAAATATTCACTAAACCATGGAGTTAAAACTTGAAGAATAAATTGCATTATTTGGTGTCTCCTAATCATTTAAGAACTGCATTAAATTCTCTTTGCCTTTTCCCTTCTTCTCGCCTATAAATGTGTCCTGGATTTCCTTGACTGATTGGAAGACTTAATGTCAGAACCTGCATATATCTCATGACTGGTTTCAAGAAATCTTCATTCACTTGGTATCTACGTATAACGTTGCCCAAGCTAAGGGGCCTGCAAGTGCAGAAGATATAGAAATACTTACAGAGGAACATCGCAACATGAGTAAGTGAAGAAAAAGGTGAACATCAGAAAAAAGTGACATTTCCTAGGAGAAGGTGAAATGAGAGAGATATTTAGACATAAAACCTAATCTTGAAAATCGATCAGAGACGAGGCCACGCAGTGAACCGTGAAACCAACATGGCCAGGTTGCTTTCTTCGTTGTGGCTTTTCATATCTTGTTTCTACCAAACCCTAGCCCGGTTACTGCATTTATTGGTGGATTTCATTTCTAAGACTCTGTTGAGAAGTTAAAAGCAAAGCAGGAAGTAGAATACACTGAGGGACAAAGCTTAGGAAAAGGATGTAATTAGAGGGTTATACTTTTTTTTCAGCTTTTGAATAATTACCAGGATTCATATAATCGCAAAATGAAATTCCCGTTGCTTGTGAAAATAAAACTATAAAATGAAATAATGAAATGAAGATTGTGAAGAGAGTGGACAACCGTGGCATGATTTAATCCATTTAGCTCAGAGGATACGGAAGGAATACATGTTGTTCATGTGAGACAGTGGAAACCCTGTAGCGAGTACAACCTGTGACCCTATGGAATGAAAAAGAGCACAATGAATGACATGGACCAGAGTGTCCCCAGAAGGGTCATCGCAGGAAGATCACACTAAAAATAGTAATTTTAAACCAAGCCATCATGTTAGAAATAATTGTGGATTTTTCAAATGTCCTGAAAAATGACTCAATTCTAATTCTAAAGCCACAAGGATTTTCCATATATCTCAAGTAGGCTACTCTGTTCATATGCTTACTGCAGAGCCCTGTTCTGGAAAATTCCCTGTGTGGTTCAGATTTAGGCTGCTTCTTCATTTACCGATTTTGAACATACCAAAAGGGGGCTTGTATCCCAAAACCTATCTGTGTATTCTC
Organism: Apodemus agrarius; assembly: GCA_964023405.1. NCBI lineage: Eukaryota > Metazoa > Chordata > Mammalia > Rodentia > Muridae > Apodemus > Apodemus agrarius. The sequence goes on from OZ030007.1 coordinate 27,451,766, forward strand.
TTCTCCACATACCTGACTTGTTTTGAAGGAAATGTCTCTAATAATATGACGGAATATATGACAGAATATGATATGTCAGCTTTACTTGGGTTATTTCTTATTGTGTCATCACTAACTACAGGCAAAAAGTCTTTATTCCTGAAAGAGGAGAATGTTAGAAACTCCCTGAGAGAAGGAAGGTAACTTATTTGCCTGGAATAAGATGGGACATGGACGGGAGTGAGGGGCTCTGTAAGATAGAAATCCTGATCAACATCCTATATTTCACTGGCCACAATACTAGAAGAGGGCTTGGAGCACAATAGAGAGTATTACCTCTGCTCTTTATCTGAGTCTGTTTGTGAGCTCAACCTTGGCTCACAAAACGTCTGTTTATAAGTCAGTCATTAGAAAAGTGATTATTCCATCTGCTTAATTCTGAAAACAGACTCTACTGAAATGAAAATTTATTTTTGCATACTACCTACTCTTTCTACTCTCTGTGTAAATAATTTTAAAGCCAGGGTGGATTATACCAACATTACTAAATTTTATTAAAATATTTATTCACTATTAACTGAAAAAATATTGAACTGAAAAAAATATATTCATTATGACTTTCCAAATAAGCCTAGAATCTATGAGTCACTCTAATCCTCAAAGAAGTAATGAAAAATGTGTATGTATATGTATAATGTATGTACATATATTTGTATGAAAAAATATATATGTAATTGACTTCAGCAAAACAGAATACTAGGCCAGAATGGCTTTGAATTGACTAATAATATTTGTCAAATCAATAAAAATACAGTTCTACTTATTTTCACTAGAACTTATACTAAAATCTCTACTCACAACTGATGAAATGTAAACAATAAAATTTCAAAATAATTTTAAGGTAAGTAGCAATACATAGCATTAAAGTAGTCATCTATATATAGCAGGGTACTATAAATAACTGTAAAGCAAATGAAAGTTTATAGAAAAATATTTTTGTAAAATCTTAAGATCAGTTTCTCCTGGAAAAAAAGAAAACTTGAAGAGAGTATCTACTAGAATGGAAATATTTGAGATATTGACATATATTGTTGATGTATCTGAAAGAAAGGATTCCATTGTGAGGATTAAATTGCTTGGTGTGTATGCACACGCATGTGTGTGTCCGTGTCTTTCTGTCTCTCTGTCTCTCTGTCTCTCTGTCTCTCTGTCTCTGTCTCTGTCTCTCTCTCTCTCTCTCTCTCTGTGTGTGTGTGTATGTGTGTGTGTGTGTGTGTGTGTGTGTGTGTGTGTTTATGAAGTAGATTCTATGTGAGTGCTGGGAATTCAAACTCAGGTCTTCATGATTGTACAAGTACTCTCATCTACTGAGCCATCTCCCCAGTTCTATCTAGTTGTTATGATCTTCTTTCCACCTCTCTCTTGCTTGCTTTACTGGCCATGATAGCCAGTGACAAGACAAAACTCAGAACAACACTCAGAACAATAATTTTTTAATTTATTTTTTCAAAATAATGTTTTTCATATAAAGGCTCAAACTTAGGATTCCCAGTTTAATGCATGCTTTCTATTTATAGGTACTTGTAAGTTTCCTGTGACTTACCAAACAGTGATTCATGCTTGGAAACATGTTTGGAAAATCCAGTAAGGTACATATGTACCTTATAGAATTTTGTGATTTATTCATAGACTGAATATAAACGAAGAGACAATGCTCTATTAATATTTCAATTTTAAAACTCGGAATACAGTTTTAAAGCAAGTACAAATTCTTTATAGTTTTATAGCAACTGGATATATGCAATCTTTATCCACCTACAGCATCAGATGTTGCATGTGCTTATAAACACTTATGCAGTTAATATATCTTTCTGAAAGCTTAAAAAATAATATTAGAAAATTGATATCTCTTCCTGAAACAGTCAAGCAATTGCCTAAGAAAAGTGAATATAAGAGGCATAGGATTAGAGGTAATTCTGCTAATGTACGAAGTTGATATTAAAATCCTGTTCCTGCGCTGTAGTTTAGAACCATTTTATGTTTATCCCCAGGCAGCTTACAAACAATGGAGACTCAAACTGTGGTTACTGTATTTGGCTTTGACAATTACTGGGGTGACCCTTAATCTAATTTTCTAACTGCTGGTTTGTCTACCTCCCCAGTTGTGTACAGGTACTTGCTCTTTCTTCTGGCCATATGCTCATGATCCATCTCCCCTGAAGGCAGCTTCTTCCGCTCTTCCTATTCTTATTCCTTCGCTTCCTTATTTCTTCTTTCTCCTTTCTCTTCTCTACCCCCAGCCAGGTAACTCAAAGCCTACCTCTAACCACTTTTGTAAAACAAAAGCTTGTAAACTTGAAAATTCACTCATAGGCCTAGACCTTCTAATACAGAATTTAGCATTACAATACATAGCAAAAGACCAAACCTCAACAATTCCCCATTTTAAAAATATAAATAAAAGGCTATTTCTCTTATAATAATAAACAACATACAAAAGGAACGATTATGAAATTATTATGAAATGTTTTATGTAAGGGTTACATTTAAAAATCCAGTCTGTTTATATTTGGCAACTCAGGAGAAAATATTCCTTTCCTATCCTCCCCTGTTGAGTTCAAAGTTCTGTATCCAAATCAATTTCTATCAATTTGTATTCCCAACTTCAAATTACCTTGTTAGACCTAAAATACCTTTTAATATCCCAAACAACTTAAGTTTCTAGTGAGACTATGACTGTATATTCTTCAACCCCATCAGGGATCTAAAAAGGAAATAAATATTTTTTGAGTATGTAGGAAGATTCTAAAAATTAATGACACAAATGATTCCAATATTCTTTATAATGTTGGAGCATCTATCCTTAGACTTCTGATCCAGAATATCTGACAGACCTTAAATAAAGCAGAAATTAGGAAGGACTAGTTTACTCTGACTTGGCAAAGTTTATCAATCTACTGTTCTGTGTCTGTTTGTCCTTTTTGGACAGAATTTTGCCTAGAGATGAAGTTAGGGCACTTCTTGCAACATTTGAAGTAACTCCATATAGAGGTTATTGATGCTCATATCATCTTTGAAGTGGAACAGGTATTGTCAGGGACAAATTGGGACTAAACCTTGTATTTTTAAATGAGCTGCATATGCCTAATGCCTCTCTAAGAGTTGAAACCTAATATGTTATGTTGTAACAAAGTTAATGTTAAATTTTGTATCACTATAAAAAGATTTATACTAGGGAAAAATTTAAACCTGTATCAATACACAAAATTCTGTACCAATGTAACAAAATATAAAGACATCTACCAATGTAAGATTATGGTTGTAAAATGTGTTTTGGTTTAAGAATAGATTCAATAATTTACCCCTATTTTCTAATTTCTTATAACATTTTTATATCCCCTCTTTTTCTTCTGAGCCCCTTTCCCATTATCTAAGAAAGAAAGAAGGAAAGAGAAAAGGAAAAATAGAAACCCCTGAGTCTAAACTCTCTATTTAGTTTCTTACCTTTCTAAGGCCATAATCATTTGTAAAGTATCCCTTAAAATAATAACATATGTATAACTTATAAAATGAGCAAACAATCCACCCCAAATTAAGAGACTGGGACAATGGTATGATTACTTTCTGCTGAATTGGGTCAAATAATTTATTTTAGGGAGGGCTGAAATGAAATTAGAAAAATGGTTAGTCTTGGTATATTTATACAATGGAATACTACTCAGCAATTAAAAATAATGAATTCATGCAATTTGTAGGTAAATGGTTAGACCTGGAAAATATCATCCTGAGTGAATTAACCCAATCACAAAAGAATGCACATGAAATGCAATCACTGATAAGTGGATATTAATGAGCCCAGAAGCCCTAAATACTCAAGACACAAATAGCAAGTCAAATGATTCCCAAGAAGAAGAAAGGAGAGGACCCTGGGCCTGTAAAGATTGCATCCAGTTTAGTAAAGAAACCGAGGGGGGGAGGGGGAATGATTGGGGAACAGTTAGGGGGGAGAGGAACTATGGGAACTATGGTGGGTGGGAACTGGGAAAGGGGAAAGCCTTTGGAATGTAAACATAGAATATAGAAAATAAAAATAAAAAAAAGAGTAAAAAAAAGAAAGAAAAATGGTTAGTCTTAATAAAGCTGGCTATAATCATTAGTTGTTCAGTCTGTATGTGCTGAGAAAATTCAGGGTTTAACTAAAGCTCTCACTGGAACAGTATGCAAGACTGGATAAACTGATGTCATCTGGGATAGCTGTTGTTGGTATCAGGACCTCCAAAACCAGTGACATCACACCTAGGCCACAGTGTGTCCTGCACACACCTGTTGCCAAGGCAACAATCACCATATTCTCAGAATCCACTTGGCTCACCTCCCACATTTACCTGTGGATATGTCACCATCCTTATATAAAGGGAAGACCCCTCTGACCTCTCTCTCTCTCTCTCTCTCTCTCTCTCTCTCTCTCTCTCTCTCTTTTTCTTTCTCTCTCTTCTCCATCTTCTCCTTTTTTGCTGCCACTTTGTCCTTCTCCCTCTCAATAAACCTCATATGGAATTGTTTGACCAGGTGTGGTCTTGGAGTCATAAGATGATCACAACAGCTGTCCTTTCTGTAGCTGTCTTAAAAGCAAGTCTCTGGAAACAGCTTCAGTTTGATGCAAGATCAAGCAGATAGCTGGAATAGCAGTAGGTTTTTGCATCTCAGCATCCTCAAGGATGAATCTTGTCAGGGCTGCCCTCCTGATTTTTCATTCTGCAATAAATATATAAACTTTACTAGCAATAGATAGTTCAATAAAGACATTTCTATGGACTCTGCAGGGTACACAGATTAATAAAAGATAATTTCCTGTTCTTAGAGCAGGTAAAAAACAACTTTCTTTAGAAGTTAGTTTGATCATATAATCAACTGCAATATAAATCTCCATCCATGACATATGAAAGGATGGTATGTATTAATAAGTTATAAAAATTTTGTAGCCAATAAGATTTATTGACCTTGAAGGTTGAAGTCCTGACTGGAGATATATATATGTCCCAGTCACTTTCAGAGTTGTTTCAATAGAGGGTTTGACATTGTACATTAGTGAGTTGTTTGATCCTTTTGATTTTCTTTTTTTTTTTTTTTTTTTTTTTTTTCTGTACAATTCGAACTTTATTAATGATAGCCTACTTGGATATCATTTCTATAAGCACACACATACACACAGGGGAAAATGCAAAAGCAAATATAGGAAGAGTGTTAATTCTTATTTATTGGTAGACAAGACAGGAATGTGTGCTGTTGATTTTCATAGGTTTATTCTCTTCTTTCTTTCTTTCTTTCTTTCTTTCTTTCTTTCTTTCTTTCTTTCTTTCTTCCTTCCTTCCTTCCTTCCTTCCTTCCTTCCTTTCTTTCTTTCTTCCTTCCTTCATTTCTTTCTTTCTTTCTTTCTTTCATTTCCTTTCTTCTTTCCTTCCTCCCTTTCCTCTCCCCTCCTCCTCCTTCTCCTTCTTCTCCTCCTCCTCCTCCCCTTGCTCCTCCTTCTGCTTCTATAGAAGGTGGGTATGAGCATAGATGCCTTTAGAGACCAGATGTGGGAGTCAGATTCACTGGAACTGGTATAGCAGCTGAATGTGAACCTCCTGACATGGGTACTGGGTTGCAGACTCAGTCTTCTACAGGAGTAGCAGGTGCTTTGAGTCATTTGTCCAGACTCTCCAATTGCTTAAAATATAAAATAATATTCTTTTTGTCTGTAGTTGAGATCTTCAGGAGGCCTTCCCTGACAAATCTTATTTTAGTAATTTCAATGGAAGATAGAACTGAAAGGATAAGGTTGCAAGCTAGGAATCCCCCGTGCCTGAGTCTTGGGTGACCCCAAAGGAGCAGTGGTTTAGTCCACTCTTTGTTGGCCTGGAAGTATGCACATATCACACCCGCCTCCAGGGTCCGACCGCAAACCTCTAGGAGTGTCCCTGGCGCCTTTTCTCGTCTTGCCTCTGCAGAGCAGCTATGGCAAGGACAAGCGCTGCTGGGGGCTGGGATCACCTGCCTGGGGGCACTTAGGTCCCTAACACCTACTGCCAGTGGAGGAGGGTGGGCGCGACCCTGTGCGTGCAGCCATGTAAGCGGAAATGACTTAGCTAGTTCTCCGGCCACTATGGGAGGCTGATAGGTTCTCCTAGAGCGCTGGTTTGAATGGTTTGAACTGATTGGCTTAGAAGCTTGTGGTAGGCAGGTTCTGTTATAAGCCTATAAAAAGCCAATCCAATTCTGCCCATGCGGCTCACTTCTTTTACCCTGCATGGTGAGACTGTGACCCCCAGAGCTCTGGAAATTATAATCCCTCTTGCAAATTGCATCAAGACTGTTTCTTGTGTGTGATTGGGGTGCCGGCTTCCGAGGCATGGGGTGCTGGAGTATACCCGTTTCTTTCGGGTCTTACAGAACTTTTCTTTTTCTGTTAGAACAAATGTAAAATCTCCTCCCTAACATAACATATCTTCTTTCTTCCATTTGGGAATTAGGACTTCTACAGGCTGATCTAATTTAGCAGTCCATTCTAAAATTAGCAGTTGTGCTATTTGTCTCATTGACTTTTAAAAAGCATAACGTAAACAAAGCACATTTCAAACCATCCTTGGGAGATATCATATCTCCATTCTGTTTTATGAGTAGGAGGATTTCCTTCAAAGTCTTGTTAAGTTTTTTTTTGTTTTTGTTTTTTGTTTTTTGTTTTTTGTTTTTTATAATGGCTCAACCTGTGGGACTGTAAGCTGTATCTAGTATAGACTTTGTGCCATAATGTTCATAAAATTGTTGGTTTTTAATGGACATATATGCCTAAGCATCATCAGTTTTAATCTGTAAAAGCATCTCCAAGACAGCCACCATCTCTGATAAATATGCAGTCTTAGAATCATCCCTCTCAGAAGTCAAGGCAGGAATCCATTGGCACTCTGAATCTGTATTAATTGTATGATGTATCAACATATGTACATATGTTAATTCTCCAAACTCTAGAAAATGAAACACACAATCCACTGTGTCACATTGTTTTAAGTTAGCATTAATAAGCAGAATCTGGATTTTTTTAACTCAATATATTGTATATCTATGGGCCGCCATTCTAATTTCTTAAGCCCCTATGGAACATTTCTGTCTGGAACTACGATTTTTGATATTGTTAAGTTTCAGATAGGATTCTTTAATGGTTTCTTACTTTGTGTTAAAGATTCTCTCAGCCTGCCAGTTTGTTGTAGAAAATATTTAATCTCAATCTTTGGCTTCTACCCCACCTTGGATTATTCAGTTCTCAGATAAAAGACACACGACCTTTATACATAATAAGCCTTAATCATCACTAAAGCTTGGCAGGATATCTACTCTTTATGCTTTTAGAATCTAATTCTTCATCAATAACCCCACGTTATAATTTGCCAGTTCCATCTGGGCATCATTTAACTCCAGTTGGCTAGCCCTCATGGCTACTGTCTCATGATTCACCTACCCCATGGTGGCTTCCTTGTCTCTCTATCTTCTCTGTCCTTTTCCTTCTCCATCCCCCAAAACGTAACTCAAAACCATCTACCTCTAGTCCTTCCATTCGTTGGTCATATGTAGAGAGACTTATTGGGGTGTTGTGCCACCTGGAAGGAATCTTGGCAGAGGAATTTGACATTGGCCAAGGACAAGGAAATGGGAATCTGACATCAGGGAACGACAAAGAAGTAAGTCTAGGCAAGAATCTGACTTTAGGGTGGGACAAAGAGGCCAGCTTTAGTCATGATTATGACTTTAGGCTAGGACAAAGAAATAGGCTCAGATATTTTGACCATCCTTTAGAAACAGCATCACTGGAGTGATTGGGGGGGGGCTTTGTGTTTATTGTTTTGCTTGTTCCTTGACTATTGTCTTGCTTGTTCCTCATTGTATCTATCTTAATACTTGCATGTAATTAAAATGGTATAAAAGTGGATTGGAAATTATTAAACCTGCCCTTCAGTCTTAGAATTGACTGGGGCCATGCTGCAGCTTTGTCTAATTGTCTCTTTCTTTTTAATCCTTGCTCCTGCACTGGAGAACCAGTTGACTGACTGAGTGGGCTTGGTCAGCCAAAGCAATTTAAAAAAAAAAGTTGCAGGGAGATGATGGATTTGAAGAGGAGGCTTAACTAAAATGAAAGGTGTGCGAATAAGCCACATGGAAGCCTACTACTTTGTAAGCTGTGGTGGTTTGCATTGAAATGTACATCATAATCTGTGGCATTTGAATTCTTGGTCCACAATTGGTGATGATATCTGGGGATGCTTAGAAAATGATGAAAGATGTATGCTACTGAAGGTAAGCCTTAAAAGATAAAGATTTGTGCTATTTCTATGCTTTGTGCTTATAGTTCAAGATGTGAGCCATTGTTCTCTGGCTCCTGCCGCTCTGTCTTTGTGCTGTCATCATGGCCTCTAACTCTGACCAAAGAAGTTATTTGCTGTTTAATCACAGCAGCCAAGAGTAAACAATACAGTACTTGGTACTAGGACAGTATGATCCTTCTGTGAATAACCAGGCCATGTGGTTGTTTTGTTTTGTGTTTGTTTGCTTTGAAGGGGTGAATATGGAAGATGTTGGAAGTTTGGATTAGAAAAGTAGCTGAATACTGTAGGCAGAGCTTAATGGGCTGTCCTAGTGTGTTGGAAGACAGTCCTGATAACAATGGACCATGGAGACACCACTTCAAGAGGTTACAGAGAAAACTACCCTAGGGACTGGGCTAGAAACCATTTCTATAAAATTTTGGCAAAGAATGTGGCTGCTTCCTTCCTGTGTCCAAAGAACTGGTTGAGTCTAAATGAAAAGCGATGGACTAATTTACTGTTTTTATTATAATTTCTGTCTCTTCTGCCTCTCCTTTATCTATGCATTCCTGTTCTAGCTCCATTATAATGCTATGGACTATTTCATCATGCATGATCCTATCACATACATGGTGATGTGGAACATGGCTTACATTCTGTTTATTAAATTGGCCACTTTTAAATTATCTGTACTCAAGTCTGTCGACAATTTCTATTATGCTGAAATTCTGAGTGTATTTTTTTTAGTTCTATCATTTTACTTTTTTAAGTCCAGGTTTATTGATTGATTGTTTATTTGGTGGCTATGTTTTTATTAGCTTTATATTTTGTTGCCATTGTTTTCTTAATTTAATTTTGTTTCTGTCTGTGTTCTTGTATCTCATCTCATTTCTTGCTTCTTTAATGTTATTATTTTAATTTTTTAGGAAATCTATAGATCTCCATTTCTTTGACATTAGTTCCCTTTTATTAATGAGATGTTTTGTTCAACTTTTCACTTTAATGTAGCCTGAATGAGGTACATTAAGTTAGCAAATACCTCCTTCATTGTTTAAAGTATAGTTTCAAGAAGTAAACAATTTTCTCATTGATGTCTAAGGATTTGTCTTTGAGTTTTACATCAATAGGGGTTAAAGTAGAGTGATTTGGTTGCTGCAGAGACTGCAGTGGCATTCTTTATGCAAGTGACATTCTAGTCTTTAACCTCTGCCAAAGTTTCATAACCTTTCTAAATTACAAAGGCTGAGGTATTGGGGCAGATGGAGTAGTTGCTTGTAAACAAAAGAAACAGACTTTGGCTACTTTGGCTAACTTATACAGAAAGATAAATCATAGGGAAGGTATTTTATAACTCACAAAAAAAATCACTGCTAATAACATGGAAGTAAACTTGTCAAATAGTGTGGGGAGAAGAAAGCCTATTAGTATTCAAGATTCCATCTGAAATCGTCTCACAAAATAGTCTAATGAGCACACAATTGCCAACCACTGCTATCTAACCTACTAGCATGTGCTTGCTGCCTTCATCACTCCACTGAATCTTTGGCATTATTGGTGCTTCATTATATTACCATCCCTGGAAACTCATGCTTGCTACCTGATGGTCACTGCTTTGCTGCTATGATAATTGTCTGTGGTCAATTTTTTTGTGGGTTACCAGCACCAGATTTCAGGGATCCTAAATGAAATTGACCTAGTTATGTCATACAGGGAATGAACATTTCTGTCTCTGCCATTACCTACCCCTCCATAAGGTTCCCAAGTCAGTGGATTTTCTAAGCTCAAGAAAATTTCAGATGGTGGACAGCCAAAGAAGTATATAAAATATAAGTAAAGGAATGGGCAGAGTTTATCTGACTTGCTACAACAGAAATCACACTGCTAGGAAACAAGATGCAAGGAGATTCAAGATCCGAGAATAACAAGGAAGTTTCCTCAAAATAAAATTAGTATGGAATGAAATCGTTGCTTTAGAAATTGGAAATTCTCTGCACCTACTAGAATGTGAATGCCACATAGACATTAGCAAAGACTGCTGTAGACTAATCTTCAGTCTAACCAATTCCTTTATAATTATATTCAGTTGAGATATAATTGTATTCAGAATCAAGATTCTGCCTCACATTGTGTTTTCTACATCTCTGCTGTGTTTCTTGCCGTGCTCAGGTTGCAAATTCTTCCATGATTTCAGGACACCCAGAGTGCATCACAGTCCCAAACATACTTCGTCAGCTCAATGAAGCCCCACATGAACACAGAGATGAACAAATAGCATGATTGGATGTCTGCCATGAAATAGAAATGATTGCAAAGCTGATGCAAAGAATATAATTTTTAAGAATGCAGCCACATATATTTTGTTCTATTTATGCTTGCATATGAAATATACCTAAATATATACCACAACATGAGATTTAAATGGCATGTGATATATATGCATGTATTTATGTGTGTGCTCATATATATGTGCATATGTATATCTCCTGTTAAAAAGTAAAAGTACTAGCATGATAAATCCTTAAGTGTCACTACTGATTACAAATAATATTTACTTTAAAATAGAGCATACTTTAGACTTTTTGATAAGACTGCCACTTGCTATCATTTATAATTACCTATGCTTCTGAATTTATTAACACTAATGATACTATATTATACTATCATGTTGCGATTTGGTATTGTGTCAATTGTTTAATTATAAAATCTAATTTATTCTTTGTAAAATTTTATTTGGTTTGGGTTATTATATTTTTTAGTCAGTCTCAGGTAGACCAAGCTGGCCTCTAGCTCATTATGTAGCCAAGAATAATTTTGAACTTTTCAAAATTTTTACTTTACTTATTTTACATTTTTAATATTTTGTTTTAGTTTTTTATTTTATGTGTATGAGTGTTTTGCCTGTATGCTCGTGGAGCCCATGAGTGCATGATTTTCACCAAGGTCAGGAAGAAAGCTTTGGATATTCTGGAAATGGAGTTGTAAATAGTTGTGAGGTACCATATGTGTACTAGGGATTGGTCCTGGGTCATCTAGAGAAACTTGGAGTTTTCCTAACTGCTGACCCATCCCAAAGCCCCAACTCTGAACTCTTGACTCTCTTGCTTGCCTCCCAAGTGAGGGGATTGCAGAAGTATTTAATCATGCTAGAAACTGTAAGCTCCTTACTCTCGCGCTGCAGCTGAGGCTGTTATGAGTGCTGTCTAACTTTGCGAAGGTATATGAAGGAAACATGAGGAACACAAGGAAGACCTATCTGATTCTTTATTATTATTATTATTCAATATATTCTTTATTTACATTTCAAATGATTTCCCCTTTCCTGGCTCCCTGCTCCCCAAAAGTCCCATAAGTCTTTTTCCCTCCCCCTGTTCCCCCATCCAGCCCTTCCCACTTCCCTGTTCTGGTATTCCCCTACACTGATGCACTGAGCCTTTCCAGAACCAGGGACCACTCCTTCTTTCTTCTTGGACATCATTTGATATGTGGATTGTGTCTTGGGAATTCCAAGATTCTAGGCTAATATCGACTTATCAGTGAGTGCATACCATGAGTGTTCTTGTGAGACTGGGTTACCTCACTTAGGATGATGTTCTCCAGCTCCATCCATTTCTCTAAGAATTTCATGAATTCATTGTTTCTAATGGCTGAATAGTACTCCATTGTGTATATATACCACATTTTTGGTATCCATTCCTCCATTGAGGGACATCTTGGATCTTTCCAGCTTCTGGCTATTATAAATAGGGCTGCTATGAACATAGTGGAACATATATCCTTACTGCATGCCAGGGAATCCTCTGGGTATATGCCCAGGAGTGGCATAGCAGGGTCCTCCAGAAGTGTCATGCCCAGTTTTCTGAGGAACCCCCACACTGATTTCCAGAGTGATTGTACCAGTTTGCAATCCCACCAGCAGTGGAGTAGTGTTCCTCTTTTTCCACATCCTCGCCAACACCTGCTGTCTCCTGAGTTTTTAATCTTAGCCATTCTGACTGGTGTGAGGTAAAATCTCAGGTTTGTTTTGATTTGCATTTCCCTAATGACTAATGATGTTGAACATTTTTTAAGGTCCTTCTCAGCCATCCGAAGTTCTTCAGGTGAAAATTCTTTGTTTAGCTCTGTACCCCATTTTTGATAGGGTTATTTGGTTTTCTGGGGTCTAACTTCTTGAGTTCTTTGTATATATTGGATATTAGCCCTCAGTCAGAAGAAGGGTTGGTGAAGATCTTTTCCCAATTTGTTGGTTGCCGATTTGTCCTTTTGACGGCGTCTTTTGTCTTACAGAACTTTGTAGCATCATTATTTCTAGTAATTTCACACTGTGATGACTTTGCCTTGGCCTTTCTGCTATTGTTCATAACCACCAATAGTTGCTGTGTATCTTAATGTGTAATTTTAGTATGTGCTCAAGGCATTTATGTTGTCCACCTGCTTTCATGCAATACTTAGTAAATATTCAGTTTTACAGCTGTCATTTATCTGTTACATAATCTTTCTCCACAGAGAACAGTGCAGCAAGCTTCCCTTTAGTGCTAAAGGAGCATCTGGGCTGCAGATCCTTGTGGCTGGACATCCCTTATGTTCAGAATCATCATCAGATCACACAGATGCCACATCTCAAGAGGCTGTTAGCACAGGGAAGGTGGACCTTAGGGGTCCATAGCAGCATCTCAAAGTCTTTGCAACATGATTTTGCAAAGACAGGTAACAATTGTTTTTGTTTTGAGGTTAAGCACCTCAAATGTCATAGACAACACTTCCAGGGCATCCTTTCCCCTACCCCATGTGAAGCAGTCTTTGTTGAAACCATGGGAAGTCGTTCTTCACCACATAAATGCTTCAGGAAGAGAGCTCCATTCTATCTTACACTGCCTGAACAGCTTCCTGCTGCTGGTGGTGTTAAAGTTTTCATGCCTAGAAATATGTATTTATTCACTCACTGAGGGGCTTTAGCAAGTGAAACCACAGGCCAGCAATCCTCAGCACTGCTTTCTATTTAACGGTAACTAGGAAGCTAAATGAATAATCAGGAAGGTGTGTTCTAAATTTGGAATAATAGAAAATACAATTACATATTATTAGGGAAATTTCCCCTCAAGTCATGGAAAAAGACCCATGAATTATCACTGTCCAATTACAGAGAGCCTTTCTTATTACTGTAATATACAAAGTCCTTCTCCATCTCTATAGAAATGCTAGATGACATCAATCTAATAACAAAAAACGTTCTCATATCCACAGAAGGTTGCCCAGGTGATGAAGGGTGTGATGGTGAAAAGGGGCATCAGTACACTGAACACATGACAAAGGCTCCAGTTCATTGAACACAGGACAAAGGCTCCCTGGTGTCTAGGACCAACAGAAGATGCTGTGCTAAACTCACATACACACATACATACATGTACATTCATGGATATACATGTGCTCAGACATGTAAAGCATGTGTATGTACATACACACATGTATGCATGAACATATACACATGCACACATGCACACACATGCACACACTGTGTATACACACACATGTACACAGACTATATATATATGTATACACACCCAAATACATACACACACAAGCATGCATATACACATACAAATGAGCATACAAATGCATATATATACACTATGTATATGTATAATATGTACACACATACACACACACATATATATACACATATATATATATATATATATATATATATATATATATATATACATATATATATGAAGAAAAATGATGTTCAGATTGTTAGGGATCTCAAAGGTAAAACTTAGAACGAATGATTTTACAAGAACTTCAATGCCCACCCATTTTCAAACTCCTTGGCAAAACTTCTTAAAATAGATTATAGTTCTCAGGTAATGGGGCCAAAATGTCCCCAAATACATCTCTCAACAGTGATATAAGTATTAATGTAACACCCCTGTGAACTAGTCACCTATAAAATAGAAAAAACATTATATGGAGCTTTTTAAAAATTGTTTTAGTTTTTTAATACAGTGTTCAGCCAGCATACATATCTACATGCAAGAGGGCACCAGACCTCATTATAGCTGGTTGTGAGCCACCATGTTGTTGCTGGGAATTGAACTCAGACCTCTAGAAGAGCAGCCAGTGCTTTTAACCTCTAAGCCATCTCTCCAGCCCTGAGCTTTTCTTTAACAGGTAAAAATATTATTTTGTGCCAAGAAGGGAAATGCATTCAGTCTATAGCCTTTGTAGGAAAAAAATCCCTGAATTATTTAAAAACATAAAATCTTAACTCTTGGCAATAATTAGGATGATGGGTCCTGATCTCAGAGTAGATGCCAGCATTTAATTTCAGCAGCAAAGTAAGTGGAGTTGTTTTAAATTTAGTAAGGTCAAAGGGCAGAATAGAGAATTCAGGGGAGTGGAGTTGGCACTGGTCATTAACATCTACTAAGATTACTCTAGAACATGTTTTTAAGGAAAAAAAGGACTGCTGAAATTATTGCTTAATTATAATAGCTTTTATATATATATTAATGAATGAGTCAAAGATCGGGATCAGATTTACCAAAGGAAGTCACAACTCTCTATGAGTTTTCAGGCTTATACTAATACCTGGGACTAACATAACAACCAAACGGAAGGCAAGACCTTCATGAGGAAGACCTTCAAGACTCTTCATATATTCATAAAGTTTCTTTCTTTTTCTCTTAAGGGACCTATGGTTATTGAATCATTTCCACACAGGAAAACAGCTGAACATGGTCCATGAGTTTCAGAATGCCTCAGGCATGTGAGCAGAAAGTGTGCGCAATTAAACCTTGTCCTCGTCAAGAGGATCCCTCTGTGGTGGGCATGAGGAAATATCCTCCCAAGGGGCAGCTTCATGGCTGTATGGCTGTATGACTTTGAAGGAAGAGAAAACTGAACTGAAGCCATAGTTTTCATGAGTGAGTTAGCTCGCTGGACTGGATACAGTGAACCTGAGAGGAAGGTCAGGAAAAGGCTTTCAAGGGATGAAGTGAACAGCTGGTCAGGCTAAGAGCACTAAGTGTTAGGGTAACTCTTCGTGATAAACACCCAATGAAGATGTGGGAACAATGAACTGAGTGTAATGATTGTGATCATTCTAAGGAAATGAGACCAATGTTACATGCTATAAATGGGAGAGTATGTATCTGACACTTAGGGACATTGATTGCACCCTATATAAATCAGTCTGTGTCCCGTTATAATCTGAGAATATAACCAAACGTCAGACTCCCATGTATGAAGAGATGGGTCATATCACCAGGCCAGGAGATAAACCAGTAGGATGAAGATGACGTCTATTGTATACCTCGAAGTGAGGGATGTAGCTTTTCTTCTGACATTTTGTATGTGTTTTCCCAGAAATCATTGCTAGCTAGAGGACCAGGATAAGTTGTACCTCACTTGTATAACCTTAACTGAGAAGCAATTCGGGTGATTCTGGGGATGGGAGATGATAAAGTCTGTTGTCCCATCCTCTCCTGGCCACTACATCCATTCCACAGCAACAACTCACAGAAGTTCCTTTAGTCAAACAGATGCTGCCATATCCCATATCCACACAGCCCCTTGGTGCAAGCAGAGATAAGCCAGTGAATGGCTAATATTACTATTGCTTAGATTAATTTTGAAAGCCTGTAAACACAGGCTGAGGGTGCCCATGAGGAGTCACTGGCACTGAGACTGTGGTTCTAAACATTAACCTTAGCTTGCTGAAATTCCCTCTGTATCAGTCTGCATAAAGTCATCCCACATCCCATGCTGGGTATATTTCTCTATAATCCCCTTTTCACCATCTCACCATTTCCTTTCAAAATCCATGTGGTTATTGCTATAGATGGAACTGTTCTTTGCCTGCGTTTATATGCCTACATCAAAACTCTGAAAAACCTTAGATTATTTAATTTAAAAAGAAGGCCTTCAACAAGTCAGTTTGCCCCAAATTAAGTCATGTGGGAGGGTCCCATAACATATGACTGGTATGGTTTTTAGAAAACAAAAACAAAAACCAACAATACCCCTGAAACACAGGCACTCTGGAAATGCCCTATGAGAGGATAGATAGCACCTATGAAGAAAAGCCCTTTGAGGAAGGTAGCTTTAGGCAAGGCAAAGAGAAAATCTTCAGAGGAACCAAACTTGACCCACCTTCTAGAACTTTGAGAAAATGATTGTTTAAACGTCCAAGTATATGGTACTTTACTACAGCAGCCATGAAAAACTAATATAAAAGTTTAATGCTTATCATAATGAGACTGATTATTATGAGTACAGGTCTGTTTAACAAATAGTTTCATTGACTGTAGTCACTGTGCCAGAGATTAAAGATAAAGAGATGAATAAGAAATGGTTACCTCAGCTCTTCATAGTAGGCTTGTAGAACAAGGACATCGACAAGTACATGGTCCCAGAGGAGGACCATGCTTGGAAAATATTTGTATCTCTTGGCTCATGAAACATCATTTTGTTAGAGGAGACTGGGAACAGAATCCAAGATAGAGCATTGAATCTTGTTTCAAATAATAATAAAAAACAATAAATAAAAATAAAAAGAGATCTTGTTAGGTTCAATGTGCAGATACCTATCCATGAAGAAATCACAACACAGCAGTGGTGTGGAGGGAAAGGGATACATAGAGTTACCACAGCAACTGGAGTAGCAGCTTACACTTTATTGGCCAATCGTCATATATAAGTTAGGTGGCATTTGTGTGGTGACCTATAGATTCTTACTATTTGCATGAAATGGTTTGTGAATGATTCCCCTGAGGTAAATTCCAGAGGAAAGAAACGAGGGAAGACCAAGCTTTCTCCCTTTGCCAATGTCCTTTGTGTGTTAAAATGACTTTGACTTTGTCCAAAGAGGTCTGGCCTTTGTCAAATGGGTCCTGTAAAGTGTGCTCTATGTGGCTGGGACTGACTGGGTTTTGGTGGTTTATTCGTTGTTGTTTATGATAGACTCTTTTGACACACTTGAAAATTGATTCACGCAAGATGACTAATGGCTGAGGCCTTAGAACACATCTTACGGATTATGCTATGAGGTGACTTGAATCTCTGCATTCAAAAACCGTGCTCTAGAGTGAGAGATCTATATATCTATATGAAAAGAACTTTGGAAAGGTCATGGAACACTTGCCCCTTCCAGAAGCGAGAGGCTAAATTACATTCCTCAGACCACAGGGAGGTCCTTGTGGCTAGGGGAGGCCCAGAGTTATTCCAAGGCCATTGGCCACCTACCTCATTCCCTGACAACCAATTAGTGTAAAGGTCACACCATTCTGCCAATCACATTGGGCCTAATGGTGGCTGCCGAGGACTGTACAAAGGGCCACTGTGTGGGCTGCGAGGGGGTGGGTCGTTCTCTCCCCATATGCAGGGCAACCCCAGCATGCTGGATTGAATAAAAATCCTCTTGCTTTTTGCATCTATTCCTGTCTTCATGTTATTCACTCAGGGGGTCTCTCCCAAGTCTTACATATACATATCTGTCTATCAATCTATCTATCTATCTATCTATCTATCTATCTATCTATCTATCTATCTATCATCTATTGAAATATATATTGATCTGTAATCATCTTCTATCACCTAAGAGAATAAATTTTATATTTCCTTGGGTATGTATATGTACACATACACACACACACATATGTTATATATATATATATATATATATGTTTATGTGAATATATATACACATATATATGTGTGTGTATTTATTTGTATATGTGTATATGTGTTTATGTGCATGTGTATATATGTGTGTTTGTATTTTGGGTAGCCTTAAGGAGCAAAAGAAACTTTTTCAAGGAAGTATTTTCCAATTACCTTTCAGTAAAAGTATTAATTAACAGACTATATTAGTCATATAATAATTAAATAATTTCATACATCATTGGCTGGCTTTGAAATAAATGTAAGGAATAAAATTGATGTAATCTCAGTTTCTCCTTTTCTTATTTTACTCATAGAAACAAAACAGTTGCATTTTCATAGAAACACAGGCCGAGGTGGGGAGCCTGTAGTTTATGATTATTGATTCTAAATACAAAACAAATTCACTTAGAAGTGCCTCTGTTCCTTGTAACTATATGCTCTTTTGAGATACATTTTTCCTACTGTGTTCATCTTTTTTCTTTCTCTCAATTCAAACAGCTGAGACCCTGATCATGGCTGTGGGAATGCACATGGAGAGGAAAGCAGATTTCTTGGCTTTTATTTCCCAAACCTGGGTCTGCAAGGGCAGGGGAGGAGGTGGCAGGTGGGTCACAGGCAGAGGCAAATGTCCTTTAGAACTTCAAAGAGAAAGAATTCTTTCAAACTAAAAAGAGATTCCATGAAAGGAGGGGGTGACAAGAGAGGTGCCTGCCCTAGAATGTCTGGGAATGGGGGGGATCCTTCATGGCTGCAGCCTCATAGGCAGCAAGGCCAGGAGGGGAACTCTTGCAGGTGGCCAGGGTCTTTGTTACACTCTACTGAGATTCCTCTAACCCAGGCACCATTCAGAAACAGCAGGAATGAGAGCCGCATAGAAAGAGCCAAAGGGGGAAAAGTAGAAACCTGTATGGAGACATGTAAAACCTGACACTGGGTGCTGAGGCTTCCTCTCCACATCTCCAACTAGTGAAATACCCAGGTATGATTATAGAGGGTTGGCATAGCCATACTGAAGCTTCACAATTACCGTCAAATGGGATTGAGTATTCCAACAGACCAGCAGGATGAAAATTTAAATATTTTTAAAATTGCTCAAAATGCAGTATTTTATTAGAGTATATCTGGGTCAGGTTATGATAAAAATTAAAAAAAGCCCAACATAAAAAGTGTCTGAAGTAAATGACATATTAACACAATTTGATGTGTAACTATTATCACTCAGATTATGAAGCCATGAATATCAAAACATGTTTAAAACCCCAAGGATTTGCCAGACCAGATTCTTAAAAAGGAAGTCACTGACTAACTTCAACTTTTTCTAATTTTTCTATCATCAATTCTCTACCAATACGTATAGAATAGTGGATATCAATAAGGTGAAACACCCAAAGACCTAGAAAACATCCATCCAGATACTTCCTGATTTAGGAACTATTAATTGGTAACTTAAAAGTTGAGTTAAGAAGAATATTATTTTGTTCTTTTGTGTACAGCTATGCATGGTCACATAGCTTACAGACTGACTTTATCACTCAGTTACTTGAAAATTATCTTCCCATGTGGTTTTTATCATTTTTTAAAAGAAAAAAATAGACAAGCTTCATTTTCAGAGAGCACAGGAGCACTCATAGCCAGTCTGCTAATCCTATGACAGAATTTTTTCTCTTTTTTAGCTAAAACTTTCAATGGAAAAAGCAAGATTAAAATTTAAAAAAAAAAGAAATTTTCAAACTGGTATGAATACTCGTCTTAGGTGACCTGACTCTCTTTTTGTTCCATTGCTCAACTATTTGCATTTATTTTTGCTTTCCTGGATCTTAGATAACTTCCAGGTCTTTATTTTGATCCGATAATAGAAAACCCAAAAGAATCAGAATGCCTTCTGTCAAATTAAAGTCTATGAGGTGGGCACAAGTATGGAAGCAATTAATTGTATAGACTTAGAGCCATCTGGTAAATGATGTAATAGAAATGTGTTGAGAATTCTGGGGAACTGCAGAGGACAGTACGTCTGTCCAGAAGGCAGCGAGGCAAATGAGCATTAGGCATGTTTTCTTAAATATCCTGCTGTCTGGGTTGGTCCCTGATAGACACATTACTGGTATTCAGTTGTTCTTGGAAGAGAAACATGTCCCAGTTGTGAACATCTACATAAGCAAAGCGACAAAGTGATAAAACTATTCCTATTTGGGAATGTAAAAGGAATGACATTTGCATGGGACAGAGAAAGCAAGTCGGCAAGGCCCTGGAATGAAGGGAGAGCAAGACGGCGGGTCCAAAGTTAAGCTTTCTTTTTAATATTTTCACTGCATCTCTCTGCACTTAGGGTGAATAGGTAAAGAAAGAATGATATCTTTCTTATTGGTTATTTTATTTATTTACATTTCAAATGTCCGCCTTCTCGGTTTCCCCTCTGCAAACCTCCCATCCCATCCCCCCTCCCCTTTGCCTCCATGAGAGTGATCCTCCACCCATTCACCCCCATTCCTGCCACACCGGTGGTCTAGCATCTCCTTATGGTGGGGCGCTGGGGCGCTGGGGCGCTGGGGCGCTGGGGCGCTGGGGTGAGGAGATTCCACAGGACCATTGGTGCCAAAGAAGGCAATAAGCTAAGCAGTACTTGTTAAGTTGACATTTTAAGAAGTTTTTCTTTATCTTTAATTTTAATGCAGGAGCACATCATATACATGAAGCTTGGCCATTGTAGTGAATGACTAACACATAAGACAGTATAGTTTTAGAAAAAGTTTAAAGACATTTTGTACTGCCCATTAACTATGCCCACAACCCAACCTGTCTGCTTCACACACTGCTAATTAAACCGTTTCTAAAAGATGCTTGTGAACCTGTGAGGCCCCCTGAGACCTCCTTTACCTTTCCTTTTGCCCCGCTCTAGTGGTCACATTCATAGACCCACCCATAAGCACACACATACGTGTGCTGCACCCCTCCATGCCAAACCATGTTCCTTATGTCTTCATTTCACCACACATGTCTCGTTTCCTTCCTTACTGCTGTGCGACTTCTGTGAAGACGAAGCTCTCGTCCTTTCATTTGTATATGATTTTAGATGTTTTTCACATCTTTTGGAGATGCAGTCTTCCTATACATCCCTCTGACTGGCCTGGCAGTGTGGCTTTGTAGCTCAGGTTAGCCCACATTTATTCAATCCTCGCACCTCTGCCTCTCAAACACCACAATAACACTTAGGTCCTATCGTGTCCACCTCAGGGTTTGGTCTTGTGCTTGTGTCTGCCCACAGGGCTTCTGGAAAGACAATAAATGAACTTAGTCAGAGTTCATGCTACATCTGATAATTGGGTTTTTCTGCTCTTTCTTTTTCATCTTTTTTTTTAAAACAAGTACATTTGCAGATAACTAGATATGCAACACCACTTCTGCACCTTAGACTCAAAGATCACTGTAGAAGGTCGACGTGAAGAAATTGTAAGAGCCAGAGAAACAAAGTTTCCTGAAGATTGCATCTTCTGGAAGTGTCCAAGAAGCTAAACCCACGAACTCTCATCACCATGGCTGTCTCAACAAGACCTGAATAAAGATGACACCTATAGATGTACTGGCTCGGACAGGGGAGATCATTTGACGCCTCAGGAAAGAGTTCCTCTGGTTGGCTAATCCTAGTCCTGAGTGGTCAGCACTGAGATCATATACATGTAGTGCCTAATGAGAACTCAGAGATTGTGTGTGTGTGTGTGTGTGTGTGTGTGTGTGTGTGTGTCTGCCTGTCTGTCTTTGGAAGGAGTTGGAAAGGGGGAGAGAAAGTAGAGAAATGATGTTATTACATTTTAATTTCAAAAAATATTTGAGGATAAATTGATATAATATATATGTCTGTCTCTGAGATTTTGCTTTTGAATGCTTTTGTTATTTCTTCCTGCCTTAGTCAGGGTTTCTATTCCTGCACAAACTTCATGACCAAGAAGCAAGTTGGGGAGGAAAGGGTTTATTCAGAGTTTACACTTCCACACAGCTGTTCATTACCAAAGGAAGTCAGGACTGGAACTCAAGCAGGTCAGGAAGCAGGAGCTGATGCAGAGGCCATGGAGGGATGTTCCTTACTGGCTTGCTTCCCCTGGCTTGCTCAGCCTTCTCTCTTATAGAACCCAAGAATACCAGCCCAGAGATGGTACCACCCACAAGGGGCCCTACCCCCTTGATCACTAATTGAGAAAATGCCCCACAGCTGGATCTCATGGAGGCACTTCCCCAACTGAAGCTCCTTTGCCTATGATAACTCCAGCCTGTGTCAAGTTGACACACAAAACTAGCCAATACATTTCCCATAAATAAACACTGAAAGTTAGAGGCTGAGCACGATATTCAGTAAAGAAGACAAACAGTGCATACAGGTAAATGTTTGAGTTTCCCTCTCTTACTGAAACAGCATTACTTCACTTCTTTATGTACGTATTAAGTGAAAATTCACGTGAAGGGGAAGAAAGTCTTTGTGCAGTCACGTTGAGACTTGCAACCTTCCAGAAATTCCCCCACAATGCCTGACCTGTGTGCTGTGCCAAGCCCAGTTTAGAATGTTATTAAGTGGCTTTACCATTTCAAAGTGCTTTGCAATAATTTATAAGTCAGTTTTCACAAAATTCTTCAGGGGAAATGAAGACAGTCTAAGGCTACTTTTTTAAAAAAAAGTAGCTAAAGATAACAAAAGCAGAGTAGGAAATAAGAAAGAGGGGTGGGTGCTGGCTGTGCCCTTCTATTCTGTGGCTCTGAGTCCCAACTGGGTTCCTGTCTTGCCAGAAGAGAAGTGTACATTGACACAGACGCTACATGCAGGGAAGAAAAAAAGTCACTCTGAGTGGCATGGGTCAGGCTGAAGGTCCCTTGTGCTAGGTCCTGTTTCATCTCTTTATATTAAAGCATCCAGATTAAGGACTGAATCACAAAGGCACACACCTTGCCTAGCATTTCTATTGCCCCTGGACATGCCTGACTGGCCCATGTCATTTGGCTTCTATTTTACTACATGTGTGGTTGAACAGTTTGAAACTCATATTAACACTTTGGTCTGATCTTTTTCTGCGTAGTGAACTATTTTACTGATTTCTCACTTGTAGCCTTGAAGTGTATGCATGCCATGCATTCCCTCAACACTCAGCAGCCATGTGCTGGGGCAGGTTGAGCTACTGGTTTCTGTGCTTTGCTTCTTGTAATACACAGTATTTTATCCTTTTATTGCTTCATGTTGAGAAGAGTTTGCTTTTGATCCCCTTATGTTCAGCTGTGCAATGTGTCTTACTTTGAACAATGGGATATAGTTCTTGTGACTTCAAGAGGGACTTGATTTGTCATGACAAGAATAGCTCCTTTTCCCCTATCCCGTGGGCTCATGGTACGTGGTATAGATGTTTCATTCAATCCACAGACCTGCAGGTGTAAGCTCGATTCTACAAAGGGATGCACTAATGTATGAATCGAAAATTGCACTGATTGTTACAGATATTTAGGTTCAGATTGGCTTATGATTCAAAGAAGAGTTTTTACAACAATGCCTAAGTAATATAGATACCACACATGCAGTATGAGGTGTAAAATTAAATAGAACTTTAAACCCATATGATTTCACAGCTTATTAACATTTTCAATTCCAAAAATGTAATTAAAATAAGTAGGTAAGGTAATAAATTATAGTGATAAAGTACATTTTGTAAAGAGTGAAGTAACAGTAGGAGACACAGAATGAAGAACATCTAGGTTTATCTGGTCAGACAAACAAGGATGGGACATTTAGATAGAGGGTAAAAGAAGAAGGCATAGATACTTTAGAGAAGGCATAGACAGGAAGGAGTGTGGCTGGTTAAACTTGGTGTAAGTAAATGAGAGAATTAAAGGGAACTTAATGCCACAGTAATGGGCATTCTTCAGCATTTTATCTATCAGCATGCTGAGAAAATCCAAGGGTTAATAAGTAATAAAGCATCAATCTACAAGCCAAGATAAATTTACAATCACAGGGAATCCATCATACATTCAGAAAAAATATTGAGTTGAATTCATTATAGCCATTGTGGATAATGATCTCAAGTGGGGACAAAGTTACTTGTGCATTGATCTTGCTGACTAATAAATGTCATACAATGTGAGATTATTAGTTGGAAAGACTGCCAAATCATTTGGAAACCATGCATTCCAAGTCTTAGTCTGGCCTTGGTCCTGGAGAGTACCTTAAAATTAAAACCTTAAAATTTCACATAGGACAACTAAAGCTAAGAACATTTTTGTTGTGGTTGTGATTGAAAATCTAAACCCCAAGTAGTCACAACCCAGGTCTGATTGACAGTTCATGGTGCACAAGAAAAATGGCATCTGTATTTGTTGAAGGATCATTGTTCAGTATGCTCCCTAAAGCTGATTAGTTCCTAAGCTCCTAAGCAAGCAGGTAAGGCAGACCTGCAGTCACCAGCCACACCGGTTTCTCATCTACAAGACTGTGGAACTTCTAGATAGAAATTATAGTTCACTTCTGCCAAAGGCTACCTTTGGTCACAGAGTAAAGCAATTTGGCCAGGGATGATAGAACCAAGAAGAAGCTAATATTACCCTAATCATATTCCTCATTCTAACAAAACATGAAACCACACACAGATACATACAAGCCAGACTACTGAACCAAGTAAGTTAATACAATCCAACAGCACATCTTCTAAAATTTTCCAGAAGATATAATTGAACTGTTATGTTTTACTCCTTTTAATAGCATCTAAAAACTTCTTATAATGTTAACTATTTTAGAGAAAGAGCCATAGCCCGTTATTTCACCTGATTTTGAAAAGAGATATCAAAAATGTCTGCAAGAAAAGAATAGTTTTTTTCCCCCAAAGCCATAAAATTCCCAGTGGTTGAAATTATAAATGCATTTTGACTGAAGGATGAGACACCCCAGGATGCATCACCTGCCTCCTGGCTCCGCCCAGCTTGCTTTACACCTGTCTGAGGCAGATCTCAAGTTCAGGTCACAGGGAAGCTGGGAAGAACTGCCAGTTCTCTCCTCCCAATAAAAGCAGAACTTTTTCTGCTTTAAGTATATTGTTCACAAAACAACCAAAAGACCAGGGCCATTCAGTCTAAAGGAAATGACCTCACCTTTGAGTGATTGATAAAAATAAAAAAAGTGAAGGAATAGCTATTATATCGACATACAATGGTCTCTTAGTCAGTAAAGGCTGAGTAAAAGCATTTATTAGTAAAGAGAAAGTAGGGATATGCCAAGATATTTAAATAATAGGTATTGATTCATGGCACTATCTCCAAGTCCAGGGACAACTCTTAAGACTAAGTACCAGCCCTGGCTTCCTTAGGAGCATACTGTATCCTGGCAGCCCAGGAGGGTAGTTCAACCCGTGGATCCCTGAAACAAACTTCAGAAAATGTTGGTTCTCATCTCTCCTTTGCATCTCAAGCTAAGGTCACGGTGCCTGCCTCCGATGAGCTTGTTGCCTCATCACACTCTTCCCCACCCTCCTACCTCTGCACTGCCAGCTTCCATCTGATGCTTCTGCATCACCTCACTGTGTGGTCCTTCCACTCTCGGGTCAAGCTGAGTTTCTCCCATGACTAGCAAAATGCTGAGCTCTCCTGCCCTCCATAACAGCCCCCTTGGAGACTTCGTCAGAGCTAATGTCCTTGAAAATCCATGGCCGATGCTGGTTTCATTGTTTTATTTTGTTTGGCTTTGGCTTTATTTTAGCATCTCAATATTAGTATCTTCATATCTATCCTTAAGTCTCTCAATCTTCTTATGCATGTGCCAACATCCTTGCCATTGTGAAATTTTACTTCTTTGAATGTTATATAGTTGTTAACTAAGCTTTTATATAAAATTTTAATTAAAACCTTTGAGAATATCATATCATATATATATGATATGATATGATATGATATGATATGATATGATATGATATGATATACTTTCAACCTATTTGCCCTTACTACTTTTCTGACTTGTATGAGGCAGCTCCCAAGTTTATGTCATCTCTTATGAATTAACCCACAGAGGCGAATTTGTTCAGCCCATGTACTCATAAGATAGGAAGCTCCACTGTACCATGGGCAACCTACCAGAGCCACATTCTTAAGACAAAGTGACTCTCCATCACCCAGCAGGTGACCTTAGCCAAAATGCCTAACATTTGGGGGAAGGAAGCTTGAAGAGGCCACCTCCAGTAGATAGAGAGACCCTCAAGTGAAGGACAGGTTTACTAACCCACAGTCAAAATGTCTGACCCAGAATTCTTCCAGTCTAAATGAACTGCAGGAACAAAAACGAGGAAGAAACTGAAGGGAAAACCATACAATGACTGGCCCAACTTGGGATCTGTCTCATAGGGGAAGGGGTCCAAAGGCTGACACTATTATCGATGCTATGATGTGCTCATAGATGGGAGCCTGGCATGGCTGTCCTCTGAGAGGCCCTACCAGCAGCTGACTAAGACAGACGCAGGTATTTAACACCCAATCGTTGGACTGAAGTCAGGGACCTCTAAGGTTGAATTAGGGGAAGAATGGAAGCAGTTGAAAGGAAGAATGATCCCATAGGAAGACCAGCAGATTCAACTAACCCAGACCCCAGGGAGCTCCCAGAGAATGAGCCACCAACCAGGAGTACACATGGGCTGGTCCAAGGCCCCCGGCACATACATAGCTGAGGTCTGACTGGTGTGGCTGCAGTGGGAGAAGATGTGCTTAATCTTCCAGACTTGAGGCTCCAGGGAAGTGGAAGGCCTGGTTTCAGGGGTGAGGGGCGCATGGAGGTAGCACCGTCTTAGAGGCAAGGGGAAGTAGGAATGAGATGAGGAACTATGGGGTGGGAGGACAGAGGGAGGGCAATGACTGGAATGTAAATAAATAAAATAACTTTTAAGAAAATACAACAATTATAGGTAGCTATAGGGATAATGTCATTTTTCTGTGTGGAAACATTAACTGTCAATAGAAATCTGATGGTCTCTAGGCAAAAGGCAGGAAGCAGAGGTGGTAGTTCAATAGAGAGATTGAAATTCTGGGAGAGATAGGTGAGAGATTGTCCACCTGGAAGTCAGACATATGAAACTGAAGAGAGGTAACCAGCCATGTGGAAGACATAGAATAGTTTAAAAGGGTTAAGTAAGATACTTGCTAGTTAGGGAACAAGCCTAGCAAAAGGCCATAAACATTGATCATAAATAATGGCCCTCCATATCATTATTTGCAAACTGGGGCATGGGTATAAAAACACACCTCAGTTAGGCATGTGGGCTTTTAATTCTGATTGGCTTTATTTTGTGTAGGTCTTACACAGGTAGACACAGCTTCTCTGGGTTCCTAAATACACAGCAGTCCTGCAATGTCCAGATGATACTGTTTCATCCCATTCTCCTCTACCTCTGGATCCTTTTTTTAATTGGATATTTTCTTTACTTACATTTCAAATGTTATGCCCTTTCTTCATTTCCCCTCTGAAAACCTCCTATCCCATACCCCCTGCCCTGCTTACCAACCTACCCACTCCTGCTTGCCTGTTCTGGAATTCACCTATACTGGAGCATGGAGCCTTACTCAGCACCAAGAGCCTCTCCTCTCATAGATGTCCAACAAGGCCATTCCCTGCTACATATGCAGCTGGAGCCATGGGACCCTACATGTGTACTCTTTTGTTGGTAGCTTAATCCCTGGGAGGTCTGGGTGCACTGGTTGGTTCATATTGTTGTTCCTCCTATGGGGTTGTAAACCCCTTCAGCTCCTTGGGTTCTTTCTCTAGCTCCTCCACTGGGGACCTGGTGCTCAGTGCATTGATTGGCCACTTCTGTATTTGTCAGGCACTGGCAGACCCTCTCAGAAGATAGCTATATCAGGCTCCTGTCAGTAAGCACTTGTTGGCATCCACAATAGTGTCTCGGTTTGATAACTGTATATGGGATGGATCCCCAGGTGGGGCAGTCTCTAAATAGACTTTCCTTTAGTCTCTGCTCCACACTTTTTCTCTTTATCTCATCCCATGGGTATTTTGATCCCCCTTCTATGAAGGACCAAAGTATCCACAATTTGGTCTTCTTTCTTCTTGAGCTTCATGTGATGTGTGAATTGTACCTTGGGTATACCAAGCTTCTGGGCTAATATCCACTTATCAGTGAGTGCACACCATGTGTGTTCTTTTGTGACTGGATTACCTCACTCAGGATGATATCTTCTAGTTCCATCCATTTGCCTAAGAATTTCATGAATTTACTGTTTTTAATAGCTGAGTAGTATTCCATTGTATAAATGTACCACATTTTCTGTATCCTTTCCTCTGTTGAGGGACATCTGGGTTCTTTCCAGCTTTTGTCTATTATAAATAAGGCTGCTGCCCGGGCGTGGTGGCGCACGCCTGTAATCCCAGCACTTGGGAGGCAGAGGCAGGCGGATTTCTGAGTTCGAGGCCAGCCTGGTCTACAGAGTGAGTTCCAGGTCAGCCAGGACTACACAGAGAAACCCTGTCTCGAAAAACCAAAAAATAAATAAATAAATAAATAAATAAATAAATAAGGCTGCTATGAACATAGTGGAACATGTGTTCTTACTTCATGTTGGAGCATCTTCTGGGTATATGCCCAGGAGTGGTATAGCTGGGTTCTCAGGTAGTACTATGTCCACTTTTCTGAGGAACCACCAAACTGATTCTCAGAGTGGTTGTACCAGCTTGCAATCCCACCAGCAATAGAGGAGTGTTCCTCTTTCTCCACATCCTCGCCAGCACTTGTTTTCCCCTGAGTTTTTTATCTTAGCCATTCTGACTGGTGTGAGGTGAAATCTCAGGGTTGTTTTGATTTGTATTTCCCTGATGACTAAGGATGTTGAACATTTCTTTAGGTGCTTCTCAGCCATTTGATATTCATCAAGTGAAAATTCTTTGTTTAGCTCTGTATCCCATTTTTAATAGGATTATTTGGCTCTCTGGAGTCTACCTTCTTGAGTTCTTTTTACATCTCGGATATTAGCCTTCTGTAAAATCCCTCAATGGAGGAATGGATATAGAAAATGTGGTATATTTATACTATGGAGTACTACTCAGCTATTAAAAACAATGAATTCATGAAATTCTTAGGCAAGTAGGTGGAACTGGAGAATGTCATCCTGAGTGAAGCAATCCAATCACTAAAGAACACACATGGAATGCACTCACTGATAAGTGGACATTTGCCCAGAAGCTCGAAATACCCAAGAAACAATTCACATATCAAATGATGCCCAAGAAGAAGGAAGGAAAGGCCCCTTGTCCTGGAAAGGCTCAGTGCAGCAGTGTAGGGGAATACCAGGACAGGGAAGCAGGAAGGGGGTGACTGGGGAAGAGGGAGAGGGAAGAGGGCTTATGAGACTTTCTGGGAGGTGGGCATCCATGAAAGGGGATATCATTTGAAAGGTAAATAAAGAATATATCAGAAAAAGTAAGTTTTAGAAATACAAAATAAACAGACAAAAAATCCTAAAAAAAAGGCTTCCTTTAAATCAACTCAGTTAGCATATGACTCAAATATGTCCGAGCATTGATCTACTTTGGTATCTCCCATATTTTCTTCACATGTCAGGTACCTTTATATTCCGTATATTTAAACCATACAACGCCCATATAGTTTTACCTCTAGTTGTATTTCACATCCATGCTTTATGAATCACAATTAAACTCAACTTAATCACTAGATATATTCTTTCCTATCTTCTCTCTGTGTGTAATCATCTATATGTGTCTACTCATGTGTGAGTGCAACTGTGCACGTGCCAGGTGCACAGTGCAACTTCGCACGTGTGAAGGGCGAAGGACAACTGTGACTGTTGGTCCTTGTTTAAGACCGAGTTTTTTGTAGTTTTCCTCTGTGTGTAACGAGATGGCTGAACTATAGTATTCTGAGGGCTCTGCTGTTTTTATTGCCTGTCTTCCCATAGGAGCACACACTCTCACACCCTGCTTCCCATAGATTATGGGTATTTTAATTCAGGTTGTCATTCTTACACGTCAAGCACTACCCAATAAACCATTTTCCCAGCCCTTTCCAATCATCTTAATATGCATAATACCAGCAATTTGGCAGGATCTAGCTCATTTGCTTTCCCCTGTATTAGTTTTTACCACAACTAGAAATAATTCCCATTACAGAATTCAATTGTGCTTCGAGGTACCTCTGTGGGTTGAATATTTTGACTAATTAAGTGTATTTCCCCTCTGAGATACTAAGTTCCTAAGGGGAGACCTTTGTCTAATTAACATTTAATATCTCAGAGAAAATACTCCAGTGGCATTGGTGTAGAATAATTCAATAAATATTTCTTTAAGCTTCATATTTACCAACTTTTTTGGAGGGACAAGTGTTCATACTGCAATGCAAACCAGGGCTATTTTGTTCTTGTTGGGTGGGTGGTGCTGGAGATCTTGTATGTGTGACACATTGCCCTTTAGTTTTTCTCAGCAGTTTTGAACAGTTTTCAAAGTGGTTAAACAACATGTGTAAGGTCACACACAGAGTGTCAAGGCTGAACTTTGAAATTTATACTTCAAGAGACCTCTGCCTGACCTTCAATCCTATACATCCAGTTGCTTCTGTACACTTCCTTATGACATAGTTCCTAATTAATCCTCATGTTTAGTCTATACAGTTATATAAATATTATGACTTTGTATCAAGACGATTAGGCTTATTTAGTAACTGATCTCTTATCCCAACTTTAACTCATTCCACTTGCTCTCTACCCATATTTCTAGCTGACATTCTAGGACACTGCAACTATTCTAACCCTTTAAAAGTACCAGTGTCTTCATACTGATAACAAATAAGTCCCATATCCCCATTAACAGGTAAACAATCCCTATGGTGACCTCAATCGTACTGCCAGATGAATTTCTCCTAACACTGACTTGAAGCCTCCAAGCCCCAGGTAAGAGACCACGTTATCACATTTGAATGCTATATGCATAGTTTTCTAATTTTCAGAAACGTGACACAAGGGTCTGGTTCAGGAAAACATACTCCCCATTCCCATTAAAGGCAAAAGTGACCATTCTAATGAATAAAGCACAAACACAACTCGCTAAGCAGTAGCTTTTACTCAATTGTACACATTTTATTTTCCCCAGAAATTTCAAATTTCCCAGAACACCCCATATTTATCTAGACAAATCTAATTCTTCCTGTCATCTACCTGAAGAGAAACACATCCATTGCATCCATGCAGTGTCTATAGGGATTTCCATACTGGAGATGGTTATAATAGAAATTTTGATCTGAAAGTCATATTCCTTCACTCTGTTGCCTTGTTCCTCCTTACTCCAAACCTCTTCTTTTTACTCAGTGATGTCTGATCAACCTTTATACTTCTACTGGTGAAATGCTGTCTGTAGAGAATGTCTCAGACTCCTGGTGACTAAGCACGCATCTCCCTTAGAAAGATTCCCGAAAGCCACAATAACAGCCATGCAAACGGGGGATCAAAATTGCTTTTTATCTGTCAGTTTCTCAAGGACATAGACTGGCCATCACTTCTCCACAGTACCTAGGTAGTCTGGCATATACTAAGTCTTAAAAGATGCGAGGTTAAAATAAAAGATGAAGAAAAGGGGGGAATGAGGAAGAGGGAAAGAAAGAGGAAAAGGCTTTTCTTTCCTCCCTGAGAGAACATTGAAAGACTATAAACGTTCTATGACTCCATCCATCAATACTCTCTTTCCACCCCAATTCCACATTGTCTTCAAAATCATATCAATGAGTTATTTTCTTATCATAAGAGCCATCATCTATTGAAAAAGTCAAACCATCATTAAACCTATTTGAGAAAAAAAAGAGGACCAAATCTAGGAAGGTGAATTTACCCAAATTCCCATTCTTTTCTCTCTTCGTTCATTTAAGGTCATTGCTCCAGTTCCTCCGGAGAACTCCAGAGGACACAGGAGTGGGTCCTGGGGGCTTCAACGCCCTGATGCTTTTAAAGCAAGGGAAGTTAATTTGCCATTTGAAGAGCTCGCTTCAAATGCTTGCCTTGAAATCACAGATGAAAATATCCAAATTTGGGCTTGAAACAATGACAAAAGCAAGCTGTAGATTAAAGGAAGAAACAAAGCAAAGGAGAGAAACATAGAAGAGGCTGTTTTAATCTTAAACCCTATATGCTGCCTGTGGGCATGTGGGGAGAAAAAGACCCATCTGATTCTATGCACTGTCCCTGGCTGAGAAGGACAGAGAGGCCTCCTTCTGTAAATTCATGAGCTCCAAATGAAAGTATCTATGTACCAAACCAACCATTCACCATCTGGACAAAGGAATAATAGATCAGGTGTTAGTGGAAAACATAAAACAATAGGCATCATTGGTCTTTATTGAAGCAGAGAAGTCTTAAATAACACCTCATTTTGTTTTGTTTTGTTTTGTTTTTTGTTTTGTTTTGGTTTGTTTGGGTTTGGTTTGGTTTTGGGGGGTTTTGTTTTGGTTTGTTTTTGCCTTTGTAGCATATTATTTTAAAAAAGATGCTTTAAAGGTTGGAGAGATTGCTTATGCATTAGAGTGCTTGCTCTGTGTATGAAGACCTAAGTTCTAATTCCCCAAGAACATACATTAAAAAGCTAGCCAAGAGTATGTGTGCTTGTAACTCCAGATTTTGGGTGTGTAGACAAACAGAGCCTGAACATTCACTGTCCTGGGAGTCTAGCCAAAGCAGCAAACTTCTGGCTCAGTGAGAGACTCTATCTGAAGGCAGTAGGGCCTCGGGCTCTACAAGAAGCCATTTAGCATGATTCTGTGGCCTCTGAATGTATGCACATGTGTGTTCACACTAGCACATCACATGGGTTTAACACGTATGCATGCAAAGGAACATAACTTTGAAATTTTTTAAATATATTCAGTATTTAAAGAAAGTTGAACAAAAGCAATGGCAGAGCAAAGAGAAAGAGGGAGCAGTGATGCCTGCTCTGTTCCTGCATCTTTAGGGACAGGGCTCTTTCTGAGTTCTCAATTGTTATTGCCAAGTTCCCTGAAATGGGTAAAGCTCAGAGAAGACAGCCTTAAGAAAAGGGCAGACAATCCCTTCCCGCTAGGCTGCTTGTCCCAACCAGTTCTGTAGGAACAAGTGTCTCGTGGATGGGCAAGATGGACAGATGGCTGCCTGGATATATCACAGGCCTGGCTGGCCCAATGGCCCACTGCAAGATTTATTGCTGACAATGTAATTAACTGGCTCACTCCTTGTTTTTAAATTGGTCGCCACCCTCAATGGACAGTTGCACTAGGGGGTTGCACTAATCATGTCTCTGACAGGAGTCAGCTCCACAGGCCCCACACAGCTGCGGGGCCTTTTGTGATGTGATCCTGTCACTGTCACACAGATATTCATGCTTTGCTTTCCGGCCCCTGGGGTCTTTTTTTTTTTTAAACAGTCTTCCTGTTCCTAAGGAACACACTGCATTTTGTTTTTTCGTTGCTTCTTTTTCTGGAGGATAATACAATAGGAAAGAATTATTTTCAGTGCCTTTTCCCAGTGACACTTTCTTAAATAGAGTCTAAGGTTTGCCATTAATGTCTATTGTGAAAAAAAAAAAACATTTCAATAACTCAAGGAGAACCACCCAACTTGGCAAATGAGAACGGAGCCACTGAAAGCTGTTGGAATTCACCTCTGGATCTAGAAACATGCTCATATTTTTACGTGATGGAGAGTGATTTTTGCTTTCTCTGCAACATAAGCATGACTTATGTTCACACAAAGCTGGGTTCAAAAGCCACATGCTTCTTTCTGTCCTCAAGCCCCTCCTGACCTGCACAGGAGAGTCCCTGTTCTTTCCAGACCATAGTTCTCTTTGCCTTAGTCATTTAGGCAATGTGATAAAACTTTTTCCTCTAGGGTTTCATCTCCCAGATCAGAAGAATGAACACGGTAGATGTCTCAAATTCTGGAATTTGCAACCAATGAAAATTTAATGTATTTCTCACATGACTAGTAAAAGATAAAAATTAAATGTAAGGGACATGCAGTTAAAATTTAAAATGCAATTAATTCCTGAGGTTGTTTTTTTATTGTCATAAATATCAGTGTCCATGTTATGACAGCTAACTGATAAAAAAAAATTCCCTTACATATCCCTTTTTCTGGTCTGCTCATTTTCCATTCTGTATTCCCAGGCAGTCATACAGATCACAGTGAAACGGGGTTAAATATTGATCTTCCCTCCTGACACTGCCTGAACTTTTGTAATAAACATTTTCACTATGTCAGTCAGAATCATGTTTACATACTGAGGCCAGCAGCCAATGTTCCTTCTAGATGCTGTCCTATCCGGAAAGAATACTACCCGGAAGACCAGAACCAAGCCTGAGCCTCCTGCCACGCCTTTCAACCTTGTGTTTCAGATCGGCATTTCCTTTTCCTCCATACTTCTGAAGCATGCTTTCCTTAAAACATTTGAAGAAATTTCCTTTCCAGTTGACCTGCTTATCCCCTGTTCTTGCAGGTCTGTAGTGAATTCATGTCTTTCCCTCTTCGTGCCTGTGCAGTCCTGGAGACAGGACTATGAACTCTGACCTCCAAACCTTCCAACATGAAAAGAAATTGTCAGTGAGATATAGGCTAAGTGCAGGAAAACTAGCATTGTTAGGGTTCTATAGCAAGAAAGTAATGTGAAGGATAGACACTGTTGGGAAGAAAAGATAACCCATTTTTGTTTATTCATGACATAGTTAACTATATAGACTATCTCAAAGAGTATACATTTTTGTAGTTAATATGCTGTTTTTGTAATTAGTAAGGAGAAAATTATTTCACAAAGGATTCAGTCAGTGTATAAAATTCATTTGCTTTCTCATAACAGCAATGATTATCTGAAAGCCGTACATGCATATAGATAGATAAAGATAGATCGATACATGGATACATACATGCATACCTATGTTACTTCACGGATACATGAAAGTATTAATACAAGCAGTTCAACAAGGCACCTTGCTTGCATTTTGAATGATTGGTACTTAAATTTATTTTAACTATGATATTTTACATCTAAAGAACCTTTTCTGTTTGTAGACTTAAGTAAAACTACAGATGTTCTTATTGACCTATTATCAATAAAGAGAGAATAGATAACATGTGTCAGACAAAGTAAATTCTACTGTAAGCAGGAAGTGGCATGCTCTCAAGACTAACTTTTGGTGTTGCCTGGTAACCACACTTGCAGTCAGCTGAAGTGTTTAGTGCACTTAGGAAATGCAGCAATTAGTTCTCAGTTCTGGTGCTGCAAATCGATATCATATACAACTTTACTTCTGCCCCACAGAAAAAATGACTTGGTTGAGACGGAATTTCAAGGCACAAGACCAGGGGGCAGCTTAAGTCTGACATTATCTTCTAATGCAACTGTATTTAATATGCTTTCATCCGGAATGAACAAGTCATTTGCACAGTGGAAGTTTGCATGACTTCGGGGCTAAGCAGTAGACTCTGGCCTATTTTATCATATAATTTCAGAATTATGTGACTCCCACCCCCAAAATAATAACCATCATTCTATTTAAATACTGTTCATCTGGAGTAATTATTACCTGCTTTTGGAACCTGAGCTTGTGAACCTCATTGCATTCTCATGATTCCAGCCAATTAAAATAATTATCATCACAAATGCCTGCTTTCTCAATGATTTTCCTCAGCAATTTATTTTTTAAACCTTAAAATTGCATAAGAAATGGTCTTCATAACAGAAAATAGAAACTGTTTACAATTGTCAGAAAGGACACATATACACAGACAAGTATGCACGTACATATATGTCAAGCCTGGCTAGATTTTCAAAATCAGTAACTAATATTCAATATCTTTCTAGTTTTAATGCCTGTGCATCACAGGGACTTTATGTCAAACCTAGCATTGACCAAGTGTATTCTCTAGGACAATTACTTTTTGATAGTTGATTTAACTTACTGGGACAATAAGCACTCAAACTTCAGATTTCCTCAACAACCTTTATGCAGTTCTACTGTATTATGCAAAAAGTCACCTGCTCCTGAAATATGAGCTGTGCTTTCTCTAGTGTCCTCTTCGCAGTGCATGTCTGCCAAGGATGACATCCAGTGTGTGTTGCCTTACCTACTCTGCTGAAATGTGTCTGTTCATGTGAGCACTGGGAGTTTCAAGTCAGTGTCAAGATACCATGGTAGCAAAACAACACATGAAAATAGTTTCCTCTTAGAAAAATGCTATAACTATGATGTTTTTCATGTAATTCTGTCAGAAACAAAACTCAGTCCACGATTTTGGTCGTTATTATATTTTCAGTATAAACTCTAAAATGTAATCAACATTAGAATGATTAAACTTTTGTACTTCATAATTTGATTCCATATACACATAAGAAGTCCTATTACTGATTAATGACAATGCATTTAAATGCCGTATCTTGCTAGAAAAAATTAGAGCTAAAACCAATGCTTGATATATAAAGAGGTTCAAGTTAGGAAAGGTAAAAAAATAGGTGAGTTATGAGTTCACTCAACCATCCTGTGCAAGGAATATCTATTCAAAACATTAAAAACATCTGCAAAATCTGTTGCTCACATTGTTCCTGCACAGATCTGCCTTTGGACTCTCCTTCCTGACTGCTTGTGCACATCCTAATGTCACACAGAAACAATGGTATTTTTATGAGTTTATGGACAGAGAAAGGAACATGTTTATTATGTTTTATGAAAAGCAAGGAAATGAAGTCGTCTAATGCTTCCCCAATCCCTTCAGCCTCTCTAAAGATAATTATTCACTTTTATTATCCTTATCGGTAGACCCATCTGTATTTCTATTTAGCCCTTTTAGTTTTCATACTTGCTTTTACATTCGTGATCTCATCTTTACTTATTTCATTCAAACTATTTTTTTTTCTGAGACAGGGTTTCTCTGTGTAGCCCTGGCTATCCTGGAACTCACTCTGTAGACCAGGCTGGCCTCGAACTCAGAAATCTGCCTGCCCTTGCCTCCCAAGTGCTGGGATTAAAGGTGTGAACCACTGCTGCCCGGCTTCATTCAAACTTTTATGGATATTCCATTGCTGTATGCTTAGAAGACATCTGAGAACTTATGAAAAAGCAAAACTAACTGTGTCTAGTTAGTGTAAAGTAATACAGGTTTCAGCTGCTAACTATGTTATTAAGTCTTAACATTGATTCTTTAAAATTAGAATTTGCTGAAAAAATCCAAGTGTCCAAACTTACCTCTATATCTTCTATTTTTCTCTATTATTCTTCTTTGGGGAGATACACATTTTAAGCTTGTGTGGTAATTTGCTATGAAATAAAACATTCCATTTTGGAAGAAATATCATTAAGGAGATAGGACAGGATGTTCTAAACATGGCTAAAACATTTCATGATCTTCAGGGAAGTTCATTAAAACTCAGGAAATAAACAACCCAGTAGCTTCTGGAAGTCCCTAAAACTGACCAAATTCACTAGACCTTTTTTTGACTTCCTGTCCTAAGGTTATATAACCTTGCTTAGAGACTTCTTCCAACTAGCCAAGCTGTCCCAAAAGGGTCAAGCCGTCTGGGCTACCTAGAAGAAGCTTAGAGCACCTGAGCTACCTGAGATACACCCAACATGCTGAGCTGTTGATAAGCTGTGCAATGTCCTCCTGGGTTCTAGCCTTAGTGAGTCATCACCCATACTTGGTCAGGCTTTGGTTCCATGGTTTTCTTTGAGTAATCTCTGCTTCTGAAGGTAGCCACTCTGTCTCATGTTTGCAAGTTTAGTGAAATCCATTGGTTCTCCAGTTGGACTTTGATAGTGTTCTTATTATGGACTATCATCAGATAGGAATCTCATGTGAGTTGGTGTTTGTTCATGTCTCCCCAGAAATAGAGCAATAGAGTTATATGACACACACAGCTTGAATATATATCACACTGAAAGAGGAGAGTAGATAATCCTTTTAAATAAGGGTACAAAGCTTTTCTCTCATCTCCTTAGATAGAAAGCACTGGCTGTTTCATAAAATCTAATCC
Organism: Apodemus agrarius; assembly: GCA_964023405.1. NCBI lineage: Eukaryota > Metazoa > Chordata > Mammalia > Rodentia > Muridae > Apodemus > Apodemus agrarius. The sequence continues at coordinate 27,489,752 of OZ030007.1, forward strand.
ACAGATATTCTCCTACCCTGAGCACAAAATACTGAGATCATAACATGTCCATGTTCTGCTTTCAAGTTCCAAGCTTTGCTGATTTATAGTTTCAGAGATAATCAGTATAACTGTGTAGAACTTATGGAACTTTAGCATAAAGCTTCCTTAAAATCACTTGCTAGTTTATTATAAGTTTTATGAGAATACCCCCAGAAAAGCAGGGAAAATCTGTCAGAATTCACTTATGGGAAGGGGTAAAAAAAATCACACTTAGAATATTCAGAAAAATCTCTACTTTCTGGCCCAACAACAATCATCTTCACACTAATTACAATTTTTAAACCTGGACTCCTTTAATTCTTAAGATCTTTTTATTAAGGGAAGATTTTAATTTTATTATAATTTTCCATCTAACCTAGAAGAAAGAATAATGGTCGCCCAAACCTAAGACACCTGTATTTTGGATCAATTTTGTTTGAATAAATTCTGGAATTAGTAATTAACAAATGGGCTTCTATTCCTTACCAGAGCCCTAGACACGGGCAGGTACTATGTCCATATTTGGTCTAAGAGCCTCTCATCAGACTACAGAGGGTAAACTAGGCCAGATATTGTAGAAAGATACATACTAACCTGAAAATAGGCTTGGAAGTTTGAGACCCAAAGGCCCATACCTTGTGGAATATGGCCAAACAGGTAATGGGTAGACGCTAAGTGATTTTCTTCCCTTGCTTTATGACTTCTGGTCTAAGAGCAGAGGTTCTATCAACAGAGAACCAGACTGACATGCTTTAAGAGCTGGAAGCCAGATTTTCAGGTCAAAGATAGTTACCGTGGAGAAGTCCACTTGATTCACATGATAGAATAACATGAATTAAAAATATCATTATTACCACTAATTGGCAATCGTACCAGGTAGCCATATAGAAAGAGGAATGCTGAGCTGAAAAACAAATGCATGTTTCCCAGAAATTCTATGAAAGAAAACGAGATTAGTGAGCCAGAGAAGGAAACTATCATTTTGCGTCACAGAAAATATTTCGAAAATTCTAGGCTATCAATATCCATCAACCAATGAGCAGATAATAAAATTATGGTCTGTATATAGAATGTAATTTTACTCAGTTGCAAAAATAAGAAGTGAAGTCATAATCTGTGTAGGATAATGGATGGGACTGGGAAAAATCATACTGCATGAGATAACCCAGGCATTGAACAACAAATAACTGCATGTTCCTTTGTGTATACAGTTCCTGGCTTTGAACTCATAGATTACTGATTAATTGGAATGCTTCTAAAGGGCAGAGAGGAGCCATGAGAAGTGAGGGGTGGTGCCAAAGCAAGGCCTTAAGAAGTGGGGATGGCACAACATAAATGATACAGAGGGAGAGGAGGGCAGTATAATTGGGGTAGGAAAGCCTGAGAGGGGATGTGGGTGAGAGGACAGGGGACTGCTCAGCAAAAGCCAAGGATATGTGGAAATATCTATAAAAATGTATGCTGTGATTCTATTATCATTATAGCTAATAATAACAAACTAACAGCTTTCTACTGAGGCAGTGTGTGTGAAATTTTTTTCCACCAGAAGCCTTAAGTTATTAAATAAAATTCCAGAGGCAGTGTTGGGGAGCAGTCTTGTGAGCTGTTGGTTAGGGTGGCCCAAGAGGCCTCCAAACATTATAGGTTACTATCAATGCTTTTGGCTACTCAACTACAAATAGGTTGTAAGACTTTATTGCTGAAGACACTATGTGCTTGGATTGTACACAGTACACATTGAGAAAGCAAGCCGAGTCTCAGCTGTACGAAGTTTTCCTACTGACTAGCTTTTGTGGCAATGGAAAGAGCTATGTGTGTGGATGAAGAGGAAAAATCATCAAGGGTCCTACCTACCTGTCAACCCTGTGAGCTACAACAGTAATCTCTGATAAAATATGCCCGCTTGTACAATAGTGGTATTACTATTATTGGGATAGCAAATGGTATTTTGATTGAACTTGAGGCTAATACCATAGAAGGGAATTCATTCCTGATACTGTGAACTTGGTCAAAAGCCCTTAGATTGGGAGGTCAGAGACCCCAGGAAAGAATGCACTGCCATTGTCTTACCAGATAGACACATTGACAAATTGTCTTCTAAATGCTTTTGTTTTGTTTGTAGGTCCAAGCAGTACATAGCTTGGTCCTGCTATCAACCTTTCAATCTTCATCAGAAAGCTTCTTCTTCTTCTTCTTCTTCTTCTTCTTCTTCTTCTTCTTCTTCTTCTTCTTCTTCTTCTTCTTCTTCTTCTTCTTCTTCTTCTATTCCTCCTCCTCATCCTCCCCTCTTTCTCCTTCTCCTTCTCCTCTTTCTCATCCTCCTCCTCCTTTTCCTCCTCCTCTTCCTCTTTTTCCTCCTCCTCCTTCTTCTTCCTCTTTGCAGAAAGTAGTGGTTAATGCAGAGGCTCAAACTTGAAAGCACAGAGAATAAATGACTTCAGAAGTTTGACACTAAATGGGGTATTTATATCACACTCTCAGGGACCATTATGGGAGATGGGAAAGAATGAACATAAGAGCCTCTTTTGGGGGGAAGAAGACTGAAACAATATATCCTTTCCATGATACAACTGTTGACTCATACAGTCACTGTAGCTGTGGTTACCTGCACAAGGCCCATACAAGATTGGACCTCCCACACTCCATCATGTGTAAGAGATGAGCTCATGAGGCCTCATCATTTGCTGTCAGCAAAACCAAGCTGAAGTAGAGTCCCAAAGATGAAACTTCTTAGAAAAGTGAAGGTGAGCTTGTGATCTGAGCAGGAAGAGGCCAGCAACAGAGACTTGGAATACATGGTAGATTTATGGGTAAAAACAGATAGTGTGTGTGTTCAGGAAGCCTGAGGCAAAGTAAGGAGTTTCAGAGTCAAGACCAGGTAGTCCCAAAAAACCATATTCACTTGAGTGAGTGTCCCATTTTTCTGATTCCTGCCTGATGATTATTTGTGTGAAACCTGCATGAAAGGACAATTCTTTCCTGTGTGGTTGAGGATGAGAAACTGGAAACCCTTTCCTCACCAGCTCACCTAGCATCCCCTAAATAAACCTCCCTTCCCCATTTACTGACAGCCTGTTCTTTGCTTTGGATGGCATCATTTGCTAAATTGAGTGTGCAGTGAGGAGAGTGTGACAAGAAAGCAGGAAAGGTATGAGCTTCTCCATTGCTACAGTTTAGTCAGGGCTTTCTAAATCCTAAAAGCTGCCCATTCCAGCCAAGTATGGTGCTATATGTATAAATATAATAGAACTGCTGCAGCTCCCAGAGACGTTACCTGTAGACACGTTCAATTTCTAAGTTGCTGAGAAAACAATAACTTGTATAACATTGTCATTGGTGACTGAGTCATGCATGTGCTACGTGAAACGTGTCGGTAAGTAGTCTCGTGCCTTCTGCTGGCCCTGACAACACAGCCTCATTAACTCCAGGAGGTCCTATAAAAAAATGGGCAGCACCTGCTTGGCAACCTGATTTTCCCACCCATTAACCACAGTTACCTGACCACAAGATGGCCTTTTTTTATGTTTAATTACATGATGTCACTCTGCCTTTTCTAAACAAAGCTCAGAGTATGATGAGAAGCCATTGGCTTTGGTCAACCGAGACTCTACTGCTTACAAATGAAGCAACTCTTGCCTCTGTCGACAGGGAGTTAGGATACAGATGGGGCTGAGAAACATATGTTCCCTCATGAAGTAACCACTGATAAAGACCCAGTTTAAAACCATCTCTTTGTTCACTGAATTAAACTATGACCCCCCCAAAAAGGTCCCCATGAACTCTAATAGTCCAGGTGTATTATACTACTATGCCAACATTTCAAAGCTGATAAATTTCATAGGCCAAGGACCAATCCTCCCACCCCTGCCCCCAGACTCCGCCACCAATTCAGGAAGAAGAGTAAAGATGCTGTTAGTAGAGGCCCATGACAGCTGTGAACTTGAACTTCACTACTCCTTGAATTGTGCTTTTAATAACAACCTTGATTCATCTTGATAAGCAGGCACAGGGGGTGGCCAGCTCAGGGAGCAAGGCTTTGAAGTCAGATATGATCACTACCTATAAATCTACTCTGCCAACTTAACTCCTAATATAACCCCCAAAGGCAGGCGATATATTTAGATATAAACAGAACTGGATTCATAGATGAACCTAGAGATACAGTCACTGCTACATTAGTAAGAAAATGTACATCCTGCTCATTTGAGTGGGACAAGAGAATTAATATAGAATAATCATACAATTAGTATGATGAACTATTAAGACATGTTTCTTGAGCAAGAAATAAAGGTCCTTTGGAAATTTATATTTTAATATCAGCTTGCATCTGTGGACTAGCTGTTGGGACTTAGTTTTGTCACCAAACAGTTATTTCTTAGCCATTCCTTGGTTGGTTTCTGTCATCTGTCTGGGCCTTGGATCCTTGGGCTCCCTTATAGCTGCAGCAAAGATCTAGTATCTGATACAGGGTTTGTGAAAGACGATGTGAGACCAACTAGAGAAGCAATCATAACCATGTCTTTGTCCCTTTTATGATTACCTACCTGACTTGGTGGAACCAGCTCTGAATTCCTATTTGACCATCATGATGCAAACATTTAAATCTATACAGTATAGAGTCATTGACTCTGATTCGGGCTGCTTCTCTTCCCTGGACTTCTGCAGTTTCTGGGACCCCCCTCATCCATTAGTATCAAATTCTCAGTTTTTCCCCCAGAGTGTCCTATCTAACTCATGCTGAATTTGATTATCTCTCTTAGGTCACATCTTTTCTTGAAGCCTTCTCAAATGCTAGAAAGATCTTTTATCTTGAACCTTTCATAATTGAGAAAGGGGGAGGTGATGTATCAGGTTGTATTACAGGCTAATAGTATCTAAATTTATATATTACTTGATGCTAGGTGCATCAAGAAATCCTCTCTGGATAGTTTGGTCACAAGCACACATCTTTCTTTAAAAGTACTTCCAATCTTGTAATGAAGTGTCCTACCCAGCATTGTATTTCATAGAAATAATCCTCTCTGGATTATTTATAAGGCACCTATGCCAATGTGCCAATTTTCCTTCTGTATTTGTGGTTATGGAATGACAACAGTTCACAGTGTTCGAGCCTAGTTTGTAACCAAAGTCCACTGTCTTCATGACGAGGCTATACTGCCATTCATCATTTATTGAAGAGTCCATTCCTTAAGTTACTGTCTTTTCTTCATTACTGGTCCTTCTGTCAATCTTAGTAACTTCACACAGCATAGAAAACAATACATCCACATCAAGTTCTCCCATCTGTCCACACCATCCACATTCCTAAGCACACAGCAGATTTTGCTATTGATAGTAATGGCTTCATCACCCAAATCTAACTTGTTAATGTCATTCCCCCAGTTTGGTCCCAAGCACACATCTTTCTTTAAAAGTACTTCCAATCTTGTAATGAAGTGTCCTACCCAGCATTGCATTTCATTCTCCTGACCCGGGAGCATTGTCTCCATGATCACGTGTTCCCTGACACACACTTCAGTCCTTCCCCTTCTGGCCTCTGTCTTTCTTTTCTTATAGAATCCTAGACCACAATCCTGTGTAACCATCCTGAAGAAAATACACAGCTATGGTCACTTGGACTTATGAAAGCTATTTTCTGTGCCACCTAGAAGTTCTATATTTTAGTGGTCAGTTCTCCCTCTACATCTCAAAAAACGACCATTTTAATAACTTGTTTCTCAACAAACTTGAAGAACGCCCAACTTAATTCCACATAATAATAACCTTAACTCTTATATGCTAAGTAATCAGACTTCATGGAAAGAAGTCATTCACACTTTCCATTTTTAGACCTCAAAGCTGACTACATCCATGCTTCTGTATTCTGAATTTTCTTTCTGCAGCAAAGGTCAGCTGAGCTCACTGCAAACTATGTGCTTTATATTTCACAATATAATTAATAGCAAGTTCCATTTAGAAATAGAACTATAGATGACAAAAATTTTAAAAAGATCCACATCCAAACTTTTCAATTCTCCCAATGCCAGTTCATTGCTCTTAAGGGTTTATTTCAGTAGTTTTTATTTCACTTTCTCGCAAGGTAATTGTTCACTCATTGACATGACTAATTGCAGAAATAAGAGTAGCATCTTTACTTCCTTATTGGATTCCAAAATGTATCCAACATTTCTCAGCATATTGAACATTTAAATTAATCACATACACAGTCCAAAAGCACAGCCACTGTAAGCCACTTATAACACAGAGAGCAAACTGTATCCCAATGTCTAATGTCTCTAATGACATTCAAATAGAGAGGAGAGAGCTGTTTACACAAAACACCCAAGACAGACAGGAAATAGGCATTTACACTAATATCCCTTTACATGTAAAGATGTGAAAGTTCATTAAAAACTATATTATTTTACCTTATGGACAGTTTGATATGGCCTATATAATTTCTTTCAATTTCTCTCAAGTTCTCATTCTATTCTTAGAAAGGAAGCATTAGTTACGTTATAACAAGAGAACTTATGCTTCTTTAGTTGTCACACTGGCTTCACAGTTTAACATGTAAGGCCAGCATGTGCCCAAAAGTCAACCATCCTCATGTGTGAATGTGTCCAAGAGTCTGATGGACCACTTCGGTCGACTTGACTGGAAAAGATCATTTTTAACATTCCCCTTACCCCACTTCTAGTTCTCATCTCAACAAAGTAGGACCCTAGAGCCTCAGAGCATACTGTTCATAGGAAGTATACATGAACACCTTAATCTAGAAGGAGAGACAAGGACATAGCATATCACACACATGCACACACATAAAATAAATCTCGCATGATGATTTGACAGAGTTGGTATTAGTTACACAATGAACACATCCCAAACAAGCACACGAAACTGCATGGATCACTTGTATTCGATGAGCTAGAAACTTTGTTATTCTTTGAAATGTGTCGTGCACAATTTTACATCTTTAACCCATGTCCTAACAGCCTCATTGTCATGGGGGATTTCTATAATGGCTTCCTGGCAAGACTTCCTTCTCCAATTCATGTTCTACTTCACGGATAAAATCTGCCTCTTTGGGCATTAATTCTGTTACTCCCTGCTCAAAAACAGTGCACATCTCCTGACTCCAAACCTACCACAATAATAAATTACTCACTAGGCTTGGAGATGTCAGATCCTAGGCATACCCTGAAAACCTGCCGTTCTTTCCCAGGAAACTCTTGATTCCTGTATCTAAATCCATCACTAGCCTTACAGACCTATGCATTCCTGCTGCCTCTCAACCACCCAAAGGTTGTTTTTGCCTCACCGAAGAAGTATTCCTCCGAAGGTACTGAATTTCCCATTTCTCTGTCAAGGCTAAGAGCATTGACATTCAATTCACAGTAACTTCCCTATCGCTGTCCCTTTTCTCTCCCACTCTGTGCTCCTGTGGCACACAAGGCATGCCCTGGGTAGAGCAGCTCAAAAGCTCACCTGTTGACCTTGGGTCCTCCAGTTACTGAGTGCTAGAATACAAAAGGTATTTTCTATATTCTATTGTTTGTGTGCAGTGATGACTAACTGCAGAAGTTTACTAAATATCCAGAAGAAGTAGGGAATACATTATGGGTTATATTTTGCTAACTTATATTTTTTAAAACATTGTACTTATTAAATTTTTGAGAATTCCATGTAATATCTTCTTAACATACCCTCATCTCCTTCCACAGCCATGCTTCCTTCCCACTCTCCACTCCCTAACCATTCCATGTTGAGTTTCCTTCTCCCCGACTCCATGGAGCACAGTTTGTATTCCTGAACTGGTCTTGAGAGTAGAGTTCATTTAGATAAGCTAAAATAAAAATATTTACCTCTTTTTAAAAACAGTGCCATATAGTATTGCACAAGTGCATAAAACAAAATAAGTTTACAGCTTTGATTTAAAGGGGTTTTCTGGATTTCTCAAAAGAATTCAACAGGCACTCAGAATGACAGTTTGTTCCTTCCTGTCATATTTTGTCTATAGTGAGCATCTTGGCCATATCCTAGATTCAGTATGAAGAGCGAAGCTGTGGAAAGGGTATCCAATCACTTTGATGAAGTTGTTTATCAGCTGTAGGAGTTCTCTGGTAGTTTTTTTTGAGGGGTCACTTAAGTATACTATCATATCATCATATCATCTACAAATAATGATAGTTTGACTTCTTCCTTTCCAATTTGAATCGCTTTGAGCTCCTTATGTTGTCTAATTGTTCTAGCTAGAACTTCAAGAATTATATTGAATAGTTATGGAGAGAGAGAGAGAGAGAGAGAGAGAGAGAGAGAGAGAGAGAGAGAGCCTTGTCCTGATTTTAGAGGGATTGCTTCAAGTTTCTTTCCATTTAGGTTGATGTTGGCTACTGGGTTGCTTTATATTGCATTTACTATGCTTAGGTATGGGCCTTGAATTTCTGATCTTTCCAAGACTCTTAACATGAAAGTATACTGAATTTTGTCAAATGCTGTCTCAGCATCTAATGAAATGACCATGTGGTTGTTTTCTTTGAGTTTGTTTATGTAGTGGATTACACTGACAGATTTCCATATATTGAACTATCCCTGCATCCCTAGGATGAAGCCTACATGATCGTAGTGAATGATTGTTTTGATGTGTTCCTGAGTATTTTTGCATCAATATTCATAAGGGAAATTGGTCTGAAGTTCTCTTTCTTTTTGGATCTTTGTGTGGTTTTGGTATCAGTGTAATTGTGGCTTCATAGAACAAGTTGGGTAGTGTTCCTTTCTATTTTGTGGAATAGTTTGAAGAATATTGGTGTTAAGTTTTCTTTGAAGGTCTGATAGAATTCTGCACTAAAACTGTCTGATCCTGTGCTTTTTTTGGTTGGGAGACTTTCAATGACTGCTTCTATTTCTTTAGTGGTTATGAGACAGTGTAGATGGTTTATCTAATCCTGATTGAACTTTGTTATTTGGTACCTGTCTAGGAAATTGTCCATTTCATCCAGATTTTCCAGTTATGTTGAATATAGGCTATTGTAGGAGGATCTGATAATTTTTTTAATTTCCTCAGTTTCTTTTGTTAAATCTCCCTTTTCATTTCTAATTTTGTTAATTTGGATACTGTCTCTGTGCCGTTTGGCTAGTCTGGCTAACGGTTTATCTATCTTGTTGATTTTCTCAAAGAACCAGCTCCTGGTTTTGTTGATTCTTTGTATAGTTATTTTTGTTTCCACTAGGTTGATTTCAGCCTTGAGTTTAATGATTTCCTGCTTTCTACTCCTCCTGGGTGTATTAACTTCTTTTTGTTCTAGAGATTTCAGGTGTGCTGTTAGTCAGCTAGTGTATACTCTCTCTAGTTTCTTTTTGGAGGTACTCAGAGCTATGAGTTTTCCTCTTAGTACTGCTTTCATTTTGTCCCATAAGTTTGGGTATGTTTTGCCTTCATTTTCATTAAATTCTATGAAGTTTTTTAATTCTTTCCTTATTTCTTCCTTGACGAAGGTATCATTGAGTATTTTTCAGCTTCCATGTGTATGTGGGCATTCTGTTGTTTTTTTACTATTGAAGACCAGCCTCAATCCATAGTGATCTGTTGAGAGGCATGGGATTATTTCAATCTTCTCATATATGATAAGGTATGTTGTGCGACCAATTATATGGTCAATATTGGAGAAGGTACCATGAGGTGCTGAGAAGAAGGTTTATTCTTTTGGTTTAGGATGAAATATTCAATAGATATCTGTTAAATCCATTTGGCCCATAACTTCTGTTAGTTTCACTGTGTCTCTGTTTAGTTTGTGTTTCCCTTATCTGTCCAATGATGAGAGTGGGGTGTTGAAGTCACCCACAATTATTGTGTGAGGTGCAATGTGTGTTTTGAGCTTTAGTAAAGTTTCTTTTATGAATGTGGGTGCTCTTGCATTTAGAGCATAGACATTCAGAATTGAGAGTTCTTCTTGGTAGATTTTTTCCTTTGATGAGCATAAAATTTCCTTCCATGTCTTTTTTCATGATTTTTGGTTGAAAGGCAGTTTTATCCGATATTAGAATGGCTACTCTGCTTTGGTTCCTGGGAATATTTACTTGGAAAATTGTTTTTTAGCTTTTTACTCTGAAGTAGTGTTTGTCTTTGACACTGAGATGTGTTTCCTGTATGCAGCAAAATGTTGGTTCCTGTTTACGTATCCAGTCTGTTACTCTATGGTTTTTTTGTTTGTTTGTTTTTTTTTTATTGAGGAGTTGAGTCCATTGATGTTAAGAGATATTAAGGAATAGTGATTGTTGCTTCCTGTTATTTTTGGTGTTATTGTTATGTTTGGTGATTATCTTCTTTTGGGTTTGTTGAGAGAAGATTACTTTCTTGCTTTTTCTAGGGTGTAGTTTCCCTCCTTTTGTTGGTGTTTTCCTTCATTACCCTTTGTAGGGCTTGATTTGTGGAAAAATATTAAAAAAAATTTAGAGTGTCTCTTGGTGCTTTCCATCAAATCACAATTTGCCTTTCTACAGCTCCACAGCCACAGCCCTAGCCTTGAATTACCAAGGAATAACCACTGAACAACATCCTCTCGCCTAGGACTGGCCTTCTAAACAGTTCACATGGACCTTAGGTCTTCCTGCTGAGTCCTTAAAAATTGTCCTCAGTGGCATTTTGCCTGTCTATTTTGACATGACTCTTGCATATTAGGAGTTTCCGCTGGAGTCTCTAAAAAGGCTTTCAGCCAAAGGTGAGAGAAAACCAGCTTCAAGTCAGAGTAAGTTGGACTTTAAACTACAACCTCAGAGCAATTTAGACTGCTCAGCCTGGATTCTGGATCAACGTCCTCTGGTGTGCTCCTCCACTCTGCCTCTCTCTGTGTTAACTTTCCCTCCAGACTGACTTCCAGCCTAGTCTTTGGATGGCTGCCAGCAGCAATTAGCACTGCCTGCAGCCTCATTCAGCAAGAAAGACAGGTTGCCTCCCATTAACTGCTGGGAGGAAAAACACTGAGATTTACATCAATTGGCTACTTCTGAGCCAATCCCTAAAACCAGAGGCATGCCATGCACTGATAAGCTATGGCCTGGACTAATTAAACCAATTAGAGTGCAAGAGAAGATGAAATTTTTCTTCTTTCTGATTGGCCTTTGCTGCTCACTGTTTCCACTTGAAGTGAAGGTCAAAGAAGGCCTAGGTATGAATTATTCATCATTTATACTAAGGTAGGAGGGATAGATGTTAGGAAAGGAGATCCTCTGTCTGACATGAGTTTGGATTGGATATAACAGTAATGAGGAGGGGTCCAGCCAGTGGTCAAGCTCAGTGAAGCATTAGAAATCATTCATTCCTATTAGGAATCATTCATTACAATTGCTGTTTCTCTCATATTGGAAATGCTCCTCAGTTGGTGCATTTACCATTGTCTGTACATAATTACCCTTTGAGAGAGAGAGGTAGAGAGGTTTTGAGTTTGCATCTAATACCAGTACGTAACTCTGTTTCCAATTTTGCCTTTATTTCTTTGATATTAACTTTTCGAAGCCCAAACATCATTATATAACAAAAAGTGTCTGCAGCTGAATCTCAATGACCTATTTTTTTTTCTGCTTTGGTCTAGCTGCTAAAATTCTTCCAAATCCCCTCCTTATCAATGTATCTGCTTACTCTTTCCAGACTGATGTCTCCTCGACCAGATTAGATTATAAAATGTAACTGAAACACAGCTGAGGACAAAGCCGAGAGACATGCTAGGAGAAGAGTACCTGTCAGCAAACATCAAATTAGTAATTGCAAGCCCAGCCGTCCTCTGCCTACCTCTATCAGCCAGTGAGATTTCTGCCCTTCTCCACAAGGACATGTGCGTGATTTCATAAAAATCCTTACCTAGACATGAACATTACCTCTCAACCCTCTGAAATTTCCCAGGCTACTCAACCTACAGAAAATTAAATAAGGCTAATTTAGTAGCAATGCTTTTAGTGCACTCAGTCTGCAACGGGAGGTAGTCTCATTATTTCCTAAGCACTCTCAATTTCTTCTTAGGGTAATCCATTCTAGAATGTATTAAAGATCAACATTGCTGATCTAATAGTTTCCAGAACTTAGCCATTTCACCCTTTGAGGGAAGCAGGATTATTCACTCACATCACATCCTGACAGAACTGCTCGCCTCTGTGACTCTGCAGTTAACTGCCAATCATCTGTGATTACATCTGCAAGTCCATCAGACACCTCAGAATGTAAGTTATCTATGGCTGTAAACTCGAATTCATTTAAGATGCACAGATGGTTTCTTATGTCTTCTTTTTATTTATTTATTTATTTATTTATTTATTTATTTCTGGGACTTCACATCTGATCATGTTATTCTCTTCACTCTATTTGGAATGATAACATTGCCATAGCTGGCAGGGCCAGATGGAAATTGGAAGTGGGCTGATTCTTCTTTCTGCCTGGGATGGCTATTATTGATTGTCAGCGGGATGTACAATTACCTGGGAGACCAGTCTTTGATTATTTATGTGAAGTTGGGTAGGGTTAATTGAAGTAGGAAGACCCACCAGAAATGCCCCGGGGTCCTATACTGAATAAAAGAGGGAGGGGGCTGGCTTGGACTCAGCGTTCATTGCTCTTTGCTGCCTGACTGTGGGTACGACATGTCCAGCTGCCCCATGTTTCTCCGCCATGCCTTCCTCGTCATGATGGACTGCATGCTCAAGCTGTGAGGCAGATACATCTCTCTTCCCTTTTAGCGAACTTTGTCAGATATGTTGTCATGACAACGAGAAAGGGAACTAACCCCCATGCTCTGTTTACCCTCCCATTATCTTTCCTGGGCAGTGGGGTGATCCACTCGACTTCCAATTATCTGGTATGCTGGTAATTGTGACGCCTCACCTTTGTACCCATCTTTCGGTACGTTGGAAGCACTTTCACCTTTTTTATACTTAAGGTTTGTTCATGAATCAGACCTTTGAGATGGTGTCACTAAGAAGCCTTCATCAGTACTCTCATAAGTTTTTACCTTACTCCTCCTGATAGCCTTTAATGGGAGATTTATACTGTATTGTGTCTGCCTGATTAGCATTCTGCATGCTCCATTTGGCTGTCAGTAGCTGGGGGGTAGACATGTTTCCTTAGGCTTCTGTACAGAGAAATTCTTGGTGGTTGACACCACATAGTAGCTTCATTAATATTAGTAATCACTGAGTGATTTAAATATGTAAGGTTCTTTTTCTAAATTTAGCATTTTTCTAATATCTATCTATCTATCTATCTATCTATCTATCTATCTATATATATATATATATATATGTATACACACACACACACACACACACACACACACACACACATTATATATGCAGAGTCTTTTACTAATGCCAGAGGACAAGTTTCCCTGGTGGTCAAACTTAACCTAAAGTAGCAATTTCTCTGTAACTTTTCTCAGTAAAAAATAATCTAAGATGTTCACTTTTTTCTGAAGCTCCTGTGTCTGTTTCTTTCCTCTTATCCTGGAGCAGAGCACCGAATTGCTCTGTAATGGAAATAATCTCTTTCATGATTACAGCCGCTTTCCCAACTGTCTTGTCTGAAACTTCAAGCCCACTCACATCCGTCTGCTTGTTTGCCACGCGGCACACTTTCCACCACATTCCGCTCGTGCTTTGTGCTCTCTCCTTCTGCAGACTTAGATGATGACTTTCAACAGTCTCAATGTCGCAGCCTGAATGCTGTCCTGCTCTGAGATGTCCTCTGCCAGACCAATTATCACTTGATTCCGACTCATGAGTTGCTTTGATCCATGGTGCTTTATCACAGCAATAGAAAAGTAACTAACTCAGTTTCTCCATCCCTCTTCCTGACCATCCTTGCTCCTCCCTGAAACCCAATGTGTCACGCTTTCACTGTCCACCTTTCTCTCCATGTTCTTGTCTTCCAGTCCTCCAGAATGCCTTGCGAATCTATACTTACAGAATTCCAGCTATCATCTAGCCAAAAGTTGCAAAATTATCTACATCTTCCCAGAATCTAATCCCAAGAGCCAGCCAGGGGCATCTTAACCTTGGCCCATCTCAGCTAATTTCCTTGTTGCCAGTCAAACCACCTGCCAAACCCACTTAGGAAGCAGGAGGTTATTTTGGATTGTTACAGTCCATTATGGTGGGGAAGTTACAAGGGCAGGGAGGTTGAGACTGCTGGTCACATTGTGTCCACAGTCAGAAACACAGAGCAAAGAATGTTGATGCTAGGTTCACTTTCTCTCTAGTATAAGATATTATATAAATTTAGGGTGTGCCTTCCCATCTCAAAGCCCAGTGCCTTTCACTAACGTGCCTAGAGGTTTGTTTCTGTTGCAAGTCTGACTCTTATTAAACTGACAACCACCCCAGCTCAAAATAATGTTTCTTTTGAAAAATAAAGAAATCAAAAAGATATACATATATAATTGATTAAAGACATGTTTGTGATAAATTATTTTTTGAGGCACAGGTAGTATTATTAATACACATGAAAACCATAGGAAGATGATCATTTTTGTGAAAAAGAAAAAAAAATCAAATAAATTTCCTAATTTAGGCTGGTCTTAATAGATTCATTTCAAGTGTTTAGACAACTTAAGCATTTTGAAAACCTGAAGCATACTTAACTTAAATGCATGGGGTAAAGTGTACATATTCTTTAGCTTTCCTCCTTACCTAGGGTGTTTCCCACTGATATACTCTTCCTCAACAGTGATCACTCTTAATGTATTCTCTTTGTCACTTGTTCAGTAGTTTATTAAAATTTTAAAGCCAGTGGTAGCTTTAAAATTAAACAAACACACATACTGATATTTTGGATTTGTAAGTGCATTTTGAAATGAATAAATCATGGAAATAGTTTCAGGATACTAAAAGAACAGAGTCTTAAGTCTTTCATCTCCACAGAGAAGAGATGGCCCTGGTCTCCTCTAATGTGAAAACTTCGATTTGCTCTGAGATAATTTTTTAAACAGATGATCACTAAAAAGTGCCACGATTCTCTCTCTGTTCAGCTCTAGCTCTGTACTAATTGTCTTGATTACTGCCCAGATTAAATGCACTGTGCACTGGTAATTTTTTTCCCAACTATTTTGAGTTATGTTGACATAATTGATGACAAACTTTCCTGACCACAGTTTTAAATTGAACTAATCAGTCAAAGAGCATTTTATAAGTAACTGCAGTTGTCTGGGATACAGGAATATCTGTTCTTGATTAGGAATTATTAGGAGAAAATTTGTTGCTGATTGATACAGCTGAAAGTTGAAGCACGGATAATCCTGTAGCATTCTGTAATCAAATGTAATGACAGAGCCTATGATAAGAGACTTCAAAACAAATCATCTTTAATTTTTAAAATGTATTATTAATGTTTATATTTTAATTTGTATGCAGCACACAAAGAGAAACAATTTTGGCATTGTAATGCAATAATATAGTACTAGGTAGTACAGAAGTGACTCAGCATTTAGGAGCACTTGAAGAGGACATAGGTTTTGTTCCAATCAATCATGTGGAGCATCTTCTGTCAATGACACTGACTCTAGGAGTATCCAATGCTTTCTTCTGGCCTCTGAGGCCACTTCCATGCATATACACATGCAGGCACATACAGATAACACATTATCAATTAATAAATATTTTTTTAAAAATAATAAAATATATTGTTGTATATCATTTTCCAGAATAAATATGCCCTGCCATATTTACAATAAATTATGTGCTTATTATATGCTATAGCAATCTCCATGTTGGTTAAGTAGAATTAATGAATCCTTCCTTCAAGTTCTGAGGCATGAATTATTTGTACAAACTGAAGTAAATCACCAAATCTCTGGGTTGAAATCTTTTTCTGTACGAATTCAGACACGTAAGCACAGCCCAATTGTGTGCGTAGCATGTGTGAGACTGGAGCAGACGGGCCAGCTGGCTGGAGGTCAGCAGGATCACACAGAAAGTTCTAGATCACAATGGATTACCTAGCAAGACTGTACCAAAATAACAGCAAAAAAGTAGACTCACCAAAATTGTGATTTACAAAGGTTTTAATAAAGAGTCCTTTAATTATTTACATCAGTAAACAACAATATAAACTCATAGGGCAAGTATAGCTTCTCACACAGGAAATCAATTCAGTAATGAATGAATTGGGGAACACGGAAAAATCACTGAAAAGTGAGCAAATAAATAATGAGTTAAAAACAGAATATTAGTTTTGGTCTACACTAACACATATAGTATAGCCTGGATTGCTTGATTTGATTGTTCAAGCATTTCAATGGCCTTTAACTATTTAAGAGTAAATTAAGATGGCGGTTCCTCAGAAAACTGGACGTGATACTTCCGGAGGACCCAGCCATACCACTCCTGGGAATATACCCAGAAGATTCCCCAGCATGCAATAAGGATACATGCTCCACTATGTTCATAGCAGCCTTATATATAATAGCCAGAAGCTGGAAAGAACCCAGATGTCCCTCAACAGAGGAATGGATACAAAAAATGTGGTATATATACACAATGGAGTACTATTCAGCCATTAGAAACAATGAATTCATGAAATTCTTAGAGAAATGGATGGAACTGGAGAACGTCATACTAAGTGAGGTGACCCAGTCTCAAAAGAATACCCATGGTATACAGTCACTGATAAGTGGATATTAGCCTAGAAGCTTGGAACACCAAAGACATAAATCACATATCAAGTGATGTCTCACAAGAAGAAAGGAGTAGACACTGGTGCTAGAATGGACCAAAACATCATTGTGGGGGAGTACAAGAACAGTAAGGTGGGAGAGGGTGGATGAGGGAGCAGGGGGAGGAAAAAGGGCATGTGGGACTTTTGGGGGTGGGGAACCAGAAAAAGGGAAATGAATTGTAAATATAGAATATATCCAATAAAAAAATCGAAAAGAAAAAAAATAGTTACTTCTGGGGTGCAATTTCAAAAACACAGTATTTTATTCCTCAAAGTAGGTTACAGGTATTGATGAAAATGATCCTTGGAAACTGTTATGCTTTGAATGTAAAATGTACCTCAAAGGCTTATGAACCTTATAAGACACTTGCCCCCCCTCTCTGCCCCCAGCCGTTTATCCTGCTTGAGTCTGTAGAAGCTGCAGAAAGTGGAGGTGTAGCAGGAGTAAGTAGGTTGTTGCAAATAGGCCTTGATGCAATACACAAACTACAGAGTGCAGATGCAGACAGACCTACATGGAAATGTTGGGATAAGTTAACAAATGGGAGGTTGGCAAGGCAAGGAAACAGAACAATTATACTCTTGCATCTCTTAGCATTGGCCAAGGGATATTCAAGGCAGGAATAGATCCCAAAGGTATTTTAGATTCCTGCCTAAGTGGAACGAAGTTCTCCATGGAGAATGTACCATTTCATAGAAATAGGCAGTACTAACATGAGAGTGGTCACTTAAAGCTGCTCTTTGAGTCTCAGTCCCTCTGTTGCCTGGCCACACCAATATTTCCATGTGTATTCTCAAATGTTTTAGTAAATATCTTTAAATCTTCGAATTTTCCAGCTAATTGTGCCTCTAATGTTAAAGGGCTCTCTCCTGTAGCTTTCTTGAAAGGCTTCAATGTAAAGGATGATTGTTATATGTTCTTCTGTGTCTCCCAGCTTTTGTTTTTCTCATCCTTTTTTCCTTCAAAGATTATGATAACTAATTTTTTTCTGAATTCTATTTCCCATTTCTTGAATTCTATTACCTGATTGTGTTTGCATTCCTACTTCAATCCGTTCATCGAACTGCTTGTTTTAGCTTTTCTTTCAATCATTTTTTATTCTACTTGTGTGTTCTGACACTTCACTGGCCAAGCTAATGATCAAAGCCAGAGCCCCGGATATCTTTGGCATGTTCTACCCTCATGCTTTGCCTCATTCTTTCTATATCATCTCCTTTAAAAATATCAGCACTTTCTGTTTCTATTTAAGTCTTTGGTTATAATTATGTTAAATAACTCTGTTATCTGATATATGGTAGATGAACACCCTTCAAGTTTTATATTTTCTGACTTTAGTGTGAACTAAAAATAAGCTGTTTTCTGTGCATACCTTCCCAACAATAGGCAACTCTACTTCAACACTTTAGGGTCTCTCTTTTTCTTCTCCTTAGTTCTAGGGACAATGGTGGTGACTGGGGAGTTCTGGGGAGCCAAACAAAATATGTAGAAATTGTTGGCTGTCCATCTTAGGGCCTCTCTATACTGGAGTGACATTCTGATTCCCCACCATTGGATTGCCTCTACTTTTCTTTTTCTTTCTTGACATAAGCATGAGTCCATGTAAAATAATAGGAAGAAAATTAATGATTTCAACTTGAAAGATCTTCCCCAACCTTGCACGCCCTCACCTCCACTTCATTTCATTCATGGGTACAAGTGAGCTTTTATCTTCTAAAAAGTTGTCAGCATTCGATATTCATTTCTTGGAATCAACCATACCAAAATTTTATCAAATCCACAGAATCATTTTCGCTAAAGAACCCAGACATGACCATTACTTTGTCATAAACAGAGAGCAATGTTAAACTCATCTAATCTTCCCTTCTGATCACATCCCTACTGCCCATCCCAAGAGCTAACTGAGCAACACAAGTTACATGAGACTATAAATACCTTCACGGTGCCATCAGCTAATGCACATTCTATGGTCCCTGACTTTTAAGAAGACATTCTCTTCTGCTGAGAAGGCCGGTTATTTACATAGATCTCCAAGGATCGACAATATTATCAAAGTTACAAATAAAAAGTTGTCCTAAGTTTAATAATAAAACTTATTGACCACACACCAGTAAGTAGCAGGGAATCATGCCAGGACGCAATCAAAGCATCACATATAAGTGTAACCACATGCAGAAAGAACAGATTCAACAGGGCCTGCGAAGCTGTCCTTGATTCTACAGCATCATTTGTTAGTAAAGGACAACCCCAGGAGTCTCCCATGAAGTATTTCTAGTTGTCCCAAGTGCATTTATGATGTGTGCTTCAGTGGTTTAAAACAGCCTTACCTCGGGTGCTACTCTTTTAACTAAAATGAAGCATTCCTGTACAAGGACAAGTCCTTTGTATCTGATGTTGCTTCCTACATTTACTGATGCCCATTTAAAATCACCCCTGAAACCTTTACCTTTGTAGTCCCAAGGTGATGATGGTACTGTTGTTCGTGATGCTGACAGTCATTAGCACTGAGAGCTGTTGTAAATTATCTCCCACACTCAGATGCCTACCAGTTTAAAATGAGTTGCTTTTTCTTTATCCTTGTGACGAGGTTTCTTCTTCTAGCTCTTCAATACTCCCACACCATCTATTTGACCCATCTATTGGTGGGAAAAAAATAAATTCTTCAAGGATTAATTGAACAATATAGTGAATACTTCTGGGAAATTTCACAAAAGATACATCATAATAGATGGCTGTATCAAGCAGGGGAGCTCTCAAGAAAAAGCTTTTTAGTAAAGTTGAGAGACAGAGTCTCCCATGGGCTTTGCAGATAGCAACCTCCTCCCCCTGAAACTAAGGCCTCTGCTCTAGGTACACTGAGTTCAGTTCAGGTGATGGTCTCTACACAAGGCTAGCGTGAAAGGAAATTGTCAAGTAGATGAAGTTCATCTCAGCAGAGCAAGATATTTCTCTTCACCTATCTTCCTTGAATTCTCTCTCAGGCTTTCAATTCCTGAGGCTTTCTCCTCTGCCAACACAAATTCATTTAATCGGGGTAGCCAATCAATAGATAATTTGTAACATTGAAGTGCCAGATACTAGTGTTATCAAGACTCATAATTCAGAAGGCATGCTCTTATAACTCAGTATCTAATGGGGAGAAAGATACAAAATAAGCCCTATCCAAAACGGTAAATGCAAAACGTAGAGAGCAGAAACGGTGTAATCTTTTATAATGTTCACTTAGTTCAGGGAAAGTTTGAGTTAGAAAAAGCATGGAAGCCAAGCCTCACACTGCCAGGTGCAGGAGATGAGACCACAGTAGGGACTTTCATGAGAATAGCCAAGATGCACTGAAGCAACAAATAAATTTATTCGTTTCAGGATGTGAAACTTTTATGATAAGAGATGTACATTTAGATCCAAGGAATATTTAGGACCAGATAAATTGAAATATTACTTGAGATTGTAGGGAGAATAAGTAGAAACCTAGGCAATATTATTCAGTTTTTATTCAAATATAGACTCCTGCCCTGTTTTCACTCCAAGATTTACACCTAAATCTCTCTAGCTAGCTGTCATCTATTTATCTTCCGCGTACACACACTTCCGTATATCACAAATGTCACTTAAAATGGACCACATGCCATATGCCATTCTTAATGCAGAAAATGTGTTTGCCCAGAACATTTCTGTGCTGTTTCCCTGAGCAAAACATCTTCCACTGTTTGTCTACCTTGGTTCCTAGCCAGATGTTTGAGAGTTGGATAAAAGCCATAAAGAGTTAGGGCAGAAATTTATTGAGCAGCCTTGAAATAGCAAGTCTGAGGGAACACCCCGAGGAAACCCAAAGGGTTCTCAGAGCTAAGGTCTATGTCACTTTCTCATTCTGGCTCGGTTCTATAACCACACTCTTGACACCCAGTAATCCATAAATATTTCCTCCTAAGACTCCTATTCTAGTTTAAATGTTTACCAATTAATAGCAGATGTGGCACTCCATTCGCTTAATATTTTCTCTGTCAAACACACAGGGATTAGAGTAAAGTCCCATGGGTCCTTTTCTTTACAATCCTGTTATGTTACACCATCTCTTCAGAGTACCACAAGATTCGTGAAAATTCCGGTAAAGCAGCATTATTGGCTGGATCATTGTAGACTCCATGAGGTCTAAATTCCAATGTCAAAAATGAAGTCTCTGGAGGCAAAGAGGTTGAAGAGATTGTGAGGAGCTATGAGCAGCTACAACACATCTTCCTTGCTAGCACACAGGCTCCAAGGTAGGCAGAGACCAGCAGGCGCCCAGACATCTCTTGGTACATAAAAGCTGCACACAGGTAGTCACATGTAGGGCAGCACACAGAGCCAATGCATGTTGACACAGAAGCCTACAGGTAAACAAACATAGACAGGCTTGCAAAAGTGAAGGCAAAGGCACTTGCCTCTGGCCTCCATGCCATACTTATACAAAAATCAACACAAAAGAGACCTCTGCCAAAATAGTCAGATATAGATTCTATCACTGTTCTTTTTTTTTTTTTTTTTTTCTGATTCACATGGAGTCTAGTGGTAGCCATTTTGGTTCACACCAGATGTCTGTACCATTACTAAACATAAACTAAACCAGTAGTCTAAACAGAAACGGTCTGGACAGCCTTATGTTCCCTGTATCCCACCCACCCACCCTCAGAAACAGAAAAAAGAAAGAAAATAAGAAAAAGGTCCTGTTGCAAAAAGTTTAGTGTCAACCTAGGTTGGTAAGTTCTGCTGCTATACAGCCAGTTGTATTCAGCATCATGCACATTACCAGAAATTGTGTCAACTTCTATATTGGAGGAAAAATGACAAACAGAACTCATTAGACCTACAAGGAATTTAATTTGCATACTCATGAGTAAGTTTACATTGTATTTCTTAACAAAGAAACATGGTATTTAAAAGTTCACTCAAGTCAAATTTGAATTATAGTTTGTCAAGCTATCAAAGAAATGAATTCCATTTTGTTAAATCACTTGACTTCAAAGTCCTATAAATTATGGGCTAGATTTGGGGCAAATTAGAAGATAGGTGGATGAACTTAGACTCTAAGCCTTGTCGTCTTTTACAGTTGTTTTATATGATGTCAGAACTGTCATGGTTAAAAACCCTTTGCACTTAAAATTCTAGTTTTAAGCAAATAAGTCCTATCCATTAAGTAATGAATTTGGGTGTGGTGATGTAGGTAAGATGATATAATACTATCTCTAGCTATTCTTTGAGGCTTAAAAATGTTTAATACTCTACTATTGCACCAATAGAATAGATTTGTACAGTAGTATTCCTCAGGAAAGGTTGACAAATATCTACTGACCCCACATTCAGAACTGACAACAGACCAAAGCCCACATATCCCAAAGTGCAACTTAGCAAGCCAATGAGTTTATTGGGGTTACTTAAGGGAGTGTGGGTGGAGGATTACTTAAAGGAGAAGAAATAACTCAAGAAAATCTGTATCACCAAAAGTACATCCTGGTACAGGTGATGGGTCATGAAAGCTAAAATCCAAGACTGCACTGGACAGCCTACAGGAAGCTCAACTGGTTGAAGGCTGTCATTTCCAGGCAGCTCAGTTGGTCAATGAGTATCAGCAGTCCTTACTGCTTATATATGCTTGGGGAGGTAGAAGTTTGTGCATCTGCTTAGTTTCAGGGACTTTTTGAAGCTACAGGATGGAATGTCTCACCTTGTTTTAGAAGAGTGGTTCTTAACATGTGCATCACGACCTCTTTGGGGGTTAGCAGATCAGGCATTTATATTATGATCGTAACATTAGCAAAATTACAGTTATAAAGTAGCTGCAAAATAATTTTATGGCTGGGGGTTGCCATAACACGAGGAACTGTATTAAAGGGTTGCAGCATTAGGAAGGGTGAGAACCACTGTTTTAGAACATTCTTGCCTTAATGAGCTTCCCTTCAAGATGGAATGTTTTATCTCAGAGGAAGCTGCTAAACAGCACAGTCACAAACTCTTTACAGTCCCTGTCTGCCTGTGCCCACTGAAGAAACAATGGTCTTATGGCCCAAAGTATTACAAAATGAATAGATACGATAGATACCACTGCTCTAGCCTCTGTTTCTACACAAACCGGCATGTATTCCTAAGGAAAGCAAGTGTTCCTAGCTTCTTGTATTGGAACTGGGGAATGCTCTAGAGCTGTCTATTGCAAGGAAGATAAATACATATACAAACAAGGGTTTTTCTTTCTTAACAACACATGTTTAAAATAGCCACATTTCTGAGCTTCTTCTGTCTCTTCAACTGTTTTCTTCACAATACAAAAAAAATTCCATTCGCTCATTTTTCTAATTCCAAATTGAGCCTTTTCTTGTAGCTCTGATCCATTTCAGATTTTTCTTGATGGCATTTAAAGAAAGATGAGATCTTTCATTTAGATTGTACCCTTCAAAGCTTTCTGCTATTACAGGAAACTGGAATCTGAGATATCAAGCAAAACAATATGTCATTTATTGAAATTTCTCAAAAACTTAGGAAAAGTTAAAACCTTTCATGAAAATAGAGACTGTATCATCAGTTCATCCCAGAGTCTGAAAATATTTAATAAGTTATGTTCCTGAACAGGTCAGTGGCTCTGCAACTTTTTAATGCCTATTATTTATACTCATGTTGGTTTTTTTTGTTGATACATAGGACTTTCTCATTATATGTATATTTCTGCTTACTTACAAATATGTTACATGCTTAAAACAGAAACCATGGGCATATAGTAAACAAGTCACAGGGAAATAATTGCCTATAATGCCATCACAAAGAACTAATTATTAAAAACATATATTGTCTTCCAATTTTTGAGCACATTTTAATAAAAAATATACATTTGCACATTAATTTAAGTCTGGATGATTTTCACTTAAGAACATATGTTGTGTAGTTCCCACATTATCAAGTATAAATCTGTAATATAATTTAATGACTAATTAGAATTTTATCATATGCCTATCTTTAATTATTTGTATACATTACACAAATAGAATGGGAATGTGTCTCTTATTTGATATACTCTCCTTACATACAAGATAAGCAATGCTTTGCACTTAGTAGGTGTCAACTAATATAGGAGAGCAGTAAAACAATGAACATGTTAACTATTTACAACAAAAAAAGGGAAAAGCTAGTAACTTTCTGATTGATATATAACGTTACTAATTTAACATTAATATTTTCTGTCATCAAAAGTTCACTCCAAAATTATTCCTTTAGGACATGGCTGATGATAATATCTAGAATTGTGCTGCTCATGTTAATGCAAATTTCAAAATATTTCCTCCTAATAAGATCTTAATCTGGTTAAGAGTTGATAAATATGGATGTAGAATCCCATAGGGATGCAATACTTTACAATGTAGGGTACTTACCAGTATCCATAACAACCATGATTCCTTAAATGTATTTTAATTGCAACATTCTTTGGAATTGTTGATGGTTTATTATGACAAAATGAAGACAACTTAAAGAAAGACTATTGGTAAATATATATATGTCTAACCAAGCTGATGGGAAAACTGGCTTTAAGATCTTCTTCTCCAACATGTCTGTGTAATTTTTAATTGTTGTATAAACTGAAAAAGAGGTGCAAGATCCTGTTTCCATTCTACCCAATGAAGAAAAATCTTTGTCAAACATTCAAAGTGAAAGAACATTTTCTTCCTGCTCAAAACTACTGACATTAGAAAAGTCAAGGAATTTGAATGTGACAGTCATTCAGAAACAAAGCCTATAAAAATCAAAATAATTTCTAGTCGGTAAAATTTTAGTAATATTTTCTTTCTTCTATTAACACAACACAGCATGATATAACTGAATGTATTCTGAATCAATCACTCCTTTATTCACTTTCAGAAATACTATTTTTATGTGCATGGATGAGGCTGGATCTTCTAATCAAGACTAATGAATATTCCAAGTTATTGGGTGACTGGTAGTCAAAATAGTAGCAGAAACAAATATAGCCAAAATAGTGTGTGAGTCTGATGAATCTTTATTCTCTATTCTGAAAGAGTTAACACCAGAATAAAGATGATAAAAAAAATATAATGTTATAATGTTAAGGAATTAAGAACATGTTCACAGAGGGAAAATGTAATCAATTACACATGAAACTGCTTCAGATGAGGATAAAAGCATATATTCATCAGATGGAAATAAACAATAAAGCACATAAATTAGGGGAAAATAGTGAAAACAAATCCCATTGCTTTGAAAATCAATAAAGTTTACAAACATCTAACTAAGTTGGCAAAGACAAGGATAGAAAGAGAGACCATTGATTATAATTACAAGAAATGAAAGGGGAAATTACTGGAGATTCTGAAGACCTCAACATGGCAAGAGGAGAAATGCTAGGTCTACATATTCAAAGGATTGCCAAGAATCTGATGAGGTTGCTCAGTCAGTCGTGTTTGCCATGTAAGCACGAGGACCTGATTTCAAATCCCTATAGCTCATGTGTGAAGCTGGCTGTGGTGGCATGAGATTGTAACCCCAAGTAAGCAGAGACAGAAGGATCCTCTAGAGCTTGCTACCCAGTAACTCAACAAATCAGTGAGTCCCAGGCTCAGGACTACACATGGTCTCAAAAAGAAAATAAGGCATTCTGGAACAGCAAAATACCCTAGATGGTACAATGGTGGCTTTAGTCTTTAGAGAAAGTGGAACAGGACAAAAGGAAGGGAAAGAAGGATAAGAGTGAAGGAAAAAGAAAGTCAGCCTTCTGAGTCAGTCAAGACATGCAAAATGCTGATTTCAATGAAACTGCAAGAAAAAATGTGCACTATTTCTTTTAGTATTCTTACATAAAACTAAGAAAAAATTAGTTTAAAGGCTACAGTCTAAATAAAGCTAGATGTAGTGCTAGAAACCTGTAATTTTGGGCCTGATGCAGAAGAGTGGCACTATAAACCCTCTGGTAAGACCTTGTCTCATCTGTTCTGCAACCAACAAAAACAACAAAATACACAAGAAATAAATATTATGTAAAAATCAGGAGTTACCTTCTGGAACATTGGTAAACATTCCTGTTTCCTGAATATTGAAGTGTACAGTTGAAAATTCAACTGTGAAGAATTTATGAAAATTTGGCCTTGAGGGGAAAAAAAAGCACTAAGATTTGTTGCTCATGGCAGCCGTCTGTTGTAAACTTTTATCCATACCTTTTCTAACATTAGTAAGAACCAAAACAGGAAACAAAATTGTTCTTGACAATGTCATTATTACTGGTAAAGTCAAGAGATGGAAACTTCATTCTGCATGGTGAGCGCATCCCCTTCCCCACTAAACATATATTTCATTCATTATGTCAAAGATAGGTTAGCTGCTCCTAAATTGACTTCTTCCCCCTACCTGCTTCTAGGCTACCTGGCAAGACCTCATCTCACCACCTCTCCTGGGACCAGGGTAGGGTCATGTTTCTGGGCTCCCTCAAAGAATGAGAAAGGAACTGTCCTGTGCCCCTTCTAGCTCACTTGTATCTGGGTAGCTAAGAGCACAGGAGCTTTTGTAGAAACGTGAGTAAAGCTTAAACAGCAGTAGTGGCTAGAGATTGTGGGAACCAGAATTCATTGTTAATAATCCCACAGTGAGGCACATTAGGTATCTATACTGCAATACAATCCAGAGATAAACAATTATGCTGTGAAGTTACCAAGATTTAGGGGCTGCATTTCAGGCAGTGAGCATTCCTTAACAACTCCACCTCCAAATAACAGATGAGTCCTTGAGCAGTTAGCTGCTGATAGTCTGATTTTTAACTGGTGGATTTGGTAGTTTAAGGGGCATTTTATGTTGATTGTTCTCTTCTGGAGTTTGGCAAGGTTTAGCATTGCATTCAAAAGAAATGACTAAAATGGTAAATTCACTTTCTACACTGTTGCTTACTGAGCCAGCTTCTAACCAAGGACTGTGTATGTTGAGTATTTGTTCCTCTGGATAGCAGTTCTTAAGGCTCCATCAGGACTTGTGTTGGAAATGTGTTTCTCCCTTTGATTCACAGATAAATCTAACAGTCTCCCCTGTGTGTGCTCATCAGAGAGCAGATTTAGGAAGCAGAGAAAACTTCTTACTGCTGTCAAACATTGGAAGATTGTATAGAAAGAATTTAGAGCTACTGTGATATTTAAGTTTATTTTTATTTATTATTAGAAGGCTGTGGGGGGGTGCATCTGCACACATGGGAGCATGAGAATACCATGTCATGTATATGGAAGTAAGAATACAACTAAGAGCTATTTTTCTCTTTGAGCTCTAGGTTCTAGGCATTGAACTTAGGTCATCAGTCTTGTATGATGAGTATCTTCATCGACTGAGCCATCTCACTGTAGATGATCCAACTTTGATTTAATATATGTTAAGTCATTTGGGTAAGGATATAGAACTAGCTAACTGTAGAACAAAGGTTAGCACCATGACGTCCTGAATTATCCACTACATTTTACAGCATTGTCCAGGAACTTCCAATACCTATCCATGCACGGTCCACTCTCAAAGGCCGGGGTTCTCTAGAGTCACAGAACATATGGGTAGTCTCTATATAGTTAGGAAATTTGTTGATGACTTACAATCCATAGTCCAACTCCCCAACAATATTCAGCAGCAGCTGTGGATGGAAGTCCAGGGATATAGCAGTTGCTCAGTTCCACAAGGCAAGCAGGCAAAGAAGAGTGAGTCTTCCTTCTTATGTAGGTCTCCAGAAGAGGGTGTGGCCCAGATTAAAGGTATGTCCCGCCATGCCTTTAATCCCATATGACCTTAAACTCAGAGATCTCCCTGTCTTAATCTTCTGGAATTCATAGCCACTATGCTTCAAGATGTCCATGTCAAGATCCAGGCCAGAAACTTGCATCTCTCAGCCTCCAGATTAGGATCATAGGTGAGCCTTCCAATTCTGGATTGTAGTCCATTCCAGATATAGTCAAGTTGACAACCAGGAATAACCACTATACACTGGTATCAACTGGCAGCACTATCACTTTTTCCTATTTGATCTAGCTTCCTGGTCAAGAGGAGACCACCAGATAAAGTACTGAAAATCTATGTAATTGGCTATCAATCTAGTCTGAGACTTGTTATGTGTAGATAGCAAGACCGTACTCTGAATTCTAAACAGTGAAACTTGGAGAACTACAACAGATTAGCAAAAGTGTTTGAAAGTAGCACATGTAAAGAAAGAGAAAGATCATAGTCAGGACTGTCAAGGAAACAGAAGCCAAAGCTGTAGAAGAGCTCTGGTACCCAAGAATAAGTAAGGTTCTACCAAAGGGTGATGCTAGCAAAAGAAGATAGCTAGTTTCTGATATCTTAATGACTCCCTTGATCCACTCTACAATTGAGTCCATCAAGAAGCCCTGTAGCTCACTAAATTAAAGTAAACCCCATTTATCTCACAGGGGGCCTGAATACAGAGGTTTTACAACTGAAAAAATGCATATGAAAAGTAATTACCTAAATAGAGCCTTCAACCTTATGTTGGTGAAATAATATAAAATTCTATGAAGGGACACATCACAAAATTAAATATTAAATTAAGTATTAAAATTTTATAAAGGATATAAAAATACAAACAAAATTGAAGGACATACAAATTGAGAGTGAATATTTACTAAATTATATCACAAAAATGTAAATAACTTTACTGTATAAAGAGAATATACATATTGATAAGAACAACAGAAATCCTTCCATAAAATATGCAAAGTTAATGGATATTGAAAAAGATAGGAAATGGGAAAGGTGATTAACATATGAAAACATGTTTAACCACCAGTAATCAAGGGCATGAGAAGTGAATTTTGAGATATACTTTTTGCCTATCAAATAAGCAAACATTTATACAACACTAATAATATGCTGATAGTAGTGAGAAATTCAACATTGATACATTGCCAATGTGTTTTATAAATTGATAGACTCTGTCTGGAAAGCAGGCAATAGTACCTATAGGATTCAAAATTCTTTAGAATATTGGTCAAGAAACCCTCTATAACATAACCTTAATTTTTTTTTATTTTCTATATTCTTTGTTTACATTCCAAAGGCTTTCCCCTTTACCAGTTTCCCCCTCAACATATGTCCCATAAGTCCTCTTCCGCCACCCATTCCCCGATCACATCCCCCCCCCCCCGACACACACCATTTCTCTGTTCTGATACTCTCCTATAAAACTGGATTTAATCTTTTCTGGACCAAGGTCCTCTCCTTCCTTTTTCTTAGGAATCTTTTGATTTGCTAATTGTGCCTTGAGTATTCAGAGCTTATGGGCTCATTAATATCCACTTATCAGTGATTGCAATTCAGGTGTATTCTTTGGTGATTGGGTTAACTCACTGTTATGGTTTGTATATGCTTTTCCCAGGGAGTGGCACTATTAGGAGGTGTGGTCTTGTTGGAGTAGGTATGTCACTGTGGGTGTGGGCTTAAGATCTTCACCCTAGTTGGCTGGAAGTCAGTCTTCTACTAGCAGCCTTCAGATGAAGATATAGAACTCTCAGCAACTCCTGTGCCATGCCTGCCTGGATGCTGCCATGTTTCTGCCTTGATGACAATGGACTGAACCTCTGAGCCTCTAAGCCAACCTTAATTAAATATTGTCTTTTATAAAACTTGCATTGGTCATGGTGTCTGTTCACAGCAGTAAAACCCTAACTAAGACACTCACTTAGGATGATATTTTCCAGATCCAACCATTTGCCTACAAAATGCATGAATTCATTATTTTTAATTGCTGAGTAGTATTCCATTGTATAAATATACCACATTTTCTGTATCCATTCCTCCGTTGAGGGACATCTGGTTTCTTTCCAGCTTCTGGCTATTATAAATAAGGCTGCTATGAACTTGGTGGAGCATGTGTCTTTATTGTATGCAGGGGAATCCTCTGGGTAAATGCTCAGGAGTTGTATGACAGGTCCTCTGGAAGTGCCATGCCCAATTTTCTGAGGAACTGCCAGACTGACTTCCAGAGTGGTTGTACCATCTTGCAATCCCACCAACAATCTTGCAATTCCACCACAACAGAGCTAAATGAAGAATTATCACCAGAAAAAAATTCAGATGGCTGAGAAGCACCTTAAGAGATGTTCAACATCATTAGTCATCAGGGAAATGCAAATCAAAACAACCCTGAGATTCCACCTCATACCAGTCAGAATGGCTAAGATTAAAAACTCAAGAGACAACAGGTGCTGGCGAGGATGTGGGGAGAGAGGAACATAACCTTAATTAACAGAAATTAACAGAATAATGCAGATTTATATCAGTATCTATGACTTTATTGCAATTGTTTCTATGTGTTATCTTTCATGCTGATTGATGTCTCCTAGGCTCAACATAGTTATTGACCTAGAAGCCAACCAAAAGCAAAGGCTTTTGAGAAGGGGTTGATATGGGTCAGTAGTCAAAGCACTTGCCATGCAAGTGTGAAGGCTTAGCTTGAATGACCAGAACTTATAGAAAAACTGGGTACTGTAATGAAATGAATCTCAGTAACCCCAAGCCCCATGCAAAGATATGGCAAGGAGAGATAGAGGTGCTTAGGCCAGCTGGCCAGGCACACAACAGTAACCACCAAAGTGACCAGGTTCAAACAAGGTAGAATTTGAGGCCTAGTACTTACAGTCATCCTCTGAGCTCTACAAGTATATTGTGGCACAAGTGTTCTCACACTTACACATAACAATACTATCACACAAGCACAAGATTTTTTTCAAAGCCTTTAATGAAATTAACATTGAATGAACAAAGGAACAAAGGAAGATATTATCAAGTATTCTTTAAAGTAAGAATTAGAAATGATCTGATGAATAATTTATCTAGAATTTACTAATCTATTTAGATATAGTAAAAATAAAAGAAAAGCATATAAAGTGATGGTTTATGAGACTTCTGATGGTACATAGAACTGTGTAAAAGTAAGGTACAGTGAAAATTAGGAAACATCTCTCCATATAGTGTTACCATAAGTTGTAAAGGAGGCTAAAGCATAAATATATAAAGATGTGAAGAAACTGGATATCTAAATATTGATCCAATTTTGTCAAATGCTTTGCATGAAAGAGCTTCTGAAAGACTTTGACTTTCTTCTTTATGCTCTTCAATATTTTCTGCATGTTTACGTGGTTACAATAAGTGCTTTCCTAACATAATTATATTCTTAGAATTTATTTTTAGACTACCTACAATGCAATGTTAAGGCTATGTGACCAATTTAACAGAGCGTCTGGAGTTCTATTCTTTCAATGAATATTTAGCAAGTATTAATTGATGAAAATGACAGCCACTTAAACTGCTTCTGTTGGGTATGTGCTGGAAATGATGGATTAAAAACATTCTAAGAACTGTTGGCATGGTGTTAAGGGTAGAGAAAACACTATTATGCTAGACCTCAGTGCAGATGTAAAACTTGTGTAAGAATAAAGGGTGAGGAGGCTTTATTCTTGATGAGATTAAACTATTTAACAAAAAAATTTTAAGTTTCAGTTTGTTGCTGTGACACATGCCATGACCAAAAGTAACTTTGGGACACAATGAGTTTACTTCAGCTCCCAGGTTATAGTCTCTGAGGGCAGCCAGGCCAGGAACTCAAGGCAGCTCCTGGAGGCAGCACCTGTGCAGGGATGCTACTTGCTAGCTTATTGTCTAGCTCACTAACAAGCTCTGGCTCAGCTAGTTTACTTTCCTTCTTTTTTTAATTTTATTGATTAACTTTTTCTTATTCACTTTACATCCCACTCATGCCTACCTCTCAGTCGCCCCATCCCACAATCCTTCCCCCATCCCCCTTTCCCTTCTCCTTTGAGTGGTTAGGGTTCCCCCTAGGTATTCCCCCTACCCCAGCACTTCAAGTCTCTAGGAGACTATGTGCTTCCTCTACCACTGAGGCAGGACAAGGCAGCCCAGCTAGAACATATCCCACATACAGGCAACAGCTTTGGGGATAGCTCCTGTTCTAGTTGTTTAGGACCTACATGTAGGTCAAACTGCACATCTGGGACATATGAGTGGAGAGGCCTAGGTCCAACCTGTGTTTGTTCTTTGGATGGTAGTTCAGACTCTGAGAGCCCCAAGGGTTCAGGTTAGTTGACTCTGTTGGTCTTCCTGTGGAGTTCCTATCCCCTTCGGGGCTGCAATCCTTCCTTTTATTCTTCTATAAGAGTCCCTGAGTTCTATCCACTGTTAGAATGTGGGTGTCTGTGTCTGTCTGAGTCAGCTTCTGTATGGAGCCTCTCATAGGACATGTTCCTGTCTGCAAGCATAGCAGAGCATCATTAATAGTGTCAGGGATTGGTGCTTGCCCATGGGATGGGTCTCAAGTTGGGCCGGTTATTAGTTGCCCATTCCCACAGACTCTGCTGCTTCCCTCATGCCTGTATTACTTGCAGACAGAATAAATTTGGGGTTGAAGGTTTTGTGGGTTCATTGGCATCTCTAAGGATGGTATAGCCTGTGATGGGGAGCCCTTCCACATTAATCATCACTCAAAATGTTTTTTTTCACCTACACAGCCATGGACCAATTGAGACTACCTTATATGACTCTAAGATGTGTCATGTATACTTCTAACTCAGCTCAAAATACTCTGTAGCATTATAGTCGACCATCCCTTGTCTCCCACCCACCCTAACTGATAATTTTCAATTGGGCATTTACCAAGTATATTTGTTTTCTGCTTCTTTGACAAAATATATAACCAAACTAACTTGAGGAAAAGGAGTCTGTTTTAACTCAGTTTGATAGAATAATCCATCAAGATTGTTGTGATTGTCTACTCATTACTAATTGTCAACTTGAAACAACCTAGAATCACCGAAGAGAGCCTTAATAAGGGTTTGCCTAGAGCAGATTGGCCTTTGGTCCTGTCTGGGGAGATTGCCTTGATTGTGTTCATTGACATGGGAAGACAAACACTGTGGGTGGGACCATTCCCTGGTTCTACATGTTGTACTGTGTAAGTTTAGAGAGGAGTCCGAGCAGAAGTAGGCACACATGCATCATTCGCTCTCCATTCTTGAATGTAGACTATACTGTGCCTAGACCCTCCAAGTTCTGTACCTATGACATTACCATTATGACAGACCAACCAGTGCTGTGATCCAAAACAAACCCTTTCTACATTAACTTGCTTTTTGTCAGGGCATTATCATAGCAACAATAATCAAACCAAAACCATGGGAAAGGCTTGACAGCAGAAGCAGGAGACAGATGTTCACATTGCATCTAGAGGCAGGAAGCAGGAAGCACAGTTGATGCTCTGTTTCCTCCCATAGGATTGTGCCTCCCACATTCAGGATTAATGTTCCTTTCTCAATCAAATCTTTCAGTAAACATCTCATAAACATACCCATGATATATTTTCACTGTGATCCTAAACCCAGAACATTGAGTGTAACAGTTGTCCATGGGTTTGTTGTAGATTGCTTTAACTGTATTTAGTATTCATTCTATTTCTAGTTTTTTTTCAGGGCTTTTATCATGATGAAAGAGTGCCAAGAACTTTTCCTGCTACGGAGATAATCATTTGGTTTCTGCCTGCAAATATATGTTTTGCTATATGGTACTTATTGATTTTGTGTATTGAATAATCTTAGTTAGGGTTTTACAGCTGTGTATAGACACCATGACCAAGGCAATTCTTATAAGGACAACATTTAATTGGGGTTAGCTTACAAGTTCAGAGATTCAGTCCAGTATCATCAAGGTGGGAGCATGGCAGCATCAAGACAGGCATGGTGCAGGAGGAGCTGAGAGGTCTATATTTTCATCTGCCAGCCTCTAAGAGAAGACTTAGGCAGCTGGGAAGTTGGTCTTAAAGCCCACACCCACAGTGACACACCTACTCCAAGGCCACATGTCCTAATAGTGCCACTCCCTGGACCAAGAATATACAAACCATCACATGAACCACCCTTGAATGTAATCTACTATTATAGTGTTTTAAGTAATTTTTAAATTTGGTTTGCACATATTTTTTTACGAATTTCTTTTTTTGTTTGTTTGTGTTATGTTCCTCAGGAACACTGGTCTATAGGTTGTGTTTTTGTCTTGTTTTTTGAGAAAGGGTCTTACTATGTGGCCTAGGATGCCTTAGAACTCACAGATGTTGACTCCGGCTATCCCACTAGTTTTGAAAGAAGTCCTTGAAAACATAAAAGCTGTAATATTGAATAGATGTTTTTCTGAACAGCAAAGCCTTCTGTCACTGAATTACACTTTCAACTGCAGTTATGTAAATTTTTGTTTGTCTTTAACTTTTTGGGGAAATTCCAGCTTCATAGAATGGATTGAGTAATTTCCTTTCTCTTTCTATTTTCAGAATTGCTTACAGAACATTGGGATTAACTCTTTCTTAAAGGCCTATTAGAATTTGGTAGTGCATCTATCTAGCTCTGGCCATTTCTTTATTGAGAAATTCTTTTTTATTTACATATTGTTAAGTAGTATACAAAGTCATAAGTTACCATAATGTCATTTTCAAACAGAATTTGTTTTAATGGATTCTCCTCCTCCATCTTCTCCTTCCTCCCATGCATTTTCCCCAGACTCCTTCACTTTTCAGGTTGTGTGTTTCTTCCCTCCACCCCTCATCTGCCCTCAGTGTCTCCTTTAGCTATCCCTTATTCTCCTTTCTAGGTTTTTAGGCTCCATCCACATTTATTCCCACAAACATAAACACATTATAAGCCAGGATTCACATATAACAGAATATTGATGACCTCACCCACTGTATCATCTCTGCAACCTGAAAGGGTTTCACAATATAATATTTTCAAGTATTGTCCAAAGTTACTATGGATTTAACTGGTGTCTGCTTCACTGACGTTTACAAAAGGAACTCTAATCCATTTTAATTTTATTAACTTTTGTTTTGTTCTAGGTCCTTGTTCTTATGAAGACTTGATAGATGCCCCAGAGTAGAGAAATTGAGGGCAGGGAGGTAGGGGAGGGATGGGTGGATGAACACCCTCATAGAAGCATGGGGAGGGAGGATGGGATAGGGGGTTTCTGGGAGGGGAGAAACCAGGAAAATGCATAACATTTGAAATACAAATAAAGAAAATATCCAATTAAAAAGCAAAAATTTTTGTTTTGTTTGCTGATCTAAGAGGTTTTTTTTGATATTATGTGTTATTTAAAAAACCAACTCTGATTGATTTTAATACTGTTATTTGAGTTTTCATTTCACTCATTTCTGATTTCTATTATTATTATCATTATTATATTTACTTCTGTCTACTTATTTTGAGCTTGGCTCATCCTTGTTCTTCTGTCTTGAGGTATACCACATGTTATTTATTTGATGTCTCTTTATGACTGTAAACTCTCCTCTTTGAATTATCAGCTATACCTCAAGAGTTCTTGTAAGTTGTGCATCCATTTTCATTTGGTTCTGGGAATTTTTAATTTCCTCTCTAATTTCTTAATAACTCATTAGTCCTTTATGAATGTATTCTTCCTTAGCCCGCTATGTTTTTATATGATTTCTATAATTTTTCTTGTTATGGATTTCCAGTTTTGTTCAACTGTGGTCTGGTGCACTATTGGAGCTTGTGTGGA
Source organism: Apodemus agrarius (assembly GCA_964023405.1). NCBI lineage: Eukaryota > Metazoa > Chordata > Mammalia > Rodentia > Muridae > Apodemus > Apodemus agrarius. The sequence continues at coordinate 27,525,025 of OZ030007.1, forward strand.
CTCACTGCTTGGTTCAGTTCCAGAATTCCTTTGGGGATTTCTTCCTTCCCGATTCCAGTGTCTTTGCTGATATTCCTATCCATACTAACTATGCTACTTTGTTGCTGACCTTCTTTTCCAGGTCCTATATTTAATCCTTAGTTTATGTATCTGCTTTTATGTCATCTGTGAAGTAACTCATCTTTTTTATACATAAAAAATGTTTAAGTTCTTTATTTAAATTTAACCAATTCAGTAACTAGGTGATCAGCAATTGAGAAGTTATGACTTTTTTGTAGTAGTCATCTTGCTTTGCTTTGTCATGTTTCTATGTGGCAAGTGATATATACAAGCCACATGTGGTAGCTCATGCTTTTAATCCCATTATTTAGGGGGTGAAAGGAGGCAGATATCTGTGAGTTCAAAGCCAGCCTGGTCTACAAACTGAGTACCTGGACTACCAGGGCTACAGAGACCTTGTCTCAGAAAGGTAAAGCAGAAAAAAAAAGATGTATCTGATTGTTTCAGTGTCTTCTGCTTTATTTTAATGTTCATCACATACTTCTAGGTTTGTGCCCTGGTGCATTCAGAGAGGAAAAAAATCAATTGTCTGAAACAGCAATACCATATTAAACAAAATATGGAAGTGTGTTTAACATTGACTAAAACTACTATTATGTCCATAGGAAAATGTAGCAAAATAATTTTGAATATACTATGAAATTGAAAATCATTTAAGAGATATATGGAAATAGAAAACAAGTGAGATATAAGAAAGGGAAGCTAAGGTAGAATGCAGAAGGAAAGTAAAATTTATAAAAGTATGAAAATGTTACGAAGAAGAGAACAATGGCTTAAAGGCCCTCTTCTATCCTCTGTGTGCACATGCATGCTCTTAGTGCCCATCCATACATGCAGACAAAATACATAATACTTAACAACATCTTAAAAACACAACTCTTTTTTTTTATTGGATATAATCTATATTTACAATTCATTTCCCTTTTTCTGGTTCCCTACCCCCAAAGGTCCCACATGCCCTTTTCCCTCCCCCTGCTCCCTCATCCACCCACTCCCACCTCACTGTTCTTGTACTCCCCCACAATGATGTTTGGTCCATTCTAGCGCCAGTGTCCACTCCTTTCTTCTTGTGAGACATCACTTGATATGTGATTTATGTCGTTGGTGTTCCAAGCTTCTAGGCTAATATCCACTTATCAGTGACTGTATACCATGGGTATTCTTTTGAGACTGGGTCACCTCACTTAGTATGATGTTCTCCAGCTCCATCCATTTCTCTAAGAATTTCATGAATTCATTGTTTCTAATGGCTGAACAGTACTCCATTGTGTATATATACCACATTTTTTGTATCCAATCCTCTGTTGAGGGACATCTGGGTTCTTTCCAGCTTCTGGCTATTATATATAAGGCTGCTATGAACATAGTGGAGCATGTATCCTTATTGCATGCTGGGGAATCTTCTGGGTATATTCCCAGGAGTGGTATGGCTGGGTCCTCCGGAAGTATCACGCCCAGTTTTCTGAGGAACCGCCATACTGATTTCCAGAGTGGTTGTACCAGCTTGCATTCCCACCAGCAGTGGAGGAGTGTTCCTCTTTCTCCACATCCTCGCCAACACCTGATGTCTTCTGAGTTTTTAATCTTAGCCATTCTGACTGGTGTGAGGTGAAATCTTAGGGTTGTTTTAATTTGCATTTCCCTAATGACTAATGATGTTGAACATTTTTTAAGGTGTTTCTCAGCCATCCGAATTTCTTCAGGTGAAAAGTCTCTGTTTAACTCTGTACCCCATTTTTGGATAGGGTTATTTGGTTTTCTGGGGTCTAACCTCTTGAGTTCTTTGTATACATTGGAAATTAGCCCTCTGTCGGATGTGGGGATAGTGAAGATTTTTCTTTTTTTTTTTTTTTCATATCACAGATAGTTTAATATTTGTTATTACATTTTTTTTTGCTGGACTTTAAAGAAGTTTTTTTTTTTGATTTTTTTTTATTGTATATATTCTATATTTACAATTCATTTCCCTTTTTCTGGTTCCCCACCCCCAAAGGCCCCACATGTCCTTTTCCCTCCCCCTGCTCCCGCATCCACCCCCTCCCACTTTACTGTTCTTGTACTCTCCCACAATGATGTTTTGGTCCATTCTAGCACCAGTGTCCACTCCTTTCTTCTTGTGAGACATCACTTGATATGTGATTTGTGTCTTTGGTGTTCCAAGCTTCTAGGCTAATATCCACTTATCAGTGACTGTATACCATGGGTATTCTTTTGAGACTGGGTCACCTCACTTAGTATGATGTTCTCCAGCTCCATCCATTTCTCTAAGAATTTCATGAATTCATTGTTTCTAATGGCTGTATAGTACTCCATTGTGTATATATACCACATTTTTTGTATCCATTCCTCTGTTGAGGGACATCTGGGTTCTTTCCAGCTTCTGGCTATTATAAATAAGGCTGCTATGAACATAGTGGAGCATGTATCTTTATTGCATGCTGGGGAATCTTCTGGGTATATTCCCAGGAGTGGTATGGCTGGGTCCTCCGGAAGTATCACACCCAGTTTTCTGAGGAACCGCCATACTGATTTCCAGAGTGGTTGTACCAGCTTGCATTCCCACCAGCAGTGGAGGAGTGTTCCTCTTTCTCCACATCCTCGCCAACACCTGATGTCTTCTGAGTTTTTAATCTTAGCCATTCTGACTGGTGTGAGGTGAAATCTCAGGGTTGTTTTAATTTGCATTTCCCTAATGACTAGTGATGTTGAACATTTTTTAAGGTGTTTCTCAGCCATCCGAATTTCTTCAGGTGAAAAGACTCTGTTTAGCTCTGTACCCCATTTTTGGATAGGGTTATTTGGTTTTCTGGGGTCTAACCTCTTGAGTTCTTTGTATACATTGGAGATTAGCCCTCTGTCAGATGTGGGGTTGGTGAAGATTTTTTCCCAATTTGTTGGTTGCCGATTTATCCTTTTGACAGTGTCTTTTGCCTTACAGAAACTTTGTAGTTTTATGAGGTCCCATTTGTCTATTCTTGCTCTTAGAGCATAAGCAATTGGTGTTCTGTTCAGGAATTTTTCCCCTGAGCCAATGTCCTCAAGGGTCTTCCCCAGTTTCTTTTCTATTAGTTTTAGTGTGTCTGGTTTTATGTGGAGGTCTTTGATCCACTTGGAGTTGAGCTTAGTGCAAGGAGATAAGAGTGGATCAATTCTCATTCTTCTGCATGTTTACCTCCAGTTGAACCAGCACCATCTGTTGAAAAGGCTATCTTTTTTCCACTGGATGTTTTCAGCTCCTTTGTCGAAGATCAATTGGCCATAGATGTGTGGGTTCAATTCTGGGTCTTCGATCCTATTCCATTGATCCGCTTCCCTGTCACTGAACCAATACCATGCAGTTTTTAATACCACTGCTCTGTAATATTGCTTGAGGTCCGGGATATTGATTCCCCCAGAAGTTCTTTTGCTGTTGATGTGAAGATTTTTCTTAAACACATGTTTAAGAGGAAGAGCAGGGAAGCATTGGAAATTGTAATGGTTTGTATATGATTGGCCCAGGAAGTGAACCTATTAGGAGGTGTGGCCTTGTTGGAGTCATTGTGGGTGTGGGCTTAAAACCCTCACCCTAGTTGCCTGGAAGTCAGTCTTCCACTAGCAGCCTTCAGATGAAGATGTAGAACTCTCAGCTCCTCCTGCACCATGCCTGCCTGGATGCTGCCATGTTTCTGCATTGATGACAATGGACTCAACCTCTGAGCCTATAAGCCAACCCCAATTAAATGTTGTCTTTTATATAAAACTTGCATTGGTCATGGTGTCTGTTCACAGCAGTAAAACCCTAACTAAGACAGAAATAAAGAAAAGTTTTAGGTCATAGTTTTCCTTGATCCTCTAAAACTGAGTGGACAATTAGATGGGAGATGAGTGAAATGAATTTACAGATTATTTTCCTTTCCTTCCTTACTCTGGTGCTGAGCCTGTCTTAGACAAGTGTCAGATGTCTGCCAGAACAGTCTGAATCTCAGTATCTTTACTTCTTTATATACAATTGCCCTTTGCTAGGAATGCATAGGATGAAGTGTATGGCCTGGGAAGACCCTCCCTTATTCTTGAGGCTTTCAAGTTTATACCATCTGAGGATTTTGCCAGGGTTCCATTCCCACACACTTTGGGAGTAAGGTATGTAAGCAAACTGTGTCCATTTATCATCCTTCTGTAATCCTGAAGGTCACTACACTTTAAATACCGCGCTGGAGGAAGGAGGCCGCAAAGGCTAGGCAGTCAGCTACAATATCAAACTCTCTCTCATTAGAGCAGTTAATTCACAACACAGAGAGGATTCCAAAGCTGATCTGCCTCTTGACTACAGACTTGGGTCATCAGATTCCAAAGTTATTCCCCCTTAATGTCAGCTCCTGGCCACAGAAAATGGCAGCTACTTCATCCTATCCTCTTCACTGTCTGCCAAACATCCTGTCACCTAAACTTTTCAGGCTGTCTTCCCATAACATGGCTACCTCTCAGTGTTGGTCCTCAAGGGATTGTGGACTTGTCACTGTTCCTTGGGCTAAGTCTCCATGTTAACCAGGTGTTTAGCAATAAGTTCCTGTGAGACGGCATCGGGCCTTTGAGACATGGGAATGAACAAATGGAACCATCACCCCTGGTAGGTCAGTATTTGTCCAATCCCTGAACTAGATTTGAGTTTATAAGAATGATAGCTTGTCCTATTGGGATTGATAGGTTTTTTTCCCCCCACCAGGTTCACCTAGCTTATCTTTCAATTGAAACATTTTCTTCTCCTGCTTTTAGGGAGATGTGCTGCCAGAGACCCGACTACTTCATTCATTCTGCCCAGTTCTTCTCTCTCTCCACTGTGATTTACAGTGTTCTTCCTCTTTCTCTTGTTAAGTATCTATTTTTGTCACCTTCACTTTTCTCTGTATCACACGGAAGCTGCTCCTAATCCACATCTCACCCAGAAGTAAGGATGATTTTTTTAATCATAAAAGTAGATTATGCAAATGCAGATTATAATTATCAATACACATTTTTGCCTGAAGTGTCTGACACATAAACAGAGTACATTCAACTAACCAAATCTCCTAAGCAGATGTATCTGCATAAAGTTTGATACCCTGAAAACACAATAACTTATAAAGCATGCAGAGTTAAAGCAGACAAATGTGGAGTGGAGGATAAGTGGAATGATGTCATCGTTCCCATATAACCAGAGAGATGGAGATACAGAGATAGAGTTAGAGAGATAGAGAGATAGAAAGAGAACCTTCATTGTCAACTTGACAATGGGATTGTATGGAATTAAAAAGCATTTGCCCAAGGGGGGAAAAACAATCTGAGTGAAAAGACAGCCTACATAAGGAAAAATGTCTGTACCACCTATATATCTATACCTGGATTGATATTTAGAATCAGTAAAGAACTTTAAAGCTAACCACAAAAAAATCACTGAGTGGGTAAATAATAAAATAACTTAAATAGATACTTATACAAAAGAATTACAAATGGCCAATAAATATTGTAAAAAAAAAATAAGCTCATCATATTTAGAATTTAAAATGCAAAGTAAAACTGCACTGTGGTATTACTTTATCTGAGTCAGAATGGCTATCATCAGACAAAGAAAAAGAAAAGAAAAGAAAAGAAAAGGAGAGAAAAGAAAAGAAAAATCACATGTAAGAAAAAAATTTAGATAAAGAGGAACATTTAAACACTCTCATTTCTTATGTAACTGTTTAAGCTATTATACAAATAAGTAAGGACTTAAAAATACTTGAAAATAGAACTTGCAAATGATTAACCTATATCTTGAGAATATACCTAAAAGAATCCAAATCATCATTCCACAGCAACAGCTTCACATTCACAACGTATCTCTGAACTATTCAACATAGACAAGTTAAGGAAAGAGACTAGAAATCCATTAACAGATTAATGGATAAAGAAAATATAATGTATGCACACAATGGAATTATATATTCATCAATGAATTCATGAGATTATAGAGATAAATAAATAAATAGGCAGCAAGATGGCTGCACAGATTAAGGCACAGACTGCTTCTTAAAGGGTCAGAGTTTAGTTCTGAGCACCCATATCAACCAACTTACAAACTTCTGATGAAACTCCAGTTACAAGGAGCATGGAAGCCACGAGCCTTCATGGATACCTACACTTGGTACACACACACACACACACACACACACACACACACACACTCAAACACACACTCACACACAATTTAAAAAATAAAAATTAAATCACTTGATTTATATAAAAATCAATGCAACTGCACATCTAATTAGACAAGGAAAGCCAGATTTGTAGAAAAATAAATATCAAATATTTCCTCTTCTGTGTAGAATCTAGATTTAGACATACCAGAAAGTAGAAGGAGGGCTAAAGATAGGGGAGGATGGTCTCTAAAAGGAAGAATGAGCTGATAATAGGGGAAATAATATATCACAGGATTTCTGTTCTGTACAGAATTTGGACTTCACTGTATCAACATACAACATGAACACAAAAAGAAGCATGTTACGAAGAGGGAGAGACTATGGGAAGGAGAGGGTGTAGGAGGTGGGGGCTATGACAAAACTGGTGATACACAAGCTTGAATGAAGATGTCACAAAGAAGCCCATTATTTTGTAGCTAAGTAAGATAAACAAATAAAAAGAAGTCATATTTTAATTTCTCCTTAGTATTAATAGAACCAGGACTAGTAGTGACTTGTGTACTCTAAATATTGACTGACTCAGTCATTCTGAACTTTGTGTCAATTTGTGTGTCGGACTACTGATCTTACCTGGTATGGTTGTTGGCTTTCATTGGCAACTTGATACAACCTAGAATTGCCTAAGGAGAGATTGTCCACATTGGGTTGACCCTTAGACTATAGGGGATTGTCTTTTAAGTTAATTCATGTGTGAGTAACCAGGCTGTACTGTAGATACTGTAGATATCACCATTTTCTAAGAAGATGATCCTGAACTGCACTAGCATGGAGGGATCAGGCTGAAAGTCAGCAAGCAAGCAGACATGTATGCATGTTCATAACTGGTCTCAACTGCTGGGGTCCATGCATAGCTGTTTGATGTTCTTTCCCGAACTCCCCCCACAACGACGAGCTGTAGCCTGGACTTGTAAACTTAAGTAAACCTCTTTCTCACCTGATTTTTTTTTGTCACGGAATTTTATCACAGCAGCAGAAAGGAAATGAAGATAACTGGTTTTATATTTCTAGACTGTGCACCCTGGGAGATGAAAGCAAGAAATGATGGGAAAAGCACTTGAGCTATTTCTCAAAGATAAAGAAGGCATCAGAACACTAAGATTCAGAAGTAAATTTAGAAGACATAGTAAATTGGTCATAGGCTTTTGAAATTACTCAAGAATGGATTTTTTTTCTGTAAGAGTAGAAGATGACAATTATTTGTTAATATGGTAAAAAAAAACAAATAAGCATTCTAATAGGATTCGTCATAAGCAACACTATTAACATATTGATTCCACCTAATTCCAGTCTTACCCCACACACACCTCCATGACTTTGTCTATGTTAGTGCCTGCACATCTTTACATTATTTAGCATACAGATTTCTTTCCCTTCAGCTGTGGTACGTGGCTTTTATTTTTAAATCTCAATAAAAGCTGAAAAGTTTCTTCTCAGGATTTGCACCTGTTGAGCTCCCTCTGTTATGTTTCTTGCTCTAATTCACATCATGCTCCCTGCATTCTTGCATCTTCTATATCCTTGTACTTGAATAGTACAGCTACATTAACCAGAGCTTCCTGTCTGTCAACATGCCAAAGATTCACTTAAAAGGAACCTCCCCTTAGGAGCTAAAAAAAGGACCCAAGGAGCTGAAGGAACTTGCAGTCCCATAGGAGGAAAAACAATATGAACCAACAAGTACCCCCAGAGGAACCACCAGACTGATTTCCAGAGTGGTTGTACCATCTTGCAATCCCACCAACAGTGGAGGAGTGTTCCTCTTTCTCCACATCCTTGCCAGCACTTGTTGTCTCTTGAGTTTTTAATCTTAGCCATCCTGACTGGTATGAGGTGGAATCTCAGGGTTGTTTTGATTTGCATTTCCCTAATGACTAATGATGTTGAACATCTCTTAAGGTGCTTCTCAGCCATATGAATTTCTTCTGGTGAAAATTCTTTGTTTATCTCTGTACCCCATTTTTGGATGGGGTTATTTGGTTTTCTGGTGTCTAACTTCTTGAGTTCTTTGTATACATTGGATATTAGCCCTCTGTCAGATGTAGGGTTGGTGAAGATCTTTTCCCAATTTGTTGGTTGCTGTTTTGTCCTTCTGACAGTGTCCTTTGCCTTACAGAAACTTTGTAATTTTATGAGGTCCCATTTGTCAATTCTTGATCTTAGAGCATAAGCTATTGGTGTTCTGTTCAGAAACATTCCCCCTGTGCCCATGTCCTCCAGGGCTTCTCCAGTTTCTTTTCTAATAGTTTCAGTGTGTCTGGTTTTATGTGGAGGTCCTTGATCTACTTGGAGGTGATCTTGGTACAAGGAGATAAGAGTGGGTCATTTCACATTCTTCTGCATGTTGACCTCCAGTTGAACCAGCACCATTTGTTGAAAAGGCTATCTTTTTTCCACTGGATGGTTGTATCTCCTTTATCAAAGATCAAGTGACCATAAGTCTGTGGGCTCATTTCTGGGTCTTCAATTCTATTCCCATCAAAATCCCAAATCAATTCTTCATAGATCTAGAAAGAACAATTCTCAAATTCATCTGGAGTAACAAAAAACCCAGGAAAGCTAAAACTATTCTCAACAACAAAAGGACTTCTGGGGGAATCAATATCCCTGACCTCAAGCAGTACTACAGAGCAATTGTGCTAAAAACTGCATGGTATTGGTCTGATACAGTTTTATCAACACATACTTAATATCTTCTACAAACACAGTCAGGTAAGGATAGGTTCAGTCAGTGGCCTTATTTCATGTGTAAACCATGACTTATGAGTTTGCTAGACTATTACTATCACACATGACTTTGAAAACAAGTCAATTGAGTAAGGCTATATTTGAGGTCATGATCACAGAGGGTAGAGTAAATGGCTAACTGGGTACATTATTTCTAGAACAGTCATGAGGAAGAATAGGATGATAGAAGGATGATAGAAGTGGAACATAGCTGCTTATCTAGTGGCTGCTAGGAAGGAGAAAGAGAAGGGTTAAGGGGGTAGATGCAAGCAAGCTCTTCCATAGCATCATCCCTGTAACATGCTTCCTCCAACCAAGCCTCACCACTTTTATTTGACACCCAGATGATGCCAGAAGATCATAGATCTATCAAAGGATTGACCCATCAATCAGACGACAGCTGCTGATACTGACTCAGTTCAGTCTTAATAGTTAAATCTGCCACCTAAGTATTAAGAATTTGACACACAAACTCGAGGAACACTTCTTATCCAGACCATAACAAAGAATGTCACTGACATAAAATTACTACTCAGTGAAACCTCAAGTTGCACAGTAATCACATGGTCTTCTACCCCTGCAGTGTTTCCCAAATACTGTGCCTAGTTCTCAAAACATGGTAATCATTCCCTTGTGTTTGCTCTGGGAGGGCAATGCATCCTCTGATTTATTGTGCTTCATATTAAGACACTGGATCTTTAGGGAATTATATTCAAGTAGTTATCTGTTTTAAATATCAGTTTGGTTTTTATTCAGAGATTACATCTTTTTATTATATTCCATTTTCACATCTTGAATATTTTCATTCAACTGTATTTTCACTGTCTTGGTTCATGTATGAATTCATATCATATTTTAATGACTTACCCCAGGTTTATAACTGATATTTTGGAAATCATTGTCTTGTGTATTGAGTAAATGGCTTTTCTCATGAGCATTACTAAGGGAGTACTAATATTTGGAGAATACATATTGTCTTCTTGGCTGTTTGTGTTTTAGGGATAGGACCTAGGCATCTGGAGTTTGATCATTGGTAGTGTTTTTGGAGTTATATCTGGCCTCTGGATTTTTGTGTGGTTATTTTGATCTATTTTCTTTTACACCCAACTTGTCAAGTTAGGAACAAGATGAATGGTGTTTGGTATTCAGTCATGGGGCAATTCAGTGTTGATATGCAAATGGGATATCATAAATAGTTCTAGATCAACTAAGATTAGATACAACTTCTGAGCTCAGGAGAAGACTTTATGTAGACATAGAAGATTCTCATCATGCCCATCCTCAAAAGGGCTTGGAAAGGTCTACTGGGTTCTTCAGGTCATCTTAGTATGGCATAGGTTGACAGCACAAAAGGAATGAAAGTACATAAGACCTGTTCCTCCAGAAACAGGGGATGGAATGAGAGCAAGGACTGAAATGTCACTGCATGGAGGAAAGGAAGGTAAGACATTCATCCAATAGACAGCAATGGAGTCAGTCTAATTAGGAAGAACCTAACAGCCAAGCAATTGAATTGCCTATGGTCAGGGCCTTAGAGAAGTTAGCAGTGGCTTTGAAGGAATATAAGCTGTAAAAATCCAAAGAGAAAAAAGCAGACTTGGACTCCTTGACAGCATTTTGATGATGATGTGATAAAGTTTTGGAAAATACATGTCTAAGCATCAGTTGTGACAAGTTTGATAAAAGAGTCAAGTATCCTGTATTTGACTTGTGCTATGAAATGCCCATTGTACACCAGTCATTGGAAATACCCAAAATGTAGTTATATTTACAGGTTAATAAATGAAAATAGGCAGAGAAATTAGGATATAAGGAAGACACTCAGTCTGAAAATAATTTTTTATTTAATTTTTATTTTCTATATTCTATATTTACATTCCAAAGGCTTTCCCCTTTTCCAGTCCCCCCCCACCTTATGTCCCATAATTCCTCTCCCCCCAACTATTCCCCAATCATCCCCCCCACCATTTCTTTGTTCTGGGTCTACAAAACTGGATCCAATCTTTACTGGCCCAGGGTCCTCTCCTTTCTTCTTCTTGGGAGTCATTTGACTTGCTAATTGTGCCTTGAGCATTTAGGGCTTCTGGGCTCATTAATATCCACTTATCAGTGATTGCATTTCATGTGTATTTTTTTGTGATTTGATTAGCTCACTTAGGGTGATATTTTCCAGATCTAACCATTTACCTACAAATTGCATAAGTTCATTATTTTTAATTGCTGAGTAGTACTCCATTGTATAAATATACCACATTTTCTGTATCCATTCTTCATTTGAGGGATATCTGGGCTCCTTCCAATTTCTGGCTATTATAAACAAGGCTGCTATAAAAATAGTGGAGCAAGTGTCTTTATTGTATGCAGGGGAATCCTCTGGGTATATGCCCAGGAGTGGTATGCCAGGGTCTTCTAGAAGTGACATGCCCAATTTTCTGAGGAACCGCCACACTGCTTTCCAAAGCAGTTTTACAATTTTGCAATCCTACCAACAGTGGAGGAGTGTTCCTCTTTCCCCACATCTTCGCCAGCACTTATTGTCTCTTGAGTTTTTAATCTTAGCCATTCTGACTGGTGTGAGGTGGAATCTCAGGGTTGTTTTGATTTGCATTTCCCTGATGACTACTGATGTTGAACATCTCTTAAGGTGTTTCTCAGCCATCTGAATTTGTTCTGGTGAAAATTCTTTGTTTAGCTTTGTACCCCGTTTTTTGATAGGGTTATTTGGTTCTTTGAGGTCTAACTTCTTGAGTTCTTTGTATATATTGGATATTAGCCCTCTGTCGGATGTGGGGTTGGTGAAGATCATTTCCCACTTTGTTGGTTGCCGTTTTGTCCTTCTGATAGTGTCCTTTGCCTTGCAGAAACTTTGTAATTTTATGAGGTCCCATTTGTCAATTCTTGATCTTAGAGCATAAGCTATTGGTGTTCTGTTCAGAAACTTTCCCCCTGTGCCTATGTCCTCCCCGGTCTTCCCAAGTTTCTTTTCTAAGAGTTTCAGTGTGTCTGGTTTTATGTGGAGGTCCTTGATCCACTTGGAGTTAAACTTAGTGCAAAGAGATAAGAGTGGGTCAATTCGCATTCTTCTGCATGTTGACCTCCAGTTGAACCAGCACCATTTGTTGAAAAGGCTATCTTTTTTCCACTGGATGGTTGTGGCTCCTTTACCAAAGATCAAGTGACCATAAGTCTGTGGGTTCATTTCTGGGTCTTCAATCCTATTACATTGATCTACCTGCCTGTTGCTGTACCAATACCATGTAGTTTTTAACACAATTGCTGTGTAGTACTGCTTGAGGTCAGAGATATTGATTCCCCCAGAAGTTCTTTTATTGTTGAGAATAGTTACAGCTATCCTGGGTTTTTTATTGCTCCAGATGAATTTGAGAATTGCTCTTTCTAGATCTATGAAGAATTGATTTGGGATTTTGATGGGGATTGCATTGAATCTGTAGATTGCTTTTGGCAAGATGGCCATTTTTACTATATTGATCCTGCCAATCCAGGAGCAAGAAATATTTTTCCATCTTCTGAGGTCTGCTTCTATTTCTTTCTTCAAGGACTTGAAGTTCCTGATATGTTTCGCTTGTTTGGTTAGTTACGCCAAGGTACTTTATGTTGTTTGTGGCTATTGTGAAGGGTGTTATTTCCCTAACTTCTTTCTCAGCCTGCTTGTCCTTTGAGTACAAGAAGGCTACTGATTTGCTTGAGTTAATTTTATAACCAGCCACTTTTCTGAAGTTGTTTATCAGCTGTAGAAGTTCTCTGGTGGAGTTTTTTGGGTCGCTTAAGTTGACTATCATATCATCTGCAAATAATGATACTTTGACTTCTTCCTTTCCAATTTGTATCCCTGTGACTTCCTTATGTTGTCTAATTGCTCTCTCTAGAACTTCAAGTACTATATTGAAAAGATATGGAGAGAGAGGGCAGCCTTGTCTAGTCTCTGATTTTAGTGGGATTGCTTCAAGTTTCTCTCCATTTATTTTGATGTTGGCTACTGGTTTGCTGTAGATTGCTTTTACTATGTTTAGGTATGGGCCTTGAATTCCTGCTCTTTCCAAGACTTTTAGCATGAAAGGATGCTGTATTTTATTGAATGCTTTTTCAGCATCTAATGAGATGACCATGTGTTTTTTTTTTCTTTTAGTTTGTTTATGTAGTGGATTATATTGATGGATTTCCGTATATTGAACCATCCCTGCATCCTTGGAATGAAGCCTACTTGATCATGGTGAATGATCGTTTTGATATGCTCTTGGATTCGGTTGGCAAGAATTTTATTTAGTATTTTTGTATCAATATTCATAAGAGAAATTGGCCTGTAGTTCTCTTTCTTTGTTGGATCTTTTTGTGGTTTAGGTATCAGCATAATTGTGGTTTCAAAGAATGAGTTGGGCAGTGTCCCTCCTGTCTCTATTTTGTGGAATAGTTTGAAGAGTATTAGCGTTAAGTCTTCTTTGAAGGTCTGGTAGAATTCTGCACTAAAACCATCTGGTCCCGTACTTTTTTTGGTTGGGAGGTTTTCTATAACCCCTTCTATTTCTTTAGGCGTTATGGGACTGTTTATCTGATCTACTTGATGCTGATTTAATTTTGGTATTTGGTACCTGTCTAGGAAATTGTCCATTTCCTCCAGATTCTCCAGTTGTTTTGAGTATAGGCCTTTGTAGTAGGATCTGATGATCTTTTGAATTTCCTCAGTTTCTGTTGTTATATCCCCCTTTTCCTTTCTAATTTTGTTAATTTGGATACTGTCTCTGTGCCCTTTGGTTAGTCTAGCTAAGGGTTTATCTATCTTGTTGATTTTCTTGAAGAAACAGCTCTTGGTTTTGTTGATTCTTTGTATGGTTCTCTTTGTTTCTACTTGATTGATTTCAGCCCTTAGTTTGATGATTTCCTCTCTTCTACTCCTCCTGGGTGAGTTAGCTTCTTTTTGTTCCAGGGCCTTCAGGTGTGCTGTTAAGTTGCTAGTGTATGCTCTCTCCGGTTTCTTTTTGGAGGCACTCAGGGCTATGAGTTTTCCTCTTAGCACTGCTTTCATTTTGTCCCAAAGATTTGGGTAGGTTGTACCTTCATTTTCATTGAAGTCTAAAAAGTCTTTGATTTCTTTCTTTATTTCTTCCTTGACCAAGGTGTCATTGAGTAGAGTATTGTTCAGTTTCCGTGTGTATATGGGCTTTCTGTTGTTGTTTTTGCTATTGAAGACCCCTTTTACTCCATAGTGATCTGATAGGAGACATGGGTTAGTTCGGTCTTCTTGTATTTGTTGAGGCCTGTCTTGTGACCAATTATCTGATCAATTTTTGAGATGGTACCCTGCAGTGCTGAGAAAAATGTATACTCTTTTGCTTTAGGATGGAATGTTCTATATATATCTGTTAAATCCAATTGATCCAAAGCTTCAATTAGTTTCACTGTGTCCCTGTTTAGTTTCTGCTTTCCTGATCAGTCCATTGAGGAGAGTGGAGTGTTGAAGTCACCTACAATTATTGTGTTAGGTGCAATGTGTGCTTTAAGCTTTAGTAAAGTTTCTTTTATGAATGAGGGTGCCCTTACATTTGGGGCATAGATGTTCAGTATTGAGAATTCTTCTTGGTGGATTTTCCCTTTGACCAGCAAGAAGTGGCCTTCTGTGTCTCTTTTGATGACTTTAGGTTGAAGGTCAATTTTATCTGATATTAGAATGGCTACTCCGGCTTGTTTCCTGGGACCATTTGCTTGTAAAACTGTCTTCCAGCCTTTTACTCTAAGGTGGTGTTTGTCTTTGACACTGAGATTTGTTTCCTGTATGCAGCAAAATGTAGGGTCCTGTTTCCGTATCCAGTCTGTTAATCTATGTCTTTTTATTGGGGAATTGAGTCCATTGATATTAAGAGATATTAAGGAATAGTAATTATTACTTCCTGACATGTTGGGCGTTATTTTATTTTTTTATTTGAGTGGTTCTCTTCTTTTGGGTTGGATGAGAAGGGGTTTCTATCTTGTTTCTTTTGGGGTGTAGTTTCCCCCCTTGTGTTGGTATTTTTCCCCTATTATCCTTTGTAGGGCTGGGTTTATAGATAAATATCGTGTAAATTTGGTTTTGTCGTGTAATACCTTGGTTTCCCCATCTATGGCAATTGAGAGTTTTGCTGGGTATAGTAGTTTTGGCTGAA
The DNA here is from genome assembly GCA_964023405.1 of Apodemus agrarius. Classification (NCBI taxonomy): domain Eukaryota; kingdom Metazoa; phylum Chordata; class Mammalia; order Rodentia; family Muridae; genus Apodemus; species Apodemus agrarius. The sequence goes on from OZ030007.1 coordinate 27,540,161, forward strand.
GTTTGTGTTCTCTTAGAGTCTGCATGAGGTCTGCCCAGGATCTTCTAGCTTTCATGGTCTCAGGTGAAAAGTCTGGTGTTATTCTGATAGGTCTTCCTTTATATGTTACTTGTCATTTTTCTCTTACTGCCTTTAATCTTCTTTCTTTGTTTAGTACATTTGGGGTTTTGATTATTATGTGACGGGAAGTATTTCTGTTCTGGTCCAGTCTATTTGGGGTTCTATAGGCTTCTTGTATATTCATGGGCATCTCTCTCTTTAGGTTGGGGAAGTTTTCTTCCATAATTTTGTAGAAGATATTTGCTGGCCCTTTAAGTTGTAGATCTTCATTTTCATCTATCCCTATAATCCTTAGGTTTGGTCTTCTCATTGTGTCCTGGATTTCCTGATTATTTTGGGTTACCAGCTTTTTGCACTTTGCATTTTCTTTAATTGTTGAATCCATGGTTCCTATGGTATCTTCAGCATCTGAGAATCTGTCTTCTATCTCTTGTATTCTATTGTTGATATTTGCATCTATGACTCCTGATTTCTTCCCAAGGTTTTCTATCTCCATCGTTGTCTCCCTTTGCGATTTCTTAGTTGTTTCTACTTCTATTTTTAGATTCTGTATGGTTTTGCTCAGACCTTTCAATTGCTTGTTTGTGTTTTCCTGTAATTCTTTAAGGGATTTTTGTGTTTCCTCTTTTATGACTTCTACTTGTTGACCCATGTTCTCTTTTATTTCTTTAAATGATTTTTGTTTCTCCCCCTTATTGGTATTCATTTTTTGGTCTATATTCTCCTGGATTTCTTTAAGTGATTTTTGTGTTTGCCTTGTATGGGCTTCTAGCTTTTGATCTATTTTCTCCTCTATTACTTTAAGAAATTTATCTAAGTGACCCTCTATCAGCATCCTTACCAGTGATTTTAGATCTGAGTCTTGTTTTTCTGGTGTGTTGAGATATCTGAGATTTAATTGTGTTTGCCTTGTAAAGGCTTCTAGCTTTTGATCTATTTTCTCATGTATTACTTTAAGAGATTTATCTAAGTGTTCCTTTATCAGCATCCTGACTAGTGATTTTAGATCTGAGTCTTGTTTTTCTGGTGTTTCGGAGTATCCAAGATTTATTGCTGTCGGGGGAACTGGGTTCGGATGCTACCATACTGCCTTGATTTTTGTTAGTAAGGATCTTACGTTTGCCTTTTGCCATCTGGTTAACTCTGGTGTTAGTTGGTCCTGTAGTTACTAGCTGGTGCTTGTCCCTCCTGTGGGCTCGTAAGGCTATTTCCCCGCGACTGGGACACCTGAACCACTACCCTGCAGGGCTCCTGCTCACAGATTGCTGAAAGGTGGCTTGAGTCCCCAGAGGTCTTAAACTCAGGATATCCCAGGTACTTGGTTCTGCCTGTTGGGCAGCTGCTCTGGACTGCTCCTGCTCAGGGTTTGCTGTCTGGTGTCCTGATTCCCCAGAGGTCTTAAAGTCGGGATATCTCAGTTATCTGGTTCTGCCTGCTGGTCCAAGGCTGCTGGGAAGCTGGCTGAGGCTGGCTCCCCCACTGCTGGCTGGATGGGAAGCAGCTGGCAAGATGGCGCTGACTGTAGGGAGTTCAGGGTCTGCCCTGTGAGCGCAGAGCACATGCTTGGCTGGTGTCCCCCAAACTGCTACTCGGTGCGCAGCAGCTTCAGCTCCAGGCCTGAGTCCCCGAAGGTCTTAAATTCGGGATATCTCAGGTACCTGGTTCGCAGGCTGGGTCTGAGCACCTGGGAAGCTGGCTGAAGCTGACTCCCCCGCCGCCGGCTGGATGGGAAGCAGCTGGCAAGATGGCGCTGACTGCAGGGAGTTCGGGGTCCACCCTGGGAGTGCAGAGCACAGGCTTGGCCGGTGTCCCCCAAACCGCTACTCTGTGCGCAGCTCCAGCTCTAGGCCTGAGTCCCCGAAGGTTTTAAACTCAGGCTATCTCAGGTACCTGGTTCTGCAGGCTGGGTCTGAGCACCTGGGAAGCTAGCTGAGGGTGGCTCCCCCGCCGCTGGCTGGATGGGAAGCAGCTGGCAAGATCAATAATTTTATTTTACTAACAGGACACTTACTAAAATCCTGGTGAACACATTTCCCTATGTTCTCATTGAAAATAGTTGGGTTGATCTTCCTATTGTTTTTCTCCAAAATCAGAAAAAAATAACAAGCTAAGAAACCAATTGCCCATGCTAAAGAAATACAATATACAGAGAAGAATATTTGAGGAGTCACCTGTTCTTGACAGTGAGGAGTTTTTCATCCTAGAAAGCAAGCCAATGAGCTTTCTACTAAAATACTTTGCTTGTTGCATAAAACTAAATGTGGTCAAATATTTTTGTGTTACAAATATGTATTGGCAAAGCTTAAATTTTGCTATTCTTCAATAATAGTTAGGGATAATCTTGAAATACAAGGTATCAGTATTATGCTTCAATATGTTTTTCAACAGGAAATAGGAAGTTGTCTCATGTAATCAAGACAAAAAAAACTATCAAGGATATTTCATCCATGTTCCTCTCTGAAAGTATTACAGGGATGGACATGAAGAGGAGCCTGAGGCAAAAAAGGTCCAGTGACAGGCCCAAAGTGGGATCCAGCTCAAGGGAAGTTTCCCAAGGCCTGACACTATTTCTGAGGCTATGAAGTGCTCACAGAAAGAGACCTAGCATGACTACACTCTGGAAGACCTAACAAGTAGCTGAAAGAGTCAGATGCAGATATTTGCACCCAACCCATGGTCAGAAAGAAGCAGCTGACCCCTGTGGTTGAATTTGGGAAGGCTGAAAAAAGCTGAGGAGACGGGTGACCATGTAGGAGGACCAACAGTTTCAATTAATCTGGACCCCTGAGATCTCTCAAACATTGGACCACCAAACAGGCAGCATACAGCTGATATGAGGCCCCCAACACACATACGGTAGAGGACTGCCAGGTCCATGTTCATTAAGAGATGATGCACCTAACCCTCAAGAGACTGGAGACCCCAGGGTGTTTAGAGGTCAGGTGAGTTGGGGGGTGGGGACATCCCACGTGGAGACAGGAGGTGGGGAGGAGGTATGGGATATGGAACAGTTGGAAGGTGGGGAATAAAATATGGATTGTAAATAAATAAGTAGATAAACAAGTAAATTAAAAAAAAAACTAAAGCCAGTGTCAATTATTCATATGAGTGGAAAAGAATTATTACTTAATGTAAATGTAAATGTTTGGCAGATATGCAAAATTATGACTGCCATAGTGTCTCCTTAATTCTATCATGAATACAAACAAAATCTGGGGAGTTTGTTTCTTCTGATGAGTAATTCTTATTACAATATAACTGGTAATTTTAAAATGTTTGTTTAATTTGGATGTTAAAGATCACATTTTTCATATATTTGCATCCATATAGTACCATCACTGTAAATTTGATATTTTTCAAAAGAATTACTTATATTAATTTTTCTGAACTACATAAGGGTTCAATGAAAAATATGTTTATTCAAGTCTCTTTCCCAATTCTTTCCCCTTGAAATAATAAAAAACAATCATTATTTGTTGCAACAAACATGAAATAAGTAGAAAATAGCATTGAAAAATTAGCGTTTATTTTTGTAGAGCAAACTTTACCAATGTAGTTCAACTTTGGACCATTATTAAATTCATGCAGTTATTGAATTATTTTGATAGAAAATAAATAGCATGATGGCAACACTATCATATAAAAACATTGGCTGTTACATTATTACTAATCACTAACACAAGGATTTAGCATATGCCAGGCACTGTTTTAAGCACTCTGTATGGTCTGAATGTCTCCAAATAGTGAGGAGCAGGATAATCTGCAATTTTCATATGAAACATTTTAAAATATTAAAGTATAACGTGTAAAGTGGTTCATAGCTAGCACATAACTCAGCAGAATGTGGTTAGAGATTCATGCAAACTAGGAGACTCAAGCTTCGTGCTTTTAACCTTGAGAGCATCATATATAAATAAAATACACTGCAGACACAATGTTTAAGTTTAAATAAGCATTCATTTAAGCAAAAAGCAATGTTGCTTTTGCTTTTGGACATGGTGACCGTTGGGTTCACAGAATCAGCTAATATAATAGGCTAGGGAGGCATCTCCCTCTCATAGTCTCTCCTGACTCCTACAACCAACGGTCAGTCATTGTCAACATCTTTGGCATCACAGGTACAGTAATGACTAAAAGGAACATTTGTGCTCATGAGTGTAAAAGCATACTCCTAAAAGGAACAAATAGTGCAATGGGTATTTTCTGATTATATTAAGATCTATGATGGGGGAAAGAAGAAATATTATAGCAGCAAGGAAAGAACTGTATAGTATAAGTATCTAGCAAGGCCCCTCTACAAAGGCAGCACTATGACCATTGCTAAATGACAAGATGTCATCAATAGGAGACTATTAGATCCAAGTGTGTGGAGGGGACAAGAACAACAGCAAAATCATGGGTCAGTATTTAGCCTATTTCTGGAGAAGGACATGGGCTACTGTGGCCAGCATACAAACAGTGATTTAAGTAGGTTGCCTAGAAGGTGGTAGGCAAGAAAATGAATTTGCTATTGATAATTTAGGCCAGGATGAGCTCAGGCTGATGCTACATGGTCTGTTACACATATGGAAAAATAATTCCCCTGGCTGTCCTTTCCTGGATGAGTTGGAGAAGAAAAAGGAATGGACAAAGAGATGCTCGTCATCAGAACAGTTGCCATGAGTGATGATTGTATGTGTATGTCGAGTGAAATGAAAAGCAAAATGCATTGTAGAAGCAGAGTCAGAGAGACTTGCTTCTTTATCCTTCCTTAAAAAGGTTTCTGTGTGATTTTTACTCACTGACCTGTCAGCTTCTCTATAGATTTACAAAGGATATTTAATTACTTTCAGGTATTGGAAATAAACACAAGTGATATTCCCTCCAATTATCTTCAGATGTTTTCTGCCAGTTCTGCCTATCCTGGTCTCTGTCTTCTGGTTGCCTTTTTTTTTTTTTTTGGCCATGTCTCAATATGAATATGGTTTGCAGAACTTAATGGAACACTCCAGGTAGTCCCTATAACCATAAAGTGAATAAGGCTCTTCTCTAGAGGGAGTTATTCCTCCTTATATTTCTTTTAATGCAGCCTAATTCACTAAAATTTCATGCAAAGTAAAGAAAGGTGGGAAGACACAGTGGGAAGGATCAGGATCACGATTATCCCCTGCCTATTGTTCAGAATATCTGCAGAAGTAATTTACTTATATAAACAGTCCTGGGGGGAGAGCATGGTCTTCTTCACAGTTGATCACTGTATAATAAGGTGCTAAATTGATAAATAAGGATGATGCCAAAATATAATCAACTGAGGCTCAAATTGAGGCCAAGAGAACAGACTGAGCAACAAGACAGGATTAATAATAATGAGACAGGATTTCTCAAAGCAGTCTGTTCATAAAACTTGACAAAGGAAGTGGAAATTTCAGGTGACTAGAAAACAATTATTTTAAGTACAAAATGATAGTCAACATGAGTTTCAAGTAGAGTTCTCTTGACTCTTCAAAAACTTAACTGACTAGACACCTTATTTTGTATCAATCATAAATACTACTCCTTGAACCAAATATTCCTCAACCACTACAGAGGGGATATCCTGACTATGCTTTAGCTAATTTGTTTCCTTTTTTATTTTATTCTTTTTTCTTTTTTTTATTCGATATATTCTTTATTTACATTTCAAATTATTTCCCCTTTCTTGAAACCCCTCTCCACAAAAGTCCCATAAGCCCTCTTCACTCTCCCTGTTCTCTAATCCACCCGTTCCCACTTCCCTGTCCTGGTATTCCCCTACACTGCTGCACTGAGCCTTTCCGGAACCAGGGGCCTCTCCTTCCTTCTTGGGATTTATTTGATATGTGAATTGTGTCTTGGGTATTCCAGGCTTCTAGGCTAATATCCACTAATCAGTGTGCATTCTTTTGTGATTAGGTTATGTCACTGTCTTAGTTAGGGTTTTATTGCTGTGAACAGACACCATGACCAATGCAAGTTTGGTAAAAGACAACATTTAATTGGGGCTGGCTTACAGGCTCAGAGGTTCAGTCCATTGTCATCAAGGCAGAACATGGCAGCATCCAGGCAGGCATGGTGCAGGAGGAGCTGAGAGTTCTACATCTTCATCTGAAGGCTGCTAGTGGAAGACTCACTCCCAGCCAGCCAGGGTGAGGGTTTTAAACCCACACCCACAGTGACACACCTACTCCAACAAGGCCACACCTCCTAATAGGTCACTTCCTGGGCCAATCATATACAAACCATCACAGTCACTTAGGATGATATTCTACAGTTCCATCCATTTGTCTAAGAATTTCATGAATTCATTGTTTTTAATGGCTGAATGGTACTCCATTATGTATATATGTCACTTTTTTCTGTATCCATTCTTACTTTGAGGGACATCTGGGTTCTTTCCAGCTCCCAGCTATTATAAATAGGGATGTGATGAACATAGTGGAGCATGTATCCTTATTATATGCTGGGGAATTCTCTGGGTATATGCCCAGGAGTGATAGCAGGGTCCTCCTATAGTATCATGCCCAGTTTTCTGAGTAACCACCAGACTGATTTCCATAGTGATTGTACCAGCTTGCAACCCACCAATAGTGGAGGAATGTTCCTCTTTCTCCACATCCTCGCCAGCACCTTTTTTCTCCTGAGTTATTTGATCTTAGCCATTCTGACTGGTGTGAGGTGATATCTCAGGGTTGTCTTCATTTGCATTTCCCTGATGACTAAGAATGTTGAACATGTCTTTAGGTACTCCTCCACCATTCGATATTCGTCAGGTGAAAATTCTTTGTTTAGCTCTGTACCCCATTTTAATGGGGTGATTTGGCTATCTGGAGTATATCTTCTTGAGTTCTTTGTATGTCTTGGATATAAGCCCTCTGTCCCATATAGGGTTGGTAAAGATCTTTTCCCATTTTGTTGGTTGCCATTTTGTACTTTTATCCTTTGCCTTATAGAAACTTTTATACTTTTATACATTTTGTACTTTTATCCTTTGCCTTATAGAAACTCAGTAATTTTATGAGGTCCCATTTGTCAATTCTTGATCTTAGAGAATAAACTATTGGTGTTTGTTCAAGAAAATTCCTCTGTGCCCATGTCCTCAAGGGTCTTCCCCGGTTTCTTTTCAATAAGTTTCAGTGTGTCTAGTTTTATGTGAAGGTCCTAGATCCACTTGGAGTTAAGCTTATTACAAGGAGATAAGAATGGATCAATTTAAATTCCTCTGTATGCTGATCTCCAGTTGAACCAGCATCATTTCTTGAAAAGGTTATCTTTTTCCACTGGATGGTTGTAGCTCCTTTGTCAAAGAACAAGTGATCATAGGTGTGTGGGTTCATTTCTGGGTCTTCAATTCTATTCTTTTGATCTACTTTCCTGTCACTGTACCAATACCATGCAATTTTTAACACAGAGGTCCAGATAATGAATCCCCTAGAAGTTCTTTTACTGTTAAGGATAGTTTTAGCTATCTGGGTTTTTTTGTTATTCCAGATGAATTTGAGAATTGCTCTTTCTAACTCTATGAAGAACTGAGTTGGGATTTTGATGGGGATTGCATTGAATCTGTAGATTGCTTTTGGCAAGATGGCCATTTTTCTATATTAATCCTGCCAATCCAAGAGCATGGAAGATTTTCCATCTTCTGAGGTCTTTTTGGATTTCTTTCTTCCAAGACTTGAAGTTCCTGTCATACAGATCTTTCACTTGTTTGGTTAGAGTCATGCCAAGCTACTTTATATTGTTTGCGGCTATTGTGAAGGGTGTCACTTCCTTAATTGATTTCTCAGCCTGTTTATCCATTGAGTATAGGAAGGCTACTGATTTGCTTGAGTCAATTTTATAACCAGCCACTTTACTGAAGTAGTTTATCAGCTGTAGGAGTTCCCTAGTGGAGTTTTTGGGGTCACTTAAGTATACTATCATATCATCTGCGAATAGTGACAATTTGACTTCTTCCTTTCAAATTTGTATTCCTTTGACTTCCTTATGTTGTCTAATTGCTCTAGCTAGAACCTCAAGCTCCATATTGAATAAATATGGAGAGAGAGGGCAGCCTTGTCTAGTCCATGATTTTAGTGGGATTCCTTCAAGTTTCTCTCCATTTAGTTTGATGTTGGCTACTGGTTTGCTGTATATTGCTTTTATTATGTTTAGGTATGGGCCTTGAATTCCTGTTCTTTCCAAGAAATAACAAGAAAGGATGCTGAATTTTGTCAAATGCTTTTTCAGCATCTAATGAAGTAGCCATGTGGTTTTTCTCTTTGAATTTGATTATGTAGTGGATTACATTGACAGATTTTCATATATTGAACCATCCCTGCATCCCTGGGATGAAGCCTACTTGATCATGGTGAATGATCATTTTGATGTGTTCTTGGATTTGGTTGGCAAGAACTTTATTGAGTATTTTTGCATCGATATTCATAAGGGAATTTGGTCTAAGGTTCTCTTTTTTTGTTAGATTTTCGTGTGGTTTTGGTATCAGCGACATTGTGGCTTTATAGAATGAGTTGGGTAATGTTTCTTCTGTTTCTATTTTGTGGAATACTTTGAAGAGCATTGGGATTAGGTCTCCATTGAGGGTCTGAGAGAATTCTGCACTAAAACCATCTGGTCCTGTGCTTTTTTGCTTGGGAGACTGTCAGTGATTGCTTCTATTTCTTTAGGGGTTATGGGACCGTTTACATGGTCTTTTTGATCCTGATTAAATTTTGGTATTCGGTATGTCTCTAGGAAATTGTCCATTTCATCCAGATAGTCCAGTTGTGTTGAGTATAGGCTTTTGTAGTAGAATCTGATGGTTTTTTTTAATTTCCTCAGTTTCTGTTGTTATATCTCCCCTTTCATTTCTGATTTTGTTAATTCTGAAACTGTCTCTCTGCCCTCTGGTTAGTCTGGCTAAGGGTTTATCTATCTTGTTAATTTTCTCAAAGAACCAGCTCCTGGTTTTGTTGATTCTTTATATAGTTCTTTTTGTTTCAACTTGGTTGATTTCAGCCCTGTGTTTGATGATTTCCTGCCTTCTACTCCTCTTGGGTATATTAGCTTCTTTCTGTTCTAGAGCTTTCAGGTGTCCTATTAAGCTGCTACTGTATGCTCTCTCCAGTTTCTTTTTGGAGGCACTCAGAGCTATGAGTTTTCCTCTTAGCTCTGCTTTCATTGTGTCCCATAAATTTGGGTATGTTGTGCCTTCATTTTCATTAATTTCAAAAATGTCCTTGATTTCTTTCCTTATTTGTTCCTTGAGAAAGGTATCATTGAGTAGAGCAATATTCAGCTTCCATGTGTATGTGGGCTTTCTGGTTTTTGCTTTTTTTTTTGTTTGTTTGCCTTTTTGCTATTGAAGACCACCCTTACTTCATAGTGATCTGATAGGAGGCATGGAATTAGTTCGATCTTCTTATATCTGTTGAGATCTATTTTGTGGCCAATTATATGGTCAATTTTGGAGATGGTACCATGAAGTGCTGAGAAGAAGGTATATTCTTTTGATTTAGGATGAAATGTTCTATAAATATCTATTAAATCCATTTGATTCAAAACTTTTGTTAGTTTCACTGTGTCTCTGTTTAGGTTGTGTTTCCCTGATCTGTCCATTGAGGAGAGTGGGGTCTTGAAGGCATCCACAATTATTGTGTGGGGTGCAATGTGTGCTTTAAGCTTTAATAAAGTTTCCCTTATGAATGAGCATGCCCTTATATTTGGGGCATAGATGTTGAAAATTGAGAGTTCTTCCTGGTAGATCTATCTTTTGATGAGTATAAAGTGGCCTTCTGTGTCTTTTTTGATATTTTTTGGTTGAAAGTCTACTTTGTTGGATATTAAAATGGCTACTCCAGGTTGTTTCCTAGGACCATTTGTTTAGAAAACTGTTTTCCAATCTTTTACTCTGAGGTATGTTTGTCTTTGACACTGAGATGCATTTCCTGCATGCAGCAAAATGTTGGGTCTTATTTACAAATCCAGTCTGTTAGTTTATGTCTTTTTATTGGGGAATTGTCTATTGATTTTAAGAGATAGTATGGAATATTGATTGTTGCTTCATGCTATTTTTGATGTAATTTTTAAATTTGTGTGGTTTCTTTTTTTGGATTTGTTGAAAGAATATTAATTTCTTGGTTTTTCTAGTGTGTAGTTTCCCTTCTTTTGTTGGAGTTTTCCATTCATTATCCTTTGAAGGGCCAGATTTGTGGAAAGATACTGTGTAAATTTGTTTTTGTCATGAAATACCTTGGTTTCTCCATCTATGTTAGTTGAGAAATTTGATGGATATAGCAGTCTGGGTTGGCATTTGTGTTCCCTTATGGTCTGCATGACATCAGCCCAGGGTCTTCTGGCTTTCATAGTCTCTGGTGAGAAGTCTGGTGTAATTCTGATAGGTCTACCTTTATATGTTACTTGACAATTTTCCCTTACTGCTTTTAATATTCTTTCTTTGTTTAGTACATTTGGGATTTTAATTATTATGTAATAGGAAGAATTTCTTTTCTGGTCAAATCTATTTGGAGTTCTGGAGTCTTCTTGTATCTTCATGGACATCTCTTTCTTTAGGTTAGGGAAGTTTTCTTCTATAATTTTGTTGAAGACATTTACTGGCCCTTTAAGTTGGAAATCTTCACTCTCTTCTAGACCTATAATCCATAGGTTTGATCTTCTCATTTTGTCCTGGATTTCCTGGATGTTTTGGGTCAGGAGCTTTTTGTATTTTTCATTTTCTTTGACTGTTGTATCAATGCTTTCTATGGTATCTTCTACATCTGAGATTCTCTCTTCTATCGCTTGTATTCTGTTGTTGATCCTTTGTTCCATGACTCCTGACATCTTTCCTAGGTTTTCTATGCCTCGAATTGGTTCCCTTTGTGATTTCATTATTGCTTCTACCTCCTTCTTTAGATCCTGGATGGCTTTGTTTAATTCCTTCACCTGTTTTGTTGTGTTTTCCCTTAGTTCTCCAAGGGCTTCTCCCTGTGTCCTCCTCTATTTCTTTAAAGGAGTTATTTATGTCCTTCTTGAAGTCCTCCATGAAGCCCTCCATCAGCATCATGACCTGTGATTTTTACCTCCAAATCTTGCTTTCCTGGTGTTGGGGGTCTCCAGGACTTGCTATTGTGGAATAATTGGGTTTGGTTGGTGTCATATTGCCTTGATTACTGTTAGCAATGTTCCTAAATTTGCCTTTTGCCATCTGGTTATCTCTGGTGTTAGTTGGTCCTGCTGTCACTGGCTGGTGCTTGCACCTCCTGTTTGCCATCAGGCCTATCTCAGCAATGCTTGGTGATCTGCTTTTCCCTGGCACAAATTCCTGTGGTGCGGCCAAGTTCCTGGGTGCAGGTGGTGTCCTGGTAGTATTTGTCCCAAGTGATCCTCTACTCTGGTCATTCCTGCCTACCAATCTGTTATAAAGTCACAGGAGCAAAGATGGTGGCCAAGATCTACTCTCTTGTAGTTGTATTTGTGTATGTAGCTCTGTGGCCCCGATCAACTCTCGATGCAGGCTGTGCTGGCTGTCTCGTCTGTGCAGCTGGGTGGATATCTGTCTTTCTGTGCTGCTTGGAGATGGTGTGCTGTGGCAGAGGATGTTTCTTGTCCAGAAGCAGAAACAGGAAGGCTCCTGCCACAAGCTTCCAGACAGGATCCTCTAATCTGCAAGTCCAGTCTCACCTGTGCAGGCTGCCTTGCTAATTTTTGCCTTATCAATTATTTTTGTTCTATAGCTTCACAGGGAATCCTATAAGTCTATTAACTCTGCTGCAGCCCAAGAATGTGAGGATTTGTGGCATATTAAAACTGTCTCCTAAATGCCACATCTGACTTTCTATCTTTTTTCTAATTCATTTTTATTACACCATGCAGAATATTGCCTTATTATATGAATGAGCCTCTGAAATTAGGAGAAAAGCATGAGATGGCATAGAAGAAACACACATTACACCTAACACAATAATTGTGGGTGACTTAGCACTCCACTCTCCTCAATGGACTGATCAGGAAAACAGAAACTAAACAAGGACACAGTGAAACTAATTGAAGCTTTGGACCAATTGGATTTAACAGATGTATATAGAACATTTCATCCTAAAGCAAAAGAATATACCTTTTTCTCAGCACCTCATGGTACCTTCTCCAAAATCTATCATATAATTGGACACAAGACAGACCTCAACAAATGTAAGAAGATCGGACTAATTCCATGCCTCCTATCAGATCACCATGGAGTAAGAGTAATCTTCAAATACTCAAATGGAGGGCTTCATGGAGGACTTCAAGAAGGACATAAATAACTCCTTTAAAGAAATACAGGAGGACACAGGGAGAAGCCCTTGGAGAACTAAGGGAAAACACAACAAAAACAACAGAAAGTCCACATACACATGGAAGCTGAACAATATTCTACTCAATGATACCTTAGGCAAAGAAGAAATCAAGAAAGAAATCAAAGACTTTTTAGAATTTAATGAAAATGAAGGTTCAACATACACAAATCTATGGGACACAATGAAAGCAGTGCTCATAGCCCTGAGTGTCTCCAAAAAGAAACAGGAGAAATCATATACAAGTAGCTTAATGACACACCTGAAAGCTCTGGAACAAAAAGAAGCTAAATCACCCAGGAGGAGTAGAAGACAGGAAATCATCAAACTCGGGGCTGAAATCAATCAAGTAGAAACAAAGAGAACCATACAAAGAATCAACAAAACTAAGAGCTGGTTCTTTGAGAAAATCAAAAAGATAGATAAACCCTTAGCCAGACTAACCAAAGGGCACAGAGACAGTATTCAGATTAACAAAATTAGAAATGACAAGGGAGCTATAACAACAGAAACTGGGGAAATTAAAAAAAATCATCAGATCCTACTACAAAAGCCTATACTCAACACAACTGGAGAATCTGGAGGAAATGGACAATTTCCTAGACAGATACCAAATACCAAAATTAAATTAGGATCAAATAGATCATCTAAACAGTACCATAACCCCCAAAGAAATAGAAGTCATCATAGAAAGTCTTCCAACCAAAAAAAGCACAGGACCAGATGGATTTAGTGCAGAATTCTATCAGACCTTCAAAGAAGACCTAACACCAATACTCTTCAAATTATTCCACAAAATAAAGACAGAAGGAACACTACCCAATTCATTCTATGAAGCCACAATTACTCTGATACCAAAGCAACATAAAGATCCAACTAAGAAAGAGAACTTCAGACCAATTTCCCTTATGAACATCAATGCAAAAATACCCAAAAAATTCTTGCCAACCGAATCCAAGAACACATCAAAATGATCATTCACCACGATCAAGTAGGCTTCATCCCAGGGATGCAGGGATAGTTCAATATACGGAAATCCATCAATGGTGTTGGTGAGGATGTGGAGAAATAGGAACACTCCTCCACTGCTGGTGGGATTGCAAACTGGTACAACCACTCTGGAAATCAGTCTGGTGATTCTTCAGAAAACTGGGCACAACATTTCCAGGGAACCTTACCATACCACTCCTGGGCATATACCCAGAGGATTCCCCAGCATGTAATAAGGATACATGCTCCACTATGTTCATAGCAGCCCTATTTATAATAGCCAGAAGCTGGAAGGAACCCAGATGTTCCTCAACAGAGCAATGGATACAAAAAAATGTGGTATATATACACAACGGAGTACTATTGAGCCATTAGAAATCATGAATTCATGAAATTCTTAGACAAATGGATGGAGCAGGAGAACATCAAACTAAGTGAGATAGCCCAGTCTCAAAACACTACCCATGGTATACACTCACTGATAAGTGGATATTAGCTAGAATCTTGGAACACCCAAGACACAATCCACATACCAAATGATGTCTGAGAAGGAAGGAAAGAGTGGCCCTTGGTTCTGGAAAGGCTCAATTCTTCAGTGTAGGGGAATACCAGAACAGGGAAATGGGAAGGGGTGAATGGGGAAACGGGGGAAGGAAAAGGGCATAGTGGACTTTTGGGAGCCGGGAAGCCAGTAAAGAGGAAATCATCTGAAATGTAAATAAAAAATATATCAAATTTTAAAAAACCATAATCATGGCATGTTCAAGAAAGAGAATGATACTAGATATCATGCAGTTAAATGAAATAAGACAGTAAGAAAGACTCAGACAAGCAGATTGGACATATGTGTGGGTGTATACAAGTATATAGATATAGATATAGATATAGATATAGATATAGATATAGATATAGATAATTTGAAATAGAAAGAGACTACTTGCAAATAAGAGATGAATGAGTTAGAGAGAGGAAAGAAGATAAATGTGAGTATCATGGTAGACAAACATGATCAAGGTATCTTCATACATGTATTAAAATGCTGTGATGAACCTAATACTTTGCTGAAGTAATATCCACTAACAGACCGAACAAAACAACACTTCAATGAGTTCTGTCAGCAGTGATATGTTACAGAATCTATGCATTCATTGTTATAGCTTTCAGAAAGAATGTATTGTTAAAGATAACATGTTTAAAAGCTAACTACACTCTAACCTCCATGTTTAGTAGAATACCCTGATATAGTACAACGCCCCCCCAACCACTTCCTTGTAGTTTCTGATTAACTGCCACATCTCTATGTTAGATTATACAACTCCACCACATCATCACAACTGAACATGTAAAGAGACTTTAATTATGATTATTGAGTCAAAGATGTCCATGCAAGGCTGGGTGCTAGGAATATGGCTCAATGGTAAAGAGTTTGTTGCAGCAAGTGGACCTAAAATTAACTCCTCCCAAACTATGTCAGTATCAGGTACAATCATACACATCCATTATCCCAGCATTCCTACAGAAAGACAAAGACAAACAGAAGAGATTTTCTTGAAATTTCTGAAGCCACGTAGCCTGATGGCTGCAGCTGTGAGCAAATAGAGATCTCAGAATATCTATTTGACAGAGAACTCAGAATACACATATTACAGTGGACATAGAATACATATATGACAGCAGACATAGAATATACATATGACAGAGGACCTAGAAGACACATATGACTGAATAATGACAGAAGACATAGAAGATACATGTGACAGATGTCACGTGGTTTCTGTCTAGTTTTAAATCCTTGGGTTTGTACACTTAATTACATAGAAGCCAAGAAACTAGAAAGGAGCCATGGGGTGGGGCAAGATGACTTATGAGAGGGAAATATTAGAATGTAGATGTATGAAAGAAAAAATGGGGATTATTGGGTGTACTAAGATTTAAGCAGGGTTGAGTTGGAGGAGGTGAGACAGATGCGAGTAGGAAGGGAAGATTACAAAAAAAACAATATATGAAAAACCAGAAGAAAATACACTTATTTGTAAGCAATATTTTAAAGATATAAGTTAAAAGACTGCAAAAAGGAATTAGGAGATATTCTTCATGACTGGATAACCCTCTTCCTAGGTGCCATGATTTTTTTTAAATTTCTCAGGGTCAGGCATGCAGTACCTCTTGATTAGTTATTGTTCAGTAAAGTCCCAGAGAATGCCAATACAATATAGGCTCTTGCTATTCCCCTTGGAGCCCAACAAAGCTAGATGATAAAACCCCAGCAGACACTTTTTTTCATAAGATAGAGAAAGCAAGCTAAATGGAAAGGAAGCTCCTTCCATTATTGCTAGCTTTCATATGAGAGAATTTGCTTTGTAGGCAGATAAATCATCAGCAATGTTTTCCAGCTGTGGACTCTACAGACTACTATAACAAGCCATATGTGCCCTCATGTGCAATAATAGTGGTATGACTGTTAAGGCAACATGTCTGGTATGTTATGTTGAGTAAAAGCCCATGGCTAAGGAAATCTAAGGGACTATGAGGTGACTTACTACTATTATTTTGTAGCTAAATTGACACACTGCCCAACTGGCTTGTAAATTCTTAGGCTTCCATCATGCAAAAGTCTAAATCAGAGAAGCTCTTCTTTAGAATAAACAGAAGTGAATGAAAAGAAACTGGGGAAGACCCTGGAGGACATAGGCACAGGGGGAAAGTTCCTGAACAGGACACCAATAGCTTATGCTCTAAGATCAAGAATTGACAAATGGAACCTCATAAAATTACAAAGTTTCTGTAAGGCAAAGGACACTGTCAGAAGGACAAAACGACAACCAACAAATTGGGAAAAGATCTTCACCAACCCCACATCCGACAGAGGGCTAATATCCAATATATACAAATAACTCAAGAAATTAGACCCCAAAGAACCAAATAACCCTATTGAAAAATGGCGTGCAGAGCTAAACAAGGAATTTTCACCAGAAAAAATTCAGATGGCTGAGAAGCACCTTAAGAGTTGTTCAACATCATTAGTCATCAGGAAAATGCAAATCAAAACAACCCTGAGATTTCATACCACACCAGTCAGAATGGCTAAGATTAAAAACTCAAGAGACAACAGGTGCTGGAGAGGATGTGGAGAAAGAAGAACACTCCTCCACTGTTGGTGGGATTGCAAGATGGTACAACCGCTCTGGAAATCAGTCTGGTGCTTCCTCAGAAAATTGGGCATGACTCTTTCAAAGGACCCTGTCATACCACTCCTGGGCATATACCCAGAACATTCCCCTGCATGCAATAAAGATACATGCTCCACTATGTTCATAGCAGCCTTATTTATAATTGCCAGAAGCTGGAAGGAGCCCAGATGTCCCTCAAAGGAGGAATGGATACAGAAAATGTGGTATATTTATACAATGGAATACTACTCAGCAATTAAAAATAATGAATTCATGCTATTTGTAGGCAAATGGTTGGATCTGGAAAGTATCATCCTAAGTGAGTTAACCCAATCACAAAAGAATACACATGAAATGCAATCACTGATAAGTGGATATTAATGAGCCCAGAAGCTCTAAATACTCAAGGCACAATTAGCAAATCAAAATATTCCCAAGAAGAAGGAATGAGAGGACACTGGTCCAGAAAAGACTGGTTCCAGCCTTGCAGGAGAGTACCAGAACAGAGAAAGGGTTGAGGGGTGATTGGGGAATGCGCGGGGGTAAGGGGGAGAACTTATGGGACACATGGTGAGGGGGAACTGGGAAAGGGTAAAGCCTTTGGAATGTAAACAAAGAATATAGAAAATAAAATTTAAAAAAAGAATAAAAAAGAAGAGACTCATAACTACTCAAGATGCCACGAATAACTGATAGTTTGGTACTCTGTCATAATGTTATAATGCCCCTTTTAAGACCCAGGGAATTTAGAAGAAGAAAGGGTTGGAAGAAGAGGAGCCAGAAGATAGAAGAGGCTGTCTTCATGGTATAACCGAGCCATTGCAACTGTTCTCACAGAGACTGCAGATGTTTATACTGGGCCTTCACAGGATTGGGACTCCCAATGGCCAATCATGGATCAGGGTGGGGCTTATGGATCTCTACTAATCCCTACTGAACCACTGGCTATTCTGAGGTGGAAAGGTCATTGTCTTTAGGTGTGTATCCAGTGATAAGCCCACCAGGCAGGCTCCAGGGGGAATTGTTCCAAACCCATGATCACAAAGAGGGCTCTGGTTAAATTCAGTGAACCAAAATCAAAAGAAAATATATGAATATGGGAAAGGTACTTGTGGGGAGGAAAGGTGCAGATAAGGATATAGGAACATAAAGAGAAGTGGTTCTAATAGTGATATATATTTATCAAAGGACAAATTTATTTTGAAAAAGGAAAATGAGACTCTGTCTCAAAAAAGTGGAAGGCAAGGACTAATTGACACCTGAGGTTGTCTTCTGACATATGTGCACATGCCTGGGCCCATAGCCACACACATACACATACACATACACTACACACATACACATACACACACACACACACACACACACACACACACACACATATACATATATATCTGGCCACATCACACACACACATACACACAAAATAATGAAAACAATGTTTTGGGGAAAATTGATTTACATATGAGGAAAAACATTGAATTCATTGTAGTTAATAAATGTTTGTGATGTTTTTAGCAAAACTCACACCAAAGGTTCCGGTCACTTTTCCAAAGGCCACCTAGTTCTGATTCACAAAACAAAGAAAAGGAATTAGCTTATTTTGAAGAATTGTTGTTTCTTCAATATTGATGAAGCAATGTCTAGTTAGCTTTGCATACAGTAGCAGCAAGGTACTTCCTAAACTCCAGAGGACACAAAGCATTATGACTATGATGGGTGTGTCTCAGCAAGATTAAAAGA
The DNA here is from genome assembly GCA_964023405.1 of Apodemus agrarius. NCBI lineage: Eukaryota > Metazoa > Chordata > Mammalia > Rodentia > Muridae > Apodemus > Apodemus agrarius. The sequence continues at coordinate 27,558,429 of OZ030007.1, forward strand.
TGTCATAAGATAGCATGGAAGTGACAGATGTGTCCTGGCCAGGAGAATGTCAATCAGCACATTTATGAACCAGTTACATTTGTTTAAGGGGCTAGACTGAGTGTGTTTGTGGAATATTCATTCCAAGCACTGCAACAATAGCTTCTGTAGGCACTAAGATTAAAAAAGTAGGATCAAAGAACAAACATTACCTATTTATGAAGGAAGACCTGCCCTTTACTTAATGGCACCTGGGCAGTAACTAATATTCTACTAAGAATAGAATGAATGCATTACTCAAAAGTGGAAAATGGGGTTTCCAGACTTAGTTCAACTGCTTATTCTTTCACCCAATAAATCATTCATGTAGTCATTCTATTAAAGTAAGAATTATTAAGAATTTGTTATGAATCAGATACATGACTAAGAACAGAAAGTTATGAGTAAATGAGGAGGTTATGTTCTCTATTCCAAAAGAGTTCACACAATAATAAGGAAGATAAAAATAATAAGTAAGTATAATGTGTTAAGGCATTAACAATATGGTCACAAAGAATAAAATTAATCAACTGCATAATGAAACTATTTCAGCAGAAGGTAAGAAACCTACATTCATCAGAGGAAAATAAACTATAAAACACAAAAGTATTTAAAGAAATTGGAGTGGTATGGCTGGATCCTCCGGAAGTATCATGTCCAGTTTTCTGAGGAACCGCCAGACTGATTTCCAGAGAGGTTGTACCAGCTTGCAGTCCCACCAGCAGTGGAGGAGTGTTCCTCTTTCTCCACATCCTCGCCAACACCTGATGTCTTCTGAGTTTTTAATCCTAGCCATTCTGACTGGTATGAGGTGAAATCTCAGGGTTGTTTTGATTTGCATTTCTCTAATGACTAATGATATTGAACATTTTTTAAGGTGTTTCTCAGCCATCTGAATTTCTTCAGGTGAAAAGTCTTTGTTTAGCTCTGTAGCCCATTTTTGGATAGGGTTATTTGGTTTTCTGGTGTCTAACTTCTTGAGTTATTTGTATACATTGGATATTAGCCCTCTGTTGGATGTGGGGTTGGTGAAGATCTGTTCCCAATTTGCTGGTTGCCAATTTGTCCTTTTGACAGTGTCTTTTGCCTTACAGAAACTTTGTAACTTTATGTCTATTCTTGATCTTAGAGCATAAGCGATTGTTGTTCTGTTCAGAAATTTTCCCCCTGAGCCAATGTCCTCAAGGGTCTTCCCCAGTTTCTTTTCTATTAGTTTTAGTGTGGCTGGTTTAGGATACATGCTCCACTATGTTCATAGCAGACTTATTTATAATAGCCAGAAGCTGGAAAAAACCCAGATGTCCCTCAACGGAGGAATGGATACAAAAAATGGGGTATATATACACAATGGAATACTATTCAGCCATTAGAAACAATGAATTCATGAAATTCTTAGAGAAATGGATGGAGCTGGAGAACATCATACTAAGTGAGGTAACCCAGTCTCAAAAGAATACCCATGGTATGCAGTCACTGATAAGTGGATATTAGCCTAGAATCTTGGGACACCAAAGACACAATTCACATACCAAATGATGTCTGACAAGAAGAAAGGAATGGACACTAGTGCTGGAAAGGATCAAAGCATCAGTGTAGGGGAATACCAGAACAGAGAAGTGGGAAGGGGTGGATGAGGGAGCAGGGGGAGGGAAAAGGGCATGTGGGACCTTAGGGGGGTGGGGAAACAAAAAAGGGAAATGAAATGTAAATATAGAATATATCCAATAAAAAAATTTAAAAAAAGAATATATCTAATAAAAAACCTGGAAAATGTAGTTAAAAAAAAAGAAAAAGAAAACACACCAATAAAAGGACAAGCATGGAGCAGAAAAAAAAAATAAAGAAATTGGAAATGAAAACCATCAGTGAAAACAAATCTATTGTTTTGAAATATCACTATTTACCAATTCTAACCAAACTGACAAGAAAAGAAAAGGAAACCACTAACTATAATTATAAAACATAAAAAGGAACATAGTGGAGATTCTGCAGAGCTCAAATGTGTAAGAGAAAGAAACGCTGTCTCAGAAAAGAAGGAAAACTGAAACAGCAATATCATCCATGTTGCAATAGTGACTTTTGCCTTTAGGTTGACAAACAGTGTCTAATGGCACTTAAGGCTCCCTAAACAGAAGAGAATTCGAGCCTGGTACTTCAAACTTACTTTACTAATTCATCATGGCTGTAGAGATCACAGACCTGAGATGAGAATCTACTCTCCATAAAAGCTCCCTGCACCCACTTTTAAATAGGATATTCATTTTCTTTTTTTTTCTTTTCTTTTCTCTGCTCTGACCCCCTTCCAATGCTGCTTACCTCCATTCCTTCTCTTGGTCCTCAGGGCTTCTTGTTTTCACGTTGTGTAGATTCTTTTGTCTTTGTGTAAATCCTCGGTCAGGTGTATAGTTAGCAACTACTTTGCTCCTTTCTGTTTAGTACATATTCACTCCATTGGCCAATTTCTTTGCTGCACAGATGCTTTCTAATTTCATGGGGTCTAATTGTCAATTGTTAGCCTTATTTCCAGAGCAACAGGGCGGAGGGAAGAGGCCTTATGGGACATATGGTGAGGGGGGAACTGGGAAAGGGGAAAGCATTAGGAATGTAAACAAAGAATATAGAAAAATTTTTTAAAAAATTTTAAAAAAAGAAAAGAAAAAGAAAGTCCCAACTGTACTTTAACCCTGTAGTGTAAGTCCTATCTTTTTCTTCTAGCATGTTTCAGGTTTTACACTGTTACCTTTGATACATTTGGAATAGATTTTCATTAAAGATAAGAGATAAGGATCTAGTTTCATTCTTTTACTAGCACCATTTATTGAATTTGGTATCTTTTCCGAGTCTGCTCAAACCTAGGTCTTCTGTGTGTTCAAGTGTTTGACTTTGCTCCACTCCCTTGCTTTCCTCAATCAGGTCAAGTTCCTGATGTTGTATTTGGATTGATAATTTCCTGAATTTATTTCTTCAGAGTTTTATATGGTAGAGATCCAGTTGACTATGTTTACTTAACCTTATTATATTTTAGGCTACTGCCAATCAGATCATTTGCCTGATTTCTGTGTTGGTGTGTTTGTTATTGATGTATAGAAAGGTTATTCACTTTTGTATGTTAATTTGTATCGTCTCATTTCCGAACATGTTTATCAGCTCTAGGAGGTTTTCTGTGGACTCTTCAGGGTCTTTGAAATATAGAATCATATTATCTACAGATTTTTGACTTGTTATTTTCCTGTTTGTGTCTTTTTATTCACCTTTCTTGTCTTAGTTCTTCAGCTAATTTCAAATACTTTGAATAGGATTAGAAAGAGTGGCAGTTCTTGTCTTGTTCCTGATTTTAATGGAATTGTTGTGAGTTTCTATCCATTTTACATTATGTTGGCTGCATGCTTTTCATATATGGCTTTTATTATGTTCCCTCTATCCCTTCATGTCTTTCTTGGTTTGGATTTTGTGAAATGCTTTCTTGTCGTCTATTGAGATGATTGTCTGGTTTCTGTTTTCAAGTTTACTCATATGATTTATTAGACTACATATGAAAGTCATATGTAGAACTATTCCTGATAACCTGGAATAAAACCAACATGATTATGATAAATTACATTTTATGTATTCTTATCTTTGGTTTGCAAATATTTTGTTGGGAATTTTTCATCTGTTTATCATGGAAACTGGTCAATAGTGTTCTTTTTGTTGTACCTATCCAATATATCATATGTCTGATAAAATTCTTTGAATTCAGCAAGCCACACTCCCCACTCCCCATGGCCACCGCCTGCATCCCTGCAGCTGTCTGGACTAAGCAAACTGAACCAGGTACCCATGATATCCAGAATTTGAGATCTCTGGGGACTCAAGGCCACCAGGCAGTGATCTGGGCAGAGCAGCAGTTCCTGGGCCCCAACCAGGCCTAGGCTCTGTGCCCTGAGGGGAAACCTGCACTCTGCTCAACCATGGCCATCTTGGTGGCAAGTGCTTAGATTGAGCAGGCAGAACCAGATATCCCAAGCTTAAGATCTCTGGGGACTCGGGCCCACCAACCAGTCATCTAAGAACAGGAGGGTTATCTGCCTTGTCGGAGACCCCACACTCCACACTCCCCAATCCCTGTGGCCACCACAAGCATCCTTACTGCTGACTGGACTAAGCAAGCAGAACCAGAAAAGACAAGCAGCATCAGGTCCACAGACATAACCGAATATAACATTGCTTGGTGCAAGATACACCAACAGCACCCAAGAAGAGAACAACACATCAGCAATCTGTGCCAGGGGAAACCCAGTCATCCAGTGGTGGGGAAATAGCCTTACTAGCCCACAGGAGGTTCAAGCACCAGCGAGTGACTATAGGACCAACTAAGGCCAGAGATAACAGATGGCAAAAGGCAAATGTAGGAACGTTTCTAACAGAAATCAAGGCAATATGGCAGCATCTGAACCCAGTTCCCCGACAGCAGTAAGTCCCGGATACCCTAACACACCAGAAAAACAAGATTTGGATCTAAAAATCACTGGTCAGGATGCTGACAGTGGAACACATAGATAAATCTCTTAAAGAAATACAGGAGAAAATGGATCAAAAATTAGAAGCCCTTACAAGGCAAACACAAAAATCACTTAAAGAAATTCAGGAGAATATGGATCAAAAATTAGAAGCCAATAAGGAGGAAGTACAAAAATCACTTAAAGAAATACAAGAGAACGTGGGTCAACAAGTAGAAGTCATGAAAGAGGAAACACAAAATTCTCTTAAAGAAATACATGAATATACAAACAAGCAAGCAGAAGATCTGAGAAAAACCATCCAGGATCTAAAAACAGAAGTAGAAACAACTAAGAAATCAAAAAGGGAGACAACTTTGGAGATAGAAAATCTTGGGAAGAAATCAGGGGCCGTAGATGCAAATATCAACAATAGAATACAAGAGATAGAAGAAAGAATCTCAGATGCCGAAGATACCATAAAAACCATTGATTCAACAGTCCAAGAAAATGCAAAATGCAAAAAGCTTGTAACCCAAAACATCCAGGAAAGCCAGGACACAAGGAGAAGACCAAATCTAAGGGTTATAGGCATAGATAAGAGGGAAGATATACAACTTAAAGGGCCAGCAAATATCTTCTACAAAATTATGGAAGAAAACTTCCCCAACCTAAAGGGAGAGATGCCCATGAATATACAAGAAGCCTGCAGAACTCCAAACAGACTGGGCCAGAACAGAAATACCTCTTGTCACATAATAATCGAAACCCCAAATGTACTAAACAAAGAAAGAATATTAAAGGCAGTAAGAGAAAAAAGCCAAGTAACATATAAAGGAAGACCTATCAGGATTACTCGAGACTTCTCACCTGAAACCATGAAAGCTAGACAATCCTGGGCAGATATCATGCAGACTTTAAGAGAACACAAATTTCAGCCAAAACTACTTTACCCAGCAAAACTCTAAATTGTCATAGATGGAGAAACCAATGTATTCCATGACAAAACCAAATTTGCACATTATCTTTCCACAAACCCAGCTCTACAAAGGATAATAGGGGGAAAACACCAACACAAGGAGGGAAACCACACCCCAGAAGAATCAAGATATAAACCCCCTCTCATCAAACACAAAAGAAGATAACCACTCAAATAGAAAAAAATAATGTCAAAAATGTCAGGAAGTAATAATTACTATTCCTTAATATCTCTTAACATCAACAGACTCAATTCCCAAATAAAAAGAAATAGACTAACAGACTGGATATGGAAACAGGACCCTACATTTTGCTGCATACAAGAAACACATCTCAGTGTAAAAGACAAACACTACCTTAGAGTAAAAGGCTGGAAGACAATTTTACAAGCAAATGGTCTCAGGAAACAACCCGGAGTAGCCATTCTAATATCAGATAAAATTGACTTTCAACCTAAAGTCATCAAAAGAGACACAGAAGGTCACCTCTTGCTGATCAAAGGAAAAATTCACCATGAAGAACTCTCAATACTGGAGATCTATGCTCCAAATGCAAGAGCACCCTCATTTGTAAAAGAAACTCTACTAGAGCTTAAAGCACACATTACACCTAACACAATAATTGTGGGTGACTTCAACACTCCTCAATGGACCGATCAGGAAACCAGAAACCAAACAGGGACATAGTGAAACTAATTGAAGCTTTGGACCAATTGGATTTAACAGATATATATAGAACATTTCATCCCAAAGCAAAAGAATATACCTTTTTCTCAGCACCACATGGTACCTTCTTCAAAATTGATCATATAATTGGTCACAAGACAGATGTCAACAAATACAAGAAGATCAAACTAATCCCTTGCCTCATATCAGATCACTTTGGAGTAAAAGTAGTCTTCAGCAGCAAGAAAAACAACAGAAAGCCCACATACACATGGAAATTGAATAATACTCTACTCAATGACACCTTGGTCAAGGAAGATATAAAGAAAGAAATCACAGACTTTTTAGAATTCAATGAAAATGAAGGCACAACCGATCCAAATCTATGGTACACATGAAAGCAGTGCTAAGAGAAAAACTCATTGCACTGAGTGCCTCCAAAAAGAAACTGGAGAGAGCATACACTAGCAGCCTAACAGCACACCTGAAAGCCCTGGAACAAAAAGAAGCTAATTCACCCAGGAGGAGTAGAAGACAGGAAATCATCAAACTCAGGGTTGAAATCAGTCAAGTAGAAATAAAGATACCATACAAAGAATCAACAAAACCAGGAGCTGGTTCTTTGAGAAAATCAACAAGAAAGATAACCCCCTAGCCAGACTAATCAATGGGCACAGAGACAGTATCCAAATTCACAAAATTAGAAATGAAAAGGGGGATATAACAACAGAAACTGAGGAAATTCAAAAAATCATCAGATTCTACTACAAAAGCCTATTCTCAATGCTACTGGAGAATCTGGAGGAAATGGACAATTTCTTAGACAGATACCAAATAACAAAATTAAATCAGGATCAATTAGATCAGCTAAACAGACCCATAACTCCTAGAGAAATAGAAGGGGTTATAGAAAGTCTCCCAACCAAAGAAAGTACGGGACCAGATGGTTTTAGTGCAGAATTTTATCAGACTTTCAAAGAAGATGTAACACCAATACTCTTCAAACTATTCCACAAAATAGAAACAGAAGGAACACTGCCCAACTCATTCTATGAAGCCGCAATTACGCTGATACCTAAACCACACAAAGATCCAACAAAGAAAGAGAACTATAGGCCAATTTCCCTTATGAATATTGATGGAATATGTATTTTTAAGTCTGCTATAATGATTTTCAGAATTTCTTTAATTTTATTGTGTTGTCTCCCTGTTCATGAATATTTTTTTAAATTGGACCATCTCTCTTTTTGGTTAAAGTGTCTAAGATTTGTCAGTCTTGCTTATCTTACCAAAGGAAGATCCCTGTTTCCTTTATTTTTCATGTTTCCATTTTATTAATTTTGGCTTTTATTTTAATTATTTCTTTTCATCTACTTCCTTTGTATTTGTTTTGCTGATTTTATTTCCAAATTTTTAAGGTGTATCATTAAGTTATTTGTTTGAATTCCTGCTCATACTTTTAATGGAAGCACTCATAGACATATGCATCCCTCTTTGGACTGTTTTCATCGTATCTCACAGTTTTTGGTATGCTGCACTTTGATGTTTATAAAGTTCCAGGAATTGCTTTATTTCCTTTTTAACATTTTCAATAATGTATTCATTATGCAGGAGTGTATGTTTAATCCCTATGAGGGTATACAGTTTTAGTAATTTCTTTTGATATTTACTTCAAGATTTATTTTATCATCATTCTATACAATAAATAGAGTAATTTAATTTTCCTATCTTTGTTGACCTTTGTTTTATATCCTAATATCTTACCACATATTTTAAAGAAACCTTCATGGACTGCTGAGAGAAATGTTGTATAGTGCTCAAATAGAATATTCTGCAGATATCTGTTTGGTCCATTTGATCAGAATACATATCATGATATTACATTCCTATCTATTTTTCAATAGTTGAAGTGGAGTATAAAAAAGACCTTCTGTTATTACTCTATGGCGTTACTCTACAGATTAAGGCTTAGTGGTGTTTATTTTACGAAACTAAGTACACTTGAATTTGACTTGTATATATGTAAAATTGCAATGGTTTCTTGAAGTGTTCTTATCTTGATCATCTTCTTAACCTTCTTTAATTAGTTTTTATTTTGTCTATTTTGCCAGTAACAGAATGGTGATACCTGTCTGTTTCCTCATCTCATTGGCTTGAAGTTCCCTTTTACCATCTTTTCCCTCCAAACCAGTATCTATTCTTTTTAATTATTATTTTATTTTATTTTTTAAAGGGAAGTAAAAACACTTTATGATGAAATTAAAGATTGAACTGGAAAATATTTCAGATAAACACGTTAAAATTGGCAATTTTCATGGAAAATTAAGGAGTAAAGTGGTAGATATGTAAAACATTGCTAAATTAATTGAAATATGGGATAGAAACATTTTATGATAGAATTGAAGTTGTACATGGAAAATATTTCTGATAAAATTGTAGAAAAATGTAGAAAAAACATGTTAGGATTGAAGATTATCATAGAAAAATGTATATAGATAGGCATAAAAGTATTCCTAAGGTGATTAAAAGTGGAATTATAAACATTTTCTGATAAACTTGAAGATTTACATGGAAAATATTTCTGATAAACTTGGAGAAATATAAAGGAAAGCAGGTTAAAATTAAAGAATATCATGGAAATTATATAGATAATATGATAGGCATAAAGATAATTCTAAATTGAATGAAGGTGGAATTATAAACGTTTTCAGATAACATTTAAGATTTACATGGAAAATATTTCGGGCAAAATTCAAGAAATAGACAAAAATGTTAAAATTGACTATTTCATGGAAAATTTTACATAAAAATGGTTAATTTAAAAACTCTTTCTAAATTCATTGAAGGTGGAATTAGAAACATTTGTGATAAAAATCAAAGATTTACATTGAAAACATTTCTGATAAAATAGAGGAAGTATATAGAAAGACATATTAAAATTGAAGGTTATCATGAAAAATAATGCAGCTAAAATGGTAGACATAAAAGAAATTACTAAATTAATTAAAAGGGGAATTAGAGACATTTTCTGATAATATTGAAGGTTTACATGAGAAATATTTCGCTAGTCTATGTCTTTTTATTGGGGAGTTGAGTCCATTATTGTTAAGAGATATTAGGGAGTAATGATTGTTGCTTCCTGTTATTTTTTATGTTATTTTTATGTTTGTGTGGGTATCTTCTTTTGGGTTTGTTGGAAGATTACTTTCTTGCTTTTTTTAGGGTGTAGTTTCCCTTCTTGTGTTGGTTTCGATCCATTATCATTTGTAGGGCTGGATTTGTGGACAGATATTGTGCAAATTGGGTTTATCATGGAATATCTTGGTTTCTCCATCTATAATGATTGAGAGTTTTGGTAGGTATAGTAGCCTGGGCTGACATTTGTGTTCTCTTAGGGTCTGTATGAGGTCTGCCCAGGATCTTCTAACTTTCATAGTCTCTGGTGAGAAGTCTGGTGTGATTCTGATAGGTCTGCCTTTATAAGTTACTTGCCCTTTTTCCCTTACTGCTTTTAATAGTCTTTCTTTTAGTGAATTTGGTATTTTGATTATTATGTGCCAGGAGAATTTTCTGTTCTGGTCCAGTCTGTTTGGAGTTCTGAAGGCTTCTTGTATGTTCATGGGCATCTCTTTCTCTAGGTTAGGGAAGTTTTCTTCTACAATTTTGTTGAAGATATTTATTAGACCTTTAAGATATAAACCCTAGCTCTCATCTATACCTATAATCCTTAGGTTTGGTCTTCTCATTGTGTCCTGGAGTTTCTGGATGTTTTGAGTTACCAGCTTTACACATTTTGCATTTTCTTTGAATGTTGCGTCAATGTTTTCTATGGTATCTTCAGCACCTGAGGTTCTTTCTTCTATCTCTTGTATTTGGTTGTTGATGCTTGCATCTGTGACTCCTGAATTCTTTCCAAGGGTTTCTATCTCCAGAGATGTTTTGCTTTGTGATTTCTTTATTGTTTCTACTTCTTCTTTTAGATCCTGGGTGGTTTTGTTCAGTTCCTTCACGTGATTATTTGTGTTTTCCTTTAATTCTTTAAGGGATTTTTGTGTTTCTTTTTTAAGAGCTTCTGCTTGTTGACACATGATCTCCTGTATTTCTTTAAGGGATTTTTGTGTTTCCTCTTTAAGGGCTTCTACCTGTTGATCGATGCTCTCCTGTATTTCTTTAAGGCAGTTATTCAAGTCTTTCTTGAAGCCCTCTATCAGCATCATGAGATACAATTTTAAATCCAACTCTTGCTTTTCCGGTGTATTGGGGTATCCGGGTCTTGCTATGGTGGGAGAACTGGGTTCTGATGTTGCCATGTGACTCTGGTTTCTGTTGGTAATGTTCTTGTGCTTGCCTTTCACCATCTGGTTATCTCTGGTGCTAGATGGTCTTGTTGTCTCTGGCTGGAGTGTGTTCCTCCTGTGGACCTGTAAGCCTGTGTCCTTACTTCTCTGAGCTCAAAAGTGAAAGCACTGCTGGGAGACCTGATGCAAATGGTGGCAGGCAGGAAGACTTCAGTCCCAGCTGCTCCACTGATCTTAGGCACTGTGTGCTCCTAGCTGGGTTCCCTGCAGAGAGAAGGTGGAGCTCTCACCTCTGTGATCAAAAGTGAAAGCCTGCTGCATGATCACTCCCTCCTGGCGGGCTATGCACAGAAGGCTGTGGAGTCTCCTGGCTCCCTGGTACAAATGGTGGTGGGCCAGAAGACTCCCCACTCCATTTTGGTGTGAGCTGTAAGTCACTGGTCTTCCTAACACAAGACGCTTAAATTAGGTTGATATATTAGCCATTTTCATTCCCTACACTCTATAAAAAACTTGTTGGAACATCGTCCAACATTGGAGTCATGTGAGGAGATTTCTGAGTGCTCGGGCGGGGGGCGGGAGTCAGTTTTGGCAGTTTAGTGCATTTTTGTAATGGCAGGAAGCACAGCAGTACAAAGGTAGGCATGATTCTGGAGAGGTAGATGAGTTTTATGTTCTTATCATCCTACAACAGGGGAGAGAGCAAGAGGGAGAGCGAGAGTGATAGCCGACAGTATCTATTCATTTTTTTTAAATTGGATATATTCTTTATTTACATTTCATTTCCATTCTTAAAGGCAATGTATATTTCTTTTATGGAACGGAAAATGAACATCGTTCTTTAATCCAAATAGCTAATGTGTGTCACATATGGGGGAACTGAGGTCTTTAATATTTAAGCTATAAATGATAGATGTATACTAATTCCTATTTTGTTGATATCATTGTGTTTTCTTAATTATATTTCAAATAACTGTCTTAGTATCATTCACCCTTTTTTTCTATAGCCTCTTGGCTATGTGTAGCCTTCGCTTCTACCCAAAGTGGACGTTCCAGCATGTTCTGCAGGGGTGACCCAGGCGTCATAAGTTTCTCTAACTTTTTTTTAACACTGAGAAGAATTTAATTTTTTAATTAGATATTTTCTTTATTTACATTTCAAATTTTAACCCCTTCCTGGATTTTTTCTCTCAATAACATGAATTATTCTGGGTATAGTCATATAGGTTGGTTCTAAGCCCTTCTGACTTTTGAAGTTTCTATTAAGAAATCAGTGTTATTCTGGGAGACCTGCCTTTGTGACTTAGCCTTCTTCTTGTAGTTTTCATTGGCTTTTCTTTATTCTGTATATTTAGTGTTTTAACTATAATATTTTATGAGATGTTATATTTATAGATTTGTATATTTGGTATTCAGTGTACCCCTTATAATAGAACATTTCTTTGTCTATATTTGGAAATTTCCTTCTATGATTTTTATTAAAAATATTTTGACATTGTTGATTTGGAATACTTCTCTTTCTCATATGTCCACAGTTCATAGATTTGATCTTTCCAAGTATTCTTCATTTTCACTCATATATTATTTTAAAAGTCATCGTTTTTTGACTAAATGATCCAATTCCTGTATCTTGTCTGCAAGCCTTGATATTCTGTTTTCCACATGACCCATTCTATTGGCTTTCTACTGAGCATTTTGTTAGGTTTATTGAATTTTTTAGTTTTCAGCTTTATTTCAGTTTGAGGTTTTCTTCAATATTTCTGTCTCTTGATTGAGTTCTATTTTCATATTCTGAATTGCTTTTATTTCATTCAAGTGTTTGTTTTCTTCTATTTTAACCAGGATTTCATTTCCAGTCATTTCAAAGTTATTTTGGGTAATTATTCATAATTTTACATTCTAATTTTTTGAACATTTTTAAAATTATTCTTTAAGTTTCTTGTTTTTAGTTTTGTCTAAGCTGTTCTCATTGGATAAAATATTCTGGTTTTTTTTCTTTTTGAGGCAACAAATTGTCTTGATTTTTCACATTGTGTTTGAGATGGGATTCTGGTAACAGATGTTAAGTCATGGAATGTATCTTTTTAATCCTTAGCCCTTATGGACTGAAGGAAGAACCAGTGACTTCTACTGATGAGTATAGTCAAGGTTCATGTCAGTAAGGATATTCAGGTACCTAGTATATGAGAAGGTAAATGGAGCTTTCTGAGAAGAGGTGAAGTCATGGGAAACACTGTATTTTATAAACAGAACTCTTAGAGGAAGGAAAGATAACTATGGGCAATCAAAAATGGGAGAATGGTCTGAGGGGGAAGCAAAGGGTAGTGTCAGAATGAGCTCAAAAGGAAAGAGAAGACACCTGAGATTTCCATATGCTCTGAGAACAAAAGAGTAGGAAGTACGAGGTTATTTTTTATATTCCTAAGCCAGGTCCTGGCAGCATGGTATCACAATGCTCCTAAACCAAAACCCCTAGAATACTGTAAGTTTGGTGATTCTGATAGTATGTAGCCATTGCAAAGTCCCTATACACAGGAAATGACAGTGACCATTCTGAAGTCCTTCTGGCAAAAGCAAAAAATACATCCCAGAACTCCAGTGGCTCTCAATAGTTAGAGCTATGTCTGTTCACATATCAGGAAATTCCTTCCCTCGCATAATGGTAGAAATTGTTGACAGGGATTTTAAGGCAAGAGCAAGGTCTTATCTTGAGCTAATGTAGCTCATTTTACACAGTTCCAAGACTTCACAGTTGCATGTACTATTTTGAGATATAATTTTTCTATTCCTTCATATAGAAAATTGTGAAAATGAAACAGGGGACTCAATTTTTTAGCAATAATGCAACCAATTGCCTACCATAGTAGATATCTGGCTTAGTGGATAGGACATGAATTGTAACTCATGATTATCATAACTATTTTCTATGGATTATCATGTTACAAGTATACCTCCAATTTCCAAAACACACAGGCCATTTATCACAAGTACAAGAAAACCACACAGTACACTGGATCAATGAGTCTCTTGCTTACTGAATCCTGTTGACTACTTCCAGCTTTGGTTCAAAGTTACCTCATGTCGTCCATGCTGATACTGCTGCTGTATCCCCCCAGGAGAAGTTAGGAGGAACGGTACGTCAGTTGACAGCCTTTTATATGCTTGCTCTAATTCTTTTATGTTGCACTCTACTCTCCCACTTTTATCCTGATGTTGACTCATTCATTCATCAAACATTTATTGGATGCCAAGGTACTAGGTTGGACAGTAGCAATACGAAGTGGTCAAAGACACAGCCATGCTGTTAAGGACATCACAGTCCAGGGTGAAAGACAAACATGAACTGATAACCACAGTGCAATTAGATAAATGCAGCAGAAAACATGCCAGGTACTTTAAGGAGAAGCATACACCTCTGTGGTAGAAAGAAAATGGTTCACAGAGGCAACTAAGCAACCCTTGAAAGAATGATAAATGGGGTCATCCATCTGTGAGGTGGAAGGGAGAATGGGGGAAAGAGATGGGTAGGAGGGCTCCAAAGAGAGGGTTTGGGGAGAACATAGATGGATCCCAGCAAAGACAAGTGTAGACACTGCTTTCATTTCAGGGCTTAAATGGAAAGTTAGAAGAAAAAATACAAGAAAATAATGATGTGTGTGTGTGTGTGTGTGTGTGTGTGTGTGTGTGTGTGTGTGTGTAAATTCACTGTAATTCCTACTGAAGGGCTGAAGTCTTTGACACTTGCGACATATATTACAGGGATGCTAGGGTAAACAACAATGGTTAAGGCGTCTTCAGGCATCATCCAGGTAATAAGGCTTAGTTTAACTTGAGTTAGACATACTCTTTCTGCCTTCCTGTGGTACAAGAGTCATTTTCCCTGGTGGGTCAGAGGGTGGCTGCTGGTGACCATAGCATTCCAGTGCATCTTCAATGTTCCTGTATTCCATCTACCACTGAAACAAAATAAGAAAAGATGTTCCCATCTGTTGTGCATCTTTTGAACTGTTACAGTGAATGAGGTCACCTGATGAAAGCAGCCAGTACAAATACACAGCCTCTGCTCCTACAGCATCCCTCACCATCAAAGGACCTGAGGGTTGCATGGGAGGCAGCAGAGGAAAACCCTCCTCTTGGAGCCACTGGGTGGGATCTTCCACACTACAGAGCCTAAAACATTACAGAATAGAAGTAAAATTTGCAGGAGTATTAGGAGTAGCACGAAGAAACTGTGACTTACAATTATGGAATCCAATGCTCTGCCTTACCCCATCTTTACCCTTCAAGTTTCCAGCATGTGATTCAGCTCTTCATTCCAGAAGCAACAGAGCCAGCCCCTGGAAGATCAAAGGTAAACCCCAGAGCAGGCACATAAGAGGAAGGCAGAGCACTTTATTATGATTTTTACACAAATATTTACAGGTCAGATTTCTTGTTACTACTTGGGACTGTGTTATGTTGGTCGAGTTAATACAGTTTTACTTTCCATCTTGGTGAGGAACCTGGATTCAAGTTTTTTTCCTGTCCCTTGGATGTGATGTAGACTATGCTCCTGAAACATCACATCTGCATCTTCCCATGCAGGTTTGCCCAACCATTTCTATTAATAGAGTTGCCAATAAGGTCATATTAAAACAAGAAAGTGATCTAGAAGCTACATAATAAAAAGTCCTCATTTGTATGTGGAAATTAAAAGCATGACGCTGAATTGGTTGGTCATCTTATCTTGGCATTTAGTAGCAAACAAAAGTAATCATTCTAGTTTTAATGTTTATTACAAGTTTTCAGTACATCTAAGAAGAAGGAGGTGTCTTTTAATTAGTATGAAATTACTCATAATCACAGAACAAATATTTTCTTACCAATTCGTAAGTAATGCTCAGGCTCCTTTATCTCCATCGGTCCCAACCATGTGATACCATTTCGCATGCAGACCACTCAGGCTGAAGAGCATTAAATTTAATTTGTGCAAAAGTTGAAGGTGGAAAAGCGTGAAATTAACTTGATGCATTTTTATGGCGTTTTCTCTCTTCTAGTTCCTCTGAGCTATTCCAGGTCATGATGATTTGATTGGCCGTCAGAATCTCCCTCACCTAGGGACTTCCCACTTCTGACCATAGCCCACTCTTAGATAGCCCATAGGCAACCTAAGGAAGCATTTTAGTTTACTGTCTGTTTGACTGAGCTTCCATGTGGGCACAGGGTTCCCTCTTGATGACTCATCTCTTTCTGGAGTGTGTGTGTGTGTGTGTGTGTGTGTGTGTGTGTAAAAGAGGAAATGATGAGTCACTCATTCAGGAATTACTTAGCCTGGTCCAAATGGCTTACATAGATTTTGAGGGAAATCTAAAAAATTTATAAGGCTGTAGATTAAAGAGCAATTTTTGAAACATTCAGTCGATACTGCAGTGATTCTAAACCTGCTAGATTATTAAGGACACACCTTAATATCGGGGGATTAAGCTGAAATAGCTCATATCTTATCAAAGAAATACTTCAATATAATTTTTGAAGCCCATAGAACAAGAGGGTTTGTTTAGGGCAACTGTGCTTATAAAGAGAAAGGCAGATAAAAATGAGTCTGTGGCCAATCATTACTATTATTAGGAAAGCCCAAGACCAGCTTATAAAAGTTCTGGTCATTATTAAAAGTCTACAAGGTACTAATATCAATATTTTTTTCTTCTGATTCACTCATTCCAATAATATTATTCAAGTCACATGGTTGAGCACAGATTTGGGGGTTTGTCTGGATAATTTTTCTAAGGATGCATTTGCAAGATTGTAAAAAAAATGATAAACCAATAATGACATACAGAAATACTAATGGATAACTCTGTATTGTTTAATTATGTCAATTATTAATAAAGGCATATGTTAATGCGTATTTTATACATTATTGTAGAACTAAACATATAGATTTTTTTTTTTTTGGTTTTTCGAGACAGGGTTTCTCTGTGTAGCCCTGGCTGTCCTGAACTCACTTTGTAGACCAGGCTGGCCTCGAACTCAGAAATCCGCCTGCCTCTGCCTCCCAAGTGCTGGGATTACAGGCGTGTGCCACCACCGCCCGGCTTAACATATAGATTTTTAAGCCACCTTTTAAATATTTTCTCCTCATTACTACATATGCTTTTACCAGTTTTCCTTACAAGGAAATTCTCCTACCACATGAGAGAATTTATATCTTTTTCAAGAAAAAAAAGCCAATCTATGTCTTTCCATGCATAGCAAAATGGACTCCAGTTGATGTTTCTTAGTTGCTTGATGAATAAGGACAAAATGTGTTTTGTACCTAGATTCCCTTAGTCACAAACAAAAGCTTTCCTTTTTCCAAAATCAAAATACAGGGAATAATTAAATTATTTATGTTTATGATAGGAACATTTAAGAAAGGCTTAAGGAAGCCAATAGTAAGTGTGTCATTTGGAAGGAACAATGACTGCTATGGTTTGGATGGGGGTCCCCATTAGTCTGCTGCAAGGGTCATATGTTTGGAGTATGCTCTCTAGTGAGATGATTCTAAGAGGTGGTAAACCTTGAAGAGACACAGCCTTATTGTGGATTGTAGCTGTCTCTAGTATGTAGTATGAGATACAAGTGTCTCTGCATCATTCAAAGAAATTTGGAGGAAAAAGAAAGTTGAGAGGATATATGAAAAAGCAACATGCATCGATAATGGCAGATGTAATAATTTCTACACTTGGAAAAGTTGTTTGCATATTTAATTTTGTCATCACAATCCTAAAATGGAAGCTTCTTGAAGGTAGGGATTTTGCATCCTTGGCAACACTTAAAACACAGCACAGAGTCAGAATTCAGTAAATATTCATAGTCTGGATGGCTGTCCACTACATATGACTAACATCTTGGTCACAGGAACCTTCATTATTCATGCACAATTTATATCATCTTCAGCCACAAGTTTATGTCCTGCTTTACTTTTCTGCCCTGTCAGATGAATGCCACTGGAATTATTTATATTATGAATTATATTATTACATGAATAAGACATGCAATGGCAAATCTGAACTCTTGTTCTACATTTTCCAAATAATATATACAAAATTTACCTTCATATTGTATATTCTTCAAATCTCTGCTAAATGAATCATACATGCTAAATGGTAACACTCTGGTTGTATTATTAACTTATCAAAAATATTCTTGTAATTTTTTGTGAAAAGAGATGGGTTTCTCCAAGGTGAGGAGCCTACAGCATGGCTCAGTAGGTACAAATACTATTGGCCTATGTTTGGTCCCAACTAGTGGCACAGAACTTATGGTAGTAGCCAACCAATGAGGCCCACCCCATCAGAAGGAATATATACCTGACAATGCTTGGGTAACCAAGAACCAGATACTAGATAGCCCAAGGATAAAACCAAATATGACTGATCTAAAAAAATCAAGAAATTTATTGCTAGTAATAATCTGTGATAGTCATAGCTCAGAGCCTTCTCCTGTCATCATCAGAGAGGCTTCCTTCAGCAGCAGATGGGAAGAGATGCAGAGACACACAACCAGATATTATGTGGAGAGGAGTCTAAAGTAGAGGGTTCCATTAAATTCTTCTCCAAAGAGCTCAAAGAACCTTGCAGAAGAGGAGACAGAAAGGTTAAGAGCCATAGGGGGTGGAAGACACCAGGAGAACAAGGCCCTCTGAATCAATCATAGGTCTATGTCAGGTCTGCTGGGTATGTATTGTAGCTATTAGCTTGGTGGATTTTTAAATAAATACCATTTAATTTATAGTGTTGAAACAATGGGGAATGACATAAAGAGCTATGTAAAATATTCTATATGAACCCAACTAAATGCTAGACATTTAAGTTGACATTAAGAGCGGATAATATTAAAGAAAATATAAATGATTATGTATAAATAGCTAGCAGAGCAGGGGTTTTTTTGTTTCTTTAAAATTTAGTCTTTTGATTGATTTCTTGTGAATTACACATCATACATTCCAATCCCACTCCTTTCCAGATGCTTCAATACTCATCCTTCATCCTTGTAACCTTCTTACCCAAAATAAAATTAAAAATAAAAAATAAATCTCACTCTGGAAGTTGTGGAGTGTCACAGTCTGTCAAAAGTATACTCTTTTTTGTCTACACATCTATACTTGCAAATGTTCATTGCAATGAGTCACTGGTCTGGTTCGAGGTCTCTGGATTCTTCCCTACTCTCAATACTGAACCCTCACCAGGACTCCTCTTAGATATCCTGCTGTTTCCCTGAGTGATGGAGATCCTCCAGCTTTGATTCTGCAAGACTGGCCCCTCTACACACTCCTGTAGCTCATTGGTGGGGGTAGATGTTGGGGTGAGCTATCTCAAAGTCCAGGATCTTGGTCTGGGTGGTAGCTGAGCTGGTCAGCATGTCAGCTCTCCTGCACCATTGCCAACAGAACCAGATCTCCCATACTGCCCAGGTAAAGAGCCAGCTCTCCAGCACTAATAGCACCAGGGATAGCTCTCCCAGGCTACACAGGTGAGGGGTGGGACCAGATCCCCCGATTGCTATAGTTGTGATGGGTGGGACAAGCTCACTCACACCCAAACCCACAAGGCCATCTCTACTAAACTTAGTATTTTTATTGGACTCCTGACAATGAGTCTGTGACTCTTGTGCCTGCTCTCGGAACTCTTCATCTGTTGAACTGCAGTGTACAACTTTGATATGATAATTTTTGCTTCATTTTTATTACATATTATTTTGTCATGTTTGGTTGTTAACTCTTAGAAGCCTGTTCTTTTCTAATGAGGGACAAAAAAGGGAAGTGGAGAGGAACCTGGAGGAGTAGAGGGGGTGAAAGTGAAAACACAATCTATTTTATGATAAAAGAATATTTTTCAATCTAAGAAAACAGAAATAAAAAAAGAAAAGAAAAAATGGCAGCACACATCTATACCCCCAGTGCTCCTGTGAGTAAAAAGCAAGTGAGGAAAGGAGATCTAGCTGGAAGCTGAAGGGCAGACAGTCTGAAGTGCACAGGATAGCAGCCAAGATATCCTGTATCAACACTGTGGAAGGAAAAGCCCACTCTTTTTTTTTCCCAGTATGCATATTTTTTATTGGATATATTCTATATTTACATTTCATTTCCCTTTTTCTGGTTCCCCATCCCTCAAAGGTCTCACATGCCCTTTTCCCTCCCCCCATTCCGCCATCCAACCCTTCCCACTTCCCTGTTTTGGTACTCCCCTACACTGATGTTTTGATCCTTTCCAGCACCAGTGTCCAATCCCTCCTTATTGTCAGATATCATTTGATATGTGGATTGTGTCTTTGGTGTCCCAAGAGTCTAGGCTACTATCCACTTATCAGTGAGTGCATACCATGGGTATTCTTTTGAGGCTAGGTTACCTCACTTAGTATGATGTTCTCCAGCTCCATCCATTTCTCTAAGAATTTCATGAATTCATTGTTTCTAATGGCTGACTAGTACTCCATTGTGTATATATACCACAATTTTTGTATCCATTCCTCTGTTGAGGGACATCTGGGTTCTTTCCAGCTTCTGGCTATTATAAATAAGGCTGCTATGAACATAGTGGAGCATGTATCCTTATTGCATGCTGGGAAATCTTCTGGGTATATGTCCAGGAGTGGTATGGCTGGGTCCTCCTGAAGTATCATGTCCATTTTTCTGAGGAACTGCCAGAGTGATTTCCAGAGTGGTTGTACTAGCTTGCAGTCCCACCAGCAGTGTAGGAGTGTTCCTTTTTCTCCACATCCTCGCCAACACCTGATGTCTCCTGAGGTTTTAATCTTAGCCATTCTGACTGGTGTGAGGTGAAATCTCAGGGTTGTTTTAATTTGCATTTCTCTAATGACTAATGATGTTGAACATTTTTAAGGTGTTTCTCAGCCATCTGAATTTCTTCAGGTGAAAAGTCTTTGTTTAGCACTGTACCCTGTTTTTGGATAATAATCCTGTTTTTGGATAGGATTATTTGGTTTTCTGGGGTCTAACTTCTTGAGTTCTTTGTATACATTGGATATTAGCCCTCTGTCGGATGTGGGGTTGGTGAAGATCTTTTCCCAATTTGTTGGCTGCCAATTTGTCCTTTTGACAGTGTCTTTTGCCTTACAGAAACTTTGTAGGAACACTACCCAACTCATTCTACAAAGCCATAATTACCCTGATACTAAAACCACACAAAGACCCAACTAAGAAAGAGAACTTCAGACCAATCTCCCTTATGAACATCGATGCAAAAATACTCAATAAAATTCTTGCCAACCGAATCCAAGAACACATCAAAACGATCATTCAACATGATCAAGTTGGCTTCATCCCAGGGATGCAGGGATGGTTGAATATAAGGAAATCCATCAACGTAATCCACTACATAAACAAACTCAAAGAAAAAAACCACATGGTCATCTCATTGGATGCTGAAAAAGCATTTGACAAAATTCAGCATCCTTTCATACTAAAAGTCTTGGAAAGAACAGGAATTCAAGGCCCATACCTAAACATAGTAAAAGCAATTTACAGCAGACCAATAGCCAACATCAAAGTAAATGGAGAGAAACTTAAAGCAATCCCACTGAAATCAAGGACTAGACAAGGCTGCCCCCTCTCACCATATTTCTTCAATATAGTACTTGCAGTACTAGGTAGAGCAATTCGACAACATCAGGAAGTCAAAGGGATACAAATTGGAAAGGAAGAAGTCAAACTATCACTATTCGCAGATGATATGATAATATACTTAAGTGACCCAAAAAACTCCACCAGAGAATTGCTACAGCTGATAAACAACTTCAGCAAAGTGGCTGGTTATAAAATCAACTCAAGCAAATCAGTAGCCTTCCTACACGCAAAGGATAATCAGGCCAAGAAAGAAATTAGGGAAATAACACACTTCACAATAGCCACAAACATAAAGTATCTTGGTGTGACTCTAACCAATCAAGTGAAAGATTTATATGACAAAAACTTCAGGTCTCTGAAGAAGGAAATTGAAGATGACCTCAGAAAATGGAAAAATCTTCCATGCTTTTGGGCTGGCAGGATTAATATAGTTAAAATGGCAATCTTGCCAAAAGCAATATACAGATTCAACACAATCCACTTCAAAATCCCAACTCAGTTCTTCATAGAGTTAGAAAGAGCAATTCTCAAATTCATCTGTAATAACAAAAAACCCAGGAAAGCTAAAAGTATCATCAACAGTAAAAAAAACTTCTGGGGGAATCAATATCCTGGACCTCAAGCAATACTACAGAGCAGTAGTGTTAAAAACTGCATGGTATTGGTACAGTGACAGGGAGGCGGATCAATGGAATAGGATCAAAGACCCAGAATTGAACCCACACATCTATGGCCAATTGATCTTCGACAAAGGAGCTGAAAACATCCAGTGAAAAAAAGATAGCCTTTTCAACAAATGGTGCTGGCTCAACTGGAGGTCAACATGCAGAAGAATGAGAATTGATCTACTCTTATCTCCTTGCACTAAGCTCAACTCTAAGTGGATCAAGGTCCTCCATATAAAACCAGACACACTAAAACTAATAGAAAAGAAACTGGGGAAGACCCTTGAGGACATTGGCTCAGGGGAAAAAACCCACTCTTTTAAATTTGTCTTCTGACTATCTGACTACATATGAGCCTTCACTCACTCATACCCTCATTACGAGAGAGAGAGAGAGAGAGAGAGAGAGAGAGAGAGAGAGAGAGAGAGAGAATTTTTAAAACTTTTGAAAGAATAATGATGACTACCAACTCTGACTCTTTTTCCTCATCTTTATTCTGGTTGCTAAGGACCACTGGACATGGCAAGAGAAAAACCCCAATCCTTGAAGCTCTGCCAGACTGATAGGATACAAGTGAAGGTAAAGAAAGATGTGAATCCATGAGTTTAGAGTGAGTTTGTGCAGAGCCAAGTCAGCCAATAGGGACAAGCTCAGAAATACAGAAATTCCACACATGGTCATTAGCTCACATGAGCCACCATTTGGAGAAGTCAGGAACAAATACACCAACAGAAGGTGCAGTACAGGTGCAGCTCAAGGAAGGAATGTCAATTTCTGATTCTTAGCCTCCCTGAATCCACTCTTCAGAGACCTTCTGGAAATCTCTTTTCTGAGCATGCACCCCTTCTTTTTTCACTTTGTTTTTTTCTTTCTTTTTCTTTTTTTATTATTATTTTCTACAATCTTTCTTTACATTCTAAATGATTTTGCCTCCTCCCCATAAGTTCCCCCCTCCCCATAAGTCCCATAAGCCCTCTACACTCTGCCCATTCCCCAATCAAGCCCTCCCACTTCTCTGTCCTGGCAATCCCCTAAAATGCTGCATCAAGCCTTTCCAGGACCAGGGCCTTCTCCTTCCTTCTTCTTGGGAATCATTTGATATGCTAATTGTGTCTTGAGTATTCAGAGCTTCTGTTCTAATTAACATCTACTTATCAATGATTGCATTCCATGCATATTCTTTTGTGATTAGGTTACCTCACTTAGGATGATATTTTCTAGTTCCAACCATTTGCCTAAAAATTTCATGAATTCATTGTTTTTAATTGCTGAGTAGTATTCCATTGTATAAATATACCACATTTTCTGTATCCATTCCTCCATTGAGGGACATCTGGGTTCTTTCCAGCTCCTGGCTATTATAAATAAGGCTGCTATGAACATAGTAGAGCATGTGTCCTTGTTGCATGACAGGGAAATCCTCTGGGTATATGCCCAGGAATGGTATAGCACGGTCCTCTGGAAGTGTCATGCCCAGTTTTCTGAGGAACTGCCAGACTGATTTCCAGAGTGGTTGGACCATCTGGCAATCCCACCAGCAGTGGAGGAGTGTTCCTCTTTCTCCACATCCTCGCCAAAACCTGCTGTCTCTTGAGTTTTTAATCTTAGCCATTCTGATTGGTGTGAGGTAAAATCTCAGGGTTGTTTTGATTTGCATTTCCCTAATGACTAATGATGTTGAATATTTCTTCATGTGATTCTCAGCCATACAAATTTCTTCAGGGGAAAATTCTTTGTTTGGCCCTGTACCCCATTTTTAATAGGGTTATTTGGGGCCTAACTTCTTGAGTTCTTTGCATATATTGGAAATTAGCCCTCTGTCAGATATAGGATTGGTGAAGATCTTTTCCCAATTTGTTGGTTGCTGTTTTGTCTGCTTGACAGTGTCCTTTGCCTTACAGAAACTTTGTAATTTTTTAGGTTCTATTTGTCAATTCTTGATCTTAGAGCATAAGCTATTGGTGTTCTGTTCAGGAACTTTCCCCCTGTGCCCATATCCTCAATGGTCTTCTCCAGTTTCTTTTCTATTAGTTTTAGTGTGTCTGGTTTTATGTGGAGGTCCTTGATCCACTTGGAGTTGAGCTTAGTACAAGGAGATAAGAATGGATCAATTCGCATTTTTCTCCATGCTGACCTCCAGTTAAACCAGCACCATTTGTTGAAAATGCTATCTTCTTTCTACTGGATGACTTCAGCACCCTTGTCGAAGATCAAGTGACCATAGGTGTGTGGGTTCATTTCTGGGTCTTCAATCCTATTCCATTGATCTTCCTGCCTGTCACTGTACAAATAACATGCAGTTTTTAACACTATTGCTCAGTAGTATGGCTTGAAGTCTGAGGTCTACTTCAATTTCCTTCTTCAGAGACCTGAAGTTCTTGTCATACAGATATTTCACTTGTTTGGTTAGAGTCGCACCCAGATACTTTATATTGTTTGTGGCTATTGTGAAGGGTGTCATTTCCCTAATTTCTTTCTCAGCCTGCTTATCCTTTGAGTATAGGAAGGCTACTGATTTGAGTTTATTTTATAACCAGCCACTTTGCAGAAGTTGTTTATCTGCTGTAAGAGTTCTCTGCTGGAGTTTTTTGGGTCACTTAATTATACTATCATATCATCTGCAAATAGTGAGAGTTTGACTTCTTCCTTTCTAATTGTTTCCATTTGACCTCCTTATGTTGTCTAATTGCTCTAGCTAGGACTTCAAGTACTATATTGAATAAATATGGCAGACTTGTCTAGTACCTGATTTAGTGGGATTGCTTCAAGTTTCTCTTGATTTAGTTTGATGTTTGGCTACCAGTTTGCTGTATATTGCTATATTAGGTATGGGCCTTGAATTCCTGTTCTTTCCAAGACTTTTAGCATGAAAGGATGCTGAATTTTGTCAAATGCTTTTTCAGCATCTAATGAAATGACCATGTGATTTTTTTCTTTGAGTTTATGCAGTGGATTGTATTGATGGATTTCCATATATTGAACCATCCCTGCATCACTGGGATGATTCCTACTTGATCATGTTAAATGATCATTTTGATGTGTTCTTGGATTCAGTTGGCAAGAATTTTATTGAATATTTTTGCATTGATATTCATAAGGAAAATTGGCCTGAAATTGTTTCTTTGTTGGATCTTTGTGTGGTTTTGGTATCAGTGTAATTGTTGCTTCATAGAGCGAGTTGGGTAGTGTTCCTTCTGTTTCTATTTTGTGGAGTAGTTTGAAGAGTATTGGTGTTAGGTCTTCTTTGAAGGCCTGATAGAATTCTGCACTAAAACCAACTGGTCCTGTGCTTTTTGTGGTTGGAAGACTTTCTATGACCCCTTCTATTTCTTTAGGGATTATGGGACTGTTTAGATGATCTATTTGATCCTAATTTAATTTTGGTATTTGGTATCTGTCTAGGAAATTGTCCATTTCCTCCAAATTTTCCAGCTGTGTGGAGTATAGGCTTTTGTAGTAGGATCTGATGATTTTTTTTTGAATTTCCTTAGTTTCTGTTGTTATAGCTCCCTTTTCATTTCTAATTTTGTTAATTTGGATACTGTCTCTGTGCCCTTTGGTTAGTCTGGCTAAGGGTTTATCTATCTTTTTGATTTTATCAAAGAACCAGCTCCTGGTTTTGTTGATTCTTTGTATGGTTATCTTTGTTTCTACTTGATTAATTTCAGTCCTGAGTTTGATGATTTCCTGTCTTCTACTCCTCCAGAGTGAATTAGTTTCTTTTAGGTTCAGGGCATTCTTGTGTGCTGTTAAGCTGCTAGTATATGCTCTCTCCAGTTTCTTTTTGGAGGCACTCTCGGTTATGAGTTTTTCTCTTAACACTGCTTTCATTTTGTCCCATAAATTTGGGTATGTTGTGCCTTCATTTTCATTAAATTCTAAAAGTCTTTGATTTCTTTCTTTATTTCTTCCTTGACCAAGGTGTCATTGAGTAGAGTATTGTTCAGTTTCCATGCGTATGTAGGCTTCTGTTGCTTTTGTTGCTATTGAAAACCTCTACTACTCCATAGTGATCTGATAGGAGGCATGGGATTAGTTCAGTCTTCTTATATTTGTTGAGGTCTGTCTTGTGACCAAATATATGATTGCTTTTGGAGAAGGTACCATGAGGTACTGAGCAAAAAGTTATATTCTTTTGCTTTAGGATGAAGAGTTTTATATATATACATACATATATATACATACATACATATATATATGTGTATATATATATATGTGTGTGTGTGTGTGTGTGTGTGTGTGTGTGTGTTAAATCCAATTGGTCCGAAGCTTCAATTATTTTCACTGTGTCCCTGTTTAGTTTCTGCTTTCCTGATAGGTCCATTGAGGAGAGTGGCGTGTTGAAGTCACCCACAATTATTGTGTTAGGTGCAATGTGTGCTTTGAGCTTAAGTAAAATTTCTTTTACGAATGAGTGTGTCCTTGCATTTGGAGCATAGATGTTCAGAATTGAGATTCTTCCTGATGTATTTTTCCTTTGACCAGCAAGAAGTGTCCTTCTGCGTCTCTTTTGATGACTTTAGGTTGAAAGTCAATTTTATCTGATATTAGAATGGCTACTCCGGCTTGTTTCCTGAGACCATTTGCTTGTAAAATTGTCTTCCAGCCTATTACTATGAGGTGGTGTTTGTCTTTGACACTGAGGTGTGTTTCCTGTATGCAACAAAATGTAGGGTCCTGTTTACATATCCAGTCTGTTAGTCTATGTCTTTTTATTGGGGAATTGAATCTATTGATGTTAAGAGATACTAAGGAATAGTGATTATTACTTCCTGTTATTTTGATGTTACTTTTATATGTGAGTGGTTATCTTCATTTGGGTTTGACGGAAGAAGGTTACTATCTTGCTTTTTCCAGGGTGTAGTTTCCCTCCTTGTATAGGCATTTTCCACCTATTATCCTTTGTAGGGCTGGGTTTGTGGAAGATATTGTGTAAATTTGGTTTCATCACAGAATGTCTTGGGTTCTCCATCTATGGTGATTGAGAGTTTTGCTGCATATAGTAGTCATGGCTGGCATTTGTGTTCCCTTAGAGTCTGTATGAGATCTTCCCAGGATCTTCTAGCTTTCATGGTCTCTGGTGAGAAACTTGGTATAATTCTGATAGGTCTTCCTTTATATGTTATTTGGCCTTTTTCCCTTGCTGCTTTTAATATTCTAGCTTTCATACTCTCTGGTGAGAAGTCTGGTGTGATTCTGATAGGTCTGCCTTTATAAGTTACTTGCCCTTTTTCCCTTACTGCTTTTAATATTCTTTCTTTGTTTAGTACATTTGGGGGTTTGATTGTTATGTGACGGGAGGTATTTCTGGTCTGGTCCAGTCTGTTTGGAGTTCTGTATGCTTCTTGTATATTCATGGGCATCTCTCAATTTAGGTTAGGGAAATTCTCTTTCATAAATTTGTTGAAGACATTTGCTGGCCCTTTAAATTGTAGATCTTCACTCTCATCTATCCCTGTAATCCTTAGGTTTGGTCTTCTCATTGTGTCCTGGATTTCCTGAATGTTTTTGATTGTAAGCCTTTTGCATTTTGCATTTTCCTTGACTGTGGAGTCAATGGTTTCTATGCTATCTTCAGCATCTGAGATTCTTACTTTTATCTCTTGTATTCTGTTGTTGATATTTACATCTACGACCCCTGATTTCTTCCCAAGGTTTTCTATCTCCAAAGTTGTCTCCCTTTGTGATTTCTTAGTTGTTTCTACATCTGTGTTTAGATCCTGGATGGTTTTGCTCAGTTCCTTTACTTGTTTGTTCGTGTTTTCCTGTAATTCTTTAAGAGATTTTTGTGGTTTTTGCTGGAAAATCTATTGTTATATATTCAATTATCATTATGAAAATAATTATGCCAAAGGATCTTTTTCTATCCATATTGATTCATGATTCCTTGTTTCATATTATTAACTACATACAAAGAACTTCTACTCAGCTACACTATTGCAATGCCAGCTTCCATATAGTTTCTCCAGGCATGTTTTTTTACACAGTACCATTATTATTACCAACATCTGATTCTGCCTCACCTTGTGTTAGGGCTATTTTAATGCATTTCCATCTGGTAATGCTCCATTAAATCTGTTGCATCTCAGATCCAGCTTTTGCTTAAAGAGAACCAAAATCACTTTTTAAAATTATATTGTGCCTCTGATTCGTAAGGGAAAAATATATATATAAACTTTCCATTACAATACTTTTTAATATATTTTATGTAGGACCTCTGGTAGATTTTGAAGTTATAGAATTGCTAACTATATTGTAAACAGCAATTAGCTCAAGCCAACAAGAAACATGACATCCCTCTCCTGAATCTATCCTCTAACAATACTGAAATAGTATCTATTGCAACACAAGGAAAGGGCATATACTTAGCAAAAGCATCCATTCATTATTATCTTACAATACTGTAGATCAGAAGTCTAAAGAGTTTAGATGAGTTATTGTAAACCCAAAGCCAAGGAGTTGCCTGAACTAGGCTTTTGTAAAAGTATAAAGAGAATTTATTTTCACGCTTACCCAGGCTGCTGGAAAAAATTAGTTTGCCATGGGGGCAAGGCTGAAGAGTCCATGCCTTTTGACTTCCATCCAGATACTCTATCTGTGCCTCTTCAGATCACTTGGATTCCTTTTTACCCCGCTTTCTGTCTTTGATACAGCAGCATTTCACCTACTATTGAATGAACATCGTGATTACTTGGAGTCCACTAAAAAAGTCCTAATGATACTCCTAACTTGATGGTCAGCTGTGCTGAGCTGCATAGCCCAACTAGCTCACCACATGCTACAGGTAGCTGTCACATTTCCAGCTACTTGAGATCAGAGCAGATACTTATAGGGTACATCTGTTTGTTAGATGTGCAATAATGAAAGACCACACATTGGCAGGTTTAAACCACACATATCTAGTTCTGAGGACTAGAAAGGTAAGGTAAAGGGATCAGCAAAATTTGTTTCTCTGTGGCTTAAGGGGGACTCACTTTTCTGTGTGGCTTCATGCTGTTTTCTTTCTATATCAACCTCTATCCAAACTTCCACCTCTTGTTTTTTTAAATCAATTAAGTTATTTAGTTTTCATCCCAATGGCAGCTTCTCCTCCCTCCTCTCCTTCAAGTTCCTCTCACTCCCCCCCCCTCTTTCCCATTCTCCTCAGAAAGGAGAAGCCTTCCATGAATATCAATCATCCTTGGCATATTAAGTTGCCATATGACTAGGTGTATCTTCTTTATTGAGACTAGACAAGGCACCCCAATTAGGGAAAAGAGAGCCAAAGGCAGGCAACTGAGTCAGCTTCTGTTCTTGGAGTTCTGCTTTGTTAGGAGTCCCACATAAAAACCCCACTGAACAGCTGTTACATATGTGCACTGTGCCTAGGTCCATCCCATGCACTTTCTCTGGTAGTTCAGACTCTGTGAGCCCCTATGGGTCCAGGTTAGTTGATTCAGTGTTTTCATGTGGTGTCTTTGACCTATCTAGCTCCTCTCAGTCTTCCACAGGATTCCCCAATCTCCACTTAATGTTTGGCTCTGGGTCTCTGTCTCAGTTTCCATTAGTTGCTGGGTAAAGCCTCTCTGATGACAGTTATGCTAGGCTCCTGTCTGCAAGTATAGTGGAATATCATTAGTAGTGTCAGGGTTGGCTCCCTCTCATGGCCTGGGCCCTTCACTCAAATTCTGCTCCATCTTTTACCCCTGTACATCTTGTAGGCAAGATGAATTATGGGTGTAATGTTTTGGTGGGATTGGTGTACCAATCCCAAATTGGAGTCTTGCATAACAGGAGATGGCCAGTTCAGGTTCTATATCCCCCATTGACAGAAAAGAAGTCTTTGCTAGGATAACTCTCATCAATTCCTGGAAGTTTCCATTATCCTAGATTTCTAGTTTGTCCCAGAGATGTGATCCACCGGAATCCAGTTGTATCTCCCAGTACTCTCTCCCTTTGTCCTGTCCCACCTCATCCCTACTGTTCCCAAGTCCACTGCCTTCCCCATAAAGCCCCCTCCCTCCTTCCCCCTCCCCATACATAATCTATTCCCCTTTTAATGATACCACTATGTTGTATTAGGTTTCACTCTGGTGAACTCTTCTTGATCCCTTCTTTTAAAACTATTGTATAATCTGTCCTGTGAAATAAGTTCACCCCAGACTCGTGTTTTGAAGGCTCAGTCTAAACAATGTTACTATTTGGAAGAAATAGAATCTTTAAGAAATAGAACCTATTCTGGGAGATCCTCAGAAAATTGGATATAGTATTACCTGAGAACCCAGCTATACCACTCCTGGGCATATACCCAAAATATGCTCCAACATATAACAAGGACATATGCTCCACTATATTCACAGCAGCCTTATTTATAACAGAAGCTGTAAAGAACCCAGATGTCCTTCAACAGAGGAATGGATACAGAAACTGTGCCACATTTACACAGTGGAGTACTACTCAGCTACTAAAAACAATGGCTTCATGAAATTCTTAGGCAAATGGATGAAACTAGAAAATATTATCCTGAGTGAGGTAAGTCAAACACAAAAGAATACATATGGTATGCACTCACTGACAAGTGGATAGTAGCCCAAAAGTTCAGAACACACAAGATACAATTCATAGACCACATGAAGCTCAAGAAGAAGGAAGACCAAAGTGTGGATGCTTTGGTTCTTCTTAGAAGGAGGAACAAAATATTTATGGGAGGAAATATGGAAACAAAGTGTGGAGCAGAGATTGAAGGAAAAGCCATCCAGAGACTGCACCGCTTGGAGGTCCATCCCATAACCAGACACCAAACTTAGACACTATTGCAGATGCCAAGAAGTGCTTTCTGACAGGAGCCTGATATAGCTGTCTCCTCAGACTCTGCCAGTGCCTGACAAATACAGAGGCAGATGCTAGCATCCATCCATTATACTGAACATGTGGTTCCCAATGGAGGAATTAGAGAAAGGACTGAAGAAGCTGAAGGTGTTCGCAACCCCAAAGGAAGAACAACAATATCAACCAACCAGACACCCCCCAGAGTTCCCAGGGACTAAACTACTAACCAAAGAGTACACATGGAGGGGCCTATGGCTCCAGATGCATATGTAACAGAGAATGGCCTTGTCAGACATCAATGTGAGGAGAGGCCCTTGGTTCTGTGAAGGCTTGATGCCTCAGTGTAAGGGAATGCCAGAGCGGGAATGGGGGAGTGGGTAGGTGGTTGGGAGAACACCTTCACAGAAACAGGGGGAGGGAGGATAGGATAGGGGGTGTCCAGAGGGGATATGGGGAAAGGGGATAACACTTGAAATGTAAATAAATAAAATATCCAATAAAAAACAATATTATGGAATTTAAAAAAAAAAAAAGAAATGGAACCTGTCGGGAAGTTTTAGGTTCATGGATGTGTGCCATTGGAGGAGATAGAGGGGCCTGTTTCTTTCTTGGTAGTTTCATTCCCTGGTCCATGAAGAAAGCAATTTGGCTCTGCCATGTGCATATGCAACAATTTATTACCTTCCCCATAGGTTCAAAGTTTGGTACCTATAATGATCATAGACTGAAATGTCCATAACACTGTGCCAAAAACAAACCTGTTCTCTTTATAAGTTGTTTGTGTCAGATATCTCATTATAGTAACAGAAAGCTGACTAGCACACATTGTTCCAAAGAAAATGACATTTTGAGGAACATAAGGACAATGGAATTTAGCATATGAATTGGAAGCGTACACAATTCATGTTGTCTACAATTAGAGTTCTGTCTATTACAAGAACTCTAAAGTTGAATCTGCCCCAACGGGTTAGTACAAAGACATAATTGTCAATGGAAGAGGATGTCACACATTTAGTAATTGATATTTGATGCATTGATATCTAGCTGTTATCCAACCTTACAAGTTGAGTACGTGGTCCTAGTCAGGAAGAAAGCCTGTGTTGAGTAAGAACTGAGTGCCAAGTGAAGCTCCTTTTCCTCTGCAAAGCAACTCTGTTCTTGACACATGCATCAGAACCTAAGAGGTCTTCAGTTAGCACAGATAGATCAAATGAGTCTGGACTATAGTGTGTAGTCCTTAAGATGTCATTGTTTAGCCTAGGTGCATTTAATCAAGCATGTTTTGGCTATCCTTATACAGTGGAAGACCCGTCTCTCTTTCCTCATTTCCCACTCTCCATCCATAAGAATAGAATCTTGAGCTCTTGAGAGAATTTGATTTTTCATTGATATACATAGATTTGATATCTGTAAAGTTGACCCTACTATGCATTCCTTTTTTTTTTAGTTATTTTTATTTTCTATATTCTATGTTTACATTTCAAAGGCTTTCCCCTTTCCCAGTTCCCACCCACCATAGTTCCCATAGTTCTTCTCCCCCCCCAACTATTCCCCAATCATTCCCCCTCCCCCCTCGGTTTCTTTACTAAACTGGATGCAATCTTTACATGCCCAGGGTCCTCTCCTTTCTTCTTCATGGGAATCATTTGACTTGCTATTTGTGTCTTGAGTATTTAGTGCTTCTGGGCTCATTAATATCCACTTATCAGTGATTGCATTTCATGTGCATTCTTTTGTGATTAGGTTAGCTCACTCAGGATGATATTTTCCAGGTCTAACCATTTACCTACAAATTGCATGAATTCATTATTTTTAATTGCTGAGTAATATTCCATTGTATAAATATACCATATTTTCTGTATCCATTCCTCCTTTGAGGAATATTTGGGCTCCTTCCAATTTCTGGCTATTATAAACAAGGCTGCTATAAACATAGTGGAGTATGTGTCTTTATTGCATGTAGGGGAATCCTCTGGGTATATGCCCAGGAGTGGTATGCCAGGGTCCTCTGGGAGTGACATGCCCAATTTTCTGAGGAACCGCCAAACTGATTTCCAGAGTGGTTTTACCATTTTGCAATCCCACCAACAGTGGAGGAGTGTTCCTCTTTCTCCACATCCTCGCCAGCACTTGTTGTCTCTTGAGTTTTTAATCTTAGCCATTCTGACTGGTGTGAGGTGGAATCTCAGGGTTGTTTTGATTTGCATTTCCCTGATGACTAATGATGTTGAACATCTCTTAAGGTGTTTCTCGGCCATCCGAATTTCTTCTGGTGAAAATTCTTTTTTTAGCTCTGTGCCCCATTTTTTGATAGGGTTATTTGGTTCTTTGCGGTCTAACTTCTTGAGTTCTTTGTATATATTGGGTATTAGCCCTCTGTCGGATGTGGGGTTGGTAAAGATCTTTTCCCACTTTGTTGGTTGCCGTTTTGTCCTTCGGACAGTGTCCTTTGCTTTGCAGAAACTTTGTAATTTTATGAGGTCCCATTTGTCGATTCTTGATCTTAGTGCATACGCTATTGGTGTTCTGTTCAGGAACTTTTCCCCTGTGCCCAAGTCCTCCAGGGTCTTCCCAACTTTCTTTTCTAATAGTTTCAGTGTGTCTAAGATCAACTTGGAGTTGATCTTAGAGCAAAGAGATAAGAGTGGGTCAATTCGCATTCTTCTGCATGTTGACCTCCAGTTGAACCAGCACCATTTGTTGAAAAGGCTATCTTTATTCCATCGGATGGTTGTGGCTCCTTTATCAAAGATCAAGTGACCATAAGTCTGTGGGTTAATTTCAGGGTCTTCAATCCTGTTCCATTGATCTGTTTGCCTGTTGCTATACCAATACCATGCAGTTTTTAACACAATTGCTCTGTAGTATTGCTTGAAGTCAGGGATATTGATTCCCCCAGAAGTCCTTTTATTGTTGAGAATAGTTTTAGCTATCCTGGGTTTTTTGTTGCTCCAGATGAATTTGAGAATTGCTCTTTCTAGATCTATGAAGAATTGAGTTGGGATTTTAATGGGGATTGCATTGAATCTGTATATTGCTTTTGGCAAGATGGCCATTTTTACTATATTGATCCTGCCAATCCAGGAGCAAGAAATATTTTTCCATCTTCTGAGGTCTTCTTCGATTTCTTTCTTCAAGGACTTGAAGTTCCTGTTGTACAGATCTTTCGCTTGTTTGGTTAGAGTTACGCCAAGATACTTTATGTTATTTGTGGCTATTGTGAAGGGTGTTATTTCCCTAATTTCTTTCTCAGCCTGCTTGTCCTTTGAGTACAAGAAGGCCACTGACTTGCTTGAGTTAATTTTATAACCTGCCACTTTGCTGAAGTTGTTTATCAGCTGTAGAAGTTCTCTGGTGGAGTTTTTTGGGTCGCTTAGGTAAACAATCATATCATCTGCAAATAATGATAGTTTCACTTCTTCCTTTCCAATTTGTATCCCTTTGACTTCCTTATGTTGTCTAATTGCTCTTCCTAGAACTTCAAGTACTATATTGAAAAGATATGGAGAGAGAGGGCAGCCTTGTCTAGTCCCTGATTTTAGTGGGAATGCTTCAAGTTTCTCTCCATTTATTTTGATGTTGGCTACTGGTTTGCTGTAGATTGCTTTTACTATGTTTAGGTATGGGCCTTGAATTCCTACTCTTTCCAAGACTTTTAGCATGAAAGGATGCTGAATTTTGTCGAATGCTTTTTCAGCATCTAATGAGATGACCATGTGGTTTTTTTCTTTCAGTTTGTTTATGTAGTGGATTACATTGATGGATTTCCGTATATTGAACCATCCCTGCATCCCTGGGATGAAGCCTACTTGATCATGATGGATGATCGTTTTGATGTGCTCTTGGATTCGGTTAGCAAGAATTTTATTTAGTATTTTTGCATCTATATTCATCAGAGAAATTGGCCTGAAGTTCTCTTTCTTTGTTGGATCTTTTTGTGGTTTAGGTATTAGCGTAATTGTGGCTTCGAAGAATGAGTTGGGCAGTGTCCCTTCTGTCTCTATTTTGTGGAATAGTTTGGAGAGTATTGGTGTTAAGTCTTCTTTGAAGGTCTGGTAGAATTCTGCACTAAAACCATCTGGTCCCGTACTTTTTTTGGTTGGGAGGCTTTCTATAACCCCTTCTATTTCTTTAGGGGTTATGGGACTATTTAGCTGGTCTACTTGATGCTGATTTAATTTTGGTATTTGATATCTGTCTAGGAAATCGTCCATTTCCTCCAGATTCTCCAGTTGTTTTGAGTATAGACCTTTGTAGTAGGATCTGATGATGTTTTGAATTTCCTCAGTTTCTGTTGTTATGTCTCCCTTTTCATTTCTAATTTTGTTAATTTGTATACTGTCTCTGTGTCCTTTGGTTAGTCTGGCTAAGGGTTTATCTATCTTGTTGATTTTCTCAAAGAACCAGCTCCTGGTCTTGTTGATTCTTTGTATGGTTCTCTTTGTTTCTATTTGATTGATTTCAGCCCTGAGTTTGATGATTTCTTGTCTTCTACTCCTCCTGGGTGAATTAACTTGTTTTTCTTCCAGGGCTTTAAGGTGTGCCCTTAAGCTGCTAGTGTATGCTCTCTCCAGTTTCTTTTTGGATGCACTTAGAGCTATGAGTTTTCCTCTTAGCACTGTTTTCATTGTGTCCCATAGATTTGGGTAGGTTGTACCTTCATTTTCATTGAATTCTAAAAAGTCTTTGATTTCTTTTTTTATTTCTTCCTTGACCAAGGTGTCATTGAGTAGAGTATTGTTCAGTTTCCATGTGTATGTGGGCTTTCTGTTGTTTTTGTTGCTATTGAAGACCACTCTTACTCCATGGTGATCTGATAAGAGGCATGGGATTAGCTCGATCTTCTTGTATTTGTTGACATCTGTCTTGTGACCGATTATATGGTCTATTTTGGAGAAGGTACCATGCGGTGCTGAGAAAAAGGTATATTCTTTAGCTTTAGGATGAAATGTTCTATATATATATATATATCTGTTAAATCCAATTGGTCCAGAGTTTCAATTAGTTTCACTGTGTCCCTGTTTAGTTTCTGCTTTCCTGATCGGTCCATTGAGGAGAGTGGGGTGTTGAAGTCACCCACAATTATTGTGTTAGGTGTAATGTGTGCTTTAAGCTTTAGTAAGGTTTCTTTTACGAAGGAGGGTACCCTTGCATTTGGAGCATAGATGTTCAGTATTGAGAGCTCTTCCTGGTGGATTTTCCCTTTGGCCAGCAAGAAGTGACCTTCTGAGTCTCTTTGGATGATTTTAGGTTGAAAGTCAATTTTATCTGATATTAGAATGGCTACTCCAGCTTGTTTCCTGAGACCATTTGCTTGTAAAATTGTCCTCCAGCCTTTTACTCTAAGGTAGTGTTTGTCTTTAACACTGAGATGTGTTTCCTGTATGCAGCAAAATGTAGGGTCCTGTTTCCGTATCCAGTCTGTTAATCTATGTCTTTTTATTGGGGAATTGAGTCCATTGACGTTAAGAGATATTAAGGAATAGTAATTATTACCTCCAGACATTTTTGAAATTATATTCATTTATCTTATTTATTTTTTATATTTGAGAGGTTATCTTCTTTTGGGTTTGATGAGAGGAGGTTTCTATCTTGCTTCTTCCAGGGTGTAGTTTCCGTCCTTGTCTTGGTGTTTTCCCCCCATTATCCTTTGTAGGGCTGGATTTGTGGAGAGATATCTTGCAAATTTGGTTTTGTCATGGAATACCTTGATGTCTCCATCAATGGCAATTGAGAGTTTTGCTGGGTAAAGTAGTTTTGGCTGAAGTTTGTGTTCTCTTAGAGTTTGCATGATATCTGCCCAGGATCTTCTAGCTTTCATGGTCTCAGGTGAGAAGTCTGGTGTTATTCTGATAGGTTTTCCTTTATATGTTACTTGGCCTTTTTCTCTTGCTGCCTTTAGTATTCTTTCTTTGTTTATTACATTTGGAGTTTTGATTATTATGTGACGGGATATATTTCTGTTCTGGGCCAGTCTGTTTGGGGTTCTATAGGCTTCTTGTATATTCATGGGCATCTCTCTCCTTAGGTTGGGGAAGTTTTCTTCCATAATTTTATAGAAGATATTAGCTGGCCCTTTAACTTGTAAATCTTCACTCTCGTCTATACCTATAATCCTTAGGTTTGGTCTTCTCATAGTGTCTTGGATTTCCTGGATGTTTTGGGTTACCACCTTTTTGCATTTAGTATTTTCTTTGACTGTTGAATCAATGGTTCCTATGGTATCTTCGGCTTCTGAGATTCTGTCTTCTATCTCTTGTATTCTATTGTTGATACTTGCGTCTATGGCCCCTGATTTCTTCCCCAGGTTTTCTATCTCCAATGTTGTCTCCCTCTGTGATTTCTTAGTTGTTTCTACTTCTGTTTTTAGTATCTGGATGGATGTGCTCAGATCTTTCGCTTGCTTGATTGTGTTTTCATGAATTTCTTTAATAGATTTTTGTGCTTCCTCTTTCATAGCTTCTACTTGTTGGCCCACGTTCTTCTGTAGTTCTTTAAGTGACTTTTGTCTTTCTTCCTTATTGTCTTCTTCTCTTTGATCCATCTTCTCCTGCATTTCTTGAAGTGATTTTTGTATTTGCCTCGTAAAGGCTTCTAACTTTTGATCCATTTTCTCCTCTATTTCTTTACGAGATTTTTCTATGTGTTCAGCTACCAGCATCCTGACCAGTGATTTTATATCCAAGTCTTGTTTTTCTGGTGTTTTAGGGTATCCAGGGATTCCTGTTGTTGGAGAACTGGGTTCAGATGCTGTCATGTTGCCTTGATTTTTGTTAGTAACGTTCCTTCGTTTTCCTTTTGCCATCTGGTTATTTCTGGTTTTAGTTGGCCTTGTTGTCAGTGGCTGGTGTTTGAATCTCCTGTGAGGCTGGGCTCACCTGTTGTTTCTCTATTGGTGAATATGTGTGACTGCTGCTTTAAGGGATCATAAGCTGGCTGCCACCCATGCGATTGTAGCCCCTGTTGGAGTCTGTCTACCTGGGCTTCTCCAGCTGTGTCCTGGTTGCAAGGAACTCCGAGAGCCTAGCAGATCCCCCGTGAGGGTAGCCCTGGAAGGGGTGTTTACCTGGGCCTTTCCAGCTATGTCCTGGTTGCAATATGGAGGCCCGTTGCTACCACTGGTCCAGGGGCCGGCGAGCTGGTTGCAGAATGCAGCCTCGGTGCTCGCCAGAGGGCACAGGAATGTCCCACAGAGCCTGGGCCTTTCCAGCTGTGTCCTGGTTGCGATATGGAGGCCCGCCGCCACACCGCTGGTCTAGGGGCCGGCGAGCTGGTTGCAGAACGCAGCCTAGGTGCTCACCAGAGGGCGGGGATGTCCCACAGAGCCTGGGCCTTTCCAGCTGTGTCCTGGTTGCAATATGGAGGCCCGCTGCTACTGCTGGTCCAGGGGCCGGCGAGCTGGTTGCAGAACGCAGCCTTGGTGCTCGCCAGAGGGCTCGGGGATGTCCCACAGAGCCTAGGCGGGACTCCGCCTGCTTGGCTCGGAGACCCTAGCAGATACCCCCGTGAGTGTAGCCCTGGAAGGGGTGTTTACCTGGGCCTTTCCAGCTGTGTCCTGGTTGCAATATGGAGGCCCGCCGCTACACCGCTGGTCTAGGGGCCGGCGAGCTGGTTGCAGAACGCAGCTTAGGTGCTCACCCGAGGGCGGGAATGTCCCACAGAGCCTGGGCCTTTCCAGCTGTGTCCTGGCGCTGGTCTAGGGGCCGGCGAGCTGGTTGCAGAACGCAGCTTAGGGGCTCACCAGAGGGCGGGGATGTCCCACAGAGCCTGGGCCTTTCCAGCTGTGTCCTGGTTGCAATATGGAGGCCCGCCGCTACACCGCTGGTCCAGGGGTCAGCGAGCTGGTTGCAGAATGCAGCCTAGGTGCTCGCCAGAGGGCACGGGAATGTCCCACAGAGCCTGGGCCTTTCCAGCTGTGTCCTGGTTGCGATATGGAGGCCCGCCGCCACACTGCTGGTCTAGGGGCCAGCGAGCTGGTTGCAGAACGCAGCCTAGGTGCTCACCAGAGGGCGGCCTACTATGCATTCTTAAAGGTATGCATACCTTGGCAATTGACACAGCAGCTTCCTAAAGATTTATAGAGTTCCTTCAATGTAAATATGTAAAATCAATTAAATAAATAAAAGCTAAAGATAACAGGCTGAGTCTTGTCCCTTTCCTTAAAGAAATGTCATGAAAATTAATAGCAAATGGTCTGATAAATGTTTTAAACTTCTTTGAGTAAGGATGTATAAACCCTAAAGAACTTTTGACTAATGTTGCCTTGGTCTAAGTGTATTCTATTTACATATTAGGTGATTTTGGGATTCCTGGCACTTAAGCACTACATTCTTTTATCTGAAGATAGCTAGGGTATATATAAACATGAGGAGGATACTTGGGACAAGTCCAGTGTACAAATTCTTGGCTTTGTATACTTATTTTTCTTTCTTTTTTTATATCTCTACTTTTCAGTGTTTATAAATTTAATGGAATCTAAATAAACGATGTCACCTCGAGTCATTAGCTATGAGAACAGAAAGTCTTAGCTAATCTCAGGTTACTGTGTTGAGGAAAACTACACTTAATCTAAAATAAATATTTAATTTATGATATATAATAGTGCCATCATGGGACTAAAACTTCCATTAGTACTCTCATCTGCTACAGAGTATTTTCCTTACATACTTTTGCTATTTTTTTCATAATTGGATTTCGCACTTTTGAAGCAAGAGTTTCTTTTATCAATACTGTTATTAGCATCTACATTCCTATTTTTAACTCCCATTTGATGGTATGCCTTGGAAAAAAGTAGTGCTGAAAGCAGTTATTTGCCACGTTTAGTGTGCTGTAGTTTGGCAAAATTGAAAAATACCTTTACTGCATTAGTAACATAAGAACAAAAATGTATTTTTATCACTTCAAATATGTCAACACAGAGAACTGAAAATCAAATAACAGAAATAAAAGGAGACATAATTGAATGGGATCAGCAGAGAATGGAAAGCCAAAAATATCTGAGTTTCAACTTTGCTCCCATACAGGGCTCTCTGTCCTTGGGTCTCTTCCTTTCTCTCTGTCAAAAGAAGTGAGAAAAAAATACCCATTGTGATAAGAGCGAAGGTATCTAGAAGAATCACAAACATTCCAGGGCAATATAAAACAAGATTTCACCTTAACTATGACTCTTATGTCTATTCATTTCTGCCACAAATAATACTATCTCTGTTCCTGTTTCTGTAATTCCAATTGTTTTTGGCTCTATAGCCTTTAAACTCAAATTCTTCCTAAACACAAACATGTCATTTGAAAAACCTAAGTCAAACTTAGTATTACACTTCACTCTTGTTTCTACAATAGCACAGTTAGGTACCCTTCAAAGAGATGGCTGGTTCAGGAGCCCTCAACCTTCATTCACATGCCCAGTAGTGTCAAGTCTCCCAAAGGGCCTAACCAGGTTGAATATATTGAATCACACACAGTCACCTTCTCTGACATTTATACAGGAAATAACATACGTGATATCACCCTGGCAACTAGTATAAATGCATAATTACCACGAATCAGAAATCATTGGAAGAATACTTAAATATCATATCATGAAAGAAAAAATGTCACCTCTTCACATTGGCAAAGCATTTCAGACACAATTTAATAGCAGTGTCCATGAGTTTCTCCTCTGTATTTTGAGCATTCAACAAAGTATGTGCTACCTATTATGTTGTTTAGAATAAGAGTCAGCCTCTGTGTAGAACAGTGTAAGCGATCTTATGCCCCTGTGAATTAATTAAAGGAAAACAAATGGATAGCAACTTGGAATGGTCGATTTCATCTGTATTGCTGTGACCTCTACCTTAGCCACACCCAACTTTCTCTGCCATCAGACACTAACATGGGTTTAGCATTGTCTGGGCTCTATTACACAGAACCTATCTACAGATGCCATGTCTTGATATTCACAACAAGGTGCATGATGTAGATGCATTGCTTCCTCTTCTCTCTTATTTTAAGAGTCTGATTAGCAGAAAGCATTCTCCCCACTTTCCACAGTATTGAACTTCCCACAATTTGCTTAATCCTGCAGTCTTGCTTTATTCCCCAAATTAAGTCTGTCAGCTCGTCATAATCTCTAGATTGCATAGACAGGCTGTGGCCATTTTCACTGGGGTCCTCTAGCCAGTGTGACCCATCTTCTGTAGAGAGTTTCCTTGCAGTACAAAAGATAGCATTTTAGTACATAGCTACAGCTACTTCCCTAAAAGTATCCTTTTATTTGGGTTTTGCATAAAGACTCTACCATATCTCTGGAAGATAAAATATGTACGTACTTCCAAATTAAATCCTGTTTAAAATTCATGAGTTTCCTGGGATTCTATATATAAACTGGAACTATTAGGGAATAGACTTCTTTCCCAGAATATTCCTTTGTTGGGCCTCTTTCCTTGTCTATCACACTGAAATGAGACAAAGTCAAATGCTACTGTCTCCCCAAGAAATTTGGTTTCACCAAACATACAAATGGAAAGCCCCACATAAATTTTTCTTTTCCAGACATAAAGAGGAGCAGAATACACGGTACTTCCAATAGGAAGTAAGCCTGTAGTTTGGGGGGGGGAGTTAATTATTGTGTTTGGGCAATGAAAATACAGAGGTCCTATAACAGGGCAGAGCCATTCCTTGGCTCTCATTTGCATAAAGTTTGTTGCCTCTAAAACTGGTGCTGAATAGTAATCTCTACTATAAGATGGTAAGGGATGTGACCAGATGGAAGCCCATCTCAAGTCAGGCTGCCATGAAAGCCAGCTTGCTTGTTCTGTGTCTCTTGCCAATTGAGGCCCTGAATCATCTCAGGACTTTGCCATCAAGAAGGCCCTCACCAGGTGCCAAGATGTCAGATATTCGGTCAGTCAAGTCCAGATCATTACCATCATGAGCCAGTAAAGTCCGGTCTTCCTATGATTTACTTACTCTGTGGATTGTGCTATTAGCAACAGAACACAGACTAAAACATGTCTGCTTCCACTAAATCTAATTCTCTCAATATATAGGATTAGATCTCAGAGATCCTCAAAGATGCCAAGTGGCAGGTGGGTTTGGATTTCCTCACAGTAAATTAAGGGTAGGGTAAGTAAGGTTAGACAGGAACTTTAAGGTCAGTAAGTGAAAGGAAAAAGATTAAAATGGATAAGTATTTCACTTTGGGAAAAATCTTGATACAATAGACTCCGACAATGAATTCTGCCTTGAAGGGCTTTGATATTCTTCCTTTCTTCTTCACACTTTGTAAAGTGAATTCTTTTATTTTCAGGCTGGGACCTAAGATAGAGATATAACTATTCCAGAAAGAAACAAAAAGACTGCACATGGTGTAGACTTTTTCACTGAGCATGTGTTCATCAGTTTTCCATCATTGTGACAAGACGCCTGAGTCAATCCACTTAAAAAGAAGAAGACACATTTCTAGAAGTTTCAGTCCATGGGTAGTAAAACACATTACTTTGGAGACGGTAGGGAGGCAGTATAGCATGGTGGGAAGTCTGTGACCAAGAAAGCGGCTCACCTCATCAGAATCAGACAGAGAGACCAGCACCTCCCAATCTCCCGTGAGACTATGCAATGGCCTGAGACTGTCGAATAGGCTCCACATTCAACTGGGCATTTTACATGTGAGCCCCAAACTTTAGT
Organism: Apodemus agrarius; assembly: GCA_964023405.1. Classification (NCBI taxonomy): domain Eukaryota; kingdom Metazoa; phylum Chordata; class Mammalia; order Rodentia; family Muridae; genus Apodemus; species Apodemus agrarius. The sequence continues at coordinate 27,600,609 of OZ030007.1, forward strand.
GATATGGTACAACTGACTGAGCATTCGAAAAATAAATCTATAAAGGCTGTTGGGTATGAGATCAGCCTGCGACCAACATCGGCAGAGCTAGGAAGTAAATATGTGTAAGGGTTAGATGACCTTATTACAGGAAAAATATCAAAGGCAGGGAAAGATGCAGAAATGGCTATAAATGGTAAATGGCATCAATGTTTTTAACTGTGAAGAGCAGGGAGAAAAACACTGGATTTTTGTTCATTATAAAGGAACATATTAGAAGGTATAATTATTGAGGTGTCTAACACTCTGATTGCTAGCTAGAAGGGAGAGACAGGAAGTGGCTGAAAAGCAAAGGAGGGCCAGATCAGAAAGGAACAAAGGATTGCATTAGAGAGGATGCAGCAGCAACACATTTACAGAGAGCAATTACCACCGCTTGCAGCAAAGCTACTGATATCAGATGGGCAATAGCTAAACCCTGGGGGCATTTTTACAATGAGTCAGATGAGTGCTGCTTGTGTGTGTGTGTGTGTGTGTGTGTGTGTGTGTGTGTTGGGTTGGGGGGAGGGACTATAAGGCACAAAGGGATCTGTGCATCCATCAGGACAGGGGGTAGGGTTGGGGGGTGGGAGCGCAGAGCTGCTTTCCTTCCTGAATCAGGAAATGCTCTCTCTCATTAAGTTAACACATTGATCTGGCAGAGCTGCATCCTGGAATCCTGAAAACATCAGCTTCCATCTAAACTTTCCAGCTCTTGTATGCTTGAATTAGTCAGCCTGATGGCACATTTGCCATATTATAAATATGCATATGGCCGGGTATCTGCCACCCATCTGATTCTTACTTTCCTATTGGAGGGGGGGGGGGTGAACAAAACCATAAGCCAGATAGGATATGCACTGGGCAAGGTTTCAGATTTAGAGTCCAGACTTGTCCTTGATATATGTTAGAAATACGGACCACTTATCTTAACTGCTCAGAGTTTTGAATCTGTGGCCTTTCACCATCACCTGACTAAGTCTCATCCTCTGAGAGAAGGGTACAAGTCCAAAGAACAACTAACAAACATTCCATCCTTACCATATTTTGAGCTGTTATTGTTACAAGGTATTTTGATACCCAAATGTCTCAGAGTTTGGTGAAAACCAACACTTGCTCTACTGTGTGAGCTGTAGGCTCTGAGCTCTACTCCTGATCAGAGAGACACATGTAGTAACCATCCCACGTTAGAGTTCAAAGCTGAAGTTTCTCCTCTAGCTCATGTTTTAAACATTTGTGCCTCAGCTGAGTTACAGAGGTACAGGGGGTGCTAGGAAATCTTGAGGAGGTAGAATCTCTAAGGGCAGAACTCTGAAGAATGATTCCAGTCCGGACTTTTCTCCTGCCCTCTCTGCTCTCTGCTCTTCCATAGTGTGAATAGCTCCACCACATACCTCCCATATCAAACTGAGCTGAGTGGTCATGCTTTCCTACCATCACACACTGGAGAGCCCAGAAACCATGAGCCAAAGCCAAATGCCCTATAGATTGTTTCTGGCAGGTATTTTTGTCACTGTAACACAAAACTGACTAAAGTGACACTAGTGTGTGCGTGAGCCCCCTGAGCCCATCTGCAGAGTATCTGTCTTCATAGGAAAATCTCAGCTTCTTCCAAATGAATCCTCTTGTACCAACAATATGCTGTTTCATTTAAACATCTCTTTTCTAAAACATCAGTGCCCTAGCTTCTTAAACTCATGAATACACTCAAATAGTGCCCCCCCCAAAGTCTCCCCTGTAGCTACAAAGTCTTTCGATTTGAGTATTATCAACACTCTGGAAAAGGATGAGGACTACGGAGGATAATTATTGCTCAGAATAGCTGGGCATTTTCAGTGTGGCACAGTTTTGTATCTTTTGTATCAAAGATGCCAAAGCCTCGTCCTGTCATCCCACCTCTCTGTGTCTTGGTTGTTCCATAGATCATTTTGTTCTATTACTGCACTGATTTCCAAAGATTGTTCCAAAGGTATCTGGTTGTTCTTTGATTTTTTTTTGTTTTTGTTTTTGTATTCGTGTATGTTCCCCCTGGCTTCTTTATCTATTCCTTCCATATTATTTATCTCCCCATTTCAGACCTTCCAGAGTCTGTATCTCAATTATTCACCTGCTTTACAAATTCCCTATAAGTCTACAAGATATGATCTAACTCCCTTCATACACGTGAATCTTACTGTGACCATGACTATGGTACCTTGGGTCTGTTTTCTTCTCTACAACCAATTCCTTCTCCATCTCTGCTTCTTTTCTACTCCTAATGTAAATATAGTCCAAAGTTTCTTATTTTTTCTTTAAAATTCTCTTTTGATTTGTCATTAATTCCTACACATTTTACTTGAACTTTTTTATATTCGGCATCGATGCCCTTATTTCATAACCTTGGTTCCTACCACTACCATATTTCCCTGGACTTCTTGGAGTAATATACTTACTGCTCCCTCCAACCCCTTAGCAGATGTGCATCACTCAGATGAACCTCATTTCACCCTCATTAAACCATTTATTGTAGCAGCAGCATAGAAATTTTCTAAGTTCTGTATCCATATTCAATGGCCTCTCATAGAACATTCTCATTGTCAGTATTTTAATTGCACTATAAATCATTCTCCTGTACTGCAACACTCTTCCATCCACTCCAGTTATTCACCATCACAACTTTCCCCTAATTCACAGTTGAATTGAAATATCATTTTTACCCTCTTGGTCCAATTCTCTGCACACACCAGCCAGACTCAGGCTCACTTTGAACTATACTTCTATCCTGCTCTGTAAAAGTCCTTAATGTAACTTGTAATGGTGAGATTTGTTTGCAAAACTGTCTGTCTTCATTGTTTTCTGGGTTCAAAGAGGTTTAGGATGATCCTTCTTGTTCTCACCTAACAGAATAAATACTTACCAAAACAAATAGGATTTAAAAATGTTACCCAGGGCAATGACTACTGGTAGTAGAGAAAGCCAGACACCAATGTCAATTTCTGCATCCCCATTAAATTCAGACATTGTAACGTAACTCCTAGTATGCAGGTCCTTGAAGATGTGGCCCTTGGGAAGGTATTTCAGCCATGAGAACTTTGGGAATAGTATTAGAGACATTATAAAAGAAGTCTGAGGCAGGTTTTTGCTGTCCTTACTACACAGGGACACATCACATGGAAAACACAAGCTTCCATAAACTCTGTGAGTCCACATGACAGATCTCACAAGATACTTGGCTTGTTGTCATATTGGCCTTGGATTTCCTGACTTCTAGAATTATGAGAAGTAGGTTTATGTAAGTGACCCAATCTACAGTGTTTTGTTATTTGTGCCTGAATAGAATAAAACACCAAGAGTTTCCTTCAATGGTGAAAAGCCAAGAGGAGAAGAAGGCCCAGACACCATTATTCTAAGCGATGTAAGAAAACTTCTATGAATTTCAGCCATTAGGAAAACTTTCTCAGTCCCCACTCACCCTTCCCTTAGAAAGGAAATGAATTTAAGTTTTTGATCAAATCCTTAGAAATAAACCCCAGAAGGTACGTTAGAGGTGTCTAGATCTGCATTTTCTTAGAAACGTTTAATAGTAGCAACACATGTGGTATATGTAGCATTTTTCTCAAAGTGTTTCCATCTTTATCTTGGCATATAGTTTGGAAAATCTAGCCAGCAGATATGAGAATATACTGAGATTTCATTTAGCAGATGAAGAAACTAAGATTCAAGATGTTAGGCAGTTTTCTCAGAATTATCCAATGTGTCAACAACTGATTGGTATCATTTCTTAAATGTATACTTTATGTTCTAGCAGTCCAAATTTGACTTCTTTCTAGAGGGTTCTCATTTCTCATGTCATTTCTTTCATTTATTAGTGTGCATGCTAATTATATATACAGAGGCTTTATTAGGAGGTTTTGATAAAATAGAAAGAATAATTTTGACTTAGGAAGCTTAGTTTAATCTCTTCTTAGGTCTATGCAAATATCCAAATGCACCTGCAGCAAATCCTAATAAAAAGAGAGGCTGGAATGGGGGCATCTGGCCTCCATAACTCGACCCTATTGCCTGGATAAATGGTTGTGAGCCAGTCACCTTACCTTTCTGAACTTATACAAAAAGAAAATATCAATACATAATTTATTTCCCACAGGTCTTGTGAAAGGAAACATCTGACGTCATTTTGTGAAGCATAAATGTTATCTAGTGATATACAAAATCTCAACACTAAGTGGTCACTGCAAAGATGATGGTGTCTTGGACATCTTATGCTCTCACTATAATGGTCATAGTAACCCTATGATGCAGAGGCTCTGTCATTCATGCTTTAAAAATGAGTGATTCAAGAAATGAATCACACAAGTAAGAAACCGAGTTACAGTGCCTAAGGTGACCTCTATTCCACATATTGATGCTGGATCCTAGGATAGCATGTTGAGGAAGTTAGGGTGTATTGAATTGTTATGACTTGAATATGAAATCCTCCCACAGAGGATCATGTAATGAAGATTTGGTTCCCAGATGGTGACACTATTTGGAGAGATTATAGAAGCTTCAGGAAGTGGCATCTACTTGGAAGGCCTCAAAGGGAATGACTTAAAGGTTATATGTGGTCTTGTCTCTTCCTCCCTCTCACCTGCCCTCCATGACATAAAGAGCCTTGCTTGCCACATGCTCTTGCCAACATGATGGTCTGCCCTTGTGCACAGATTCACAGCCATGGACTGAACACTGTAAGACCAGAAACCAAAGCAATTCTCTTTAAATTGCTTTCGCTTACTTTGATGTATCTACACAAAGGTAACCAATGCAGAGCTCTATATGCACAATCTCATTCATTATTATGCAAAAGCCTTTAAGTGTGTCCACAGGCAGTTAATAAAAAACAACAGTTGGATGCTTGATCTTCTATTTGCTCTGAAGACAGTAGTTGCAGTGTACCATCTTTTTCTAATGCTAGCCATTTTATTTGAAGCAAAAACATAATGTCTTAGCCGTAGCATAGAAGAGCATATTAGCTTTGCATTGTTATGAAAATATCCTAAAGGAGAGGTTTAATGGGCTAGAGAGTTGGGTCAGTATTTAATAAGTTTGGCTGCTATTTCAGAAGACTCAGGTTCAGTACCCAGAATACACATGATGGCACACAACCGTCTATAACTCCTGTTCCTTTGACCACAGCACCTTCTTCTGTCCTCCATTCTCACCAGGTAGGTATGTGATGTACAAATATGCATTCAGGCAAAACATTCATACCCACAAGATAATTACAAAATAAAATAAATATGACTAGACTACAGTTTTATGTTGACTCATAGTTTCAGAAGTTTCACACCAATGTTGTCTGGCTCTTTGACTTTTGGAGCTGCATCGAGGCAGGAGGGCATGGCAGGAGGTCAGGAGGTCACGCCAAGGAGACCAATTATTTCATGCTAGCTGGGAATCAAAAAGAAAGAAAGAATCCACTACCACTGCCCTTGTTTTAGGTATAGTGGATAGTAGCCTACATAAAACAAAGATTTTTATTTAAGGAGGTAGTCTTTTATGAGTGTATATATGTAGGAGGTGGGAAACTGTTGATGTGCATAGAGCCGAACTTCCTTCTACTATGTTCTGCCATTACCCATCAGTACTTGTAACTAAACCTCTACTCTAAAGGTCTAAGGATAACGCTGAAGATGCAAAGCATAGCAAAGACCCTACACAATCTAAGCCCTTGCTGCTTGCCCTACCAGTCACCACAGTCTTTGCTCCAAGCCATTCTCGACTCCTTGTAATTTCTGCAAAATGCCAGACAAGGTTGCTTCCTCTCTGCTTCGCACACGTCAACAATTTCTTACTTCACACATATGCACACAAAGCACAAAGGACTACCTACACCAACCAAAACCTCTGCTTTGTTTAGTGGACCATCCACCAGTACCTAAAACAGAGTCTAACATGAAAGCAGAAGCGCCAAGACCGGCCACTTCAAGCAATAAATTATTCTGTGCCCCTGCACAGTTTAAAACAGGTAAGAAGGGAAGGAAGTCTATTAAAGATTCCTTAGAAACAGCTGATGATAAAAGAATTTATAAGCCGCATTAGTATACTCTATTTCCTGTGAACCTTTCATGATTCCTGAATATGATCCTTGATGACAGAATAAAGGACACTGAAAAATGTTGGCGAGACTCAGGACAAAAGTAATCCTCAGTTGCTAACAGTGGGCACTGATGTTTCCACTATGGAAATCTGTGAAAGTTTCCTAAAAGATTAATAAAAACAGGACCCAGGGGTGTAGCTCAGTTGGTAAACACTTGTCTTGCATTTGTACTGTCTATTCCAATACATCTTGGGGAAAATGGGTAGAGAAGAAGGTGTCCCCATAAGGAAAAAGGCTAACACAGAGAGAAGGAAGAAATCTCAAGGAACGTCTGTGGGAGATTCCAGAAGTATTGTCATTAGGGGAAAAGGCAGAGATGCTGAATTTTGCACTCACCCTAGTTAAAAATTTACCAGGACCCAGAGGATTTGACAGCCTCGAAATGTAATATGGAGCGCATTTACCATTTCATGGAAGGGTTGTTCAGAAACAGGGAGCTAGATCATAAATCGTCACTGTTCGCTGGCTAAGTCCACACCTCAAATTTTCACCCTTTCTGTGAGGCGTTAGGAGCCAGAGTAAATGTATGAGGTTTGAAATTAGACAAAATGATTTTAAATTACAGATCTATTGTGCATCAGCTGTGTATTTCAATTTATCATTTAGCCTTTCTGAACCTGTTCCTGCTTGTCTCAAATTGCATTGCAAAGACTTAGCCCTTAAGATTCCTGTGGTAACACAGTTAAATTACAAGATGAAGTGTCCAGATGATCTCAGGATATGAACACATCCTCTGCTTTACCATATTCTGCTCTACTAAAAGAAAAAAATACATTCAGTTACCTCTGGATAGGGATCACAATTATAAAAAATATAACATTTTATTTTAACTATTTTTTTTTTGCAGTGAACATTTCAAGCATTTTCTACAGAGGAATTTGGTGTCTGGAACGCTAATGAGAATGCCCATATGCTACACAGTATTATCAGATGTTAAAGAAGACTCCTTCATATACCTTCTATTCATGAGAAAGCATTTAAGATAGAGTGGATGGTGCATGTCCTTACAGCATCTATCCCTTAAATTTGGTAAGAAAGGGACTGCTCAAATCTTAGCTTGTAGGAGGAGATAGAAGATAAAATGCAAGAAAACCTTTACTATAAAGAGAAGCACAAACTACGATTCGCCCCTAGAGAACATCAGTTCTGCTCTCTCTGACTCTTTTTTTCTGCTCACTCACCCACACTCGTGTACACACACACACACACACACACACACACTATACTGAGAAATTTCAAAGTCACTGGGTTAAAAGCAAACTTTAAACCAGCCAGGGAGCCTACAAAGCAATCCCTATTCTGCCCTGAGTTATGTCGAGAGCAGCTTGGATCTTCACATATCTAATAGTGTCTGAGCTAAGCCGGTCCCAGGATTGCCGTGAATCTTAAATGAAGGCTAAGTGTGGCTTCTACCGGTCACTATTTGAGGGCTAGGGATTGGAACCCCGGATTTATCCCTTTGTCCTCTTCATGTGTCATGGGGATGGGAACTCACTAATGAGCCTTTTAGATTGCCCAGCTTGATATCCTGACTCAGTACTGAAGCCTGTATCAGGACAGAGCCCGAAATAGAAACTACAATTCAATTCAAAGAGGGGAAAAAAAATAAAATGAATGCAATTATCCCAAGGAAGGAGAAAACACCAATCACAACAAGCGTGAAGCTGTCTGAAGTAGACATTTTCTTAAAACCAAATCAAGGAAGGAAACAGAGCGACGATTTAGCGGGATGCCGTAACTTTGCGACGTCGTTTCATTTCAAATACGTCTGAAGACAGCAATGTAAATTTTAAGCTCTAATCTTAAAGAAATCCACTTAAAATTCTCTACTTAGGATAGTTATTTCCCCACACAGCTTCCCTGTTAAAACGCAAGTGCTTGGTTTGGGGGCTTGTCCGGAGTGGGAGGTGGCACTTGCTGTACTAGTACCCAAAGGCTTTAAAATAACTTCAAGGAGTGTGAGTCTGAGATGCACTTGGGTTGGATAAACAGTAATTAACTCTGAAAGGTTTTGGAAGAGTTTAGAGGGCTTCTCCAGACCATGCCCATCTCTGTGGTTTCCATCTTTGTGAAGGACATAATTAGACACCGATGGAAAGGGAATGAAGAAGGAATCATCATCATCTTGATATTACATGGTATCCTGAAGCTAATTCAATCATTTTGCATGTGCAGTCTTCTTTTATTCCTACTGTTACAATAAATTGAGGAAGAAATCTTTGTTATTTAACAGATTTAAAAAAAAAGTGGAGGATCACCGGGCATAGTGGAGCTCGCCTTTAATCCCAGCACTCAGAAGGCAGAGGCAGACAGATCTCTGTGGGATCGAGGGAAGCCTGGTCTACAGAGTAAGTCCAGAACAGCAATGGCTACACAGAGAAACTCTGTCTTGGAAAAAAAACAAAATGAGAAAAAATAATAAAAATGAAGAGGATCAGAGAATTTCAGACTATCATTGAAGAGTATCAAAGGAAACTCTGCCAGAACTAGGAGCCCCTTCCTTGATGTTTTAGGTTGTGGCCTAGCCTGTGGCAGTGAGGGTGAGCAGGCCCAGCAGCCAAGCTAAATTATGAATTTTTGAAACTATTTTGATCTGTACCCTTGATTCTTTTATCAGAGTATTTTCCCTTCTTGCTGTGAACCATAAAAGTGACATACTGCTCATAGGGACAAAAATGAAACTATTTACTGGAAAGGATTTTGGTAGGGTTGTGTTGAAATCATCATTCAAGCTGCTCTGGCTTGCAATCCATCTTTTGTTTTGTGAGACTTCTATATTCTAAATAACCATGATTGCTGTGCAAGATTTTAAAAGTCATGTTTTGTAAACTTTTGTAGAGAAGGTGGTAAGTTTCTGATTTTTGAAAATCATCTCTGTCCAGGTTTCTAAAATCAGGAATTTGCTTCCTATGAGTTACTGCACTCAAAACTACACGTCCCACTTTCTCTCTTGGTTCCAAACAGACATATTGGTAAAAATACAAAGGATGACACTGTCCCGTTGTCTCATTTGGAGAAGCAGTCTAGTGTTTTTAACACCTAAACTATGTTCTTGAATTCTTTTCAGAATTTAAAACTTATATAAAATTTATAGAAGTCAAGCTAGGTACAAAAACAGTTTTTGGTCAATAGGAAACTAAGTGCTCCATGAAAAATCTTAAAAAATAAAATAAAATCTACAGGTCCAAACTGTTTTCCATTTTTCTTCTATCTTTTATTTAGACAGGCGGGAGGTAATTTGGATACACAGCATTTGGTCTGTACTCTTTGATGTGTTTGGGGCTAGAAAGGGAACTCTGACTGAACCCCATTGCTTACACCTAAGATCCACATGGGTGATCTTGCCTCTCTTTTTCTAGAGAGTAGATGGAGGCAGGCAGGCCAGGCTCTGGGACTGGTACCAATAGGAACTTCCCATGAGGAATGGGGAAGAAAAGAGACAATGCTTAGGGACCTGTTTAGAGTACAAAATGTTCATGGTGATAATCAGAACCAGAATATGGAGGAATTATCAGGACGAACAGTCAAGACCTTTCTAACAAATATTATTGTGGCTGCCTTGATAGACTTTGCAGGTTTGCACTCCCTAGTCAGGTGTCTAGTCTATGAGCCAAGCGCTATGCCAGGTGCTGCATACACTTCAATGGAGAGATGGTGCGTTGTTTTTCTTTGAGAATCTCATAGCCCATAATAGAATATTAGAAGGTAAGTGCTGTAATAAAGACAGTGGAGAAAAGCAGCTTTTAACCGAGCATCAGGACAAAGTTAAGTTTATGAGTGTATTACTAGTGCCATATAAACAAAGACCACATGTCCATCCCGTCTCCAGCCTCACTAGGCAGCATGATACTTGATCCTTCATAAATTCTCAATGACGCTGTCATTGTGCTGAGTTCTCTAGAATGAGCAGGAGTCATACGGGTGGTGAGATCAGGCAAGAGCTTTGGGGAACATGCCTTAGAGTAGAAGCTGGTGTATTATTTTGGGGTGGGGAATTTCTGGATATTACAAAGCAAGTTATCACTCTGGCTGAAGTGCTGTGCGTTAGCAGAAAGATCATGACCCGTGAAGTCAGAAGGACATGTAAGAGCATAACTTGAAGATTTTGCAGCCAACAGCAAGAAATGTAAAAATTCTACAAAACTATTAAAGTTCTTTCATAGATGGAACAACACGACAATTTCACAATATTATGTCGGGGTACTGTTATGACAAGGCGAAGGAGAGGCTGTCTAATCACACTGCCCAGATGCCTCAGCAAAAATATGTGATTCTTAAGTTTTGGATGAGCAAAACCAAAATGATCCTTTAGAGTCAGAAAAGTACAGGTCTAGGTGAAGGTCTTCATGAAGCATTGAAGTACTTAAAAAGACCAGTGTGCTTAGATGAAAAGACCAGAGATGTGCTAATGACCAAGACCAGAGAGGCTCCACGTGTTAGTGATTTGACATTACTCTGAAAGGAATAGGGAAATCCAGGAAGCCTTGAAGCACCAGACTTATCTGGGACTATTTCCATTTGGGAAATTTCTGTATATGATATGGTCCAGTAAAGCAATATGAATGGTTATCAGAGGATCTGCATGTTGTAACCTTGAAGACATTTTGAAAACTTGAGGAAATGTTGTCATTAAAGTGATGGGGAACCACCGTGCTCGTTTAATAGGCAATGCTAGGATGAGGGAGATTGTATCCGCATCCCCACTACTTCTTATGCCCGTGGACATCTCAATATGGCAGGTAGCTTTGTGCTCATAGAAATCTAACACTGGCTTACACATTAAGACCAATGAAGTTTCGCCTTTGCTGTGTGAGCGGATGATCCCCTTTTTTATTTTTTTATTAGATATATTCTCTATTTACATTTCAAATGATTTCTCCTGTCCTGGAGTCCCCCTCCCCTAAAGTCCCATAATCCCTCTTCCCTCTCTCTGTTCCCCAATCAACCCCCTCCCGCTTCCCCGTCCTGGTAGTCCCTTACATTGTTGCACAGGTATCACGTAAAAGGACTTAAAATTACACTGTTTAATTGGAACTCTGCTGAGAGCTGTTCATGCCTTTGGGTGGGAAAAGCACAAGCACGTGGTGGAGGCACTGATGGTCACCACCCACACCGCTGCTGTAGCTGCTGTGGCTGCTGTAGCTGCTGTGCTCACAGTGGCTCCACAGAGACAAGCATCCACGCCTGCAGCAGCATCTTTTCTTCCCTACAACACAGCTCAGGTCCAATCACAGGACCAGCCAATGGTCATTTGCCTGTTTTCTATAGAAAGAGGCTATAAGTATGAAAGATTCTGAGGACATACAAGGCACTAGAGCAGATAATTTGGGAAGAAAAGTGTATTTGAACCAACATTGCTTCTCAGGTCAGAAGTGTGACAAGATGGGACTTACTTGAGAGTTAAAACACAAAGGCAGATTCTTGAATTCTAATTTCTGACAATCTGGGTCAACTGGTTTGAGCTTCAACTCCTAGCAGCTTCTCACAAGCACCACACCTTACAGCATGGTAGAGCAGCGGTTCTCAGCCTGGGGGTTGCAACCATAGGAAACCACATATTTCCGATGGTCTTAGGAACTCCCCCAAGCATAAATTTCCTTTCTTTGCCCCCTTCATAACTGTAATTTTGCTGGTGAGTGGTGTCTCAGCTCCAACGATCATGAAATATGTGTGATTTCCTGTAGTCACGACCCACAGGTTAAGAAACACTGTGTAAGAGAATCACAGCCATGTCTAAGCTCTCCTCGCACCCTAGGACACGGTCCTCTGTGATGACCACGACTGTGAATACGGCAACCGCCCATTGCCTATCGGGCAACATCACAACTCCACATGCCACCACGCGGGCCTTGACCCCAACATACCACCCAGGCGAGTTAGTACTTGCTAGTGATCGTACCATACATGTTCATAGCGACTCACAACTCCACCCCCACATGTTCTGGTTTCTTGGTATGAAGTACCAGCTCTGGCATTCCCAGACATCCGTAAGAGAGAAAATGATCCACAAAGATGCCGAGTGTGCGGCGCACATCTAGGCAGGTGTATAAGAAACAAACTTTTTGACCAAACTGCACTGAGATTTACTCCATGGCAGGAGCAGCCCATTTTCTCCATGGCTGCCATGGATTTCATGGATCCTGAGAAATCCAGCCATTTTTAGAAATCCCATGAAATTTACCTTTTCACTCGAATCCACATGAAATCAAAATTTTTCCCTACTAGTCCCTATAAAATTGGCACATTTCCTCAGAGGACCCCATGAAATTATAAAGAATATTGCAGATTCTTTGCTCCTTATCCGTGTTGCACATCTCAAAGAGACAGGTTAGAGATTGTAGAGATAGTCCATCTTTCTTATGATCGTCACGTAAAACCACTGAAAATCCCCAAAAGACAGAAACTGTTTAATAGTTTTGAAGGGAAATAAACTTGAATCTACTTTGCATAATCTAAAAATTAGAAAGGAAATGGATGGTAATGCAGAAAACTGATTAAAAATACGGAGTTTACCTAATTTCACCCTAAATAAAAGTTTTCTTATTCTTCATCTTCTACCTACTCCCTAAAAATTGAGGAACATTGTATAAATTTTGATATTATTTAAATGTCTGGAAAGTCATTTGAAGATAGGATGTTGGAATAAAAGAGACCACCCCAGCTATTTTTGCACCAGCAGTCTGGGCAATAAATCAACATAAACCCTCTCTCAAGGCAAAAAGTCACATTCATGTCTCTGTGTTCACAGTGGAAAGTGATGTCTCCCGAGCTCTACTGCATAGGATATGGCAAGAATCAGACACAATAACAAATTCAAAAATGTAGACTATAAAGTGCTTTCAAATATAAAAGGAGAAAAGTGGAGATCTTTACAGTTAGTGGGGGGGGGGAAAGCAGATGTTATATGACAAATGGGAAATGCAGACACTTCTGCTAAGAGCATTGTGTGCATTCCAATTAATACGAAATTAATCCTCGGCTTTATGTCCTCACAAAGAAAAGGGAAATGGGGAAAAAATTAAAGGGCTTCGTGGCAAAATAAAACAATCAAAGCTATTGATGAGTAGCTTTAAACTGGGACCATTATCAAAAAGGAAGGAACGGAACACATGTACGTCATATTTCTATAGTTAAAGAAAAAAAAAAAGAATCGCACTTCCCTGGTTTTTAGCTATACCTTGACTCCCTCAGGATTAAGTAAAACAAGTTCTCAGTTCAAGTCATCCAGGCCACACTTAAAACACCATTTCCTGAATGTGAGCCAGCATCCCACTCAAAGGAGGAATGCTTGCCAGCAGCCTTACCCTCCTGAATGGTAAATGACCTCCAGAATTTCCAGGCTGCCTTTGAGTTTACATTAGCACTTTCATTTCGAGTCATGCGAATATTTACTCTTTTATTAGATTTATCGTTCACCATTGCACATCCGGAGAGGTGCTGGGACCGCCCACAAAAAAAGCAGAACAATAAAGAGATTTACTCCAGGCTGCCAGCTAAAAATGTTAGCAGCATATATAACCACCCCCAAAAGACAGATGCAGCGACAGAAAGGAAAGAGTAATTTAGCTTGTTCTGGTATTTGGAATGCTGATTCTGATCCAGATGGGAGAGATTGTGCTGTCCTGGTAAAAACATCAATGTGGAAAGAAAAGTGTTTCTCCCAGCTCTCCACTAGCATTGATTGGGTTCTCCCTTGGGTTAATCAATCTGTGGCTGAATAATCATTCTCCGTATTGTGATAACCTCTCAGGCTCTCCAGCAACACACAGCGGATAGAATAGGGGCTGGAAATCCCTGTGGAGTGGGGTTCTAATCCAAAGGCTGCTGTTAAATATAATGTGACCTCTAGTGCCTCATTTAACCTCCTTGAGATTCATTTTCCTTATCTGTAAAATGGGGGCAGTAATCTCTTTTCTGGCCACTTTTACAGTTTTATAAAACTCATGTCATATTTCCCTTTTGAAAAGAAATGTTTGCACCTGCCTGGGTTTTCCCCAGTAGGAAGTGAAGTTGGGAGTGACCTCTGGGAGGATCCTACAAAGGCGGATCCAGGGCTCCAGAGTGATCTCTAAGGTTGTACTGGGAGCCTTAAACCGATCAGTAAAACATTCTTCAGCCATGATTTCGCCATGGTTCATCTTCAGCGTTTAGAATCGCCTAGGAGACTGGTAAGGTGCCGCTGTGGATATTATCTGTGGAGGCTTTTCAGAGAAGATTAAATGAGAAAAGAATATACACTCTGAATGTGAACATCACCTTCCATGATCTGAGGCCCTAGACAGAGCAAAAGGAGCAAAGGGAGCATCTTAGTTAGGGTTTTACTGTTGTGAACAGACACCAGGACCAATGCAAATTTTATAAAAGACAACATTTAATTGGGGCTCGCTTATAGGTTCAGAGGTTCAGTCCACTGTAATCAAGGCAGAAGCATGGCAGCATCCAGGTAGGCATGGTGCAGGAGGAGCTGGGGGATCTATGTCTTCATCCAAAGGAAGCCAGGAGCAGACTGGACATGCTCAGGTATCTAGGAAGAAGATTTCCAAGCCCATCCCCACAGTGACACACTTCTTCCAACAAGGCCACACCTTCTAATAGTGCCACTCCCTGGGGCGAGCATATACAGACCATCACAGGGAGAAAGAAAGCAGAGAGCCTGAAATTCCCTTTCTCTCACTTTCTATCCACCTTGATGTGAGCTACATTTTTCCACACCACTCCTGTCATGATGATGGAACCTCTAAAACCATGTGTCAAAACAACTTACATCTCCTTTCGAGTCAGTAAATTATCATAGTAATGCATAATGAGAATAGTAGCAAATACATATTTCTATGTTGAAACAGATATTCATATTTACATTGTAAGAGATTTAAAGCCTCAGAGTCCTGAAGAGCATATCCCTTGAGAAGTCTACACCATCTACAAGTCTATTATCTGTCGATTAATTATCTTAATCCTTGACTTTATTTGTTGGACCCATGTGACAAGTAATATTGACCTCCTCATTGTACCGATGAGAAAAAAAGGAAAGAAAGAAAGAAAGAAAGAAAGAAAGAAAGAAAGAAAGAAAGAAAGAAAGGAAGGAAGGAAGAAAGAAGGGAGGGAGGGAGGGAGGAGGAAGAAAGGAAGGAAGGAAGGAAGGAAGGAAGGAAGGAAGGAAGGAAGGAAGGAAGGAAGAAAACAAATTGAAAGGACTAGTTTTTCTGCCCCAGGGTTGCCCAGACAGAAAATGAAGAACAGTTGACCCCATATGGTCTTAACTAGTTGAGCTTAAATGGGCATACTTGTGCCAGACATCAAAAGGCTACCAACTGAGCAGAGACTGTAAGGAGGGGATTCATCAAGAAGCAACTAAATGGGGACCAGGCAAAGTAGAGCAAGAGCAGAACCCATGATAAGAAGCTACAGAGTAAGGAGACTCTTTTGGGACACAAAATGTATTGCAGAGAAGCTAAATGCCATTGCCATAGAAATAATGTCTATGATCTGATGAACATCTCTGAGGAATGTCAATGGTTCAATATAAACTATAGCAGCATTAGTTAAAGAAAGAGAAATAGTGTGTTCTACGGGTCATCTTGCCTGCCTGTTTCAAATGGCAACAGAAGCCGTGCTGAATGGCAAATGAACCCTGCTAGAGCATGATCCTGCCCCTAAAAGACAGGGATTACATGTAAAATGCCAAATGCCACAGCCTAAAGAGGTTGGGCCGCTCCTCCTTCCATTACTCTCTGGGACAGAGAATAAAGAAGCTGTCTATGCTATGCTCCAACAGCCACTTCTGACTCGTAGTCCTCTCCTGTTTCTGGGTCCTTCATGCTCTTTCTCACAAATGTTCTTTTGAACTGAACCAAAGGATGTGAAACCTCCCACCATCCCTAAAGGGTTATAAAAAATATCATATCTCCCCGTTGTTCTATGGGATGGTTGAAAACATCTCAACGGATCTCTTTCTTGCCCTCCCTCTCTCCTCTCTCTGTCTCTGTCTGTCTCTGTCTCTCTCTCTCTCTCCCTCTCTCCCCCTCTTCCTTCCCTCTCTCTGTCTTACTTAATCCCACAGTTAACAAAGCTCTTTGAATAACATTGGTCCCCAAAAGTTCATATATTTGAATGCTTAGAAATTGTCATTAGGATGTGTGGCTTTGTTGGAAGAGTAGGCATTAGGGTTTTAAATGCTCAAGCCTGGCACTGTTTCTCACTCTTTCTTTTGCCTGTGAATCCATATGTAAAACAGTCAGTTCTGTCTTGATCTAGCACCTTATCTGCCTGCATGCTGTCATATTTTCCACCGTGATGCTAATGGACTAAACCTCTGAAACAATAAGCCAGCTCCGATTAAATGCTTTTCTTTACGGTCATGGCATCTCTTCCTAGCAAGAGAACAAACACTAAGACAGAAGTTGGTCTGGGACTGGGATATTGCTGTGATTGGCTGTACCATGCTTTTGTTTGGAGGAGTATGGAACACTTTGGGACTCTGGATTAGAAAAGTACCTGAACACTTTAAGAGGGGTTTGAGGAGCCACACTAGTAGGAGCATAGAAGCCAGTGGAGCTGAAGGAGATTTGAACTGTGGGAGCCTGACTCATGAAGTTTCAGAAAAGAATATCGGCATGTGGCCTAGAGATCATTCTGAAAATTTGGGGCAGAACATGGTGGCTTTCTGCCCTTGTTCAAAAAGAGGACACTCTGTATCAATGTAAGGAAAGAATGAGCAAAAGAAAGAAAGAATGAATGAAAGCAGGAAAGAAAGAAAGAAAGAAAGAAAGAAAGAAAGAAAGAAAGAAAGAAGGAAGGAAGGAAGGAAGGAAGGGGAAAGAAAGAAAGAAAGAAAGAAAGAAAGAAAGAAAGAAAGGAGGAAGGAAAAACTCATTTTATGTTCTTAACTTGGTATCTCTTTTTTTATTTATAATTTTTCCAGCACAATCAACTCACCTAATAATATATGCACACTCTTCCCCAGACTTTAAAGTTTCCCTTTTCTTTACAGCCATCAGGTTTAGATCTCCATTTGTATTGTGTGTGTCTAAAGCTTTATCAAGGAGGATCATTCATGACCTTGTGGTTGCTCCATCCTAGTAAACTCCATTTCTGTCTGTGATCAAACCAGCCTGAGCTCACCAGATCTCATATAGGGAATCTAGAAGTATCAGTTATTTGTCTGCTTCCTTTCTGAATTGGCCGCTTCTGTTGTTTTATTATATTTAGCAAACATGATCCCCATTCCTCATACATTTCATTGGTCAAGCCTGGATGAATGGGATGTGGCCATCCACTAGCTACATAGTTGTAATTTTATTTATTTATTTATTTATTTATTTATTTATTTATTTATTTTTCATTTTTTATTGGATATATCCTATATTTACATTTCATTTCCCCTTTTCTGGTTCCTGGCCCCCCAAAGGTCACACATGCCCTTTTCCCTCCCCCTGCTCCCTTACTCACCCCTTCCCACTTCCCTGTTCTGGTATTCCCCTACACTAATGCTTTGATACTTTCCAGCACGAGTATCCACTCCTTTCTTCTTGTCGGACATCATTTGGTATGTGAATTGTGTCTGTGGTGTCCCAAGATTCTAGGCTAATATCCACTTAACAGTGAGTGCATACCATGGGTATTCTCTTGAGACTGGGTTACCTCACTTAGTATGATGTTCTCCAGCTCCATCCATTTCTCTAAGAATTCATTGTTTCTAGTGGCTGAATAGTACTCCATTGTGTATATATACCACATTTTTTGTATCCATTCCTCCATTGAGGGACATCTGGGTTCTTTCCAGCTTCTGGCTATTATAAATAAGGCTGCTATGAACATAGTGGAGCATGTATCCTTATTGCATGCTGAGGAATCTTCTGGGTATATGCCAAGGAGTGGTAAAATTTGGATGGCTGAGAAACACCTTAAAAATGTTCAACATCATTAGTCATTAGAGAAATGCAAATCAAAACAACCCTGAGATTTCACCTTACACCAGTCAAAATGGCTAAGATTTAAAACTCAGGAGACATCAAGTGTTAGCGAGGATGTGGAGAAAGAGGAACACTCCTCCACTGCTGGTGGGACTGCAAGCTGGTACAACCACTCTGGAAATCAGTCTGGCGGTTCCTCAGAAAACTGGACACAATACTTCCGGAGGACCCAGCCATAGTTGTAATTTTAAAATTGGTTAGAATATGTTTTCATAAGTGACTGAAAGGGATTCGGCAGTCACACACTTTACCTGAGAAACAGATGCTCTGTTCCATAGTGTGCCTTTAAGAAACAATAGGTCTGCCATTCCTCTAGGCCTAGAGAGTTTAGACCATTAAAAACATTCAGTGACAGTTTCTAAATACAGCAGTGGTGAAGACAAAGAGGCAGAGCACTTCTAAGCAACACATGTAATACTCGGCTGACCAAGAACTCTTACCAATGTCTATAGTTAGGGGTAACATAGTAGGTCTTTACCTGTTATTTTCACTTTTCTATAGTTACAGACAGTCATTGCATCATGCTGATTCTTACTCTAGATCCATAACTTTATAAATTGCAAAGGCTTTGTTTTCCATAATGTACGTTGTAATCCATGTTGTTCTTACATAAAGGAGTTCCATTTTGGACAATGGTGATTCCCTTCTTCCTGCTAACTGACTCACATTAAAGTATTTTGAAGATGAAAGAGAAATCGATATGCCTCTGAAAAAATGGACGTTGCCAAAGCTTTGTCAACTAGTTTCTTATATTTCTTAGAGAAGGAATAGTAGGTAAATACAACCACAAAATCAAACACACCTTTAGAGGAAAACCAGCGTATGACCAATGAACATCTTTGGACAGATGCTACTACAGAGACCACAAATGTTACCCTCAGTTTTTAAGTGTGAATTGACCAGTTCACACCTCCACCCTCAGCAACCTCTCCCTTACCTTCTGTGGAGGAGTAATCTAAAAGGAAGGTCCGGGCAGCAGTGAAAACACAACTGGCCAAAACATGCAGAGAATACATGTCTGTGGAATGCTCTGCTGTGAACAGGACCTCTGTACCACACCTCTTTCAAGGAAAGGCTCAGAGAACATCACAGATGAGGGATCCGAAAGTTTCCAGACCAGCAGTCGGGAAGGGGGGCGGGGCACTGAAACAAAGCATCATCTTCTGGACATAACACTAACTATGTACTCCTGACCTCTCTGCAGTTGTGGCTGCCTACACAGGGCCTGTACAAGGCCAAACTAACCAACACAAAAGCCAAAACAATCAGCTTGGCTGGGGCTGCACTCTTCACAGTTCATGGTTGCTATTGGGGGAATGTCAGGTTTCTTTAGGGTGTGGCTGTTGGTATGATGCCTGCTCCAATGGTTGGCCCATAGCCATGGGCAGCACTAATTAGACAAGATGTATTCTATTTTTAGACATGAATTAAATAAAACAAGTGGAAGGGATGAAGAGGGACTGGAATAAAGGTAGGGGATGAGTATATTGCATACATGTAAGAATACATTGTATATATGTAAGCAATTCCTCAAAATACATTAAAAGAGTATATTGTAAAGGGTCCTAGAGGGGGTAGAGAGTTAGTTGAAAGCTCTTGCATCTTTTAAAGAGGGCCTAAGTTTGGTTCCTAAGTTCCGCGAGGTGGTTCACAAATATAACTCCAGTTCCAGGCTTCTGACAGCCCTTTCTGGGCTCTGTGAACATCATGCAAAGATTAGGAATACATACATGCATGCAAACAAAACATTCATACACATCAAATAAGTAAGTTTTTAAAATAAATATGAAATTCTTGGAAGAGAACTACCAAGTGGTTGCCTGCTTTTGTTTCTTGGGTTTGGTTTTTAAATCTTTAACTCTTCTGTCTACTGTTACCCATCTGAGGCATGGGATTCGGGAAGCAACTATCTAAACAAAAGCAGCTGTTCTACCCAGGAAGCCTTTTGCTCCCTCTAGCCTGAGAATGTGTTTATTTTCTTATCACTGAGATGTTCCGAAGCCTGGAAAGGCACACTGTCCTTGCAGAGATGTGTGCAAGCTTCATAAGAAGCTAGGAGCCACCAAACCTACTTCTTAGTAGTTCAAAACTTGATTATTTTCACCCTGTTTCAGAATCTGGCTTAGGATGTATATCAAATGTTCGATTTCAACTTCATTGAATGATTATCTAAGTTGAAGGAAAAAGTTCTGGGTGGAAATAAGGGTGTTATCATAGAATTTCAAAGCAACCATTTTTCTCGTACTCCAACATTTCATCCCTGCATGTAAATTAGCACTTGTATTTGGTAAAAAACAAAAAAAGGTTGTAGCTGAACATTTTGTTATATAGAAGAGTAACAATGAATCTTCTCCACAAAGTTAATTAAATTTTGATATGAATTAGACTATGCCATCATGCATATTCCTCTTCTTTCTGTGAACAAATGCTTGATAATTTATGGGAGGAAAAGTTTATTTTAGTTCATGGCATCATTGGGTATCAGTCCAGCTCAGTGAAGGGTTTGCAGTAGTCACAGCCACTCTGTCGGTGATAGGGAAGGCATGATAACCACAACTGTTGTATTGTGATAGAAGACAATCACACTATTTATTCACACATTGGCATGTGAAGAAGTCCAAAGCTTGGGCTGGCTCCTGAGTAAATACCAAGTTCAAGAATTCAGGAAGGGGCCCCTGCCACCGAGATCTGCTAGCTAAAGGCCATGTCCAGATGTTTCCATGACTTCCCCAACACCAGCTTCCTGCTGGTGACCATATGTTCAAACACATAAGCATGTAGGAGACATTGCTTTCCAACCACAAAACTATGTGATTAAAATTATTGAGGCAATAGCACGGCTCCGATGCCTGTCAATGAGAAAAGTAGAATGAATCACAGGTATGTGACATAAAGCCTCTGAAACGTTGCACTCAGTCAAACTAAAATCTACGTGCCAGAGACTAAAACATGGTGGTTAAGTTTGCATGGATTTCTGGACAAGGAAATTTTCTGATTGTCCAAAGCTGGTGATTGGAGGAATGATGGGCAGAAGTGGGTGTGAGGGAGTTTGTCAAAATGATGAAAATATTCCAATACTGGATGGTGATTTATTTTTTATTGAAAAGTTCGAAATTTAATGAAACTCCTTCACAACGCACACTTAAAATTGATGATTTTATGGCAAATTACATGCACACAAAGGTTTCTAAAACCTCGAAGATTGTTCTGTTCTGCTCCTGCGACTTCATAAACTTCTCTGCCTTTTATTCGTGATCAGTAGAGAACACTTTTCATTCTGTGATCGTCTCCTGAAACTTACCCAAATATAGCATCTCTTTATATCTCCCTCCTTCTGTCTGCCTGGCTTGCTCATTCACTCAGTCATTCAATTATTCAAGGGAACTATATGAAGCATCTACCAAGTATCAAACCCTGTGCTAGGTGGTGAAAATGAAGAAGTCATTTGCTGATGCTCCGCTCTTCTTGCTGTCAGATATGTCTTCATTTGGAGGCACACACACCGTCTCTCCTGATTCCTGCTCCCTGATGTAGGACAGGGATTTTGTAAATTGCCTTAATATTCTGCAGATCCTCCTTTGGAGTGTCAGTCTCTCATACATTAATGGCAGCATCCTTAAAAGCTCAACAAAGTCAAAATTAAGAAATCAGCTGAAATATGGGTCTGTTGATTTGTTTGTGTGTGTGTGTGTGTGTGTGTGTGTGTGTGTGTGTTTTATTATTATTATCAGGTAACACCAATGGTTTAGAACAAATAACCTTGATTCTTCCACACCAGCTCACAATCCCTGTCAGTGACAATGACAGCAGTGCTGGATTTGAGTCAATGAATTTTCACTTTGAAGGAAACACTTCCAACTTTGCTTTAGAAATCTCTAACAATCTATATCTGGTCTTTTTGGATTGAGCTCTATTTTCCAAAGTGAATTTGATGGGCTTTATAGAGCTTGTGCCAATTGTATTTTCCAGGATGTCCATTCACTATTCCTACATTTTTCTCCTTGTAATTTGTGTATATGGATATCAAGCTAAATGCTGGCATGAAAATGAACAAGGTTTAGAACTGTCTCCTGGTGCCTCTGGTAAGAAGTGGGTGACATAAAAGTACAAGACACAACTAGGAAAAAAACATGGAGTCAATGGGCACAAGATATATAGTATTATATATTCAGCTGCAAGTATATGAGGAATTGATTTTCAAAAAGATATAAAGCTATAACTATTTAGCAGGCAACAGGGTATTGTGTTAGACTCATCTGAAAGATAGCAACCTCAATTGAGAAAATTCCTCCATAAGATTAGTCTGTGAGGGATTTTCTTGACTGATGCTTTATGTAGGAAGCCCCAGACCACAATACACAGTGCCACTCGTGGGCAGGTGGTCCCAGGACATAAAAGAAAATAAATTAAGCAATACAGGAAGAGTAAGTCAGTAAGCAATGTTTCTCCATGGTTTCTGATTCTGTCTCTGCCTCCAGACTCCTACCTTGAGTTCCTGCCTTGATTTCCCTCAGTGTTGGACTACTTCCTAGAAGTATAAGGAGAAATGAATCCTGTCATCTCTGAGTTGCTTTTGGTCTTTTTTTTCCAGCAACAAAAATCTTAAGTATAATAGGTATGCAAGGTGAGGAAACAAGACATACAGACATTATTGTAATGAGTAATATAGCTGATGGAGTCACTGGAGAAAAATAGACATTCATTTCTCTAAGAGTTTAATGGTGAAGGAACACATAGTGCAGTCAAGAAAATATACTTCATGATAATGTTCATTGACTGAATAAGTAAATAAGTAACATGAAGACCTGGCTGACAGAATTCAAGAAGTTGATGAATAGGGAGGAACAAGGATCTGGAATTGCCTTTCTTCTTGTCTAGCTTTTGCAGAACAGATAATAATATAGCTGGTAAGAGGTATTTTTGGCACTTATCACCCTAGAAAATAACCCTCCCCCCTCAGAAACACGCGCACGCACGCACACGCACACGCACACACACTTTAATTAAATGATGCCAAGTATGCTGACTAGGCCTATGTCAATTTCACACACAAGGGTTATCTGAAAGGAAGAAACCTCAATTGAGAAAATATCTCCATCTGATCCAGCTAGAGTGCATTTTCTTAAGTAGTGATTGATGGGGGAGGGCTCAGCCCATTGTAGCTAGTGTGGTCCCTGGGCTGGAGGTGCTGCGTTCTTTAAGTTCCTGCCCTTTCCTGTTTGAGTTCCTGCCCTGGCTTCTTCAGTGATGAGCAGCAATGTGGAAGTATAAACCAAATACATTCTTTCCTCCACAAATTATTTTTTGTCATGGTGTTTCACTTCAACAGTAGAAATCCTAATGAAGACACCCAGAAACCCCTAATAAAAGATTGTTATGCTGGATGTCAGAGTCTAAATTATTCTTTTAAACACATACCTTTCTAAGAATATTTTATTTTTAATGTATACCAAAGAAAGCTATCTGTATTCTGTCTCCTGTGCTTTTAAAATGTATTTTAGATTTATTTACTTTGTGGGGTGTGTGTGCGTGTGTGTGTGTGTGTGTGTGTGTGTGTGTGTGTGTGTTGTATGTTTGTGTAATTCATGTGTCCCTGATACCAATGGAAGTTACAGTAAGGTATTGCATCCCCTGGAAATTGAGTGACAGTTAGTTATCAGCTACTATACAGTGCCTGCTACCCTGCAAAAGAGGCAAATCCTCATAAACATGGAGTCACCTCTTCAGCCTTTCCTTCTATGTATTTGTGAGCTGCAGAAATCTGGCACCCCAATGGTGATTCTTGCTATAACTACAAACACAATGATTATATAAATGGCACTGGGGAGGATAATCTTGCACACAATTTTAAATGTTTCTTTCAATGCCCTAACATTTTTTCATATAAAAATGAACATTACTAAAATTTGAAGCTTTATCATTTTACAAATGCAATCCTTTTTGAAATGGAGTATCTATCTTTTAAGATCTCAATCAGAGACAGAATTTTACTTCCTCTCCAGCAACCCCACCCTTGTGAAGGATGAGAAAGAAATCCATATACAGAGAAGCATTTAATGCAAATAATTGGCAACATAGGACAGCTATCTCTGGGGCTGCACTTTTTCTTGCATGTAAATATCGATCTTTCTCTGGTCTGGTTTCTGCACTTGCCTTTACCTTACTGTTCATTCATAAATTAGAGGTTATGTTGATTGTAGAAATAGCACAGTCTCCCCGTGGATGCCTTTGCTTTTGGAGTCCTTTACAATGGATGCTTCGCCTTCCTGCTGTTCAAAGACTTTTTTGTCAAACTGCTTCTACCTCCTTTCCCAGTGGTTTTCTTTGTAGTATGCAGCTTGGCTCCCAATAGAGCCCACATGCGCTGTAAAACTCTCCGTGCACACACTGGCGTTTTCATTTCACACAGTGCACAGCCCTCTGACCCTGTCTTCAGACCTACTCTGAATCATGGATGCTGACCGGTAGAAGGATTCTTATTCAGGGTCATTCAGCCAAAGTAGAAATTCTTATATAAATCAAGCCAACATGAGAAAAAGAAAAGAAAAAGCAAGAAGATGGTGGAATTTGGTGCCATCTGTGGAAATGGTATGTTTGGTTTGAAATTGTTTGGAGACACCTTAGATTCAGGTTCAAGAATGATAGCTAACGAATCTGAAGGTGGGATCCCTGGGAAAAGATTCTCATCACTACTACTGCAGAATCTGTTGCTACCACCAAACACCACATTTAAAAACAAGTCCAGCATCCCGTGTTCAAAATCTGTCTGAATGAAAGAAGTAAAACTCAAAGATCTAAGATTTAAAACTGGTAAGCGAATGAATCAAATCAGGGCTCCTTGGAGCTGCATCTTCTATGCAGTGCTAATTAATAGTTATTACCAAGGGAAACTAAAGAAGTGCCATGGTAGGAAAGAAGACTCAGAGGAGGAGGATTTCTCTTGATTAGCAGGAGCACTGGGAAGAGATATCTTTTAAATGGAGTTGAGCTAGCAGGCGCCTGATGACTTGGGAGCAGGAGCAGAGAAGGGAGTACTTTGTCTCTGTGTTTCTATTCTGAGATAGACATGGGAAGGGTCAGACTATGATGCTGCAGAAGGACAGCAGGTACACTGAAGCCTTGAGATGAGCTGCTGCCCTTTCATGGGTCCTAAAGGGATGAGGCCCAAGTAAAAGACCACTGTCAGTTCTCTAACAAGCAGCTGAAAAGAATAAAAAAGTGGTGCCTGAAACACAAGCCACCAGAGCCAGGCTCTGCGTGTCACAGAAACATTAGCATTCATGGGCAAAGCAGCAAGTGGGTTCAGTGTAGCACAGAGGTGTGCACTAGATGGGCATTTCAGGTTTGACGGAAACAAAATTAAAAAGGGTTAAAAAGGGATTAAAACATACTTGTGCTTAGGTGTTGGTATTTCTTTCAATCTTGCCTTCAAAACCCATGGGGGTGGGGAGGAAACTTTATATGTCATTGTGAAAGAAAAATTATGTTTTTTGCATTATGAGTAAAAGTTAAATATTGGTGAAAAGTGACATGCAAATTCATATTTCCCATGTGACTAAATTTTAAAAAGTTGTATTGCAGTGTAGAGGTTCTTTTCCCCTTAATCTCAAATTCGGTTTAGGTGATCTGCTTACAATTTTGTCTGCTTGGGAGAGACCCCCAACATTGTAGTCTTTGTGTCTGGAAGCAATTCATGAAATACTACTGAAGATATACCATGTTTTGTAAATGGTGTATACAGATTTTCACATATCTATGAAAGTATTATTTAAATTGTATGAACTTTTAAAAGAGAGACTGGTATCATGATAGTGTGGTACAGAGAGTATCTGAAACCAGAGGAAAAACAAGATCCTGATAAGTGTTCCTTGTGTCACTGTCACACTGGGGATGAGTTCTTGATCCCCAGCACACAGAGGCACATGAACCTTCATCCTGAGCTTCCCAGCAGTCACTAGTTCTGCCCAAGAGACTTGTTTCTCCCTGGTCTTTCTTAATCTACTAACACACTGTGAGGATCAAATCTGACCTAGAAATGCTAGAATATGTACAGTAAGTACACTTATAGGTCAATAAAGGCAAATAGTACTTCCTCATCATGAAAGCTTTTAACACAATATTTTTTGGCTAAGAGAATAAAACACTGAAAGATACTCCTTATCTTTTAGCAGAGTCTCTTTATTACATTCATTGTCATCACAGTCTTTGACATTCTCAGAGAAACACAGTCTATGGCAAGAGTTCTCATCCTGTGGGTCATGACCCCTTTGGGATCACACTACCCTTTATAGGGATCTTATATATGGTATCCTGCATATCAAATATTTACCTTACAATTCATAACAGTAGCAAAATTGCAGCTATGAAGTAGCAACTAAAATAATTTTATGACTAGGGTCACAACTGAAGGAACTGTAGTAAAGGGTCACAGTGTTGAGAAAGCTGAGAACCACTGGCCTATGGCAGGGCCGTGTAATCTTTGTGCTGGTAATACAAGCCAGAGGAATGGGGAATTTAGTTGTCCATGGGACATCTTTTGAACAGAAAACACAGAATCCTGGCAATAAATCCTACTTCTTCCTCCCAATGGTTCCAAAGATTTAATATACCAACATTGGCCTGCCCTTGAAGCTGGAGTCATTTCAGTACATCACATTACAATCCTTTTCTCTATCCCTTCATTAATTTGCCTTTCCTTCATCTTATGTTATTCTTGGAATTAAACAACAATAAGAACATAAATAAATTCTGCCTCAGATTTTCTAGGACCTGCTATCTGATAATTTTCATTTCTTTGATGGACTAGAACCCATAGGTCCAAGGGCATACCCAATCAAGAGACTTCACATCATTTAAATAAAAAGGAATATGTTTGTTGCTATTCTTTTCTAGGAATAAAAAGAAAAGGAAGCATGAACAAAATGGTTGAAGGGGAGAATTGCAGATGAAACAGATGTTGCACTATCTTTTGGAAAGAACAAAATTTTGACACATCCTGAATCATAAAAAATAGTCATTGCTTATTAATTCCATATGTTCACATGAAATGGAGAAATTATTACACCAAAGTCCCAGAAGTATTAGGCCCCATAATAGATTTTCCCAGAGGGCTTCTTTGTCCTCCTACACAAAAATTCTGTATCTGTCCAAGCTGTCCAAACGCACCAGAGGCTCTCAGACTTCTTCATCTTTACATAGGGTCCTTACTCCATTGAATTCTCCCATCTCTTAGATACACTCATACACAGATGCAGAGAGAGAGAGAGAGAGAGAGAAAGAGAGAGAGACAGAGACAGAGACAGAGACAGAGACAGACAGACAGAGAGAGACAGAGATGAGACAGAGAGAAACAGAGAACTTTCTACCTAAATCTACAGATTGAGACTTGGGAGTTTCTTTCATTTTTTTCTTTTTCTTTTTCTTTTTCTTTTTTTTGTGATCTGCCCAATTGTTCTTCTTCCTAATTACAAAATTAAATATTCCTGTCTTGACATTCATGATTCCTGTTTCTGTATTTACACTTGTACTTCAGTATCTTTTCCTTGATTGTCTATTTGTTTCTTACTATAGTACTGCAAACCTTTCTATATATTTTGTCCCTTTTTCGTTTAGCACTCCAACCCCCAAATATTGCATGGATTCTGGAAAATAATAAGATAAAATATACAGTGGAGGGGTGTGAAGAAGTAAGCAAACAAGAGAGATCAAAATGATCAGATTGCCTTCCATTCATTTCCATATTTTGGATTTGAAGCAGGACTCTTAAAATTAAATATAAATATAGATATATATTTTTTAAATCCCTAAAAATTTCAGCATTTTGATCTACTACACTGTGAAATATTGTAAATCATTCCTCTAGAGTCTATTTTTCTAACTGAAACATAGTTTTAAAGGATAATAGAAATCAATAAAGATTAGCTTTCCCAAAATTTGTTTGGTGGGATATTGCTCTGAAATATCTTAAATGTATACTAGCTAATTCATTTTTCGAAGTGAGATTGAGAAAAGTGACACCATGAATTGTAATGAATCATCTTGCCCCTAATATTAAACCCACCAACCCCAAAGAAAGTATCAAACTTTGTAAATGCTGCTTGCCATGGCTAATCTAGCTGAACCCTAGCAGGCAAACCACCTCCTCTGCTGCTGCTGTGTTGAACTTCTAGGGCGTATAGAACAAATACATCGAAAGCCTTCCTAAGAGAAAGAGTTGAGCCATACCTGCATCTCAATCATCCAGAGATGCACAATTGTTTTAAAAATGAGATAGCAGTGCCCTCGCATGATTTAGAGACTGAAGAGAAGGCAACTGCTATTTTTGATTGTGTTAACCTGTACATAATTATGTAATTACCCACTAAAATTCAGTCAGAGTGTTGCATATCTGAATCATTAACTTTAACAATTGACAAGCTACTTTGATTAGTATTTTCATAGAGCAGGAATAACATACTTTTGTCAGCTTTCATATGATTAGCTATGATTGGGAATTTGTTTATGCAAAATGTTTTCATTGCCAGTTTAGAGAAAAGGGGAGGGAGAGGGAGGGCAGGGAAGTCATGTGTCTCTCCTCAGCAGACTGTGTTGTGGTTCAACTCAGGAAATGACAACGATGAGAAAAATACATGAAGAATATACATCATCACTCTCCAAATGGCACATAATTTTGGTGTCAGGTTAATATATCTAGCAAATTCAGGTTGGGAGAAATAATCTCTCCTACCACATATTAGATTAACAAGGACATCAGTATATGTGACATCAATGTAGAATGTCACATTCAACTTCTGGCTTGGCCAGGCAGCTCTTCTATTCCATTGATCAGGACAGCTGATCTTCTGGGGGAAAGGCATGTCGATTATTTGTTATTTATTTTCTAGCAGAAACACAGCAGCTGCAGCAATTTCTGAGAGACTTCTCTGGCACCAATTTGCTATCAGTCTTAGGTAATATTGACTGTACACACATTCCTATTAGGCTGACATCTCCAAATGCAGCTAGCTATTCAAATAGAAAATCCTTTAATTTCTTGGCCATGATGGGGCTGTGTGATGCCAAATTTCGACTCTCTCTGGAAGACAGAAAGTCCTCAGGACATGAAGCATTTCTTGTCTCCTCTGGCAAATTGGCTGGGCTCATTTGTTTTAAGTAAGCAATTACAAAAAAGCAGCTTATGGAAATTTTAAAGTAAAATTAAAAGCAAAATTATTTCACTGGTTACTATGCATGTACTGCCTTCCACTCTTGAGGGAGTGTGTTTTAGATGAAGATGAATGTAATCAAAAGGCTTTAACATAGGTGGTACATCATAACTCGGAAACAGGGAAATTTGTGGCTTGCCACTGAAGAGGCAAGTGGAAAATTCCAGTGGAATGCTCAATGCAAAATCGGCCTTTATCTTATATTGTTCTCTGTCTTTCTCTCGGAACTTTCATTCCATATTATGAAGAAAATACCTAGAAAGTTTTGTTATATGATACTCTTTTTAATGACTCCCTGTATAAAAGTAATAATATCCTAAGTTCAGTTTGTTGTCCAAGAGAAGCAGAGAGCATGACAGCATGTAAGAGAGTTTTCCAAATCAAATTAAAAACGACAAACTCCATAATCATAAAGTATTGATCTCTCAAAGTCAGACATTGCGGTTGCCATGTCTCAGAAGCATGAACATCTGCTCCATTTTTCACAATAAGTTTTTTCTCGACAATCAGACACTGCTGTCTTTGAGATCCAAGCTTAATTATACTGTTTTAAAGTCTTCATGATTGAACACACATGCAGAAACATCTCCCTCACTTTGGCTTTAATCTTGTCTTTCCATTTCTCTGAACATAATTTAAATGCAAAACTTTTCTTATAATTTCAAGTTACTGTCCAGGCCTGAAACTCTTCCACTGAGTATTAATTCTACCTTTCTGGCTATGATTAAAGAAATTTCTGCCTCTCAGAAAATTTAGAGAAGAAACCCTGGCCCACTTTTCTTTGAGAGATTACACATTATCTATTTTGTTATGTCATCAACCCCTTCATATTGACTATGCCTATATGTTTGCAGCCAATTTTTGAGTACCATTATGTATCTTTGTACAGGAAGATTCCCAGCCTCTACTGTGAAGTATTGTGAATAAGGAAGTCAGAAATCACCTGGACATTACAGGGAACATTTACTGAGAAATCACCTGCTTGCACATATTCATAGCTAGGCCATTATTATTTGACAACATTTTTGTAGCCTAAAGACTCAACTGACTTTCAGCATTTTTCCCATTATAATATATTTGAATCTAGTCCATCAGTGAAAGCTGAGATACAAGAAAATGTGCAGAGATTAAGTCAGGTTAAGATTGAGATACAATGGGGTGGGATAGAGAGACATGTGAAGATACTATGAAGGATGAAGTGGAGCTCAGCAAGGAAATGGAATGGAACCCCGGGATGGTACTCAATAAGCACTGTCATTTTGCTCATAACCAATATAACGACTGTCTGGTACATTATAACAGTAGTGATTATGACAGGAAAATAGTGTCTAAAAAAAACCCAATTTCTAGCTAGCCCAACGTGTTAATGTTGGTGTTGTTGCTGCTGTTGTTGTTGTGCTGCTATTGTTGTTGCTGCTGTGAAAGTCCCATCAGTCAATTGTGCCAACCAAAACTTTCTTCAGATCTTGTCCAGTGGTCATTGGATGATGAAAGTACTTCCACTTGAAACTGTTATTTTTGTATTCTTCTTAAACAATTTCACTGTATTTTGACATCATAAAATCCCCTATTTCCACCTGTCACATGAATCTTAAGACCAAGGCAAGGGTTCGAAGACCTTCAAGCACCCCATATACATGATTTGTTAGGAATGGTTAAAGCATGATAAGGAATTGATGATCCAGCAAGATGATGTCTATAAAGAGCTATCCACAGGTCTGTTTTTCACAGTAGATGAAGAATTAGGCAGTCATGTCAGGGCCAGCATCTCTTCCTCATATATTTGAGAAGATACCTCACAAGGAGATGGTACCACGTGTCTATAGAACTATTCCTTTACACAGCTAACATCCTACAGACATCAAACATCAAGAATGCTTGAAGGTAGACTTTGGAAGGAGACCACTGTTTTTGAGAGATTCCTAGAGCCTTCCAGGTTCTCTTACAGGAAAGCATAGTTGTCTTGTCTCAAAACAAATACATAATTTCTATTTTAGTAAATCCAATGGTCTATGATGAGTTTCTCTGCTTAGCTGTAAGTTCCTTAAAGTTGCCCTTTGTTTAGGATTGAGACAGAATTATATACTGTGCATCTATCTAGTAAACTATTTATTTTAAGGTTTATACACAGTAGTTATTTTTTTAGATCTAGCTCATAGAAACAATAATTTTACACTTTATTTTTTTAGAACATCCTGGCCTTTCTCATTCTGATCACTTAAGCTTTGCTAAATTTCTTAGGAAATGAAAGATTCTAAAATTCATAAAAGTTCCTATTATTTCCTAAACAGCATGCAAAGCTGTTGCATAATCTTAAGAAAAAGATAGACAGGACAGACCTTACAAATATATTTAAATCTCTGAAATGTAGACAAGGATATGTAAATTGAAAGTAAATTTATTTTAGTGAACTGGCAAGAAAGGAAAAAATATAAGGCCATATGTTACCATTGGTTTTGCATATTTGGGGAGGGGGAAGCTCCTTAAGCCAGGCGTTTTCAGGCCATAAAATGTCTTCCATAGGTAACCACAGGCAGACAAAAATAGCAGGCGAGTGTTAAAAGTTAGAAATGAGGACGATGCTTCTATTGGTGGCTGAACAAAGTGGGAAGGGAAGTTGTTATGAGAGAAATGGAGAAGAGAGTGGGATAAATTTACTTAAGTGGAAGTAGTATCAGTAAGGAAGGCGACTGTCCTCGAAACAGCTCTTTGTGTTACCTTCATCCTTCCTGTTGGCATCCCTCTGTCACAGGGAACCCATAGTGAGAGTAACCTACAGGGCAAAGGCCTGTCCCCTGCCTGTTGTGGGAACTGGTGCTAGAAAAGCAAAAATCCTAGCCATTTGATTTACTAAATGAAGACTTAGGAGCCAGAGCGGGGGTGAAAGCCTGCTAGCTCAGAGAGGCAGACAAAGCACCCAGCTGACCTTCCTACTCCACCACCATAGCAGAAGGAAAAAGCTCTTTCTCCCTCCCTATGATGTCATACATTCCTTCCAACTCAAAGATCCTTCTCCTCATCAGCTGGTTGCTTGCTCTGCCTCTTGACCTAGGGTTGACATTATTTAGCTCTTGGGTTAAAGATGTATACTAGGGCTGAGCCGCACCACAACAAGGTTTATCCAGTTCGCAATCTTAGGGTGCACAGTGTGATCGAGTATCCTTTTGGCAGCAGGGAGCCAAAGTCATCTTTTCGTTATGGCTTGTCCCCCTAAAAATGTCACAACACACTCACTTGTATACTAGTCAGGATACAAATAATAAATAGCTTTAATTTTAATATAAATATTAAGCTACTCTAAAGCAAGGTTTTGTTTGTTCTAATGATAACCCACACTACTAAAGCAATGCCATCTCATCAATAAACACAAAAACTGTAAGTGAACAAATCTGTGCTAAACAATATCTGTATTGCAAATGGTCATTGCAACTTTATGTGTTTCAAAAAACTTCTCTGTGTGAATATAATGGACATTGTCTATTTCCATTAAAGATCAAAGATTTCTCAATAGTTACATTTATGCTTCTTTAGCATTGATGAAGCATCTTTCCATGGCTTAGAGTTCATGGATTCAGAAGTCAGAATTCCAACTGTTTCACAAGGCAAAATTGTGCTTCTTAACTGGGGAGACCATGCGCAGATAACAAAAGGAATCTCTATACCTGTGTTCTTCACTCTATGAAATGATAAAAAATAAATACAGGTCTCATTGGGTTCTAGGGATGTTAATATGATCTGATATAGACGAAGTTACTCTACAGAATATACAGTGCTAGATTAACATAACTAGATTAACATAACTAGTTATTAATAAAGTTATTTTTGGAGAACAAAGAGCAGAGGCGAATGTATAGACGGTTCCTGTACTAACAGTTGCACAACCTTTCAACTTCACAGTTAGAAGTTTCAAAGCACCAGATCCAGGTAAGTCATCTTCCCTTGCATGGGTCCTAGTTTCATATCTAGCATTAGCACTGATTTTCTGTGAGATTCTCCAACATTCCCAAGCCTTTTTGTTACTTAGTGGCATAAGTACATGAAATCAGAAATTAGAATGTAGCCGTATTAAGCTCCATGGAGTTCCCTTATGTTAAATCCTTGAGTGGCTTTATAGCAAAAACAGGATAAACTAGGCACCTTCAGCTGAATACAAATATTCAAGACCAGTGTAGCAATTAGTGTTGCCTACTTGACAAAGTCTAGATTCACTTGGGAGAAAGGGGGCATGACTGTGGGGAGATGTGGATGGGAGAGAGAGGGGTGGGAGAGTGGGAGAGAGGGGTGGGAGAGGGAGGGAGGGAGAGAGAGAGAGAGAGAGAGAGAGAGAGAGAGAGATTGGTCTTGTGCTCCCCCTCCCCACCCTCCTTCCTTCTCCTCCTCATTTTCTTTCTCCTCCTACCTTTGCTCCTCCTCATTTCAATGTTGACACGTGGTAGCATGAGATACTCGATTTATTTCTATTTATGTGCTTGTCTTACTCTCTCCAGCATTGTAAGAATCCTTTCCCCTTTAAGACTGAAAGGTTTTTACTGTATGTGTACTTGTAGTGCTGATCGTTCTCTAACTCACCCACTGAGGGCCCACCAATTGATTCCACAGTTGAGCTGTTGTGAAGAATGACAAGTGACAATAGAAGTACAGACTTCTCTAACCAGTACTGAGCACAGGTGCACTATGTGTGTATCCAGAAGTGGACCTGCTCTTATATGACTTAACTGTTCTGTTTTGCTTTTGTTGTTGTTGTTGTTGTTGTTGTTGTTGTGGTGGTGGTGGTGGTGGTGGTGGTGGTGGTGGTGGTGGTGGTTTTCTTTATTTGCTTCTTTTGTATGTGTATGGTAGCCAGGACTCTTCCCTGGGCAGGGGACAGAGGCCTGGGCAAGATGCAAACAGCAAGCTGAATACTAGCGTGCATATTTCTTGACCAGCCCTTACAAGCTCTTCTGCTGTGACTTTACTGTCATGATGAACTGTACCTAGAACAATGAACCAAATGTAGCTTTTCTCTCCTAAGTTAGTTTTTTCAGAGCATTCAATAACAGCTGAAATACAGAAACTAAGAAGAAAATACAGGTCTGAAGTGCACTTTACCACATTTAGCCCAGAGTTCATTGATGTCTTTCCTGTGGGGGGTGGGGGTGGGGGGACCCAAAACCTCCCTTCAGGTATAATCTAACTCCATGATGCGGCCTTCTCAAAGAATCCAGTCTGAAAGTATGAGATAACAAAATCCTGTTCGACTTTCATCACTGGAAGACAGGCCCCTTCTCCTCTATCCCTCAGGTTGACAGACGTGAAGCCATCTTAAAAGATTTCTCAGAACGATCTGGCCCAGTAAGTCCCAGTGGTGATCAACTCGAGGCTGAATTGCCTTTTGGATTTTCTCCATCCTTATTTCCTGTTTTCTACCACCATAGTTCCTATGGGTCAGTTCTCAGGACATAATATCTATCATAGAGCTTGTGTATTTTGTTGTTGGTCCATAAAACCAGCTCATCAGGATGAAATTTTGGATTTAGATCATTCATCACATATACATAAATAAAAATCACACCTTTGTGGCAGTAGGGAAGAAGCCAATAAACTCTAGCATGCGAGGCCATCAAAATTCCTATGGATGCCATCAGGATTTAGCAAAGAAATCCTCAATGCTCCCAGGAAAGCATTTAGACAAACCTTTGCTTACATCTGCAAGGCAGATTTTGCTAAGCATTAGGCCCTGGGTTTAATTGAAAGGGCAGACTTACATAAGCATAATGCATGCATTAAATTACTTTTATACGCTAGTGTCAAAGACCTGATAGAAAAATCAATGGCATTCCAAGAATGAAGGGGGGTGGGTATTTGGTACCTCAGTTTTAGACCATTGAGCTGCATCAGAGAAAAACTATGAGCAAGAAAGAATTAAACCTTTCAGAAATTAATTTTATAGGACAGAAGCCTGACAATGATGTGAACATGTTTTCATGATGGCAACTTGAAGCTTGGTTTATGGGCGTGTGTGTGTGTGTGTGTGTGTGTGTGTGTGTGTGTGTGAGAGAGAGAGAGAGAGAGAGAGAGAGAGAGAGAGAGAGAGAAAGAGAGAGAGAGGGGGGAGAGGAGGAGGCAGTGAGATGACTCAGCAGACAAATGTACCTACCTTATGTACTTAATGATCTAAGTTCAATCCCTAGAACTTATTTAGAAGTGGATGGAGGTAACTGAATGTAAG
This sequence comes from Apodemus agrarius, assembly GCA_964023405.1. Lineage (NCBI taxonomy): Eukaryota > Metazoa > Chordata > Mammalia > Rodentia > Muridae > Apodemus > Apodemus agrarius. The sequence continues at coordinate 27,636,129 of OZ030007.1, forward strand.
TGGTTGCATTCTGACCTCTACATGTGCGCGCGCGTGTGCACACACGCACACACAAGATGAGGATGAAGATGAGGATGAGGATGATGAAAAATACTCTAGATGTGTTACTGGTGCCAAAGCCTCAGAAAGAAGAAATTTCAGGCAGAAAATTTTTGAGACTAAATACATGCACCACCTATAAGCATATCATCTCCATTAAATCTAGAGTTCAAATGTCTTGAAGAAGCCAGGACATTCCTTATCGTCACTCTATCATCTAGGTTAGGAGATACATTGTAAATATCATTCCTACTGAACTAGAGGCATACTGTGTAAGAGCCTGTAAGTTTGTTTCAATACTTGGGAATCTTCCTCAAGTACATTTATCCAATGACACAGTGATTAGAAGTTTATAGTAGGTCTCAATGCAAGAAAGAGATTACAGTGGTTTCTGATCCTGGTGCACGATGCCCTTACGTGATGGTACAAGATGGGCCATAGACTACAGTAGCTAATGGTTGTGGATGCATTTGTAGTATCCTGTGAGCATATGGAAAACATTCCATTTTTCCTGCCTGTTTCATCGATCAGTACATTTCTCCTCCTAATACCCACGTATTCATGGGGCCTCAGCTAACCCAACTTGCAGAATAAAAATTATGTTGAACTGACTCACTTGTGGATTATCTTAAATATGGTTCCAGTCACATACGCCATCGAGCAATGGTAAATTGCAATTCTCAGACGATGGTTGCTGCTCCTGATACACAATGTCTTTGTGACAGAAAAGGACTGTGGGACACTTCCAGCAGCATCTGCAGGGCTGCTCTATTATAATCACTATCAAGGAGAATGTATTAGATTTACCCTTGGCCTAACTACTACACTAGATCTTGTTGCAGTAACTATAACAGAAAAAAACCCATTCTGACACCTCACCTAAACTATTCCACAATTTCTTTGCTCTGTACTCTGTGGCTTTTCTGAGTCAACAGTGTTTGACAGTCTGGGATATGCTAAATATACATACCAGTCCAGAAGGGCCAAAGGCATACATTGATCTAACTCTGAATTTGTAGATGTCTGTGTTTAAGCTGGACTGAGTGTCTACAGAGTCTAGGAAGAAACAAAGGAACGGTGGGATAGGGTATGGTTTTGGGAGGAGTGGGACAAAAAGACACAGGTGATATAAAGTAGATAGGGAAGTACTGGGGGAATAAAAGTTTAAAGAGTGTGAAGGTGGGGAGCTGAGGCAAGGGCGATGGAAGGGTTAACAGAACAGAATATATGAAACAGAAACTCACTCACTACCTTATAAACTCACCAAAGCCATGATTTAAAAGAGTTTCAATAGAAGTTCCCTATATTGATGGATATCAATCTTTCCAGAATCCATAAATTTTAAATGAAAATCTCAGTGCTGTGTCAAAAGTTTATACATGGTGAGAACACTGGCCCAGACAGATTTTTATCACTGACATTTTACTAAATGTGTGGTGAAACTGCCTTCAAAATACACACACACACACACACACACACACACACACACACACATATATATATATATATATATATATATATATATATATTACATGTACAGACAAGTATTGCTCTTCAACTCTGTCAGAGACTTTTCTCTTTAAAATGGAAATTGGTCATGAAGATTGGTTAATGTGTTGAGAATAAGTGACCTCCAAGTCCTCAGCTCTAAATGAGACATCTATACTACTTCACATGACCAAATTATGGGACACAAATCTCATAGAAGACAAAGGGTGAGGGCAGTGTAAAGCACTATTTTTGCAGTATGACACAGTCATTGCAATCATGAGTCTATCTCAACCACCGATGTCTATCTACCCAAGACTGTGCGCACACACACACACACACACACACACACACACACACATGTGAGACTGGTTAGGAAGTGGAAGAAGTATAGAGTGGTTATTAGGAATAGAAATAGACACAAGATAAGGTAAGGGGGTGAATATGATCACAAAGTATTTATGCATATGTGAAACATACAAATATAAATAAATTTACTATAAATAAAGGAAAAGAGGGGAAAAGAGAAGGAAGAGGTGATGAGAAAGAAAGAAGGAAGGAACAAACACATGTAGACAGGAAAGAAAATGGAGACAGGAAGGAAGAAAGAATGGAAGGAGGAAGGAAGGAAGGAAGGAAGGAAGGAAGGAAGGAAGGAAGAAGGAAGGGAAAGATAATGTACAATTAGCCACCCTATTGTTAACTTCTGAAGAACCTCAGGGCAAAGAAAGCTTAGATTAACAACTTAGGAAATCTTGCTGTGTTGGTCAGAAGTGGTTCAGGGTAGAGTTCAAAGACACCCACTAAATACTAGTCTAAGTATAGCTTGGGAGTACAAGAAAGCCACACTCTATGAAATCGGTTTTCCAAACAAACTAATTCCAGGCAGTCTCTCTTCTCAGGTCCTCCTGACTGGAAAGCTGGTCTAGGTAGAGGGGAAATGATTATAGAAAACACAGTTCCTTATGTAGACATGGCTCTCTACTTTAATCCTTCATGAATGAATAAGTCAAACAAAAAATGGCCTTAAGTCTATAAGCTTACTGTCTCTACCTGATTTTTTTTGTATCTCAATGAAGAGATTTTGTGCAGAAATGCACTCAGAGATTGACATTCAGACTGTGCTTCAGAAAGTTCTTCCTTCTTCTCTGTGTTGTGACACAGTCATGAGCAATGCCATTTAATAAAATATAATTATTGATAATAGCTACCATTGATAAAGTACTCTTTGTATGCCTAGAAAAAAGCATATCAAGCAGTAGTGTGTGTATGAGTGTATGTGTGTGAGACTGTGTGTGAATGTGTGTGTGAATGTGTGTGAATATGTGTGAGAGAGAGACAGAGAGATAGAGACAGACAAAAAGACAGAGAGACAGAGAAAGAGAGAGACCTTTTCTGTGGTCTTAGACATTGCACTAAAGTAAAGTAAACCACAGGTATCAAGGCAGCAGAAAGAAATCTAACCCAACGGAGGTCACTAAACACTTATTTTCTAGTAGGAAGCCAAGCTGTCAGTAATCACTCATTCTTATTGAAAACTGTTTATCTAATGCTCAATTGTGCACAAAAATCTCCCTCTCTTCTAGATGTTGAAGATACAGCAATAAATGAGACAAAACTCAAGAGGAATAAAGTACTTTTTTCTAACTAAAATACAGGCTAAGTGCACATTTGCTGAAAGGGTTAGTCTGTCAGGAAAAGTTGTGGCCCAGGTAAAGGTATAGCTCACTGTTAAAGTAACTGCAAGCACAAACAGTTTGGTTCTCTTGTTTGCTTTATTTTTAAGTTTGCAATTACTTACTCAAATATTTGTTTGTACCCAAATCATTATTTATTCATGATTATTGAGCATCTCCTATGGGTTGAGGCAGTAGAACATGGACTCCTGCCTTTTGGAATTCACAGGACTGAAAGAAATGAAGGTGAATTCATGCATGAATAGTCACCTATCCTGATAAATGTAGCTACCACCCCTATCTAAAGAAGCAGCCTTATTTATAATAGCCAGAACCTGGAAAGAACCCAGATGTCCCTCAGTGGAGGAATGGATACAGAAAATGTGGTATATTTACACAATGGAATACTACTCAGCAATTAAAAACAATGAATTCATGAAATTTTTAGGCAAATGGTTGGAACTGGAAAATATTATCCTAAGTGAGGTAACCCAATCACAAAAGAATACACATGGAATTCAGTCACTGATAAGTGGATATTAATTAGCCAGAAGCTCTGAATACTCAAGGCACAATTAACATATCAAGTGATTCCCAAGAAGAAGGAAGAAGAGGATCCTGGCCCTGGAAAAGCTTGATCCAGCATTGTAGGGGAGTACCAGGACAGAGAAATGGGAGGGGGTGATTGGGGAATGAGCGGAGGGAAGAGGGCTTATGAGAATTGTGGGGAGGGGGAACCAGGAAAGGGGAAGGCATTTGGAATGTAAACAAAGAATATAGAAAATAAAAAGAAGCTTCTCTCTATAGCAAATAGAGACCATCACAGAAAACTACAACTGGACACAACGCAGAAATCAATGGTTCATTGGGAACTCAGCCACAATGTTTATACCTACATCAGAGCACCTGTATCTGGGGCTCAGAAAACACTGAGGAAGAGAGGGCAGATTATAGGACCAGAATACCGGAGAGTCTGCTGTGAAGCAGTCTGTCTTAGAAACGGCTGCAAAAACACCATGAGGACAATGGTAATGTCAGTAGACATGCTAACATAAAAGAGGGGCTATCTCATGGGGGTCCCACCCCTTGGCAAAGAACTACAAGCAGCTATTGATTGTGAATTAGCCTACCGGGGATGAACCACATTATGTTTGTTCAATGCAGAGTGGTCAACCTTGAAACCATATACACATAAACAACAAAAAAGACCCAGCAGGTTCTACTTATAAATTTGTGCATGGACATAAAGACATAGATGTAACAATTGTAACAACAATACTTTTAAAAAGAAGCTATTAACTTGATAATGGAAGCAGTTGCTGAGAGGGCCTAGAAGGAGAAAAGAGAAGGGAAAAGTGATAAATTCTATCTTGATTAAAGTTGTGTTTTTTAAATTAATTGTTTACTTAATGTGCATTTTGATAATTATTTTTTCTATAAATGTATAGCTGCCTTACTTTTGTGCTAATAGTGCATAACTGACAAAAAATTCATTCAGAGGGTATGCTGTATGTATGCACTGATAAATAATTATCACAATTAAATTAACACAGTACTTCACATCATTTTTTATGTTTTAGACTATGTATGTATATTTTTACGTTCCAATTTCTTGGTATGTTAAAGTATACATTATTATAATCTATGGTCATAATACTATATAATAAACATCAATTCATTCATTCTATCTGGAAAATAAGGTTTTGTAATAGAGATAGATAAATGGATGGATGGATGGATGGATGGATGGATGAATGGATGGATGGATGAACCCGTCCAGCAGGTCCAGTTATTCAGGATCCCGAAGAGGCACTACCTGAGGGTCGGGGCGGGGTGGGGGGGGAGAAAGAAAAGAGACCAAGCAAGAAGTCTATTGTCAAGGTCTCATTTAATAAGCAGAAATTCTAATGTTATATAGTCCTCAAATGAGGAACTTCACACAAGCAAGGGGTGGGCTACAGCGGGGAGCAGGGAAAGGTCATCTGCTTGGCACATCTGCTGCTTGTGTAAGTAGGAATAATCTGCGGTTTGGGCTGGAGCATCTTGGGTAAGTTGAGGTTAGGGCTGGGCTGGAACATCTTGGGTAAGTTGAGGTTAGGGCTGGGCTGTAACATCTTAGGTAAGTTGAGGCTGGAACATCTTGTGGCTTTTCTTGCAACAGTCTTTCAGCTCCTACCCATGAGAGAGGCTCAACCTTGTACCTCTCAAACCTGCTGAAGCAGGTAATGTCAGGTAACATGGCTCCTGACAGATGGATGGATGGATGGGAGGGTGGATGGATGGATGGATGGATGGGTGGGTGGGTGGATGTATGGATGGGTGGGTGGGTAGATGGATGGATGGATGGATGAATGGATGGATGGATAGATGGATGATAGATGGAGGGATGGACAGAGAGATAGGCAGGCTCATTTATTTACTCATTGTGCTCATTCTGGCCACTCCTCTGGTCATAGGCCTCTTTAATAACTTTATTCAACTCAAATATGGAAAGGCAATCCTTAAGAGAAATAATGGCAATCAGCATCTTGAGATGAGAAATTCTGTTCCAAGATTATTGTCAAAAGATTGCTAAATTGTGTGTTTACAGAATAATTCAATAGATGTTAATAGTTGCTATGAGTTATTTAAGTTTTGTCTAACTTTTATATGCATAGTCTACAGACACAGTTGTGTTGTTAGCTTGGTTATACTGACAGATACATAGATTATTAGGGCATCCCCTGGAGATCTGGGAGTGGGGTGCTTCCAGAGAGATGACTACATCATGAGGAGTCTGCCCTAATCAGTGGTTTTTATTTCATTTTTAATACCTCTTTAGGATGTGTGGAAGGATGGGAGAGATCATAGGTGGAGTCAACATCAGAACCTCACGAAGACAGTATCATAGCAGCATGTCACTATCTTATAATTAATCCAGAATTCCCTCAGAAGTGTTCACTTTCCTGTTGATCTCTCTGACTGGATTCTGCTTATGCTCCTTGTGTACTCCAGATATTAATATTTTGTGATATTTTTATGTTGTAGACATCTTTTTCCATTTGTCATCCTCAATTAATTTTGTCTTTTCTGCCTTGGGTGAAAAATCTTCAGTTATGATATAGCTAAATGTCTCATTCAATCTTGAACATGGCTTGCTATTTTATTTCACAGTGTTTTGTAATATTTAATAGACCTGATATTTTTTACACAAAAGTCTCAGGTGTTCTTTATTAATTCTTGAGTGGTGTCATTGTTGGCTGTGACGGATCTCATATTCCCCACTTCATATTCCAGTTGGTTGCTGGGAGACACAGAACGATGTTTATTTTTTATAAATTTATTTTATATACAACAACTTTATTTTTCATGTTTGTGTAATTTGGTAATAAAATTCAAGTTATCATTGTTTTGTTATATTCCTTTGCTACCTAAGCATAAAATATTTTCCTTTGATTAATTAATGTTTGAAACTCTCCTGATAGCTGCTCTGATGTTTGCCTCTCCCTTTGCCTCTGAGACAGACTCGTCTTGATGACTTTAGAATGTGTACTTTATTCCTGTGCATGTGTAGCTTCTTTGCACTTTTGCAACAATGCTCACATACGAAGGTCCTTCCATCTTCCTTTTCTTTATATCCATCCAATTGGGGGATCAAATCTGTGCCTGCTTTCAGGTGTAAGCTAATTAGATTTGTCTCTTTTTCCATTTCACAGAAAAACTTTACAAAAAGGAAGGGCGAGGAAGTGCCATGGAATTTGGTAGAACGCTGAATCCTTTGCTTGATGGGGAGATGACAGGTCTGACTGAGATTCAATTTGATAAGTTTCACAATCCCACTTTTCTTCGCTGCAGAGCCTGCATGTGCTGCGTGTTTTAAAATATTGCTTATAGCCATTAATTTTTCTGTATTAGCTTGCTGAATGATGACACCTTTCTTTCTGTTTTATAGATTTTATTTCTAACTTCATTTCCTGGCTCAGTTTTTGCCAGAGATTGTACATTCCTGTTTTTTCTTTGTTTTTGAAACTCTAATTTTTGTTTAGTCAGTGTTTTCTAATTTTCTCTTCCTTCCTTGTGATTTTGGTTTACCTTGCCCCTGAGTGTGTTTTTCCTTTCTCAGGTTAATGTGAGTCTCTCATCTCTCAGCTGCTCGTGCTGTCTTTGTGAGTATATTGAAGCTGGCCTTGTTTCTCTAACTATACCTATCCTGACTTGATGAATTTGATAAGTTGAATTTCGAGGTCACTTATTTCTAAGTAACTACCTCATAAATACTGTACATTTATTAGCATCTACATATACAGAAAAGATGCAAGCTACCATCTGATATTCTTTTAAACTTATTCTGTCACGGCAGCCACTTTAACCTGTATAATACAGTACTACTGAAATTCCCTGAGATTCCTTGTAGCTAAGTATGTGATTAATTTCTGTGAATGTTCTGTTTGCTTGAAAATAATACATTTTTCTCTTCTTTGGTTATATTTTCTCTGTCTGATTTTAGACTCTTCCACACCCACCAGCCATAAATTTGCTTCAGATGATGAGACTAAGGTAAATAAGACTTATTGATCACATAATAGGAGCAGAGAAAAGAGACAAGACTTAGCTTGTGCACCGAATACAGAGGCGGGACTTTCAAAAAAGGTTTCCTCCGCAGGAGCTAGCCAGTGATTGGCTGGCATGAACCTTGCACTAGCTGCCACTAGAGAAGGGAGCATCCAATTATCTTTTCAGACTCTGTGATGTGCACAGAAGAAAACATGGAAGTGGGGCAGCTTGAAGTGTATCATAAGTCAAGCACCAAAACTGTCCAGGACTCTGCCCAGAATGCACACTGATTTTAGATGTTCAGTTCTGTTATTTTTAATCTTCTAAATATTTGCTTATTTTGTATTTGTTTGACCTACCAGTTTCTCTGTTGTATAAATACTGCCAGGGACAAAGTTTTGTTTATCCACTCCTGACCATCTGTACATATTAATGTTTTATAAAACTTCTTTATATTGGAAATATATATTGTTGGGTACATAAATGTCAAGGCATTTATTTTTCTTGTTTCTGCATTTTATCAGTATTTAGTACTTTTATTTGCCTTGAATTTTATTTTGCCTAATAATGAAATTTCTTCTCCTTCATGTTTTCTAAGTTTTCTTAGTATTTTAAAACTTCCCTATAATTTTATGTCTTGTGAATATTTTTATTTTGATATATTTTATTGAATATTGGAATTTTTATTATAGTTACTGAATATTAACTTTATATTCCCATTCCATGGTTTGCTGTATGCCTTTAATTTTTCTCTTATATATTATAAAGTTTATTTTACCAAAAATATTTTCCATTAATTAATTTATTCATTTTACATCCCGATTTCTGCATACTACTCCCTACGCCCCCCCCCAACACAGTCTCTCCCTCCTCCCCTTCTTCTGTGAGAAGGTGGGACCCTGTCAGTATCTTCCCAGCCTGGCCTATCAAGTTTCTGCACAGTTAGGTTCATTCTCTCCCACTGAGGCCAGACAAGGTAGCCCAGTTAGAGGAACAGATAGGAGCCTAGAATAACTGTCCTCTGAGAGGCTTCACCCAGCAGCTGACTGAGAGATCCAGAGCCAAACATTGGACAGAGCTCAGGGACCCTTAATGAGGAAATGGAGGACAGATTGAGGGTCCCAAAGGAGATCAGAACTTCACAGGAAGACCAATATATTCAAGTAACCTGGATCTTTGAGGACTCTCAGAAACTGAGCCACCAACCAAAGAGTGTACATGGGTTGGACCTAGGCCCCCAGCACATCTGTAGCAGATGTGCAGCTTAGTCTTCATGTGGATCCCCCAATAGCCTGAGAAGTAGCTGTCCCTAAAGCTGGGTGCCTATCTGTGTCCTGATAACAGAGTATCATTAATAGTATCAGGGATTGGTGTTTGCCCATGCAATTTTAATCTTTAACTATTTTTAAATTATTTAAGACATTTTATGCAACAGTTAAAATATTTTTAATAATTTCTTAATATTATTTATTAAGATAGTTGTGTAACTGTACTGTCTCTGAATCTTCAGTTGCATTTCTTCTCATATTCTGCTATTTTCAGTAGAGAAAGTAAGGCACAAGCACTTGCTTCTGGCGGGCATAGCCTGGGACTGACCCATTCCTCTCTCTTTCTCCTTCACACCATGAGTTTCTGTCTTCCCTGTCCTCCAGTGTGATGTCTTGCCTAACCATATACAATGTCAGAAGCAGGAGAACCCAGTCACTATGAACTGGAGTCTCCGAAAATATGAGCCAATGGAAATGCTCCCTTCTGAGTTGATTATCTTTTATTTAGAGCACAGAACTATATGTCATGTTTTGCAAAGCAACAGAAGGTTAGCCCAGGAACTTGGTATAAAAAGTAGGGACATTGCTGTGGCTGTATACTGCATATGCAAGCTATGGGATTCAGAAGCCTTTGGAGTTAGTTTGTAGGAAGAATTTGAAAAGATTTGAAAAGGCAGGCTAGAGAAGGCTTAGATTCTACAAGAAGAACCAGATAAATAATAAAATAACCATCATGCTGACAGGCATGTGTGCAGTATTGACTGTTCATGAGGCTTCAGATGGAAATAAGGACTATTGGGAATTGGACTACAGGCTTGTCATATTACATCATGGCAAATGATTGGACTTTACTTTGTCTACGCTCTAAGACTTTGGGGGATGATTAAATTAAAGGGGATAATATAATAGAGGAAATTTTAAGATAGAACACAATTGATGATCTTGGCTGCTTTGGGCCATATTTACAGTGGGAATCTAAAAGCAAAAGTCAGTATAAAAGGATTTAAAAATGTTTCAATTTTTCCAGAAAATGATCATATTTAATGTCAGACCAAAGGAAGGTATAGTTACTAAAGAGATAAGCAAAAATAGCAACTTTTGCTTTAGATAGTAGGAACTATCTCAAGTTATTCAAGTTTGTTTGTTTGTTTTATCATCCACATGATACTGGTTTTATAAGAATGCAGATCACAAGAGTTGTGTTATTACGGAAGTTTCCCAGGAGGCTTCAAAAGTCTGGAGAGTGTAGACAAGGTGGAGTGGGCTCACAATCTTGTTGGCTATTTTTGTGGTGCCTGAAGATGTGAAAGTGCTATCTCAAGCACAGCAGAGACCCCAGGGAGTGAGTTTCTATTGATAAAAGCTGCAGACAATGAGTAAAGCCAGCCCACGGTAGAGGTGGTGTGGGTGCAACTGGTAAGGACACCAGGGTGAGGCTGTGTAGAGTCTTTGGCTCTTGTGTCATACCACCATGTACCCCAGGGTTAGGAATGGAGTTAGAATTTAATGCTTGACCCAATAGTTTGGTGTTGCTTTGTTCTAGGTAGCTGGTATGCTCCTGTTCCTCCTTTTATAAATGGGGATGTTAATCCATCATATTGAAAATATTTAACTAATTTTTCTTGTTTATATGGACGCACTACTAAGATCTCAGAGAAAATACTGGATTCAGACTTTTGAGAGTAATAGAGTGTCAAGACTATTGAGCCTCTTGGAGATGTGCTATATGGATTTTGAGAGAGGCATGAACATATTTCTTGCCAGGGATAGATGGCATAGCTTTAGTACTAAGTATTTACCCAAAACAAGATTCCTGCACTGAAGGGTCATTCCCCATCTGGTGTGTAATTGGGAAATAATTTTTTTTTCTGAAAGGCACTGACTTCCTCAATGGGATGATCCTGAGGTCATATTAAATTACCTCTTGCTAGATAAGGTCTTACTGAAAACATTATTATGTCATTGAAGGTATATATTGAAGGATTTGTCCTTGACTGGTCCTCTCCTGTATGTCTCAGTGACTCCGATGAGGCAATCAGCTTTCCTCCACCATGTGCTTGGCCTCACCACACAGGCCAAGTATCAACAGGTCCAAAACTTATAAACCCATGAGCCAAAATAAATTTCTTCTCCTTTTATTCTATTCATGTCAGGAGTTTTTTTTTTTTTTTCATGACAACCAAACAAATAAATAACCTGATTAATTTACTATATATTACAAATAAACTTTTACTTTTAATAAATAAAGGACAAAATCACTTGACAGTATCTGTGCAACAGAATGAGCTCCCCCTAATCAAGCACCTCTCACTACTGCTTTGTGGAAAACAGGACAGGGTGAAAAATCCTTTATATGGCAGAAAATAAAGGTAAATATACTGTGGTGGTTTAAAGACGTCCAGGGAGTGGCACTATTAGGAGGTGTGGCCTAATTGGGGTAGATGTGGCCTTATTGGAATAGGTGTGTCATTGTGAGCTTGGCCTTTAAGATCCTCATCCTAGTTGCCTGGAAGCCAGTTTTCTCCTAGCAGGTCTTCAGAGGAAGATGTAGAAGTCTCAGCTCCTCCCACACTATGCCTGCCTGGATGCTGCCATGCTCCTGCCTTGATGATAATAGGCTCAACCTCTGAACTTCTAAACCAGCCCCAATTAAATGTTGTCCTTATAAGAATTGCCTTGGTCCTGGTGTCTGTTCACAGTGGTAAAACACTAGCTTATACTTGTACCAAATAAGCCATAGAAAGAAAGGAAATCATCATGAATGCGTGTTTTCAGAGTATTGCAGAAGCAGAAACACGAGCTTCAGGAATATGTTATCCTCGTACCCTTGGCTTTTTTGCAGTTTACTTGACATTTATTATCCAAAAATAGTGGCTGGTTTGGTAACTTTCGAATGAGGCAAGCTGAAGTGTAAATAAGACAGCACTCTATCCCCAAGAGTCAGACATGGTGGGAGCAGTCCATGAAGGCGAGATACCCCAAAAAGTAGCTCAATTTCAGAATAAACAGTGACAACATTTGGATCAGATAAGAGCCTCATAGAAAGTCACATTGAGGCCTTTCCAGAGAACACCTGGAGATTTCTGTGCATTGCAACTATGAAAATCAACATCATAAATAAAAATAATGAATTCATGCAATTTGTAGGTAAATGGTTAGACCTGGAAAATATCATCCTGAGTGAGCTAACCCAATCACAAAAGAATGCACATGAAATGCAATCACTGATAAGTGGATATTAATGAGCCCAGAAGCACTAAATACTCAAGACACAAATAGCAAGTCAAATGATTCCCAAGAAGAAGAAAGGAGAGGACCCTGGGCATGTAAAGATTGCATCCAGTTTAGTAAAGAAACTGAGGGGGGAGGGGAATGATTGGGGAATAGTTGGGGGGAGAGGAACTATGGGAACTATGGTGGGTGGGAACTGGGAAAGGGGAAAGCCCTTGGAATGTAAACATAGAATATAGAAAATAAAAATTTAAAAAAAAAAAAAGAAAGAATTGTTATCAAAAAAAAAAAAGAATCTGATATTGCCTATGGAATTCCAGACAGGTTGGGAGTGGCAGGAGTTACACAAGAGATAGGAAATGGACAGGGGTTAAAACTATATCATTTCTTTCTCATCCCCACATTGGGCTCAAAATGAAATTATAACCAAGATGCATAGTTAGAAAATGGAGAAAAATTAGTTCGAGGATTCAGCCAAGGTGATGATGCCTTAGTAAATGGCCAGACCCAAGGAAACACTGCACCAAGCTCTCCACCTGCATCCCAGGGTACTCTTCCTTGTGCTGTTGTTTTGTTGTTGTTTGAATGTTTTGTTCTTGTTTGCTTGTTTTTAACCTCAAAGGTTTTTATCGGCTCAAGTGACAGCAAAAAAAAACAAAAAACAAAAAACAAAAAACAAAAAAAACAGACCAGAACTGTGTTTCTTCAATATTTGTAAAATTGGAATGCATTTTTAAAACAACTAGACATTTGGTTTAAAAGGGAAATAAAACTACGGCCATATATCACAATAGGCAGACTAGGCAAAGAAAGCCAGTATTATGTACAAGTGCAAAGTAAGTTCAAAAATGGGGTGGGACTTTCAAAGCTCTGCTTCTAGAAACCATTTAGATAATAATACCCTGGCCGGGGGGGGGGGGAACAAAAAAAAAAACAATATGAGAATCAAGTATTTGTCAAAGGCACTTCTACTACATGCCAGAAATGTAAGATCTGAGGTCTGCTCTTTATTCCTAAAATACCACATTATCAAGAATAAATATCTCTGATATCTACTTGTCCATTGTCATTTTACTAATAGCTGTAATATCAGGCTGTGTCAGTAAACAACAAAGACAGCCTTTTAAGTTAATTAATCTTAGATTATGCTCTACATGGTCACCAGTACTTTCCTGCAGTTTCTTGTTCCTTATCTGAGACCCCCGTCCTTACTTCTTTATTGAACACCCTCATTTTCTTTGTCACATTTTTCTCAGCTTAACAGTCATCACCTGTCCTTTAAATCCTCTGCTGCCAATAGATGCAAATTTCATCTCTACATCCATCGTTTCCAAGTCTATGCAAGACTGCAGAGTGCTATACATGAATTGTTCCTTTGTGAAAGCTGTTATCAGTGCAAACTTGTGGTTTTCACCTTCATCTGAGGCCCTGGGGCCAGATCACCACTTATATTCACAGGTCCCCAATCCTAGCTGTCCCCTCAATCTTGGGAATTCTCAAAAGTCCTGATAACTTGTTCTGATCCAAGGCCAATCAAATCATATCCTTTCCTGCTAGGAACCATGCATCATTAACTTTGAAATCTCTCCCAGTTTATTTTAATAGTAAGCCAGGATTGACAGAAGGTTTCTTAGTCATGTTGGTGCATAATAACCATATGAAGAATTACCAAAGATAGTTGTGCATAGGTTCTGCTCCAAGAGATTGTAACCACTTTGTCTGAGGAACATCTGGAGATTCTTGACTGCTTTCTGAGTAGTTTCAGTACATACTCAAAAGTAGCTCACTGACTAGAACCATTACTCCTTACACCTTCAATCTTCCACCAGTTATGGCCAACTGTACATTGATAGTGCTGATTTCTTCATATAGCGCATTGGAAATTCTCAACCTGGTTGTTCTTAAGTAAAACAAGAAATAAGTATTGCCTCTTTCAAAGTTCTTTTTTGTAACTTTTTTCTTTTTGCAATTTTCCAATGCCATAAGAATAACTTTGCAAAGTTGCCATTAAACTTAAGAAAGAGGCAATTACTTGTAATAATGAATGTGCCAAGATTCAGATTGCATCTTCCACAGATTGCATCTCCTTAACTTCCTACCAGGATTAGCTGGAAGTAATGTCTAGCATCTATAGTTCTAGCACTCAGAAAGCAAAAACAAAACAAAACAAAACAAGACAAAACAAAACAAAAAAAAACCCTCTGTGTGTTTTAGGCCAGTCTCATCTACTTTCTGAGCTTTAGGCCAACAAGGACTACACAGTGAGACACTATCTCAGAAAAAGAAATTTTTGAGTTTGTTTATACTTATGCTTATGAGATTCATACATTTCTATGTGTGATAATGATGAGCTGTAACATCTATATTCATGAAAAATGCAACTCCTGTGTTTTTCTATACTCTTTTTCCTCTGGTATGGGCTCCATAAAGGATGCATATATGTAATAAAACTTAAATGTTACTTATATATGTTGCATATAGCACACATACATATGTGTGTGTGCTTCTAAAATGAAATGTCTTGCCATTTTATACTTTCTTAAGAATTATTTATGTGTTTGAATGATCATGTATTTGAATCTTGAACATTTGGTAGAACTCATGTAAAAATCATTTGGACTTGGTATTTACTTGGTGAGAAGATTTTAAAATACTGGCTTAATTTCTACCCATATTAGGGCTGTTCTTGAATCAAATCTGATATCTCTCTGGTATTTTTATCCATTTTATCTACATTTTTCATATTTATTATCTCCTCCATGGTTCATCTTAGTCCTTAATAATACATCGAAGTACAGAATGAGATGTCGGAGGTGTACTCACTTCCCACTGACCTTTGCTTCACTAGAATTTTCTTACATGGTCAGTCTATAAAAATCAGCAACACCATTTCGGGAATGCGTAAAAACAACACTAAAATGCTGTTCAGTCCAATAAGCTCATAAGTGTCACTTAACTTCTCCAAGTAACTAGGAAGAAAGATGATTAAGTATTGTTGAGACTCTGGTCAGGGTTCAGGGAGGACAGCAGGATGTCGGCTGTGTTTACTACAGACAGACCAAGGCGGTTTCTTTGTCAGCCCTCAGTCAACCCTCAACCTACTCAGGTCTACCAAGTGCAAGTTGTTTCACATCAGTGTTCTACAAATTGTGCTTCATATCAACTGTTCCTTTTCCTCTCCCCTCCTGTCTCCGAGCCTCCGATTGGAATTCTTCAAATCTTTCTGATACAGGTCCTGCCTTCAGTTTTACCAGGAAAGTCACCATCTGTATAAAATTAATCAACATTTTTGGGGGGCATACTAGTGCACAAGAATAATTCCAGCTCCTGGAAGTCTGAAGCAGGAGGACTGCAAATTTACAGACGGCTAGAGCTGCATAGCGAGACTCTGTCTAAAAAAGAAAGAAAAAGAGAGATAAAGATGAGGTCAGGGAAGAAGGAAGGAATAAAGGAAGGAAAGAAGGAAGGAAGGAAAGAAAGAAGGACATATAAAGAAAAAGAATAAAAACAATTCTTAAGCATCATTTAGATTTTGCCTTTTATGTTACTATTCCCAATAAATCTTTGTTTAAAAATGAACAAAAATTTCCTCCCACTAGATCCTCAGGGCAGGGATTAATACATGTTCATTTTCATTCTCCACAGAAATATAGCTTTTTATATATTAAACAGCCAACATGATATTGAGTGACTTAGACTGAACATAAGATGGGATGAACAGAAAAGAATCACAAAATAGTGAGAAAGTAACCAAGAGATGAATAATTATCCATTTTTGCCTCTACTTGCATTGTTAGTTGAAAATAGTATTTCATTAATTGGGAGGAAAATAATGATAGTATAGGAACACAGTAATGAAAATTTGAGAAGCATTTCCTGACTGCATAGAAATGCAACTCACTTCCTATAAGCATTGCTGTTACCTTCAGGTTGACTGTCTTCCTCCAAACAGACAGTAAGAAACTCAGATGTGCTTTCTAATCACTTTCATTTTCTCCTTTGGTACATGATTTCCATTAGCTATAGGTGACCTTTTTTCATTGAGTACATGAGATAAAGTAGAGTCGAGTGGCTGCTAAAACAGGAAAAGAATATATATATGTATATGTATACATATGTATATGTATATATGTATACATACATATGTAGTTATGTATGTATTGACTCGATACATAGTCAATTTTGTTTATTTGCATTCACTTTTGTGATATTTTATGAAAATTATATTTTAAAAAATCTTGAAATGTTTTTCTCACAAGTGGTATTTAGTATTAAATAAGTGATATTTCATATTAAATTTTTCTTCTGTTTCATCATTTGATGAATTCTTAGATTTGTGAGTCTTAGTCAGAGTTCTATTGTTGTGACGAGGCACCATCACCAAGGCAACTCCTATAAAGGAGAATATTTAATTTTAGTTAGAGCTAGCTTACAGTTCCAGAGTTTAGTCCATTGTCATCATGGCAGGAAATATGGCAAAATTTAGGCAGATGTGGTGCTGCAAAAGGAGCTGAAAGTTCTACATCTGGAACAGCAAATAGCAGGGAGAGAGAGAGCCACTAAGCCTGCCTTGAGCTTCTCAAACCCTAAAGCCCACCCCCAGTAGCACACTTTGTCCACAAGGGCACACTTACTTCACCAAGGCCACTTGCCCTAATCCTTTTAGTTAATGCTATTCCCTATGAGTCTGAAAGCCATTTTCATTCAAACCATCACAACCTGGACTATATTCCAGTTTAGTGATGAAAAGGGAAGGGAGAATAGACTAAAGATAAAGAAGAAGTGTAAGATAAAAATACTTTTAGTTAAAAAGTCTAAAATTCAAGGGAAATTGTTCCTACTGAGCCTTAGATCTTATCAGAAATGTGTTTACAAAATTCTGACCAACACTCAGAGAAAACACATCTTGAGAGGTCAAAGAGAAAATGACATGAGATGTTAGACTCAGTGAGAAACCATCAGTATAGATGTAAGAAACAAAACCTGGTTGACCTCCTAGTCCAAAGACAACTGAAATCTGTGAAGAACCAAGAGGTTGTTTAGTAAATGTTGAGTAATGAAAAGGTTGTTTTCATTGTCAATAGGACAGTTAGGTTGCTGCATATTAGATTGTGTTGACAATTATGATCTTTCAGAGTATCAAAGTCATTGATCCAAGCCTTTATTGCCTTTGTAGTTGTATTGAACATCAGCAGTTATTTTCATGGACTTGCCTTTGTGTGTGACTTTTCTCTTTTGCAGCTTTCAACAGACTTCCTGTGCTCTGTGCATTTAATGCTTTATCCATAATATTATATGTGGGGCTTAGTTTGTTGTTCTCTTGTGGGTCTCCATGCCTCTTCTATCTGAATAGACTTTTCTTCCCTTAGATCTGGGAAATTGTGTCTACAACTTTATTGAACTATTTCCTATACCTTTGGCATGAATTTATCCTCCTTCCTTTATATTTATCATTACCCCCCTCTATACTAAAGAAGCTATGAACAGGTTATGGCTTATGGGGTAGAATGAATGTTTTCTTTAAGGTTGTGGACATTGGCAGATAACCCTCTTCAGCAGATGGCCCCACAGCCAGCACAATTGGATTTTATAGGTCCTTTTAAAAAGAAAAAATAATAGAGCACATGAAGTTAGGAATGGGAGTAGGGACCTGGGAATGGGTCTTTGAAGTTAGGTGAAGGACTTAAAAGTAAATATGATGACAATATATCATATAAAAAAGAATATTAGGTTGAATACTTTGCAACACTGGAAATAAAAGCAGAGATTTTGAGCTCTTTCATAAAATATAATGTCTATAGAGATACATTTTCACCTTGTATGTGGGGTAGTTTTGGCATTGTGAAGATCCTGCGAAGCAGTGTCTGGGCTGGTAATAAAATCAACTCAAGTAAATCAGTAGCCTTCCTATACTCAAAGGATAAGCAGGCTGAGAAAGAAATTAGGGAAATGACACCCTTCACAATAGCCACAAACAATATAAAGTATCTTGGTGTGACTCTAACCAAACAAGTGAAAGATTTATATGACAAAAACTTCAGGTCTCTGAAGAAGGAAATGGAAGAAGATCTCAGAAAATGGAAAAATCTTCCATGCTTGTGGGTTGGCAGGATTAATATAGTTAAAATGGCAATCTTGCCAAAAGCAATATACAGATGCAACACAATCCCCATCAAAATCCCAACTCAGTTCTTCATAGAGTTAGAAAGAGCAATTCTCAAATTCATCTGGAATAACAAAAAACCCAGGATAGCTAAAACTATCATTAACGGAATATACCCAGAAGATTCACCAGCATGCAATAAGGATACATGCTCCACTATGTTCATAGCAGCTTTATATATAATAGCCAGAAGCTGGAAAGAACCCAGATGTCCCTCAACAGAGGAATGGATACAAAAAATGTGGTGTATATATACACAATGGAGTACTATACAGCCATTAGAAGCAATGAATTCATGAAATTCTTAGAGAAAGGGATGGAGCTGGAGAATGTCATACTAAGTGAGGTGACCCAGTCTCAAAAGAATACCCATGGTATACAGTCACTGATAAGTGGATATTAGCCTAGAAGCTTGGAACACCAAAGACACAAATCACATATCAAGTGATGTCTCACAAGAAGAAAGGAGTGGACACTGGTGCTAGAATGAACCAAAACATCATTGTGGGAGAGTACAAGAACAGTAAAGTGGGAGGGGGTGGATGCGGGAGCAGGGGGAGGGAAAAGGACATGTGGGACCTTTGGGGGTGGGGAACCAGAAAAAGGGAAATGAATTGTAAATATAGAATATATACAATAAAAAAATCAAAAAAAAAGAAAGGTAAAAAAAAATGAAAACAGAATTGCCACATTATCTCGCACACTACAGAGACAGACCATCCTCAGTGTGGTGCTGTTCCCAGTAAGCAAGTCCTGGAACCAACCTAGGTTCCTAGCCACAGATGAATAAATAAAGTAAATGTGATGCATAACCACAATGAGTTTTTCCTTAAGGGGAAACTGTGTCATTTTCAGGAAGATGGAATTAAAGATGTTGATAGCAAGTAAACTAGGTGTAAAATGGCAAATTGCACATTTATTCTTTCATATGCGGAACCTAGATATCACACACATATATGTACACAATCATACACATACATATAAAACTACAGACATACATACACATACATGCATACACACATATATACATACACACACCTTCACAAAAATAGAAGGGAAATGATTTGGGACTAGGAAAATGACTAGAGGCAGGGAGAGGGGCGGGACAGAACACCGTGGAGAGCGGATAGGGTTGACACACATAATCTACTTGAACAAGGAGGCCCTTACGAAATCCACTGCTTTGTACAACGAATATACACTAGGTATTTTTAAAATAATATTAGGTCAAAAATGTAATAGTTACCAGAAAGAATGGCTAAGATTATCTTATTAAAATACTACCATTTAGCACTTCTAAAACATAAAAGACAGTATTAAAAATTAAATGACGGAACAACTAGGAAGTAAATTTTTATATACAAAGCATAAAGTTGGTGATCAGAACATGTATATGCCTTCTAAAGTCAGGACAAGATAAACAATAAAAGTTAGTCATAGTGAATATTCTCTTCACAGAGGAGGAAGCACAAGGCAAGCATCTCCCACGATACCCAGCATTACTAAGTCATAAGAAAGCGGCGTTCTGCGCACATCAGACTGAACCAATGCAAAGCTGATAGCCAGCGGTGGCAGGGATGCACACAAGTGGTTCATCTGTGTCATCTGGGAGGGGAAATACACGTAAGCGTTCTCAGTGGTGGTTTAATCTTAACTCCGTGGTCCCTGCCGCCAAGCCAGATAAGGGACTTTGATCCCTGGGACCCACCCAGTGGAGGGCTAGACCTGACTCCTCCACGATGCCCTCTGACCTCCACACATGTCCATGTGAGCAGCTCCCCCCCAAACACACAAAATAAAGCAAAGGTTTCAGGAGCTAAATTTGCATATACTCTTTAATGCAGAAGTTGTTAGAGTGGGTGGATGCGGGAGCAGGGGGAGGGAAAAGGACATGTGGGACCTTTGGGGGTGGGGAACCAGAAAAAGGGAAATGAATTGTAAATATAGAATATATACAATAAAAGAAAAAAGAAAAAAAAAAGAACTTCTGGGAGAATCAATATCCTGGCCCTCAAGCAATACTACAGAGCAGTAGTGTTAAGTACTGCATGGTATTGGTACAGTGACAGGGAGGTGGATCAATGGAACAGGATTCAAGATCCAGAAGTGAACCCACACATCTATGGCCAATTGATCTTTGACAAAGGAGCTGAAAATGTCCAGTGGAAAAAAGATAGCCTTTTCAACAAATGGTGCTGGCTCAACTGGAGGTCAGCATGCAGAAGAATGAGAATTGATCCACTCTTATCTCCTTGTACTAAACTCAACTCCAAGTGGATCAAGGACCTCCACATAAAACCAGACACACTAAAATTAACAGAAAAGAAACTGGGGAAGATCCTTGAGGACATTGGCTCAAAAGGAAAGTTCCTGAACAGAACACCAATAGCTTATGCTCTAAGATCAAGAATAGACAAATGGGACCTCATAAAATTACAAAGTTTCTGTAAGGCAAAAGACACTGTCAAAAGGATAAATCAGCAACCAAAAAATTGGGAAAAGATCTTCTCCAACCCCACATCCGACAGAGGGCTAATATCCAATGTATGCAAAGAACTCAAGAAGTTAGACACCAGAAAATCAAACAACCCTATCAAGAATGGGGTACAGAGCTAAACAAAAAACTTTTCACCTGAAGAAATTCAGATGGCTGAGAAACACCTTAAAAAATGTTCAACATCATTAGTCATTAGACAAATGTAAACCAAAACAACCCTGAGATTTCACCTCACACCAGTCAGAATGGCTAAGATTAAAAACTTAGGAAAAAACAGATGTTGGTGAGGATTTGGAGAAAGAGGAACACTCCTCTACTGCTGGTGGGACTGCAAGCTGGTACAACCACTCTGGAAATCAGACTGGCGGTTCCTCAGAAAACTGGGAATGATACTTCTGGAGGACCCAGCCATACCACTCCTAGGCATATATCCTGAAGATTCCCCAGCATCCAATAAGGATACATGCTCCACTATGTTCATAGCAGCCTTATTTATAATAGCCAGAAGCTGGAAATAACCCAGATGTCCCTCAATGGAAGAATGGATACAAAAAATTTGGTATATATACATAATGGAGTACTATTCAGCCATTAGAAACAACGAATTCATGAAATTCTTAGGGAAATGGATGGAGCTGGGGAACATCATACTAAGTGAGGCAACCCATTCTCAAAAGAATGCCCATGGTATTCACTCATGATAAGTGGATATTAGCCTAGAATCTTGGGACACCAAAGACACAATCCACACAACAAATGATTTCTGACAAGAAGGAAGGAGTAGACCCTGGTTCTGGAAAGGCTCAAAGCATCAGTGTAGGGGAATACCAGAACAAGGAAGTGGGAAGGGATGGATGGGGAAACATGGGGAGGGAAAGGGGCATGTGGGACCTTTGGGAGGCAGGGAACCAGAAAAAGGGAAATGAAATGTAAATATAGTACATATCCAATAAAAAAAAGCAAAAATAAAAGTAGTCTAGGCAGTAGTTATAGTAGCGTGGAGAAATGGGAAGTCGGGCATAGTGCACAGAATGACTGAACTCATTGCTTAGTGCATTTGGTTTCTGAAGGACTTAAAACTCACTATGAAGTCCTTTGTTACCAAAATAAATTCCACTTTAAATTGATGAAAATCTTTCTGTATCCAAAGCAAATGAAACAAATACAAATGCCATATTCCTACTACCATTCACCATACCAGTCTGCTGGAGATCTAATCTGTCTGTCACTTGATCAGCAAACATACTAGAAATACTAGTGGTTCAACTAATATCTGTTAGAAGACACAAGGCATAGGGCACATTTGACAAAATCTATATTAAATATTCACAGTAATCTTTAAAATATAACTTGATAATGCAAAGCACAATCTTTTAAAAAATATTGATGTTTGATTTATTAGAAGAACTATTCAGCTCTTTTGGCTTTGTTTTAATATCTTAAATCATCATTATAACTATGTATATTTTATACTTAAAATATTTTATACTTAATATTTTATTCTTTGTTTCAAGATTAATTTGCCAATAGTTCTTATACCTTACAAAATTTTTTAACAAATCACTTTTAATATGGGTCTTTGTGCTTTATAAGACATCAATTTATTCTGTTGTCTCCTTTATTTTCTTTTCCATATTTTCTTTATGTTTATTCTACTCACTTTTATTAAGTTCTCATAATCAACACAAAATCCACTATCACAGCTTTTAAATATCTACCACCATATAATTCCCCTAAACAGTACTGAGTTCTAGTCTATAAATGCGGCAG
Organism: Apodemus agrarius; assembly: GCA_964023405.1. Taxonomy (NCBI): domain Eukaryota; kingdom Metazoa; phylum Chordata; class Mammalia; order Rodentia; family Muridae; genus Apodemus; species Apodemus agrarius. The sequence goes on from OZ030007.1 coordinate 27,658,794, forward strand.
TCCACATGCTCAGAGGTTTCCTGCCCAGATCTCCTGTAAGAGTGTTTACTATGATGACACAATTATTTGACAACCTCTAGCACTCCTCTTTTTTATGTCCTGTGGTACTCAGCAGAGCCTTACTCTCAGCTTCTCCTGACAAACTGAGCACAAAAGAGGGACTTAGTAGGGCCACACTGTGAGAATACACTAGAAGAGTGTTAATTTGGGAATTCACAGAAGTTTAGAACAAACATTCTCACAGCCACCCAACACTCTGCTGTTCTTCATCCCCAGTGTTCCTTCCCTTTCTTCGACTTTCTACAGGTGTCAACTCTGTATCATAAAAACGCTCCTATGGATTGGTTCGCTTTCTCCCCCTATGCTTACAAAGTCACCTCTCCAACCTCTCTGCTCTCACATCTACCCCTGTAATCATCAGCTTCTCAGAGGTCTACATATAACAAGTTGATGAAAATATTTTTATTCCTTATATTTATTTCTACTAAGATCCAATTTTCATATATGTTATTACAGGTAAAGGTACAATATTCCCAAATGTTTGAAAGATCTTTTGGCTTCAAACTTAATTTGAATATCCATTGTTCCTTTGTCTATTAAATATGTCCTTTGGTGTCAATCCATTTTATAGTGCTTGAAAAATTGGTATTTCTATAATCATGAATATAGAGTTCTATGTTAGTTTACTAAAAAGGCCTGTTCAGTTGTTTGGATTAAATAATGTTACCTATTATGAGAGGTGTTTAAATTTCTTGTCACAGTAGACTTGATTTTTTTCTGCATATATCTCTTATTTGTCTTATATATTTGAGATGAAATAGCCATCAGGGCTATTTGGAATAGTTATATATTCTCAGGAGCAAAAATCTTATCATTTTATCTTCATTAATTTAAATTTTTAAAGGTTTTAATATAATTTATTTTAATCATATTATTTTCTCTTTCCCAACTCTTCCTATAGCCTCCCTACCTGACTTATGATCATTCATTTAAAAAAAAGTGTGTTCATGCACAGATTAAAGACCATACAAATAGAGTCTAATTTTTCTTGTCCAACTACTCCTGAGCATGTGTCAAACCCTGGAGTATTGTTCATATAAGCAGTGTCACTCCACTGAAGAAAACTAATCCCCTGCCCCCATGCTACAAGTAGTTATCAATTACAAATAACTTCTTGGCTGGGGTGCATATCTGTGCCCAACTTTCCTTTCTCAGTATTGGGATTCAGTCTGGCCTTAACTTGTGTAACTCTTATGGATGCTATCAATGTCTATGTGAGTTAATATGTGCATCACCACTGTTGTGTCTGCAAAGCAGTTTCCTTTGAGTCATCTACCACTTCTGGCTCTTCCAATCTTTTTTGCCTACTCTTTAGCATAGATTACGAAGCCCTGAGTGTGATACAGACAGCTCTTTTAAGGATGATGCTCCAAAGTCTCTCACTTTTTGCACATTATCTAGTTGTGAACATCCATGGTAGTTACCATCTACTGTAAGAGGAAGCTTCTCTGATGAGTGTTGAGCAGCTCACAGCTCAATTGATACAGCAATATGTTGTTAGGAGTTGTTTTATTACACAATATAGTATCAAGTTTTCCTTATAGTCCATGATCTATCTAGTTCCATGTTCTTGTCCTTGGTAACAGTGTCAAATATGGGCTCCATCAGTGGTGAGTAAATCCAAATAAAAAGTAAAAATGTTAGTGTTTGCTCCAATAATACGCATGCTGCTGTTTCACCAGTAGGTATATCTTGGAAGCTGGTCAATATGGTAATCCAAAGACTTTGTAGCTGGGTGAGATTGGTGACTATTTTCATCTCCAAGAGTGTGTAGAGTACATTCTAGCACCAAGGATGCCAGTCGATAGGCGTAAAGTTTCTACCTGGGCTCCAGATCAATTTCTCCATGCTCAGTGATGTAAGCAATTGGCAATTTCAGATTATCTTCATTTTGGTACCTCATTTTTTTTATTATTTTAGGGGACAGTGTGAACAAGGTCCTCTACTACAGCAAATCATACAGTTGACTTGCCCACATGTGAGAAGAATGCAGGGCTCAGCACAGCCAGCAAAAAAATGAAATGCCACCATCATTACTATGATATCTCCTGTACCAGTAAATAGTTGATACTTCTTTTTATCTAAGTGCCTAAAAGTAGTATTACTACTTGTGATCTCCTTCACACACAACATTCTATTAAGCATAGTCTCACTATTCAGATTAGGCAAGTCTTAAACCAAATCTCTGTCTGCTGCTGACTCCCAAATGCTTGTATTTCTGATATAAACCACCACAATCAACTTATATCATCTTTCATGAAGATAGAATGTGCCCAGCATATCCTTTCCCATCCATTTGGAAAACTATTGTTGAATATTTAACTTTATTGAGAGAATTCTTGAAGATTCATTTATTTTCCTGTTAGCTCACCAATAGTTTTAAAAACATTTTAATTTACAATGTAAACATGCTTGCAGTAAAAGACTAAGACTAATTTAATTGCTCTAATTTTCCAATCAGAAGACTGCCACTTTAGCTATGTGTATAGGTACCTTCATCAACATTTTATTTATCTAAAGATAAGTATACCATAATTTTTACTATGTATTCTATAGTCACATAATCCTGAAAAATAAAAGATATCCATCCAACTCAGATAGGTATTGAGAAGGAGGATTGGAAGAATGCATTTATAATTTAACATTATGATTTACAATCATCTATGTCAATTAAGTAGCCATTTGAATTATATTCTAAGATTCCAATGAAATAAACTTCACAATTTCTTTAGATGTCATGAATGAATGAAATTTGAATGAAAGTAAGGGAGGGGTTAGAGAGAGAAAAGGGGATATGGGAAAATATGTACTTATAATCTCATTTTTAAAAAAGCATTTCTTTAGAAGAATTATAGAGTGAAAGTAACACAGTAAAATAGACACAGAAGACAATCACATAGCAGGGCCAACAGTTATATTCCTGTGCAGAGAGAGTCTAGTTTGGTCACTAGAAGGTAAAGATAATCAGAGTATAATCAGATCTTTTGAGAAGACAGCCAAAACCTTAAAATATTAAGAAGATAAATTTCCCAGAAAACTTTCTCCTTGCTGGCCAGCTTTCAGGGGACTAGAAGATTTAGTGCAGGCTACTGGGAGATGAACCTCATCAATGCTCTTACCCAGTGTTGGACCATGCATACTGTATGTAATACTAAACTGCAAAGGCAAGGTATGTCTGCAGTAATCCCGGCCAAAGGCACATGCCTAGAGAGGTCACAGTCTGCATTATTGCTACTTTATTAGTCAATTGCCTCCTAAATATTAATGTTTATAATAGAACTAGACTGCTGTAAACATTGAGAGGCATTTTACATGAGTCAAAAGTTAATGGAAAGATGCATACCTGGTCAAAGTGCTAAGAGGAAGAGACTGAGTGCTCACCCCTAAATAGGACATCTGAAGCATATCCTTTCCAGCTAAGATTCGGGAAACATTGCTGAATAAGATGCACGAAGAATCCAAGAAAGGGAAGATGGAGAGCCATGCTGTTGGATGTCTTCTAGACGTGATGCAGGCATCATACTCATAAACTCACAACCACACTCATAAATTCACAACAGCTGGGGTTATCTGCATATACGCTGCAAAAGATTAAGCCAGAAAAAATTCTAGCACAGATGGTCTAGATGTTCTCTAGGCTCTATCTCTGATTTAGGGTTTACTAGTAATAGACAATCCACTGTAAGGAGGAAAATTGTCTTCTTTAAAGATGTGACCTCAAAGGAATCTCATACTATAGTGAGTGGTCCCACACTCATGCGTATATGGGCAATAGTATCTGGACTGTTGTGAGGCATATTTAAAATTTTAAAGAATCATGAAGTTTGAAGAGGCATGTGTGAAAGAGGAAATAGGAGGCAAATATGATCTTATTACACTGTGGCCATGTATTAAATTCACAAGAATAAAGAATAATCTTTTAAAAGATAGTTTGCTAGCAAGATTAACAATTATCATTAAAAATCATTTCTAAACAGTTACTGTGGTTTTATCTAATAAGCTAATGGTAAATAGAGATTCAAAAATGAACATGATTTTAAAACAACATTTAGTGAATTTTATTCTTTATAAATTATATTTATTTTATAACATACTTAATATACTACATATTCTGCAATATTTTTATTAGATTTTAGTGTACAAAATATTACTCTTAATAGGGACATAAAGGTTTACCTCTTACCCCTCATCAAAGAAGTTTCTCTTTGCAACAGAGAGAGACCACTACAAAGATCCAGAATTTGTCACGATGTAGAGGATAAGTGACCATGACTGTGTCATGCCCAGCCTCAGCTGATATATCTTCTGGGCAACCCTCCATCTAAGGCTCAGAAAACTATTGTTCAAAATGTAGTGGAAAGATTGTAAGATCCAGTGGTCCAGATGCCTGCTACTAGATAGTGGTCCCTGGAAAATGAAAGGTACCCATGGAATCCTAACAGTATGGTCACCTCAACAAGACTCTAACAATGGCAAGAGCAGTTGTCATGCCAACATGGAGAGAAAAATTTCCATGTGATCCTTCCCTTGGTGAAGAGTCAATGGCTACTGAGAGGGAGAAGCTACTTCCTCCAAGAATAAATTCCAGCATGGGTTTATCCAAAGTGGTTATGAATACATGTACATAAGAGCAATACCAAATGAACTCAATAGCCTATATGTATATGTGCGCATATGTATATACATCTATGTATATAAACATGTAATAAGAATAAATATGAATTTCGTGGGTACACAGGAGTTGAAGGAGGGAAGAATAGAAGTAATGTAGATCCAGTGTCTATGTATGAATTTCTTGAATAAGATGTCATGGAGGTACCCCGTTCATAGTGAACCCGGGTCTTAACATTTAGAATTTATCTTTATTTTCACCATAGAAAATGAACTTGAGTTTTACATATTAAAAACTAGCACATATTCATTGAATTGATATTCTGTGCTTCTTCTTTTTTTTTCCTATGCATTTTTTTAATTTTATTTTCTATATTCTATGTTTACATTCCAAAGGCTTTCCCCTTTCCCAGTTCCCACCCACCATAGTTCCAATAGTTCCTCTCCCCCCCATCTGTTCCCCAATAATTCCCCCTCCCCCCTCGGTTTCTTTATTAAACTGGAAGCAATCTTTACAGGCCCAGGGTCCTCTCCTTTCTTCTTCTTGGGAATCATTTGACTTGCTATTTGTGTCTTGAGTATTTAGGGCTTCTGGGCTCATTAATATCCACTTATCAGTGATTGCATTTCAGGTACATTCTTTTGTGATTGGGTTAATTCACTCAGGATGATATTTTCCAGGTCTAACCATTTACCTACAAATTGCATGAATTCATTATTTTTAATTGCTGTGTAGTATTCCATTGTATAAATATACCACATTTTCTGTATCCATTCCTCCTTTGAGGGATATTTGGGCTGCTTCCAATTTCTGGCTATTATAAACAAGGCTGCTATAAACATAGTGGAGCATGTGTCCTTATTGCATGCAGGGGAATCCTCTGGGTATATGCCCAGGAGTGGTATGCCAGGGTCCTCTGGAAGTAACATGCCCAATTTTCTGAGGAACCACCAAACTGATTTCCAGAGCGGTTTTACCATTTTGCAATCCCACCAACAGTGGAGGAGTGTTCCTCTTTCTCCACATCCTCGCCAGCACTTGTTGTCTCTTGAGTTTTTAATCTTAGCCATTCTGACTGGTGTGAGGTGGAATCTCAGGGTTGTTTTGATTTGCATTTCCCTGATGACTAATGATGTTGAACATCTTTTAAGGTGTTTCTCGGCCATCCGAATTTCTTCTGGTGAAAATTCTTTGTTTAGCTCTGTGCCCCATTTTTTGATAGGGTTATTTGGTTCTTTGCGGTCTAACTTCTTGAGTTCTTTGTATATATTGGATATTAGCCCTCTGTCGGATGTGGAGTTGGTGAAGATCTTTTCCCACTTTGTTGGTTGCCATTTTGTCCTTCTGACAGTGTCCTTTGCTTTGCAGAAACTTTGTAATTTTATGAGGTCCCATTTGTCGATTCTTGATCTTAGAGCATAAGCTATTGGTGTTCTGTTCAGGAACTTTTCCCCTGTGCCCAAGTCCTCCAGGGTCTTCCCAAGTTTCTTTTCTAATAGTTTCAGTGTGTCTGGTTTTATGTGGAGGTCCTTGATCCACTTGGAGTTGATCTTAGTGCAAAGAGATAAGATTGGATCAATTCGCATTCTTCTGCATGTTGACTTCCAGTTGAACCAGCACCATTTGTTAAAAAGGCTATCTTTATTCCACCGGATGGTTGTGGCTCCTTTATCAAAGATCAAGTGACCATAAGTCTGTGGGTTAACCTCTGGGTCTTCAATCCTGTTCCATTGATCTGCTTGCCTGTTGCTATACCAATACCATGCAGTTTTTAACACAATTGCTCTGTAGTACTGCTTGAGGTCAGGGATATTGATTCCCCCAGAAGTCCTTTTATTGTTGAGAATAGTTTTAGCTATCCTGGGTTTTTTGTTGCTCCAGATGAATTTGAGAATTGCTCTTTCTAGATCTATGAAGAATTGAGTTGGGATTTTGATGGGGATCGCATTGAATCTGTATATTGCTTTTGGCAAGATGGCCATTTTTACTATATTGATCCTGCCAATCCAGGAGCAAGAAATATTTTTCCATCTTCTGAGGTCTTCTTCGATTTCTTTCTTCAAGGACTTGAAGTTCCTGTTGTACAGATCTTTCACTTGTTTGGTTAGAGTTACGCCAAGATACTTTATGTTGTTTGTGGCTATTGTGAAGGGTGTTATTTCCCTAATTTCTTTCTCTGCCTGCTTGTCCTTTGAGTACAAGAAGGCCACTGACTTGCTTGAGTTAATTTTATAACCTGCCACTTTGCTGAAGTTGTTTATCAGCTGTAGAAGTTCTCTGGTGGAGTTTTTTGGGTCGCTTAGGTAAACTATCATATCGTCTGCAAATAATGATAGTTTCACTTCTTCCTTTCCAATTTGTATCCCTTTGACTTCCTTATGTTGTCTAATTGCTCTTGCTAGAACTTCAAGTACTATATTGAAAAGATATGGAGAGAGAGGGCAGCCTTGTCTAGTCCCTGATTTTAGTGGGAATGCTTCAAGTTTCTCTCCATTTATTTTGATGTTGGCTACTGGTTTGCTGTAGATTGCTTTTACTATGTTTAGGTATGGGCCTTGAATTCCTGCTCTTTCCAAGACTTTTAGCATGAAAGGATGCTGAATTTTGTCGAATGCTTTTTCAGCATCTAATGAGATGACCATGTGGTTTTTTTCTTTCAGTTTGTTTATGTAGTGGATTACATTGATGGATTTCCGTATATTGAACCATCCCTGCATCCCTGGGATGAAGCCTACTTGATCATGGTGGATGATCGTTTTGATGTGCTCTTGGATTCAGTTAGCAAGAATTTTATTTAGTATTTTTGCATCTATATTCATAAGAGAAATTGGCCTGTAGTTCTCTTTCTTTGTTGGATCTTTTTGTGGTTTAGGTATTAGCGTAATTGTGGCTTCGAAGAATGAGTTGGGCAGTGTCCCTTCTGTCTCTATTTTGTGGAATAGTTTGGAGAGTATTGGTGTTAAGTCTTCTTTGAAGGTCTGGTAGAATTCTGCACTAAAACCATCTGGTCCCGTACTTTTTTTGGTTGGGAGGCTTTCTATAACCCCTTCTATTTCTTTAGGGGTTATGGGACTATTTAGCTGATCTACTTGATGCTGATTTAATTTTGGTATTTGATATCTGTCTAGGAAATTGTCCATTTCCTCCAGGTTCTCCAGTTGTTTTGAGTATAGACCTTTGTAGTAGGATCTGATGATGTTTTGAATTTCCTCAGTTTCTGTTGTTATGTCTCCCTTTTCATTTCTAATTTTGTTAATTTGTATACTGTCTCTGTGTCCTTTGGTTAGTCTGGCTAAGGGTTTATCTATCTTGTTGATTTTCTCAAAGAACCAGCTCCTGGTCTTGTTGATTCTTTGTATGGTTCTCTTTGTTTCTATTTGATTGATTTCAGCCCTGAGTTTGATGATTTCTTGTCTTCTACTCCTCCTGGGTGAATTAACTTGTTTTTCTTCCAGGGCTTTAAGGTGTGCCATTAAGCTGCTAGTATATGCTCTCTCCAGTTTCTTTTTGGATGCACTTAGAGCTATGAGTTTTCCTCTTAGCACTGCTTTCATTGTGTCCCATAGATTTGGGTAGGTTGTACCTTCATTTTCATTGAATTCTAAAAAGTCTTTGATTTCTTTTTTTATTTCTTCCTTGACCAAGGTGTCATTGAGTAGAGTATTGTTCAGTTTCCATGTGTATGTGGGCTTTCTGTTGTTTTTGTTGTTATTGAAGACCACTCTTACTCCATGGTGATCTGATAGAAGGCATGGGATTAGCTCGATATTCTTGTATTTGTTGACATCTGTCTTGTGACCAATTATATGGTCTATTTTGGAGAAGGTCCCATGTGGAGCTGAGAAAAAGGTATATTCTTTAGCTTTAGGATGAAATGTCCTATATATATCTGTTAAATCCAATTGGTCCAGAGTTTCAATTAGTTTCAGTGTGTCCCTGTTTAGTTTCTGCTTTCCTGATCGGTCCATTGAGGAGAGTGGAGTGTTGAAGTCACCCACAATTATTGTGTTAGGTGTAATGTGTGCTTTAAGCTTTAGTAAGGTTTCTTTTACGAATGAGGCTGCCCTTGCATTTGGAGCATAGATGTTCAGTATTGAGAGCTCTTCTTGGTGGATTTTTCCTTTGGCCAGCAAGAAGTGACCTTCTGAGTCTCTTTTGATGATTTTAGGTTGGAAGTCAATTTTATCTGATATTAGAATGGCTACTCCAGCTTGTTTCCTGAGACCGTTTGCTTGTAAAATTGTCTTCCAGCCTTTTACTCTAAGGCAGTGTTTGTCTTTGACACTGAGATGTGTTTCCTGTATGCAGCAAAATGTAGGGTCCTGTTTCCGTATCCAGTCTGTTAATCTATGTCTTTTTATTGGGGAATTGAGTCCATTGATGTTAAGAGATATTAAGGAATAGTAATTATTTCCTCCAGACATTTTTGAAATTGTATTTATTTATTTTATTTATTTTTTATATTCGAGAGGTTACCTTCTTTTGGGTTTGATGAGAGGAGGTTTCTATCTTGCTTCTTCCCGGGTGTAGTTTCCGTCCTTGTCTTGGTGTTTTCCACCTATTATCCTTTGTAGGGCTGGATTTGTGGAAAGATATCGTGCAAATTTGGTTTTGTCATGGAATACCTTGATGTCTCCATCTATGGTGATTGAGAGTTTTGCTGGGTAAAGTAGTTTTGGCTGAAGTTTGTGTTCTCTTAGAGTTTGCATGATATCTGCCCAGGATCTTCTAGCTTTCATGGTCTCAGGTGAGAAGTCTGGTGTTATTCTGATAGGTCTTCCTTTATAAGTTACTTGGCCTTTTTCTCTTGCTGCCTTTAATATTCTTTCTTTGTTTATTACATTTGGAGTTTTGATTATTATGTGACGGGATGTATTTCTGTTCTGATCCAGTCTGTTTGGGGTTCTGTATGCTTCTTGTATATTCATGGGCATCTCTCTCTTTAGGTTGGGGAAGTTTTCTTCCATAATTTTGTAGAAGATATTTGCTGGCCCTTTAACTTGTACATCTTCATTCTCGTCTATACCTATAATCCTTAGGTTTGGTCTTCTCATTGTGTCCTGGATTTCCTGGATGTTTTGGGTTACAGCCTTTTTGCATTTAGTATTTTCTTTGACTGTTGAATCAATGGTTCCTATGGTATCTTCGGCTTCTGATATTCTGTCTTCTATCTCTTGTATTCTATTGTTGATATTTGCATCTATGGCTCCTGATTTCTTCCCAAGGTTTTCTATCTCCAATGTTGTCTCCCTCTGCGATTTCTTAGTTGTTTCTACTTCTGTTTTTAGTGCCTGGATGGATGTGCTCAGATCTTTCGCTTGCTTGATTGTGTTTTCATGTATTTCTTTGATAGATTTTTGTGTTTCCTCTTTCATAGCTTCTACTTGTTGGCCCACGTTCTTCTGTATTTCTTTAAGTGATTTTTGTCTTTCCTCCTTATTGTCTTCTTCTTTTTGATCCATCTTCTCCTGCATTTCTTGAAGTGATTTTTGTATTTGCCTTGTAAAGGCTTCTAACTTTTGATCCATTTTCTCTTCTATTTCTTTACGAGATTTTTCTATGTGTTCAGCTACCAGCATCCTGACCAGTGATTTTATATCCAAGTCTTGTTTTTCTGGTGTTTTGGGGTATCCAGGGCTTCCTGTTGTTGGCGAACTGGGTTCAGATGCTGTCATGTTGTCTTGATTTCTGTTAGTGACATTCCTTCGTTTACCTTTTGCCATCTGGTTATTTCTGGTGTTAGTTGACCTTGTTGTCACTGGCTGGTGTTTGAATCTCCTATGAGGCTGGGCTTACCTGTTGTTTCTCTACTGGTGGTTATGCGTGATTGCTGCTCAATGGGATCACGAGCTGGCTGCCACCCACTGACTTTGTGCACGGCCTGAGGTCTCCGGGAAGTGTGGGGGAGTGCAGCAGAGCCTCGGCAGGTGCTGCTGGGCCTGCCTAGTAGTGAGAGCCTAGCAGATCCCCCCACGTGGTAGCCCCTGATGGAATCTGTCTACCTGTTCCTTTCCAGCTGTGTTCTGGTTGCAGTATGGAGGCCTGCCGCTATCGCTGGTCCGGGCTCCTGGGGAGCTGGGTGGTGCCGGTTGCCTCGGTGCACGGCCTAAGCTCGCAGGGACGTGCTGCAGATCCTAGGCGCCTGGGCCCGCCTGTGGGCGAGAGCTTAGCAGCTCTCCCTGCTCTAGCCCCAGGCGGAGTCTCTATCTGCACCTTTCCAGCTGTGTCCTGGTTGCAATATGGAAACCTGCCGCTATAGCTGGTCCTCACTCTTCTTAATAAACAAGAATTGTTGCTTATCCTGGTTCTGTGGGCAGGGTCTGAGCACCTGGCAAGCTGGCTAGGTCTGGCTGACCTGCTACCGGCTGGATGGGATGCTGCAGACAAGATGGCGCTGCCTGCAGGGGGTTTGGGGTCTGGCCTGCGAGCACAGAGCGCAGGCACGGCCGCTGTATTCCAAACCGCTAGGCTGTGCGCAGTTCCTGCCCCCGACCTGAGTCCCCGGAGGTCTTAAACTCGGGCTGTCTCTGGTACCTGGTTCCGCCGGCAGGGTCTCAGCACCTGGCAGGCTGGCTACGTATGGCTGACCTGCTACCGGATGGATGGGATGCTGCAGACAAGATGGCGCTGCCTGCAGGGGGTTCGGGGGTCTGGCCTGCGAGCGCAGAGCTCAGGCACGGCCGCTGAACTCCAAACCGCTAGGCTGTGCGCAATTCCTGCCCCAGACCTGAGTCCCCGGAGGTCGTAAACTCGCCGGCAGGGTCTCAGCACCTGACAGATTGGCTAGGTCTGGCTGATCCGCTACCGGCTGGATGGGATGCTGCAGACAAGATGGCGCTGCCTGCAGGGGGTTCGGGGGTCTGGCCTGCGAGCGCAGAGCTCAGGCACGGCCGCTGAACTCCAAACCGCTAGGCTGTGCGCAGTTCCTGCCCCAGACCTGAGTCCCCGGAGGTCTTAAACTCGGGCTGTCTCTGGTACCTGGTTCTGCCGGCAGGGTCTCAGCACCTGACAGGTTGGCTAGGTCTGGCTGATCCGCTACCGGCTGGATGGGATGCTGCAGACAAGATGGCGCTGCCTGCAGGGGGTTCGGGGGTCTGGCCTGCGAGCGCAGAGCTCAGGCACGGCCGCTGAACTCCAAACCGCTAGGCTGTGCGCAGTTCCTGCCCCAGACCTGAGTCCCCGGAGGTCTTAAACTCGGGCTGTCTCTGGTACCTGGTTCCGCTGGCAGGGTCTCAGCACCTGGCAGGCTGGCTACGTATGGCTGACCTGCTACCTGCTGGATGGGATGCTGCAGACAAGATGGCCGCTTCTTCTATTTTTAAAGCTACTGTTTTTAATTGAGCCTATCTTTTTTTAGTTCATGGTAGGAATTCTGAGAAGCATTCCCTCTTGGATTATTTAATCTATTCTAAGAATGTTAGCAACATTTGTTTTTAAGATTCCTCTCTTGTCCCTGATGGATGAGGTCAAGTGCTACTTTGAATATGATTACTAAAAGTAAATTCATGGTTTCCATTGACAACTAAGACTTTTGTTTAATAGTTCTCATGGTCATTTTTTAAAATTATATTTTGGTTAAATTTTTAAATGTTCCTGCCAGAATTTAAGCTTATTTCTTCCTATTCCATGCTCATGGACTAATGAGAATTGGTCTAGATGAAATGAGATTTACTGATATGATATAATATGAGCCAAAAGATACAAAGTAATTGAATGTCAATTATGAACTACATTGATCTCTTAATGGAGGTGGTTCCCTTGGAAAGTCTTCCAGTATCTATGTCAGTAAAACTAGAATTAATGTGAACCAAGATAAATTTTAATAGAAGCAATAAAACTAGACTTTATATTTTGATAGATGCTGAGCCACACTTGGGCCCTTCCAAAATTCACATGTGAAAATTTAATCACCAAGGCAAACATACTTGAAGGTGTGGACTCGAGGAGGTAATTAGGCCATTCTGGATGCAATTAACATCTTAATACAGAGTTCATCCTGGGTAGTGAGATGGCTGTAAGGGTAAACGAGGTTGTTGCACAAACAAGATGACTGGATTCCAATCTCTAAAACTCATGTAGGTGGAGAGCTCCACCTCAGTTCCACAAAGATTCCATCCTACCTCCACATGCATGTTATGGAACGTATATGCATGCATAAGCACACATGCACACTTACAGTAAAAAAAAATATTTTAATATTAATAAGAAACCCTTCAACCAACAAAGGTCCACTTCATGGTCAGTCACGTGAGTGGTCAGCAGGGGGGAAACCCTCACAGCAGAAAGCAGCCAATACCAGACATTAAACAAGCCTGTACTTTATTCTTGTCTTCCATAGCCTCCAGGCCTGAAGAAATGAACTATTGTTCTTTATAAATCACTGTCTTGAGCATTTTGTTATAACCAGACAAATGGACTAAGACAATAGGAAACTTGAGCAAAATCAAATTCCCTAAGAGCACTGTGGCAGATGGGAGCAGAATCGGTGTCTTGCAGAGCAATGGAGAAAATGTGATGACTAACCCTGTCGTTCCAATCGCCTCGTGGGATTAGTAAAAAGAAAATGATATTAAGACAAATTCACAGCTAGCTCTACACGTCATTAGCTACATTATTAGCGGGTAGAACGTATTAAAAAGAAATCACTTTGACTTATCAATTATTTGCTTATTTGGAGCCAATGAATATGTATAGCCTGTCTATGAGAGGAAAGAATCTAGACTGTGTAAACATTAGTAACCGAAGCCTCCAAGAAGTAAGCAAGGTTGTTTCCCGGGAAACGGATCACATGCGTAAAGCCAGAGACTCTCAACAGCAGTGATGGGAGGTTGAAGGTAAATAATATTGAAGAATTAAGAAGACTAATGACATCTACTGTGGAACATAAGCAGAAAAGATGGGAAAAGGTGATTGATGCCTGGGGCTTTTTTTTTTTTTTAAGGCCACAGACAGGGAAAAAAACAAGTGCAGGGACTTATGGATGAAATCACATACTGGAAGCTTTCTTCATGTGTGAAGACAATGGTGGCAGTAGCAGCACTGATGATGGGGTTAAGTAGTAGTAATAATAATATAATAAACTCTACATCGGAGAGATAAGGAGATGAAGAACTTCAGATTGCATTAAAGGGGTAAGTGTGGAAAAGGACAGTGAGATGCAGAGGACAGTTCAGTACCACTCAGCCATGTGTCTCCCTGGCAATGATGGGAGATAAAAGTCTCATCCCTGGAGTCCCCGGGGGGTGTGGGGGGGAGGGGCAGTGGTTGTGGTTCCACCCTCATGACAACTAACTCCATTTCTCAAATATAGTGGCAGTTTTTATTGAAGTAGCGGTTTCCCCGTCAGCTGGGTCAGCACTGGAGAGGAATGGCATTTTGTCACTGCATGGGACTCAGACAGCACTGGTCAGATGCCATCTTGTGGAAGGAATACATTGCTTAAAACTGAGCTACCCTGGGATGCCTGAGAATGAAGAGCAATCACAAACAAGAGTCTGAACTTGCCACAGCCCTGAAGTAATACTCTGTAGGCAATGGTGGACAGAGTTTAGTAGAGGACCAATCTATGGAGTGCTGCTGTAGAATCTAATAACTCTGAATGTTCAGAAACTGATATCACCAGCTCCATCTTTCCTGAAAGTTTGATGTATGAGGTTTGGAAAACACATGATATGGACTTTGTAGTACCAGCATTATGATTGTTCCCTAGACATCAACACCTGGAAGACAGACCCTAACTTGAACCTACAGGATATGATCTTTGCATCCCACAGAATGTAGAGCTAAGGGTAGCCAGCAGAGGTTCCAGGACACAGGGGGAGGTCATTAATCGAAAACAAATCAGGCAGAAACAAATACTATTATTTTCTCCTTCTGATTAGTAGGAGGAGAGGAAAAACATCCTAGGTAAATAAAATAGTTTTAGAAAATGTAACTTGTAGCAAGACAAAAGAGCAGGTCCTTGAAAATACCTAGGGTAATCAGATAGAGGGTTAATATCTAAAATATTTAAAGAACCCACAAACTGGACACCAAGGAAACAAATAGCCCAATTGAGAAAACTGTGTGTAGACCTAAACAGATAATTCTTAAAAGAGAAAACACAAATGGCTGAGAAGCACTTCACAAAATATTCACCATCCTTAGTCATTATGGAAATACAAATCAAAATTATTTGGGCATTTCATCTTTTACGAGTCAGAATGGGCAAGATCAATAAAACAAATAACAGCTCATTCTGGTAAGGATGAACTTCCTGGTAAGCAGGACAGGCGTACATTGCTGGTGGGAGTCCAAACTTATACAGCCAGTATAGAAATTAGTATGGCAGCTCCTTAGAGAGATAGGAATCGATCTACCTCAAGATCCAGTCATACCACTCTTGACCATGGCATATACCAAAAAGACACTTCATCCTACTACAGAGACATTTGTTCAACCATGCTCATTGCTTCTCTAATTATGATAGCCAGAAATTGGAAAGGGCGTAGATGTCCGTCAACAGATTAACACGTGGTATGCTTACACAATGGAATATTACTCTGTCTTTAAAAAATATATATGAAATTCTTGCGTAAATGGAGCTAGACAAAAATTCATCCTGAGTGACGTATGTCCAGAAAGACAAGTATGGTATGTTTTCACTTATGTGTGATGTTAGTTGTTAAGTCTTCAACAAACAAGCTACAATTAGTAGAAACACAGAAGTTAAGTAAAAAGTAAGGGAATGGGGGTGGGGTAGGGATAGATCTCTCTAGGAAGAGCAAATACAATAAAGAGTTATGCAAGACAGGAAACAGAAGATTAGATGGGGATGGAGAGGGAATGCGGGAGAGAGAAGGAATATGGGGAGGGACAGCTAAAACTAGGGGTCATTTAAAAGGTCAAATGGAAACCTAATACTGTAGATGCTTTCTGAAATATACATGTGGACAGGTCATCTAAATGAAATTGACAGGAACTTGGGATAAAGAACCCCAACTGGACATCTTTTATCATCAAATGATAAAATATGGGACTGGTTTACATTTAATCAGGCTGTTGGCCAAAAGGGCCCTGTGGGAATCCCCCAAAGAACCCAGGCTATTGCCAAAGCTATTGGTTGTTCTCCATGAACAGACAGTAAAGCCTTATTGTGGAAGACAATACCTACACATCTCAATCAACTCAGAGAAGCCGTCTTGGTGCTTATCTAGAGCCTTCTCCCCTCTTAATTAGAGTTCATGGTACAGAAGGGTCCTCTGAATGCTAACCAAGGAGAGATGCAATCACTAAACCAACTACAAACTCTTGGTTATACAATGGTGACCTGCTTGCAAGATGTGCTAGTGCAATGGTGGCACAAAGCTTGTGGGAATAATTAACCAATATTCTGCTCCACGAGGTGAAACTCATCCCTAACACTCCTCGGGTAGCAAAGAACCGAAGACCAGATTGTCCACAGACTAAGAGAAAAACAAATACTACTATTATGCTAAAGGACTAGAGCCATAAAAGGACTCCTAATCACAGTCTGCTATACTTATAGTTTGGTGTCTTGCTCAGCAATCATCAGAGAAGCATCTGCCTGCAGCAAATGGGAACAAACAGACATCCAGAGCCAAACAATGTATAAAATGAGAGACTTTGGGACACTCAGTCCTAAATAGGATGCATCCATCAATCCCTCTCCTCAAGGATATATGAGAAGATGCAGACAGCTCATGAGAGCCAGAGAGGTTGGAAGACATCAAGGGAATCAGGCTCTCTAAACACAGCAGGACTCACACACAGATGAACTTACGGAGATTGAAGAAGCATGTACAGGACTATACAAGTCTGCCTAAAGCTGGTGGGACAAGAAGACACAGCCCCTTCCCTTAATCCAAATGCTATTCTAACTGATAACTCAAATGAAAAATAAGTTCTCTCCAACAGATTCTTACTGGAGATACATACCACGCTTAAGGGCAGGGCCTGTGCCTAGCAGATGATCAACACAAGAGCGATTCAGTGGCATCTTTGGAGGGTCTTTTGTCTCACAATATGCTTTAGGGATTTTCTTTTTAAGCTTACAGGTTCTTGCTTATATATCATGACTTCCAGTTTGGTGTTTTTTATGGGATTCCTATGTGTGTCTGTGTCTAAATGTGTTTCTCATTCTTTTACCTTGGCTTCGTCTCTTCTGTTGGTTTTGTCCGATTCTGGTTTGTTTGTTTCTGTTTTAACTTATTTTTTGATGATTATGATTATGATTATTACTTAGATGCCTGTTTGTTTCTCAACAAGAGACAGAAAGGATGTGGATTCAGAAGGGAGGTAGGGAGGACCTTGGAGGATCTGGAAGAGAAAACTGCAATCTCAGAATATATTTTGTGAAAAAAAAATCTGTTTTCCATAAAATTGAAAAACTGAAGGAAAAATATATAGGATGTTTATAGGATGTTTCTTTCTATGGAATTAGCTTGCATTTTAGTCAGTGAGTTCTGAATCTGAAAAACTTGGTTTCCATTCAGAACTGGAGGACAACATAGTAACGTTTCCTTGGCTTGAACAGCCTTACCCTCCTGCTCCTTCATTCTTAGAGGTGGACTATAGACATTAAAGTAGCAGGCTTTCTGGTTCCCAAACTATTTTTTCCCAAAGATGCCATCCTCCATAAACATCATTGTAATTTCCTGTGGGACAAATCCCTCTGGCTGCCCTCTGATCTTTCTGGTAATTAAAGTAATTGCACCCTCCTAATTTCTGATAATTAAGGACTACTTCCTGGTCTTCATTACTGCATGATTCCAATGCCTCTGTGCATATAACAAGCCTAAGTGTGCAACGACCTTTCAAGCCTCCAAGGGAATTTATTGGTGATATTGGAGCCTCTCTCTCATCTGTATACTCTTGTTGGTCTTGGTGAAAAGGATGCTCTACAAACCTCTTGAGGGAAGAGGTACTGGAAACTGTTTTCACTCATCTAGTGTAGCATGCACATACTTTAGCATCTTACACCCTTTGTGTGAGTTTGATAGAGCCATCAGACATTTCTTCCTTGCTTATGTTGGTAAAATACCACTTTTGATAAAATCAATCCTCCCAGCGAGTTTGCCTCTTCCCTCCCGGTCTTTGTCATGGTGATAAATGCTGAAATGTGTTTACAGTTAATATCCATTCTTTTTCTGTGGTTTACCACAGCCCTCTTCATGTGCTTAGCAACATGGCAGGCAAAGGAGAGATTTTCTTTCTCAGTTGGAGAGTTCCCTATAGGAAGGGAGATGCTGAAAATGCTTTCTAACCAGACTGAGCATTGCAAACATCGCTCCAGCACATTTTCCCTTTCCCCACTTTCCTATCCATTGCTAAAAACTGTTAGATTATATCCCTAAAGCTAGCCCCCAAGGTCTATTCACTTATTTGGCCACTGACTCATTTCTAAGACAAAACACCAAAGTCCAATCATCAAAATTCATTATTTAGCTAATATGTCCAATCAGGGTTTACCAATTCACCCTTGCACAGACTTCTTTTCTTCTTCAAGATGCACTCCTGAATAAAACACCTGCTGCTGGTGCTGCTCGCTGTCTGTCTTTGCACTACCGGAGGCAGCTGCTCCTCTCCCCTACTTGTCCCTTTAGGGTGACAAGTCTCCTTTGTGCTGAGAATTTGGTGCCTGGGTATGTCCTTGTGCAGACTCCAGGGGGCCACCCAGTTGCAGAAGTAGTGAATTCCAGAGGGAAATAATGAAATTAAAGAGAAAAAATAAGTGGGAAAACAGTGAATCTTTATGAATTTGAAAAGAATTGGTCTTGTCGAAATGTTTATAGTACCCAAAGAATCTATACACTCAATGCAATTTCTGTCAAAATACCAGTGATGCTCTTCATAGAAGTACAGAAACATTCTAAAATCCATGTGGAATTATAAAAGAAGCTGAAACACTCTTGAGCAAGATGAAAAAGTTGAAGGCATCAAAGTATATAGAAATATGGTTCAAGGCCATAAGAACAGGACAGCATGTTACCATCATGCAAATAAAGCAGTGGAACAGAACCCAGAATACAGGAAGATATATTTTTTTGTATATTTTAATCAAGCTGATTTTTACCAAGTTGCTCAGAACACATAATAAACCTCTTAGTCTGTAACTGGAAATTTTACATATCCACATGTAAAGAATAAAAATCAAATCTGCATCTTACCACAGTCAAAGTCAATGCAAGATGGTTTGCGTGAAGACACAAGACTCCTAACTATTCACCTTGTAGGGAAGAAGCAGCGAATTGTTCCAAGATACTAGTCTGGCAGGAATCTTATAAAACCTCAAAAGTGGAAGCAACAAAAGCAAAACTAAATAACTGTAATTATATTGGGCTAAAATGATTCCTCATCATATCATACAGAAATGAGTAAGAAGACTTGCAGAATGGTGGAAAATATTCACAAATTATGCATTTGACAAAGCATAAATGTCTGGGAAATGTAAAGAATTCTCAATAGCTAAAGTAGCTATGTTATAAACATGATATTTAAATGAGCAAAACTATTATTTTCCTGAGAAAATATACACAAATAACCAACAAATATAGGAAAATATGCTCAGCATCACTAATCAGGGAGATGTCAATCAAAACCACAGTGACAGGCCATAACAAATCTAGCATAGAGCAATATATCTCCATGTCCTTCATTAATGAACTCATCATTCTTAATATGGTTGTCTAGTTTGTTCATTCGTAATATCTAGTAAGTTTTACTGGTTGCCCAATTTTTGTGCACATGACATTTTTTAAAACTTTTTTATTGGTTCTTTGTGAATTTCACATCATGGTCCCCAATCCCACTCTTCTCCCTCTCCCCTCATACCTGCCCTCCACCTCTGCAACCTTCCCCTGAAACAGAAAAAAAATCCCATCATGGAACTGTAGTGTGTCACCATGTGTCCTACAGTATACCCCCTTTTTCCCACTTCTTTGCTTGAAAATCTTCGTCACAATAACTCTTGGCCTGGTACACGGTCTCTGGCTTCTGCTACCCTGTCAATACTGGAACTCACTGGAACTTCTCTCAGCTCTACTCTTGCTGCCCTGTGTCATGGAGATCCAATCGCTTTAGTTCTGTACGACCGGCCCCTTCATACTCTCCAGATGTTCATCCATGGGGTAGATGTTGGGGTGTGCCAATTCGAATCCCTGGGTCTGACAGGTATTTGAGCTTGTCACCCTGCAGGCTTTCCTCTCTCACGTCCTGAGGCCTGGTTCACTGCCCTTAATCTCCTACAACCAGAACAAAATCTACTCTGCTTCCCAGGCAAGGAGCAGGCCGCCTCTCTCCCAAGTACTGTAGCCATTGAGGGACGTGGCTGGGTTTTCCATTTTCATGACACTGGGCTGCCATCTATGATGGGGAATGAGAAAAGAGAGAAGGGTTTCTTTCCCTCATCTTCACCACCACCCTGAAGACAAGGGGGCAGGGCTGGTTCTCCTGTGCTCATGCACTCGGGGCCAGCTCACCAGCAACCCTTACATCTAGGGCCAGCTCTATCGTGCTCTGCAGACAAGGTACAGGACCCACACTCCTTGGTGCTGCAGCAGGTGAGGAACAGGAACACCTCTTCTGTTCCCATGATCCCAGAGACAGCTCTCCTACTGCTGTAGGTGGCAAGAAGAAAGGGTGAGAAAGGGCTGTCTCCCGCGATCCTGCTGCCCCACAAAGACAAGTTTGGGGGCCACGCTTCCCACGTTCACAGACTTAGGCTGGCTCACCCGTACCACTGCCACCAGGGTCAGCTCTACTGTGCTAAAGCAGGTGAGGGGCAGGGACAGCATGCTCTCCTGAGTGCTGCAGCATGAGAGGGGCAGGGTCAGCTCTCCTGTTCCCATGATCCTTTGGGGCTAATCCTCTTGCCTGCACCAGTAACAGGGCAAAAGGGAGGAGAGGTACATTCTATTTTAAGACAGAATTTTGCTTTACTCATTTAAAGATTCTTGGGCCTGGAGGCAAGCTCAACAGTTAAGAACAATTGCTGCTCCTGCCAAAAATTCAGGTTTGATTCATAGCACTCACTGTGCAGCTTAAAACCATCTGTAACTCTAATTCCAGGGTTCTGATCCTCCGTTCTGGACTCCACAAGCACTGCATGAATATGCTATACATACATACATACATACATACATACATATATACATACATGCATACACACGTACACACATACATGCATACACACGTACACACACACACACACACACATATATATATATATACATACATACATACATAATACATACATATATCCATACACATGCACATAGGTAAAATGCTCATACACATAAATAAAAAGAAATGTCTTAAAAATAATAAAATTAATTAATTAATAAATAAATATCAATGCAGCACAGTGGTTGGTCTGGGAAGTTTCCAGAACTTTTAGTTCAATAGGTATTCATAGTAGTGGCTCAGTGGTTAAGAGCCCCGTCCGCAGTTCCAAAGATCCTGGGTTCAAATCCCAGCTACTGCATGATGGTTTACAGCCATCATGATCCAAAGAAAGGACATTTTAACCAGTGGGTAGCACATTCATAAAACATAAAAATATGCAATAAATAAAGATACAGTAGGTATTAGAATGATGTTGCTTGGGCCCAGCTGCTTTGGATAGTTCACTCACAGAAGTATTAGGCTACAGCCAAGGCACTTGTGGGTGTTAAGTGTATTATAGCAAATAAAGGATTGAAATTTAAGTAGACACAATATAGGGGGAAGGTATAAATTATGGATCAACTGCCACGGACAGACCCAGTTGGGTCTCCTCCTGTGGGAGAAGCAGGGTCCTGGTACTCAGGTAGGTAAGGAGTCCGCTGAGTGACAGACAGACACAACACACCGAAAAGCGGTTTGAATCTGCTGCAATTTTACTTCTGTAAACATCTCAGATACATGCACATGATTTTAAGAACTGCTTTTTGATTTCATGCCAGATTACATCAGGTGATGATCAGATTGGGGATTACATATTAAACTTAAAACTAAAAAGCACAGAGCAGGAAATATTTTGGGGGAGCCTTTTGATACCCAGACAGTGGTTAATCAACCCAGACTTGAGGTCACCTATTCTTAGAATTCTGCCAAGCTATAGTTTGAGCAAATTTGCTGTAGCTAGTAAATTTTATTAATATTTTGTGGCCAGTCAGGCCAATTTGGAACTGTTGTCCTGAGCCTTTGTGGAGTTTCCCTGTTTACTGGAGGAGTCCACCAACACAGACTAAATAATGCTTCCTATCACATATTAGAATTGTTTAAATTCCCAGACTATTCTCCTTAAGTTCTGACACTCCATCCTGGTCTTTCCCTACCAGCTGTTGAACTTTTATCCTTTCACTATCCACTATATCTGGATTTTTCACAAACTCTTCCTATTATAACTAATTTATTATATCTCCAAATATCTTATTTTTCTTCTATTTAACTCTAGATAAAACTTGAAAAAATGGGAGATCTTATAGTAAATAATTCATGAATCTTCTTTGACCCAAGTTTGATATTACCTGGTGCTGGTCATCAGGTTCACTGGCACCTCAGGTCTAAAAGCACGACTTTCACCATGTCACATAGACTCCACCGGTGTGTGGATAAACTCTTCCAATTCCACTGTAACAGGAAAGAATATGTTAACTGTGACAGTTGATGGAGTTTTGAAACTTTAGAGAAAAAAATAAATGCCGTAGATTACTTTTTACTTTTATAGTCTCCTTTTGATTTATTATTATTATTATTATTATTATTATTATTATTATTAAATAAAAAAAATAGTATTTTCCCTGACATGTAGTTAAGCTCTTTTAAGTTCTTTTCCATATAGTTCTAAAATCATTGGGGGCACTGACCCACAAATTCCAGTCAACTCACTCTCTCTAAATGCTCCTCTGCTCTACAGAGCATCTTTGGAAGATTCCTAGGCAGCTTTTTGATTTGTCTTGAAGCAATCTAGTATGAATCCAGAAAACCTAACTTAGGCAGTGTGACAGCATGGGAAGTTAGAGCAAAGGGGACATTTGGATGACGTATGGGTGGCAGAGTGGGAGAGAAGGGGAGTCCCTACACTGTAGACGGGTCACCTCAACACCAAAGTGGGACACTGCCGAAGAACATGGGTACAGCATTGTCAAACACTTTTGGAGGTGGATCATGTTGATTCATTAACGTGTTTGACTTAAGTTTTTCAAAAGTTAGAAAAGCATTACTCCAGAATAACTCTGTTTCCTTGTATTTTCTTTTTTTAATTTTTAAATGTTAATATCTATTTTTAAAAGTATACAAATGTGTTTCCCTCCATAAAAATGGAGATAAGATAAACATTTTAAAGAAACTTTGGACAAATGTTTGCTTACAACAATAGTTCCCAAACTTCCTACTATTGAGATACATGTCAGACTGTGAATTATACACCACTTTTAAATGAATCAGGTAAGTATCCTAGAGTGATTATTTCATAAATTTGTGTGACTCTGTTAGATAAAGTAGGTGTTTGTCATTGTATTTTAGTCTTCAACGAGGTAACAAGGAAGTATATTTTGATTAATCTTTCCCTGTGTTATCTGTGGTGGTTTGACACTTTATAAAAGTAGAAAATATGCTAAAACTCTTATGGAAACAAAAGTGATAATGAATTACCAAATAAAACTTACAATAAAGGGATAAAGCTTGAGGTAGCACGGTGCTATATTTCAAAATCAATAGAATGTTGATTAAAGCAGTTACTCTACTCTTTCTCTTTTTTCGCACAGGGTTAATCTATTAATAATGTAGGCGAAGCATTAGATCCTAGTATTTCACTTATTAGGCAGGTGAGAGCACATGGCAGAGAAAACACGAATACAGTGGCTGTGAATACATTGTGTGATGTTGGTGATCATGTTGTCTTTTCTCTAGTGGCTTCAGAGATCTTCTCTGTCCCCACGGAATCCATGCTGACATCGTGGTTTCCATGGTTGGTATGGGAAGTGCACCTAGTTAGCTCAGATGGCAGGCTCCTGACCGCTGTCAGGTCTACACTCCACTGAGCATGTTAAACCTTTTCTCTTTTGATTTTTATTCCTTTTGCCTTGGTTGCTCCTTTTTGGAACTGGTTTTGACTTCTTACTTGCTACCCTGAACCTCTTGATTATGTGTTGGCATGCATCTGTGTGTGTGTGTATGTATGTATGTATATGTATGTTGTGTTATGTATATATAAAATATGTTAAAACCTATGCCTCATATTCAACAAGTATTTTCCAACCATGTATATGTATATGTATATGTATATGTATATGTATATGTATATGTATATGTATATGTATATGTATACGTACATATACATATCAAGGTATACAATAGAAATTTTTAAAGAAAATACCATTGAAAATGTTTCAGTTTGAGATATTTAATATATTCATTTTAAGCCCATAGGCATGAGCAGAGAAAAGCTGTCACCCTTTTTAACTTTTTTCTTTCTTACTGGTTATTTTATTAATAACATTTCAAATGTTATCCCCCTTCCCAATTTCCCCTCCGCAAACTCCCTATCCCCTACCCCTACTCCCAGCCTCTATAAGGGTGCTCCCCCACCTGCCCACCCACTCCTGCCTCAGCGCATTCCCTTTGGTCCTGTGGAGGTCGTCTAGCCTACACACGGCCAAGGGGCTCCCCTCCCAGTGATGTCCAATAAGGCAATCCTGTGCTACATATGCAGCTGGAGCCATGGGTCTCCCCCGCTCCCATGCATACTCTTTGGTTGGTGGTTTAGTCCCTGGGGGACTGAGCTCTGGGTGATCTGATTCATTGATATTATTGTTCTTCCTATGGGGTTGAAACCCCTGCAGCTCCTTCAGTCCTTGTCCTAAGTTCTCTATTTGGGTCACGCGCTCAGTCTGATGTTTGGTTGCAAGCATGCAGCATCTGTATTGGTTAAGCTCTGGCAGAGCCTCTCAGGGTACAGTTATACCATGCCCCTGTCAGCAAGCACTCTTTTTTTATTTGATATATACTTTATTTACATTTCAAGTAATTTCCCCTTTCCTGGATCCCCCCTCCCTGAAAGTCCCATAAGTCCTCTTCCCTCGCCCTGGTCCCCAATCTACCCCTTTCCAATTCACTGTCCTGGTATTCCTCTACACTGCTGCACTGAGCCTTTCCAGGACCAGGGGCCACTCCTTCCTTCTTCTTGGGCATCATTTGATATGTGAATTGTGTCTTGGGTATTCAAAGCTTCTAGGCTAATATCCACTTATCAGAGAGTGCATACCATGAGTGTTCTTTTGAGACTGGGTTACCTCACTTAGGATGATATTCTCCAGTTCCATACATTTGTCTAAGAATTTCATGAATTCATCGTTTTTAATGGCTGAATAGTACTCCATTGTGTATATATACCACATTTTTTGTATCCATTCCTCCATTGAGGGACATCTGGGTTCTTTCCAGCTTCTGGCTATTATAAATAGGGCTGCTGTGAACATAGTGGAGCATGTATCCTTATTACATGCTGGGGAATCCTCTGGATATATGCCCAGGAGTGGTAAAGCAGGGTCCTCCAGAAGTATCATTCCCAGTTTTGTGAGGAACCACCAGATTTATTGTATCATAGCAAGTACTTCTTGGTATCAGCAATAGTGTCTGAGTTTGGTGTATGCAGATGGGATGGATCCATAGGTGGGGCAGTCTCTGGATGGCCTTTCCTTTAGGTTATACTTCACTCTTTGTCCCTGCATTTCCTTTCGGCAGGTGCTATTCTGGATTAATATTTTTGAGGTGGGTGAGTGGTCTCATCCCTCAACAGAGACCATGCATATCCACTAGATATGGTCTCTACAGATTCAATCTCCCCTTTGTTGTGTATTTTGTCTAATATCCTCCCTGTTTGATCCTGGGAACCTCTTGGGTCACTGGTATCAGGGACATTCTAGTGGCTATCCCAATTCCCCCACTGCTACTCTCCTCATTTCAAATTCCTGACCCCCTGTACTTCTTCTTCCCCATATTATCCCTATCTTAACTGGCCCCCCTTTTTCCTTCCCCCTCCTTTTGCTCTCCCAGATCTCTCTCTCTCTCTCTCTCTCTCTCTCTCTCTCTCTCTCTCTCTCTCTCTCTCTCTCTCTCTTCTGGAGATTATATTCTTCCCCCTTCTGAGTAGGACTGTAGCATCCACATTTTGGTGTAGTCCTCTTTCTTCTTGAGTTTCATGTAGTCTGTGAATTGTATCTTGGGCATTCCAGGCTTAAGAATGGCTCATATCCACTTATCAGTGAGTATATACCATGTGTGTTCTTTTGTGATTGGGTTACCTCAATCAGGATGATATTTTCAAGTTCCATTCATCTGGCTAAAAGTTTCATAAAGTCATTGTTTTTAATAACTGAGTAGTACTCCAAAGTGTTAATGTACCACGTTTTCTGTATCCATTGCTCTGTTGAAGGATACCTGGTTTGTTTCCAGCATCTGGCTATTATAAACAAGGATGCTATGAATATCGTGGAGCATGTGTTCTTGTTATATGTTCGAACATCTTTTGCATATATGCCCAGGAATGGTATAGTTGAGTCCTCAGGTAATACTATGTCCAATTTTCTGAGCAACCACAAGACTGTGGTTTTAACAACTCTCAATCCCATCAGCAGTGGAGAAGTGTTCCTCTTTCTCCACATCCTCACCAGCATCTCCTGTCACCTGAGTTTTTTATATTAGCCATTCTGACTGGTGTGAGGTGGAATCTCAGGGTCATTTTGGTTTGTATTTCCCTGATGAATGAGGATTTTTAACATTTTAAGTGCTTCCCAGCCATTCAATATTCCTCAGTTGAGAATTCTTGGTTTAGCTCTGTACCCCATTTTTAAATAGGGTTACTTGGTTCTCTGGAGTGTAACTTCTTGAGTTCTTTGAATATTTTGCATGTTGGCCCTCTATCAGGTTATATGGTTGGTACAGATCTTTTCCCAGTCTGTGGGTTGTCATTTGTCCTTTGACAGTGTCCTTTGCCATACAGAACCTTTTCAATTTTATGATGTCCCATTTGTCAATTCTTGATCATAGAGCATAAGCCATTGGTGTTCTGTTCAGGAAATTTTCCATTTGTTAAAAATGCTATCTTTTTTCCACTAGATGGCTTTAGCTCCTTTGTCAAAGATCAAGTGATCATAGGTGTGTGAGTCCATTTCTTGGTCTTCAATTCTATTCCATTGATCTACCTAGCTGTCTCTATACCAATACCATGAAGTTTTTATCACTGTTGCTCTGGGATATAGCTTGAGGTCAGAGACAGTAATTCTCTTAGAATTTCTTTTATTTTTGAGAAGGACTTTTGATATCCTTGGGTTTTTCTAATCCAGATAAGTTTGAGAATTCATCTTTCTCTGTGAAGAATTGAGTTGGAATTTTGAAGGGGATTGCATTGACTCTGTAGATTGCTTTTGGTTAAGATGGCCATTTTTACTATGTTAATCCTACTGATCCATGAGAATGGAAGAACTTTGCATCTTCTGAGGTCTTCTTCGATTTCTTTCTTCAGAGATTTTAAGTTCTTGTCATACAGAGCTTTCACTTCCTTGGTTAGTATCACACTAAGGTATTTTATATTATCTGTGACTATTGTGAAAGGTGTCATTTCTCTAATTTCTTTCTCAGTCCATGTATCCTTTGAGTAGAGGAAGTCTATATATTTGTTTGAGTTAAGTTTTTATCCAGCCACTTTGCTGAAGTTGTTTATCAGCTGTAGGAGTTCTCTTTTGAATTTTTTTGATCACTTATATGTACTATCACATCATCTACAAGTAGTGATATCTTGACTTCCTCCTTTCCAATTTGTATCCCTTTGATGTCTTTTTTATTGCCTAATTGCTCTGGCTAGAATCTCAAGTTCTATATTGAATAGATTTGGAGAGAGTGGGTAGCCTTGTCTTGTCCCTAATTTTAATGGGATTGCTTCAAGTTTCTCTCTATTTAGTTTGATGTTGGCTATTGGCTTGTTGTACATTGTCATTTTTTTCTAAACACCTCTTTCTGAAGACATAGCCATTGTACTTCTGACCTTTATGTGGAATCCAAGTTCTTCCTTTTGTCATAGAGACCAAAGCCTTAACTTCTATTCATGCATAGACATAAACGCCTAGTCACTATGTCTCCCACCAGATATGTAAGTTCTGTATTGTTCAAGTTTACTGTATAATAGCTGAAGAGGTTGCTGCTTTTCTGTCTTCCTCCAAATCTGCAGTTTCTTTTGAGCTATCTTCAGAGTCATAATTATAAATTCTTCCCCCCATTTCCATCTTACCTTCACTTCAGAGAAGGGGAAGCCCCCTTGGGTACCCCAGAACATCCAATCATAGCAGGACTAAGTGCATCCTCTCCCACTGAGACCCAATCAATCAGTCAAGTTAAGGGAAGGAGCCCCAATGTCAGGCAACAGAGTCAGAGACAGCCCCCAATCCATCTGTTATGGGACCTACATGAAGATCAAGCTGTACAATTTCTCCAAATGTGTACAGGGCCTAGGTCCAACCCCAACATGCTTACTCAGAAGAGGAAACAAATAATCATCAGAGGCAGATGGAAGGATGGAACAGGGAGGGAAAATGGGTGAAGAAGGGAATGATGGTGGGGAGTCAGGTCTGGGGAGTGGGAAGGAGAGGGCTGGGAGTGACAACTGAAATTGGTTGGGGGCATCTCTGGGACTACTTGGAAACCTAGGACAGAGAAGCTCTGGGCAGTCTATGAAGACTCAGCTGGGGATATGGAGACTGAAGTAGTCACCTCTTATAGAAAGATAGGACTTCCAGTGGAGGGAGGGGACATCAAACACATCCAAAAACCTTCAACCCAAAATTTGCTCAGGGATTAAAAATGGAGTAGAGATTGAGAGAACACCCAACAGGCTGACCCAACTTGAGACCCATCCCATGTGGGAGAGCCAAAGCTGACACTATTAATGATACTCTGCTCTAGCAGTGGATGGAAACAGATGCATAGACCCACTGTCAAACAATAGAGAAGCTCGGGGAGACTTGAGGAAGAGCTGGGGATAGAACTGATGATGCTGGAGAGGTCAAGGACACTACAAGAAGACCTACAGAGTCAACTAACCTGGGCCTACAGGGACTCACAGGAAAGATATTATCTCATATCAGAAAATAGACATTTTGTGAGCTATTGAATGCTGGTTAAAGGAGAGAGACAGATACACACACACACTTAGAGAGAGAGAGAGAGAGAGAGAGAGAGAGAGAGAGAGAGAGAGACAGAGACAGAGACAGAGACAGAGAGACAGAGAGAGACAGAGAGAGAGACAGAGAGAGAACCTTTCCAGGTTGTTCAGCATCCCATTCATGTGTAGCAAGTGACAATGATCAGACATAAAAGGTGAATGCTAATAAAAATTATCTGCACAATTCTTCTGTCAGTTGTCCATATGAAAATGTCTAGCTTAATCTTAGAAGCTATATATCACTGAAAACAATAATTTCCTGAATGTTCTGTGCCTGTATGATTGCCCGATGCATCACTCCTCTCATTATCTGTAGAATTTTAGAAAAGGAAGAAAGTGTAATGGAGTAGTGAGAATGAAAAAAACTTACATTTTTTCCATAGGTAGCATTATATCACATATAATAACATATTATATATGTTTATACATATACTTTCATGGCCTGACAGCAGAAGTGAGGTTATTTGAGTGGAGCATGGGAACCAGTGGGGAAACATTGGAATGGTAATAGAATAATGGTAAATATTAACAAATTCCAATGATAAATGTCTCTGAAAACAACATAATAAAATACATTATTTTGTATGGTAACTAAAATTAGGTTAAATTAATATAATAAAATTGTATTTAAACTGTTCCTTATTAGTTATTGAGATATCAGTGTTTATTATCCTAGCAAGTCACAACTCATACAGTGACGTTTTAAAAACTGTATCTGTTAATTACTACCCATCTTTTCTCTCCTGGCAGTGCAGATGACTAATTCATTGTTTTGAGAATTAGTAGCAGTAGAACTTTATAAAGAGTACCCCTTACACAAGATGTCATTTTAAATAATTGTAATATTTCTATTGATCTTTCAGGAGTCCTTGGAGCAATGGTTTGTAGGCATAAATTTTGGCAATAAGGGCTCAACCTCTCCTCTAGCCCACCACCCAGCAGATAGTGGAAAAATCATTAAGATATGGGGGAAGTGGCCTGTTCAGCAATAGTTCTTTGTGGGTGAGCTCGATCTTCTTTAGCAACAATTCAGTCCCAGAGCAAACACCAAATGTGATTCCGCTGCTAAGGCCCGTCCTCTAGGCAGACAGGCGCCAGGCAGCTATAGTTCAGTCCTCAAGGAAATGCCAGGCTCGCCAACCTGCCTAAGGCCAGGCTGCAGAAGCGGCAAGCTGGCACAAGAACCTCACAAGCAGTTCTCGGGCAAGTTTCTCTCATTGTCAGTATTACCACAAGCTGAGCTGAACACAGATTTGTAAGGCGAGCCAATATATGCATGGCTTCAGTGAAGAAGAGGAAGGTGGAGTGAACCAAACCAACTCTCCGTGCTCATCGTCTGTGGGGTTATATTACATACTCTTTCATCAAAGTTCCTTCCATGCTTTCACGTGTTTGCTCTATCAAAACACCCTTTCACCTGTGTCTGCTTCCGGAGAACATTCTTTCACATGTTTTTTTTTTTATTTAATTTTTATTTTCTATATTCTATGTTTACATTCCAAAGGCTTTCCCCTTTCCCAGTTCCCCCCCCCACCATATCTCCCATCCTTTCACTTGTGTGGTCCAGCAAAACATCCTTCGACATAGCTAACTTTCCAAATGAACTCTAACTTTCCACTTCAATAGTTCATGTGAAGTGAAATAATAATATTAAATTTATTATATACTATAATCTTAATGAATAATACTGTACAATAGAAATACAAAACAGAAGTCTCCAAATTAGTTTTTTTTTCCTCTGAAGGAAATGCTATGACCATATCACAATAATTTTATAGAACAAATTAGGAAAGCACTTGGTAAAAGCTACCCATCTCATTCCTTCATTTCCATAGTTATAAAGATAACATGCTTTGAAGATACTAACAGTTGCCTCTACTAACAAAGAAACTGATTTTTCCTTATTTTTTTAAATCCAGACAATATTGCTGAGTAATACTCAGTAACAGTGAGTTTCTTGTACCTTCTGACTATGAACTAAAAGTAGACCATTTCTTATTCTCCAAGATTCAGTGGACAATCCTGATATGTCATGGTAAAGTCTCTCTCCTGATTGGCTGTGACTAACAGGAAGTGTGTGTTTAGACAGCTAGAGCCCTTTGCTGCTGTTAGGCCCACACTCCTGCTGGGCTCCTCCCTGGTGTAAAGCCATTTGTGGGTCAGCGTTTCCTCATAGCACAAGGTTCCCGTCCTGTGTTCTACAAAATCGGCTTCTGACTTCACATCCTTGTCCTTCTACATATGCAACTATAAGAATTACGAGGGAACACCTGCTAAGCAGTATGTCAAAGCTACAGGAGTGTTATGAACTACACCCAGTTGTGAGGCAGAGGCCAACGGACATACATACAGACCATGTGGACTCAGGTTATGGAGTGTTCTGGTCCAAGAGCACACATTTTGGTATTTCTCACTCATTCCATTAATAGCACAGGAAACTTTTTATTTTCCTACCACCTAGAAGTGTTACGTTCCTGGAATAGCTTCATGATCTACTCTTTTGATGGCCTCTGCTGCTTTCCAGCCCTTCTTTTTTCTCCTTTCCCTAATCTCACTAAGTATCTTCTCAAATCTGTCATGACCTACTCTTTCCTTTCTATCCTCCAGTTACCTCCCAGGTATCCCTTTCCTTTCCATCCACCCTGATTTCCTTATTCCATCAACTGAGTGTTGTCACAGACTCTCCTGGGCCTCTGTGCTTTCATAGAATCCACAGCCCATTAAGCCTGGAAGGACTCTCTCCAATTCCTTTCTATTGTCCTTTCACTACATACTTTATAAGACTTGGGCACAAGCAAATAATTTTGGCTTTGTTCAGGTGAATGCCCATGAAACAAATTAGTATAGACTTGTTATTAAAGCTATAGTGAAAACGAGCTCAAGTAAGGAATAAATTCATTTTTTAAAAAAAAAAATGAAACTTTAGACAAGGAAAACCCAGTAGCCATGCTGAATTTAGCACTCTCTTATCCATTCTTAGATTGCTCTGTTCGTAGATTGCTCTGGTTCCCATCGCCTTCAACATCACTTCAAACCTATCCACTCCTCAAAAAAAAAAATAACCCTCCCATGACAGACCACCCCCCCACCCCCCAGCAGACATCATTACTTCCTACTTCGCAGAGAAAATTGAGGTCATCACCCATGTGTTCCTTCAATTCATCACTCCAAACTCTAAGTAAATCTATTTTTGCACCATGCTGTTTTATTTCAGTGTCAGACACAGGATGGCTCTTCCTTCTTGAAGACTAAATGCTCCAGCCATGATGCTTGTTCTCAACCTCCCTTACAGAACCTACTTCGTTAACAACATCATTTTATCATCCTACACTTAGCTCTCAGCTATTAGGTATTTTCCCCCATTCATAAAAATCTATTATGTTTTGAGTGAGACGCCCCTCACGGTCCAGGTATGTTAACACCTGGTTCCCAGTTGGTGACACTGCTCCGGGAGCTTAGAAGGTGAGACCTTGCTGGAGGAAACTATGTCACTGGTGGTGGGCTTTGAAGATGTAAGGCCTTGCCCTCATTGCAGTCTGTTCTCTGTGCTTCATGCTTGAGATTCAAGATATGAACTGACATCTCCCTGTTCCAGCCATGCCTGGCATTTGATGCCTTCACCATGAGGCACAATAAACTATTTCCTTTATAAGTTTCCTTAGTCATGATGTTTTATAACAGCAGCAGAAGAAAAAAATCTACCTCTTTAATACCATTCTTTAAAAGGGAGAAGCTTGGATCTTTTTTATACCTCTAATATATCTCACTCCTATGCATTATTAATCTTCTTTTCTGTTTCTTTTTTTTTTTGACAGAACCTCGTGTATCCCAGACTAGTCTCTAACTTGGCATGCAATGGAAGATGATCTTGAACTTTAGATCTTCATGCCTCTTCCTCCCAACTTTTGAGGTTCTAGATATAGGCAACTACACCAGGCTTATGTGGTTCTGAAGACTGAACCCAGAACTTTGTTTGCCCTAGGTAAATATTCCATCAACTGGGCTATATCTATAGTCTTCTTTCATGGTCTTTTGTTTAAAAAAAATGTCTGTTTCCTGGCCTACCCAATATTGGTCATATTCTGGTCCTGGACCTGTATGTACCCAACTTAGTATCACTGCCATCTATCTAAGCTCCTGAAATTGAGAAACACTATTCTCTATATGGCAGAGGTTAGAATTTTTCAACATGAGAAACTCAGGTGATAATTAAGCTGAGACAATTCAGAATATTGGGCTTCACCAGAAGCAGTCAGTATCTGTGTTGCTTATGACAAATTGTCAACTTGACCAACTAAAGAATCAGCTGTGCTTCTAGGCACACCACACCTGTGAGGGACTGTCCAAATTAATATTGTTCTCTGAGATAATTGCCTTTGAAGGATTATCTTGATTATCTTCATTAGTATGAGAAAATCTGTCTTGACAGTCAGTGGGACCAAATCCTGGGCAGGGATTCCCCGGCTCTATAAAATAGAGAAACTAAGGAGAGCTCTAGCATGCACTTGTCTCTTGCTTTCTGTCCTGTGACAGCTTACAAAATGTGACCAGCTGACTCAAGCTTCTGCTCTGTGACATCCTTGTCATGTCCCTGAACTGTGAACCAGGATAAAGCCTTTCTCTTTATTGGAGAATAAAGTTGTTTCATCAGAGTACTTCATCACACCAACACAAAAAGTGCCTAAGTTATATAACTATATATAACATATAAGGGAGATGTAGAAATGAGACTGGTGTGTGGCTTTCAGGCAAGCTACTTTCCCTCTGAGGCTGAGACAGAGGCTGAGGGGCTCCCTCTGGTTATACAGCCACATAACAGTTCCAGACATGCAACCGACTTTGAGAAACAGTTGCCTTAGTGATTTGAACGAAATTCTCAAGTTAATTTCTCTGACCTATTAGTAACTGCCTCCTTTTTCTCTGTAGCAGCCCTTCAGCTCCTACAATTTCCCAACCACTGTGGTCAGCCTTTAATTGTGTGTTAAGCCTTTAATGCACAAACTACAGAGAATGGCATGTTTTCCTCAAGCGTTGAAGGAATCCAGTCAAAGCCCACCAGGATTTATTCCAGCAAAGAATCTAATAATCTCCACATTCATTACCCAGCACACCTCCACCTGTGACCAATCTGACATTGTTGCCAATGTTAGTATATGCAGGGGGAGTAGGACAGGCATGCTACGAAAAGGAATGCTACATATGTTAAAATGAAATATATCTTTCATGGCAAATTGTTATAAAATATTTTCTCTGTTTTATTGCTCTGTACTTTGAACTTTTCTGAATCTGTACATGAAGCCCATGAGACAATTATAACACATATAATGGCCTCTCCCCTTCTCATCTTTTATTTTCTGCTTTGGCATATAACACAACTATTTGCATACATGTTCTAGATTCTGTCATACATGTCTTTGTGTGTTTCTGACTGAGTCAATAGTTTAAAAAAGAAGCATTAGTTAAAATACTCTTTATCTGAATAAAGATGCTACTGGTGGAAGTCATTTCCAGAGCTCACAGACTCCAAAGAATATGTTTAATCAAATAAATATCTTATCTGTACCCAAACAAGAATTTTAACATTTTCCACCTCTGGAGAACATTTGAAAGATAATGTCAATTATTATATACGTGTGTATGTTCAGAATAGTCATTTATAACTGTAGGTTAAAGAAAAACAATGAAATCAAAAGGTTGTGTTATATCAAATATATCTAATTAGATACATTAATGAATGAGATTTGCTTTTATAATATTTTGACAACAGTGAGGTTCCACATTATGTCAACCCATGTAAAAATTGGCCTAATTTTGTAAAAACTAGATCCGCATCATATGATGCTCTCTACATAATACAATCCATTTGCCCAGCATCTTAACTCCAAACATGAATGTCTGAAATGGAAGCAATTAAAAAGACTTATATTTCCCAAATCAATTCGGATGTGGAAAATCCATGTGTGGTACAATAGACCAGAAGAATTCTGCAGGAGAAACAAATAGGAATTTGAGTGTGATAGTCATTTTACTTGATTACATTGGAGTCTGATGTTAGAAAGTTATGATGTTACCATAGAAACTGCGTTGGCTTAAGTGTAGTTATAAATATTCTGCAAGTAAAAATTGCATTAATCAAACACAGAGGCAGAATGTTAAAAACATTTAGATGCCTAAAGAACAATATATCCTACTTACAGAGAAGAAGTAAGGAGTGTTTTAGAAAATAAGCAACACATAAACCAGTGTGCTAAATGAAGGACCCTCATAAAATACTTTTTAAACTGAATTTTACATCTTTTAAACCCATTGAGGACAATATGACCTCAAATTCCAGACCATTTTCACCAACTTGAAGAAATAGAACTCCTAATGATTCAATCTCAAAAATCAGATAAATTAGTCTACCTAGAGACTTCCTGGTAGATATGTGGTAAATATTTATTCCCTAAACACAGGGCTTATAAGCAGTAGAATAAAGCAATACTTGCTTGACAATGTTCATTGGGATCCAGCACATAGCTCTGCTGCTTCTGTTCCTAAACCACAGACATGTAAAAGAGAAAATATGATGAATAGTTTTTAGCAATGTGGTCTTTAATACTGAAAATACAACAAACAATATTGACAAACAGATGTAGAAAGACGGGTTTCAAACTCACCAACCCAGATCTCAACAGACAGTGCCCTGAGAACCAACAGACCTAGGTACCAAAGAGCTCCTCACATGCATCTTGGCTTTGTAAGCTTTGACATAAAGACTCAGAGCAGAATACAGTCTTTCCATTTGCATAATCTTCACACTCAACGAGGAAGACAAGAGAGAGAGAGCTGAAAACTATAATTTATTACTTCAAATGTATCAGTCATATAACATGCACCCCCCCATTAAGAAACTTGTGAGGATGAGGAGAAGATAAGCCATGGTTGTTCCATGAAGAGAATGAAGGGGACAGCAGTTATATAAAAGAATCAGGATTGAAATGCATATGTATGTATGTACATATGCATGTATGTATATAATGTATGTATGTACATATATACATACACACATATATCACATCCTACTAAGGTTTATAATCCCCTAGTAAAATATCAATTGCATAAACAATTTTAATCTAGAAGTACAAAGGACTAGATGAATACTCTAAAAGATTACATGTAAAATATTTAACCTGATGAAGCTGAAGAATTCTAACCAACAATCTCAGTGGTGAAACAGAGAGCAAGGACATTGGTAAGAAACAGATTCAATGCAATCCCCATCAAACTTCCAACTCAGCTCTTCATGGAGTTAGAAATAGCAATTGTCAGATTCATTTGTAATAAGAAAAAAACACCAGACAGGGAAAACTATTCTCAACAATAAAAGAACTTCTGGGGGAATCACCATCCCTGACCTCAAGTTTTACCACAGGACAATAGTGATAAAAATTGCATGGTATTGGTACAGAGAGAGGCATGAAAATCAGTGGAATAGAAGTGAAGACCCAGAAATGAACCCACACACCGGTGGTCATTTGATCTTTGACAAAGGAGCTAAAACCATCCAGTGGAAAAAAGACAGCATTTTCAGCAAATGGCGCTGGTTCACCTGGCAGTCAGCATGTAGAAGAATGCAATTCGATCCATTCTTATCTCCTTGTATAAAACTCAAGTCCAAGTGGATCAAGGACCTCCACATAAAACCAGATACATTGAAACTAACAGAAAAGAAAGTGGGGGAGAGAACACACGGGCACAGGGAAAAAATTTCTGAATTGAACACCAAAGTTTATATCCTAAGATCAAGAATCAACAAATGAGACATCATAAAATTGAAAAGCTTCTATAAGGCAAAAAACACTGTCAATAGGACAAAAAAGCAACCAACAGATTGGGAAAAGATCTCTATCTGATAGAGGGCTAATATCAAATATATACAAAAAAATTCAAGAAGTTACACTCCAGAGAACTAAATACCCCTACTTAAAAAATGGGGTACAGAGCTAAACAAATAATTTTCAACTGAGGAATACCAAATGCCTGAGAAGCACCAAAAGAAATGTTCAACATCCTTAGTCATCAGGGAAATGCAAATCAACCTGAGATTCCACCTCACACCAGTCAAAATGGTCAAGATCAAAAACTCAGGTGACAGCAGATGCTAGCTAGGATGTTAAGAAAGAGGAACACTCCTCCATTGCTGGTGAGATTGCAAGATGGTACAACCACTGTGGAAATCAGACTGGCAGTTCCTCAGAAAATTGGACTTAGGATTACCTTGAGGAACCAGCTATACTACTCTGGGCATATATCCAAAAGATGCTCCAACATATAACAAGGACACATGCTCTGCTATGTTCATAGCACCCTTATTTATAATAGCCAGACTCTGGAAAGAACCCAGATGTCCTTTAAAAGAGGAACGGATACAGAAAATGTGGTACATTTACACAATGAACTACTATTCAGGTATTAAAAACAATGACTTTATGAAATTCGCAGGCAAATGGATGGAACTAGAAAATACCATCCTGAGTGAGGTTACTCAATCACAAAAGAAGACATATGATATGCACTCACTGATAAGTGGAGAGTAGCCCAAAAGTTTGGAATACACATGATACAATTCACAGACCACATGAAGCTCAAGAAGAAGAAAGACCAAAGTGTGGATGCTTTAGTCTTTCTTAGAAGGGGAAACAAAAGACTCACAGGAGGAAGTATGGAGACAAAGTATAGAGCAAAGACTGAAGGAAAGGCCATCCAGAGACTGCCCCACCTGGGAATCCATCCCATACACAGTCACGAAATGCAGACACTATTGTGGATGCCAAGAAGTGCTTGCTGACAGGAGCCTGACATAACTGTCTTCTGAGAGGCTCTCCCAGAGCCTGCCAAATACAGGGGTGGATGCTAGCAGTGGCCATTGAACTGAGCATGGGTTCCCCAATAAGGAGTAAGAGAAAGGACTAAAGGAGCTGAAAGAATTTGCAACCCCATAGGAAGAACAGCAATATCAACTAACCATATGCTCCAGAACTTCCAGGGACTAAGGGACTAAACCACCAGCCAAAGAGTACACATGGAGGACCAATGGCTCCAGCCACATATGTAGCAGAAGATGGCCTTGTCAGGCATCAATGGGAGGAAAGGCCCTTGGTCCTGTGAAGGCTCGATGGATGACCCAGTATAGTGAATTTTGAGGGTAGCGGGGCAGGAGTGGGTAGGTGGGGGAGCTCCCTCATAGAAGCAGGGGGAGGGAGACAGAATGGGGGTTTAGGGAGGACCAGGAATGGGGATAACATTTGAAATGTAAATAAAGAAAATATTCAATTTAAAAAAGAATTAGCAAAAGAAATCAAGAAAGTGTTTCTCTGGCAAACAAGCAATAACTGCTCTAGACTAGAGCAAAGACCAGAAGTATGGTATATCCATCAAACCAAAAGAAGTCCAGAAATGTCATATTATAATATAAAGATGAGAGAAATGGGCTAATTTACTATTAAATAAGTAAATAAAAATGTAAAAATTGTTATTTAGAAAAATAAATAAAATTGGCAAACTTCTTGAAAGGAAATATGATTTAATTGGGAGATAGTAGAATTAGAGAAGGAGGATATTATAATAGACACCACCAAAATCGGAGGTAAAATGATTTTGAAAAATTTTGAACACATTCTAAAATTGGAAGAAATGCATCAATACATATGTACTTATGCATACATACATGCACACACATAAATATGTATTTATACATGCATACATATGACCAACTAAAATGGAGGGTATTTAAGGATATTTAAAAAGAGGATATTTTAAAACCTAAACCGATCATAATAAGCAATGAGATTAAATTAGAAATAAAACCTCTCCAAAGTAAAGCTGTGGATCAGATGATTTCAGAGCTGAATTCTATCAGACCATTAAAGAATAACTTACACCAATGTTCCTCAAACCATGTATGAAATAAAAAGTAAAAGAGAGGAATACTTCTGAATTTATTCAATAAAACCTACACTTTTCTGGGACCAAAACAAATAAGAAAATAACAGAAAAGCAGACTATTGACCAATTTCTATGATGAGCATAGACAAAAGAGTCAGTAAAATACCTGCACACCACACTGAACAGTACACTAAAAATACCAGGCTTATATTTGACAAAAACATTTTGAATTCAGAAAAGAGAAAGAATCCTAAATCAGAATGAGAGATGCTACCTGAAATATTTAAGCAGAAATAATTGTAGCACTTTCACTGTTCTTCATATATGTATGTATCCATGTATATATGCAGCGAACATAGTGTGTTTATAGACACGTGCATATGTAAATATGTGTTGTGGGTAATGTCATGTGAAGACGGGATGTAGGTCATTGGTGTCTTCCTCTAAGCCAGTAGTTGCCAACCTTCCTAATGCTGTGACCCTTTTCAGTTCCCCATGTTGTGGTGAGCCACAACCATAAAGTTTTCATTGCTATTTCATGACTACAAGTCTGTTACTATTATAAATCTGAATGAAAGTATCTGTGCTTTTCTACGGCAACCCCTATGAAAGTGTCATTTGACCCCCCAAAGGAGTTGCACTCCACAGGTGGAGAACCACTGCTCTAAATATTCACCTTATTTTTGTGCCGGGGTCTCTCAAATGAACCTGGGGCTCATAGATTTAGCTGTACTCACTCGCAGATGAGCTTCCGTGATATGCCTATCTCTGCTTGTCAGTGATGGGGTTACAGACAATACCAATTATATCCTGCTTTTATGTAGGGGCTGAAGATGCAAGCCAGTTCTTCATATCTATGTGTCAGATACTTTACTAGCTGAGTAATCTTTCCAACCTGCTATATTATTTTTAATGAAATTGGTGGCTTGGAAGAGTGCACTGAATAAGAAAGAAACCTTTAAAACTATATTTAAGAAAACTTGTGCAAATAGAACAAGATTTGGTGATCTTGAGAAGCTATCCTACACAGGGATAAAGGAATTTAAGATTTCAAGGTTTGTGTTGAATGCCTAAGTAGGTTCTAGTCCCAAGTCTAGGAGAAGATGGTTCAGACATGTGATGGCAAAATATCAAGTTGACATTGACACAGTTTTGATATGGCTCTCTGTGGAATATCTAATTGTCTTGGTCAGTGTTCTAATGGGGTGAAGAGGCACTGATAACTCTTATAAAAGAAAGCATTTAATTGGGGGCTTGCTCACAGTTTCAGAGATCCAGTCCATTATCATCATCGGGGTGGACAGAAAGCATGGCAGCAAGCAGGCAGGGAGCAGAAAAAGAGGAATGCTAGTCCTGAGATGGGCTTTTTGAAACCTCAAAGTCCACTCTGGAGGAAACACACTTCCTCCAACAAGGCCACACATCCTAAGAGCTATTCAAATAGTGCCACTCCCTAGTGACTAAGCATTCAAATATATGAATGGGGTGGGGTAGGGGCAGTTCTTATTCCTTCACCAAAGCATACAGGTCTCAAGTTCAGGAAAATCAACTGGATTCTAAATTAATATTAGTATCAATGTCACAGAAGTCATGGCTGAAGCTTTACTTTATAAGGAACTAACTTAATCATGTGCATTTGAGAAACAGGAACCATAACATTCTGCAAACTCATGATTTAAAATTTTCCTTCTTTTCCTTTACAATCCCCAATATCTTTGCTAGGACTTCTAAATTTATAGTTTCACTGATGCAATCACTCATTTAAGGCACACATATGAACTGTGAAGATATGGACATTTTATAGTGCTTTATATTTATGCTGTATTTTAGACAGAAACCCAATTCATGAACTGCGTACACTTTTCAAGAGAAAGAAAGAAGTATCATTGGAAGAGTAATGAGGTCTATTATAAAAAGAAAATTCAGCCCCAGATGTGGGAAAGAGTGATTTAGCACATTCTTTGAATAAAGAAATATTCAGATTACAACATAAAAGAAAAATCAATATCTTGTTATGATTTAGAAGTGATTATCCAAATAATAATAACTTAATAAAATACTCTAAGGTAAAATAAATTTTGATGAGCAATTGTCAATTCTGTTTTAAATTGGATTCATATGCTTAAATATCAGGATGTTCTCACAGAATAATTTAGGGTTCTTAAAACTACTGTAAAATGTTCATTCGAACAAGCATTCTAAGCTAAGACTGAGAACACTAACAGGAAAAGAGGGGAAATGCATGTTGTGAAATATCCCCAGCTGTTACCATGTCCACAGTGTATAAGGTGTTAAACTTAACACATCCACACAGCAGTCCCAGGATCTTCATTTTCCTGTGTCTGTGACTCAAAAGTGAACCTTTTATGCAAATTGAATTTTTAAATCTAACGTATTTCAATCTTATTTCCAACTCAATTTCTTTTGAAAGGTCAATAATGCATAAACTATTATGACCTTAATTTTGCCCATCATATCTTCTGATTTCTTTGGGGGGGATGTCAAATAAGAACTTTTGGAAAGTCATGCTTACCTCCCACCAGCTACATGCCACATCCCACCTTTCTCTCTCTCTCTGTCAACTGGTATGGAGTCCATCAATGTAAACTACTAAACAGATACATAATAAGATAGCTTGAAATCTGCAAAACATACACACTCGCTCACACATGAGACAAACAGCTCATAACACTGCAGAAATTAAACAGAAAGATAAGAAGATAATGAGATAGTGAAAGCCAAACCTGGACTATAACACACACACACACACACACACACACACACACATACACACACACACACACACACACACACTTACACATATGCACACACATGTGCACACACACAAGCGCATGTGTGTATACACACACATGCACGCATGTGCACACACATGCACACACGCACACATTCACTCACACACACACACAAACACCTGCACATGTGCACACACATGCACACAAACGCACATGTACACACATGCACACACATGTATCTGCACACACAAATACACACATACATGCATGCACACACACACAGGCTCATACCACACACATACAGAGAGATCTTGTGTGGAGAATCAACATTGTGATAAATCAAGACATTTATTTAGAAGATATTTGGCTTTGGTACTAGTGTAGGAGTAGGAACAACTTCATGGAAATAGAATCAAAAGAGACAGAGCTGAGGAGTGCCGGGGAGCCATCAGAGTGGCTAAACGGTAAGGTGTACAGGACCACTATACTCAGGGTCTCAATGCTGCAGTGCCTGCAGACCCAAGCTAGTTCTATTCTACGGTACTGAGATCTTACTTCAGTAGTTTGATTTATCCTATCTGGCACCACGGCAAGCACAACACTGAAATTGGTACAGATGAAAGGACCTTTGCGCTTTCACAGTCTCCTGAAATCAATCCCTCTACCCGAGGAATACAGCTGTGGATATTCTTCTGGCACTTCGGGCTGGACAGCAGTGAATGACAAGTAGGTGTTCCCATGGCTTGATTACTTTAGCTGATCTCGGATTCAGAGCTGTCAAATCGCAAGCACATTCTCAGTTGACGAGCGCTACACCGAGGTACTGCAAGGGCTGACTTGCCTCACAAGTCCTCCTTTCTCTCCACTGTGCCCTTCCTTTCTCCTACTGCCTCTCTGAGCCTTCCCTCACCCTAGTTTTGTGGGAAACCAAAGTGATGCTTCCTGACCTATGACTGTTCCCTGTTTTCGGGCTCTTGGGGTCGCTCAGTTTTTATCAATAGATTGCCTTTCAAGACAATGCCACTATCCTTTGAGGAACAGGAATTCTCTACACTTCTTACGTATTCACTGAGGCTGGATTTGAGGTATGAGGATGTGAGCATTGTAGGTTGGTCCTAAGTTTAGGACCGCCCATCTCTTGTCTCTTGCCTAGCTTATATTTTGGGAAAAGCTTCTTTCGTTAGTTTTTGCATTTATTTTAAATATATATATATATATTAAACTTTAAAGATATTTATTAATTCTGTTTTATGTGAAAAAGTGTTTTAACCTACACATATG
The DNA here is from genome assembly GCA_964023405.1 of Apodemus agrarius. NCBI lineage: Eukaryota > Metazoa > Chordata > Mammalia > Rodentia > Muridae > Apodemus > Apodemus agrarius. The sequence goes on from OZ030007.1 coordinate 27,701,626, forward strand.
TATGTATGTGCACCATATGAATGCCTAATGCCCGCATGGGTCAGAAATGACTGCCAGATCCCTTGGATGGATGGTTGTAAGCCACCATGTGGTTCCTTGGAGCTGAATCCAGGTCTTCTGCAAGAGCAGCATGTGCTCTTAACCACTGAGCTACCTCTCAACCTCTTATTTTGTTGTTTTAGTCAGCATGCAAAGCAGCAGATTTCCGCGTGACATTTGCATATGTGCATACATACATACATGCATACATAGTTTCACACATACCTCCTTTTCTCTCCCATCTCCCTGCCCTCCTCCTAATTCGCACCCCTCTGGTTCTACTCTTTCTCTTTCCACTTTACTATCACATGTATTCTGTTATCTTCTTCACCCACTTTTCTTTAAAGGTCTTTTTCCCTTGGAGGGTTACTTTCTATTTTTCCTGATCTCTACTTCCATTCATTCAGACATAAACACACATACCTGAAAATTACATGCTGGGACTTCATGTAAGAGAGAAAGCACACTGTGTTTGTCTTTCTGACCCCAAGTTACCACACTTAACATTCTTTTAATTCCCATTCATCTTACTACTAATTTCATTCTTATTTATAGATGAATAAAGCCATATTGTTTATATGTACCATAATTTCATTACCCAAATGATCAAGTTATAGATCATCTAGGCTGATTCCATTTCTATTGGGAATAGAATATGAGGAACCATTGTTATAAAAGTATCTCTATTGTGGGGTATAGTGTCCTTGGCGTAAATGTCCAGAAACACTACAGCTGGGTCATATGGTAGTTCTTTTGTTATAGTTTTGAGAAACCTTCATTTTGGTTTCCATGTGGCCTCCCATTCTGTCCTCCTACCCAGAGTGAACACAGATTCCACGTTCCTCCAGACCTCTTCAGCGCTCAGCATTTGTGTTCCTAATGGTAGACATTCGGCTTTGGGTAAGATGGAATCTCAAAGTGATTTAAATTTGTATTCTTTCCTGATGGCTAAGGATGCTTAACCCATTTGTTATTATTGTTCATTTGTATTTCTTCTTCTGAGAAACATCTGTTTATTTCATTGGTCCATCTATTGATTGACAGATGTTAATTGATGTTAAATTTTTTGCAGTTCTTTGTATATTCTGTACATTAACGCTTGTCTGAGGTATAGCTGCTGAATTTCTGCAATTCTGCTCGGCATGTTGATGATTTTCTTTGCAGTGCAGAACGCTGTTATTTTCTTGAATCTGATTTGACAGATTTTGGGGACTACCTGTGTTATTGGGGTTTTACTCAGAAAGTTCTGGCCTATGCCTATACCTTGAAGTATATTTTGTACTGAAGCAGGGATAGTCACCAGGTAGACAGATCCCTGAGGAAAAGTGGCTCTCCCTCCTTTGGCAACTATCCGTTTCCCGAATCTCAGCTAATGATGCGGATCCTGAGCTCAGACTTTCATTTTGTCGGGCTTTATTTCATGCAGGTCTTCTGTGTCCAATGAGGGCACAGCATCAGTTCACATGCACAGCGTCCCTGTTACACTTTATCGAATCTCAGTCATTAGCTCTGTTCCACATGACTAACTGCTTTTGCATTTTATTATTATTATTGAGACATGAATTTTTTCATTTACTTGGGTTTTTTCTCCTTGGTTCCTATGTCTACTCTTTTTCTTTCCTCTATACTTTCAGTACTACTGGATTTTAAATACTTTGTGTCTTGTTTTCTATTCCCTCTTCTTATATTACCTGACAGCATGTTTTATCCAAGTTAATGATGAGAAATGATTCCTTTATAATGAAGTGTTTTAAATTTATTTTTTAAAAATAATCTCTTGCTCTTGTCTCTTCCCGCAACAATGTTCTCAAGTCTCCATCTACTCCCATTATTTCATTTAACATAATGTTCTGCTTCTCACCTTTCTGTGTTACTTCCCTTAAAACTCTATGTACATACACACACACACACACACACACACACACACACACACACACACACACAGAGGTATTCCTAACTTAATTAAACAACAAAATAAAGTTCCGACAGGCCCTTCTACAATAATAGTTTGTGATTACAATATTTCAGTGTGTCATCTGTAGGTAGATCATCTGAAGATAATATCAAGAAAACTAACAGCTAGACTATACCTTGTAGCAAACAAGCTTTAAAAAGCTTAAATTATATATATATAATATATACATATTATATATTATATATATATATAAAATATTCTTTGCCAAAGGTACAAAATGGCCTTTCCTCTTAGTAGTCCGAGGAACATTCTCTAAAGCAGATTGCATTCAAGCCACAGATCATGTCTAATAAGTGCAAACAAATGACAATAATCTATTGTATCTTGTAAGGTCAAAAGGAAATAAAACTAGAACTCAATAACAAGAAAACCACCACACAAGCACATGGGGACTTAACCATGTACCTACCTGTCTTAGTTAGGGTTTCATTGCTGTGAACAGACACCATGACCAATGCAAGTTTTATAAAAGACAACATTTAATTGGGGCTGGCTTACAGGCTCAGAGATTCAGTCCATTGTCATCAAGGCAGAAACATGGCAGCATCCAGGTAGATATGGTGTAGGAGGAGCTGAGAGTTCTACATCTTCATCTGAAAGCTGCTAGTGGAAGACTCACTTCCAGGCAACTAGAGTGAGGGTCTTAAGGCCACACCCACAGTGACACACCTACTCCAACAAGGTCACACCTCCTAATAGGGTTTCTCCCTGAACCAATCATATACAAACTATCACACTACCCTTCAACAACCAGCAGATCTTTGAAAAATTGGTGATTAAACCTAAGAAATCAGTATCAATAAAAATGAAAGCATAATTACCAGAATCTTTGATATACTAATAAGGAAGTTCTAAGAGGCAAGTATATAGCTACAAGCATACACATTTAAAACATCCAGAAAGATCTCAAATACATATTCTGATGATAGCTCCCGATGTCTTAGACAAAAAGAACCCCAAAGCATTAGATGTCAAGAATTAATTAAAACAAAATGGAGCAGCAATTATTGAAATGGATACTAAATGAGCAATACATGAGATCAAACAAAGGGTGGTTTTTTGGAAGACACAAATGTAGTTAAGAAATCCTGAGGCAGGCTAACCCAAGGAAAGAAAGGAGGGACAAAATTAAAGATGTAAATATGGAGGTGACTGCAGACCCCAGTGAAGCACAAAGAATGTTTTTGAAAACTTTGAATATTTGCACATCCTTTCTTTTTTGATTTTTTTCTTTGAATTTGTCAATTGCAATTTGTTCTTCCAAAGAACCACCTTTTCACTGGATATTATGTTTTGTTCCTTTAACATCCACTTCAACAATTGATGCCCCATTTTTTTTAATTATTGGGAAATTTATGTTTATAACTGGGAAACAGACTCAGTGAATAAATTCATAGACACGGGATTTCTGTAGAAAGTAAAAAGCACTGGAGCAGTGGCTCATCAGTTAAGAAATAATTTTAGGAGTCAGGAAAACATCAGAATTACTTTTAATTTGAATTTCAGCTGATGAGGCACAGTCTATTCAGTGCTGGGATCTTTTGACACCTTTCTTACACATTATTGACTTAAACTTTAACATTTGCAAAATGCAAATGCACTGATAGAATGTTATATTTATATATATATGTATACATATACATATATATATAGTTATTCATGTGATGTTTCCACATTCTAACAAAGGCTTCTTGGTTTTAGGAATGATGCTTGGAAGTTTGTTAAAATGGAGACTTAGAGACTGGAACTTCTTCAATCTAGGTTTCGTATTATGTTAGATATAACATTCTAAAAACTAGCATATTTTACATCTGAGTGTGCCATTATATTATAGATTTTGCAGGAAAAAAAGATTTGCTATCTTTTCTTCAACTATAAAAATCCGTGAGCTTAGTTTATTCTATGTCAAGCTGTCCTGGGATGCCCTTGCTATATCAATAAAATGAGGAGCCTCCACAAGGCAGTATCAATTTGAAGCCTAGATTATCACAACACCCCAGCCTCAAGTCACCAAAGAGGCACGCCAGTGCCCGTACTCCCAGCTGTTAAGGAGTGGACCAGTGGCTGGAGCTCTGGAGGTCTCCAAAGATTTTGCATTTTAGGTCTACACCATCATACCATTTTAAGAATACAGCACCAAGATGTTTAAAATCCTTGGTTCTGAACACACAAAATGTGTACCTTGACTTCACACATCATCATTCAGGCAATGCCCACCAATGCTGCTTAGAATCCCTTAGCTCAGAGTCCAGACTTTGTATGGCATAAATTGCAGTGTTTTACTGCGCATGTAAAGTTTCCACCAGAGGAGCTACCAGTGTTCTCTAGAAGAAGCCCAGGGAGGTGTTTGAACCTGTGCCCTCCTCACTGTCACACAAATGCAGTTCACAATTATCTTTTGGGTCATCTGTTCTGTCCAGGGTTCCGTCTGTTTCTGTTCCCAGTAAACAGGTCATAGTTGCTGTATCTTTCTAGACCACCAGTCTCCCCAGTTTTCAGGGTGATATTTTGTCTTGTGCTCTCAGATCTTATTCATTTAGTTAGTTAGTTGGCTAGTTAGTTTTATTGAATGTCATCTTCATTTACATTGCCAATAGTAAAACCTTTCCCGTTATCCCCCCCTCCCCTAAAACCCCCAACCCCTCCTCTTCCTCCTTCCCCCTGCCTCCACTTATATTCCTCTCCACCCAACACACTCCTCCTCCCCCCCCCAGTTTCCCTTTGTTGGGGCCTCTGTTGAGCCTTTACCTGACCAAGGACCATTTCTCCCACTAATGCCCAACAAGGCCTTTCTCTGCCACATTTTTGGCTGAAGTTATGTGTGCCCCTTGGTTGATGGTTCAGTCCCTGGGAGTCTAGGGGTGTCTGGGTGGCCGAAATCATTGTTCTTCCCATGGGGCTGTAAACCCCTTTAGCTCTTCTGGGCCTTCCCCAGCTCCTCCACTGGGGATCCCATGCCTAGTCCAATAGTTGGTTGTTAGCATCTGCCTCTGTATTTGTAAGGCTCTGGCAGGGCCCCTCCAGAGAAAATCATGGCATGCTCCTTTTGGTATATACTTGTTGCCCATAGTAGTGTCAGAGTTTCTTGATTGTTTATAGCATGAATCCCCAGGTAGGGCAGTCTCTGGGTAGCCTTTACTTCAGTCTCTGTTCCACACATTATCTCCCTTATTGCTCCTGTGACTATTTTGTTCCCTTTCTTAGAGGAACCAAATCACCCTCACTTACGTCCTCCTTCTTTTTGAGATTGGTGAATTGTAATTTGTTTATTTTGAGCTTTTGGGCTAACATCCACTAATTAGTGAGTGTATACCATGTGTGTTCTTTTGTGATTAGGTTGCCTCGCTCAGGATGACACTTTATAGGTCCATCCATTTGCCTAAGAATTTCATGAATTCATTTTTTTAATAGCTAAATAGTACTCCATTGTGTATATATACCACAGTTTCTATATCCATTCATCTGTTGAGAGACATCTGGGTTCTTTCCATCTTCTGGCTATTATAAATAAGGCAGCTATGAACATAGTGGAACATGTGTCCTAATTACATGTAGGAGCATCTTTTGGGTATATGCCCAGCAGTGGTATAGCTGGGTCCTCAGGTAGTACTATGTGTAATTTTCTGAGGAACCACCAAACTGATTTCCAGAGTGGTTTTACCAGCTTGCAATCCCACCAACAATGGAGAAGTGTTCCTTTTCCACCACATCCTTTCCAGCAACTGCTGTCGCCTGAGTTTTTCATCTTAGCCATTCTGACTGGTGTAAGGTGGAATCTCAGTATTGTTTTGATTTGCATTTGCCTGATAACTAAGGATGCTGAACATTTCTTTAGGCGCTTTAGAGCCATTTGAGTTTCCTCAGTTGAGAATTCCCTGTTTAGCTCTGTACCCCATTTAAATAGGGTTATTTAGTGACTAGAAGTTGTTAAAAATCATTTTCATTTAACATATCTTTTTAAATATTTCAGGGGTTTTTTTGGTGTTTTTTGTTTTGTTTTGTTTTGTTTTGTTTTTTTGGTTTTTCAAGACAGGGTTTCTCTGTATAGTCCTGTCCTGGAACTTACTCTATAGATCAGACTGGCCTAGAACTCAGAAATCTGTCTGCCTCTGCCTCCCAAGTGCTGGAATTAAAGGCGTGTGCCACCACCGTCCAGCTAATATTTCAATCTTTAATCATCTTTTAAAAGCAGCATTTCAATTATTCTGAGATTGAGGCATTCTATTTGGGAACTTGAGGGGAATAAGGGTTTCTGCTAGAAAGGGAGAGGAAGAGAGATAGTAATGAGGGAGGCATGGAAAATCAACAAAATCTATTATATAAGTAGAGGAAATTAACAAATAAAAACAGAAACAGAAAAGGTATGGGAATAGTATATTTTGCTAGATCCTCTATTTTCTTCTGGAAATATAAACTCTCAAGTTGACCTTCTTTTCAGTCTAAGTTAATGTTTATGTATGGTATAAGGTAGGAGGAATCATTGTTTATTATTTTCTGTGTATTTATTTAGTACTTCCAGCACCATCTCTTCAACAGACCTTCTCTACACCATTAAATTTCCCTGGTACCTTAGTTTTCATTTTAAAGAATCAGCTAAACATCAAAGCATATGTACTTTTCTAAGTTTTCTATCCTGTTATTATTTTGTTTTCTATTTATTCTTACACCAACACCACACTCTCATTCACTGTAACTTCTCAGTACCTATCGTGATCAGATCAAACCCATCTTTTCCCCACAAATTATTCAGATTCTTTTTGGTTTTTATTTTCAATTAGGTATATTTTTTTATTTACATTTCAAATGTTGTCCCCTTTCCTGGTTTCCCCCTCCCCCAAAAATCCCATAAGCCATCTCCCCTTCCCCAGTCAACCTTCCCCCAGCTTCCCTGTCCTGGTATTCCTCTACACTACAGCATCAAGTCTTTCCAGGACCAAGGGCCTCTCCTCCCTTTGGTGTCTTACAAGACCATCCTCTGCTGCCGATGTGTCTAGAGCCATGGGTAACTCCATGTGTACTCTTTGGTTGATGGTTTTGTCTCTGGGAGCTCTGGGAGTACTGGGTGACTCATACTGTTGTTCCTCCTGTGGCTCTGCAAACCCCTTCTGATAGCTATATCCAGCTCTGCTTAGCCAGCACTTGTGAGCATCCATAATAGTGTCTGGGTTTTGTAACTGTATATAGGATCCATGACTGGGTGGGGTAGTCTCTGGATGGTCTTTCCCTCAGATTCTGCTCAACCTTTTATCTCCTTCTGTGGCTATTTTTTCCCTTTCTACAAAGGACCCAAGGTTCCATACTTTGTTCTTCCTCCTTCTTGGGTAGCATTTGATATGGGAATTATGTCTTAGGTATTCCAAGCTTCTAGGCTAATATCCACTTCTCAGTGAGTGCATACTATGAGTGTTCTTTTGTGATTGGGTTACCTCACTCAGGATGATATTCTCCAGTTCCATCCATTTGTCTAAGAATTTCATGAATTCATTGTTTCTAATGGCTGCATAGTATTCCATTGTGTATATATACCACATTTTCTCTATCCATTCCTCCGTTGAGGGACATCTAGGTTCTTTCCAGCTTCTGGCTATTATAAATAGGGCTGCTATGAACATAGTGGAGCATGTGTCCGTATTACATGCTGGAGAATCCTCTGGGTATATGCTCAGGGGTGGTATAGTGAGGTCCTCCGGAAGAATCATTCCCAGTTTTCTGAGGAACTGCCAGACTGATTTCCAGAGTGGTTGTGCCAGCTTGCAACCCCACCAGCAGTGGAGAAGTGTTCCTTGTTCTCCACATCTTCACCAACACCTGGTTCTTTAAAGAACCCAGATGTCCCTCATTGGAGGAATGGATACAGAAAATGTGGAATATATATACAATGGAATACAATTCAGCCATTAAAAACAATGAATTCGTGAAATTCTTAGGCAAATGGTTGGAACTGGAAAATATCATCCTGAGTGAAGTAACTCATTCACAAAAGAACACACATGGAATGCAGTCACTGGTAAGTGGATATTAGCCCAGAAGCTCTGAATACCCAAGACACAACTCACATATCAAATCATTCCCAAGAAGAAGGAAGGAGAGGACCCTGGTCCTGGAAAGGCTTGATGCAGCAATGTAGGGGATTTCCAGGACAGAGAAGTGGGAGGGGGTTGATTGGGGTACAGGCGAAGGGAGGAGGGCTTATAGGACTTATGGGGAAGGGGGAACTGGGAAAGGGAAAATCATTTTGAATGTAAACAAAGAATATAGAAAACGAACAAACAAACAAACAAATAGGGCTGCTATGGACATAGTGGAGCATGTGTCCTTATTATATGTGGGAATCCCCTGGGTAAATGCCCAGGAGTGGTATAGCGAGGTCCTCTGGAAGAATCATCCCAGATTTCTGAGGAACCACCAGACTAATTTCCTGAGTGGTTTAACAGCTTGCAATCCCACCAGCAGTGGAGGAGTGTTCCTCTTTCTCCACAATCTCTCCATCTCCTGCCATCTCCTGAGTTCTTTATCTTAGCCATTCTGACTGGTGTGAGGTGAAATCTCAGGGTTGTTTTGATTTACATTTCCCTGATGACTAAGGATGTTGAACATTTCTTTAGGTGCTTCTCAGCCATTCGATATTCCTCAGGTGAAAATTCTTTGTTTAGCTCTATACCCCATTTTTAATATGGTTATTTGGTTCTCTGGAGTCTAAGTTTTTGAGTTCTTTATATATACTAGATATTAACCCTCTGTCAGATGTAGGATTGGTAAAGATCTTTTCCCAATTTGGTGGTTGCCATTTTGTCCTATTGACAGTACCCTTCGCTTTACAGAAACTTTGTGATTTTATGAGGTCCCATTTGTCAATTCTTGTTTTTAGGGCATAGGCTATTGGTGTTCTGTTCAGGAAACTTTCCCCTGTGCCCAGGTGTTCAAGGCTCTTCCCCAGTTTCTTTTCTATTAGTTTCAGTGTGTCTGGTTTTATGTGGAGGTCTTTGATCCACTTGGACTTGAGCTTAGTATAAGGGGATACGAATGGATCAATTTGCATTCTTCTGCATGCTAGCCGACAGTTGAGCCAGCACCATTTGTTGAAAAAGCTATCTTTTTTCCACTAAATGGCTGTAGCTCCTTTGTCAAAGATCAAGTGACCATAGGTGTGTAGGTTCATTTCTGGGTCTTCAATTATTTTCCATTGATCTACCTGCCTGTCACTGTACCAATACCATGCAGTTTTTAACACTATTGCTCTGTATTACTGCTTGAGGTCTGGGATACTGATTTCCCCAGAAGTTCTTTTACTGTTGAGAATAATTTTAGCTATCCTGGGCTTTTTGTTATTCCAGATAAATTTGAGAATTGCTCTTTCTAACTCTATGAAGAATTGAGTGGGAATTTTGATGGGTATTGCATTGAATTTGTATATTGCCTTTGGCCAGATGCCATTTTTACTATATTAATTCTGCCAATCCATGAGCATGGGAGATCTTTCCATTTTCTGAGGTCTTCTTTGCTTTCTTTCTTCAGGGACTTGAAGTTCTTGTCCTACAGATCTTTAACTTGTTTGGTTAGAGTCAGCCCAGGATATTTTATATTGTTTGTGACTATTTTGAAGGGAGTCATTTCCCCAATTTCTTTCTCAGCCTGTTTATATTTTGAGTATAGAAAGGCTACTGATTTGCTTGAGTTGATTTTATAACCAGCCACTTTGCTGAAGTTGTTCATCAGCTGTAGGAGTTCCTTAGTGGAGTTTTTTGGGTCACGTAAGTATACTATCATCTCATCTGCAAATAGTAATAACTTAATTTCCTCCTTTCCTATTTGTAGATCATCTAAACAGTCCCATAACCTGGGGAAATAGAAGTAGTCATTGAAAATCTTCCAATCAAAAAAAGCACAAGACCAAATGGTTTTAGTGCAGAATTCTACCAGACCTTCAAAGAAGACCTAACACTAATACTCTTCAAACTATTCCACAAAATAGAAACAGAAGGAACACTACCCAACTCATTCTATGAAGCCACAACTACTCTGATACCAAATCCACACAAAGATCTAACAAAGAGAACTTCAGACTAATTTCTCTTATTAAGGTTGATGCCAAAATACTTAATAAAGTTCTTGCCAATGGAATCCAAAAACACATCAAAACCATCATTCACCACGATCAAGTAGGCTTCATACCAGGGATGCAGGGATAGTTCAATATACGGAAATCCATCAATGCAATCCACTACATAAACAAATTCAAAGAAAAAAGCCACATGGTCATTTCATTAGATACTGAAAAAGCATTTGACAAAATTGAGCATCCTTTCATGCTAAAAGTCTTGGAAAGATTGGGAATCCAAGGCCCATATCTAAACATAGTAAAAATAATATACATCCAACCAGTAGCCAATATCAAACTAAATGGAGAGAAACTTGAAGCAATCCCACTGAAATCAGGGACAAGACAGACTGCCCTCTCTCTCTCCATATCTGTTCAATATAGTACTTCAAGTTCTAGCTAGAGCAATTAGACATCATAGGAGGTCAAAGGGATACAAATAGGAAAGGAGGAAGTCAAGTTATCTTTTTATTGTTTTTAAACTTGCACAAAGATTTTGGAACCTAGGTCAGGTTGTAGTTCACTCTATGGCAAAGTGCTAACCTACCCTGCTCACAGCCTGAGTTTGATTTCCAGAACCACAGAATAGAACACCAAGAATCCCCACATTGTTTTGTTTTGTCTTAAGAAGATCAACTTGTAGTATTGGATTTTATGTAGTCTATAGTTAAACTCAAAGAAAAATGGAAGTTTAGTTGTATTAATCTTTTAATAAATCAACCTAACTTATTTATAGTTTCTCTTAAAAAATTTTTGGGGTTTTATATATAAATTTCATATACATATACACATACAGAGACACAAACATATACACATACACAGACACATACACATATACATATATATCATATATGTAGTTATTTCTAAGTAATTCATAATTGTGTTATTTCAATTTCCAATTCTTGGTTACAAATATATGGAAATTACTGCATAGATTGCAACCTTACAATACAAAATTATTCTATACGCTTATGAGTATTAGTAGTTAGGGATTTTTTGCGGGGGGGTTCGAGACAGGGTTTCTCTGTGTAGTCCTGGCTGTCCTGGAACTTACTCTGTAGACCAGGCTGGCCTCGAACTCAGAAATCCGCCTGCCTCTGTCTCCCAAGTGCTGGGATTACAGGCGTGCGCCACCACGTCCGGCTCCGAGTAGTTAGTCTTATTTCTTAGGGTATCTCTCTGCAAATAATATAAGGTTATACTTAATGTTCAATTTTTATAAATTTGTTCCTTTTCCTTGCCTCTTTTCACTAGGTTAGAGTTCCAGGACAGCCATGTATAGCAGTAACAAGAGTGGCCATCTTTCTCTCATCTTCCTGATCTTAAGAGAAAGGCTTTTCAGTACATCATCTTGAAGCATCCATTGGCTGAAGGTTTTATGTGGATGCCTTTTATTAGGCACTCCTATACACCTGGTTGTAGAAAGTGGACCTTGTATACTAATTATACAAGGGATTTTTTTTTTTGTCATTTCTCATTGGGACTGGAGAGATATAATTGTCAGTAAAATGTCTGCTGCCCAAGCATGAGGATCTGAATTCAGTCCCAGGACCCATATTATAAAAATAAAAAGGCATAGAATTATACTAATGTGTAAGTTGTCTTAGTGTCCTATAGGTAAATAGCCAAGAATGCTAACTTTGTTTTCAGTCTTGTGAGGAATCTGCATACCTGTCTCAGGAATGTGCCTGCTCAAGTGCACATTGTCACCAGCAGTGAAGGAATCTTTCTCCACTTCCTCTGCAGACAGTGTCCGCTGCCATTAGTTTTCTTTAGGATAGCCACTCTAGCTAGGGTGTAATGGAACCTCAAAGCAGTTTTAATTTCCATTTACTTGATGGCTAAGGATATTGAACACTTTGTCAAATATTAGTTGGCCATTTTTAATTTCTTTTAAACCTTTCTATTTCAGTTCATTGGCTCATTTATTGATTTGGTTTGTTTTGCTTTTTAATTTCTCTAATGTCATCTTTTGAGAAGCTTATGCATGCGTGTCCTGTGTTTTCACCAAAGCATCCAACATTCCCACCTCTCCAGTTCTTCCCACACCATTTTTCTCCGCAGCTTTCATGTGTTATGTTCTCAGCCCAGTTTAGTTCTTGCAGTGCGCATGGGTGTAGGGTTCTTAAGAGAGCATGCAGATCCTCCCAGCAGCTGCTTCCCTGAAGTAAACTGCTTCTCTTTCCCTCAGAAGCCATCAAGTACAAGTTGCTCCTTATCTAGGAGTAGGAATTCATGACACCCCTCCCCAATCCACGGTAGGATGGTGGCTGGCTTGGTCATATGAAAATCTTTTGGATGCAGCCATGGGTTCTGTGAGTGTCCATGTGCCATGGATGTCCAAAAGACATCGTTTTGCTGCAATGCTTTATTTAGTTCTTAATTTTTGCAGTTCTTTATACAGTCTGGATATTAATCCCCTGTTTGCAATGGAGGAGGTAAAAACATTTTTCTCTTCTGTAGGCTGTCTCTTTACTCTGATAATGTCTTCTTTGGTGTGAAGGTATTTAACTTTATGTAATCATATCTAGGAGTTATTTCCTGTGGTGGTAGAGTCTATTCCAGAAATTTTTTGCCTTTATCTTGAGGGGTTTTGCCTATTTTCCCCTAGAAACATCAAATTTCTAGGCTTACATTTGAATTGCTTTGTGTGCAGAGTGAGACTACAGTTCTATTTCATTTCCCCTACAGCTGTAAAGAGGATTTTCTCAGCATCTTTTACAAAAGAGATTTTTTCCCCTCTGTATAATTTTTGATACTCTTGTTTTGAAAAATAAGTACATGTAGCTGTGTGAGTTTATTTCTGGGTTCTCTGTTCTACTCCATTGATCTGCATGCCAGTTTTGTATTAGTACCATGCTGATTTGTTATTACAGCTCTGCAGTATAATTTGAAATCGGGTATTGGTACGGCTCAAATATTTCTCCTTCCAATAAAGATCGCCTTGGTATTCAGGGTTTATTGTGCTTCTGTGTGAATTTTAGCATTTTTTTCTAGTTCTATGAAGACTATTATTGGTTTTATATGCAGCTTGCAGTGACTCTGCAGATTGCTTTTAGCAATATAGTCATTTTCTCAGTAGTATTTCTGCCTATCCATGACCATGGAATAGTTTTAGTATCTTCTTGAATTTCTTTCCCAGGTACTTTAAATGTTTCTTGACAGAGGCTTTTCACCTCTTTGCTAATCTCTACTCCTCAGTCATTTTTGAAGTTACTGTAAATAAGATTCTTTTCCCTTGCTGTTTTAGTTCAAATTTCTCTTACTTTGAAGCCACATCCAAGAGACAACCAAGGAACTCTTATAAGGGACAACATTTAATTGGGGATAGCTTACAGATTCAAAGGTTCAGTCCATTATCATCAAGGCAGAAAATACAGTAACATCCAGGCAGGCATGGCTCTGAAGGAGCTGGGAGTTCTACATCTTGATCTGAACAGAAAGAGGAGAAAACTGACTTCTAGGCAGCTAGGAGGAGGGTCTCAAAGCCCATGCTTACAGTGACCCACATCCTCCAACAAAGCCAGACCTACTCTAACAAAGTCACACCTGCTTCAACAAGGTCATACCTCCTAATCCTGCCAGTCCCTGGACAAAGCATATTCAAACCACCACACTTGCTCTTATTATCTTCCAAATTTGTTATTGGTATATAAAACATATTGCTGATCTTTGTCCAGTAATTTTTGTATCCTGCTGCTTTTTCTGAATGTGCTTCTCAGGCTGGAAGGCCTTTTGGTTAGTGTTTGGGATCTGTTAAACAAAGGTACGTGTCCTGTGTAGACACAGATTAACTTCTACTCCTGTGTCCCTTTTATCCCCCACTCTTACTGTTCTAAGATCATGAGTGCTATGTTGAACAAGTGTGGAGACAGAAGGCACCTTTTTTTTATTCCAGTGTTTATAAAGAATGCTGTGATGGTTTGAATAAGAATAGCCCCACATATTTCAATGTTTGGTCATCAAGGAGTGACACTACTTGAGAAGGATTAAGAGGTGTAGACTTGTTGGTGTAGGTATAGATTTATTGAAGGAAGTATGTCACTGGGGGTGGACTTTGGGGATTTTAAAAGATCAAGCCTCTTCCAATGACTTCTCTTTCTTCCTGCTGTCTACATTCCAGTTGGAAAACTCTCAGCTACTTCTCAAGTGCTATGTCTGCCTGCATGTTGCTATGTTTCCAGCCATAATGAGAATGGACTAAACGTCTAAACTATAAGCAAGCCTGAATTAGATGTTTTTATTTATAAGAATTGCAGTGGTCATGGTGTCTCCTCATAGCAACAGAACACTGATAGAGACAAATGCACTCAGTTCCCCACCCCTCATTTAGGATAATTTGGGCTATGAATCTAGCTTAATAGTCTTTATCATGTTGAGGTATGTTCCTTTTATTCCTCGTTCTTTGGGGACTTTTATAAGGGAGTGTTGAGCTATATTGATGGCCTTTTCTATTAGCCTTGAGATACTCATACAATTTCGTTCCTCTGATCAACCTGCATTTTGAATTACATGTATTGATTTTTGCATTTTGACTCAAATTTCATTCACTTCTGGGATGAAACCAACTTTTTATGGTGTATAACCCTTTTGATCGGTCTATGGATTTAGCTTGTGGAAAATTTAGGGAGAACTTTTGCATCTCTGTTCATTAAGGAATTTGGCTTTTAGTTTTCTTTATTGGATCCTCTTCCAGTTTTAGAATCAAGGTAAAGCTGGTGTCTTAGTTATGGTTTCCAGAGCTGTGAAGGGACAACATGGCCAAAGCAACTCTTATGAAGGACAATAGTTGATTGGGGCTGGCTTACTGGTTCTAAGGTTCAGTCTATTATCACCACGGCAGGAAGCATGGCAGCATCCAGGCATGCATGTCATTAGAGAACAAACTGAGAGTTCTACATCGTGGCCCAAAGACAAACAGAAGATTGACTTTCAGGAAGCTAGGAGGAGAGTCTCAAAGCCCACCCCCACAATAACATACTTCTTCCAACAAGGCCACACCCACTCCAACAGGACCACACCTCCTAACAGTGCCACTCCCTGGGCCAAACATCTTCAAATCACCATAACTGGATTTATAAAATGAGTTTAGTAGCATTCTTGCCCTGTTTTATGTTACAGTTTATGGATACTATTACCTAACAATGAATCTATTCCCTGTAAATTTCTAGGTAGTTAAGAATGCATTGTTTACTCTCCATGGACTTGTATAGTTTCAGGACATATTCCTGATGTTGTTTTTAAACTTCATTGCAGTGGATACTGATTGGATACAATAAAATATTTTAATTCTCTTCTAATTGGTAAAGCTTAGCACATTGCCTACAATGTGGCCTCTTTTGAAGAAGCTATTGATCGAATGAAAAATGTCATTCTGTACCTACTGGATAGAATGTTCTTTATATCACTGTTGTAACCAGTTGATCTACAAGTAATTTAATTCTGTGGGAGTTTTTTTTGCTGTTGTTCACTTTTAGTTTTAATGTCCTATCTAGAGATAAAAATTGAGTAGTAAAGTCATTGACTATTATATATACAAGGCCAATTCCTGAGCTCAATTTAAGACTATGGCAAACCCTTTCTGACAAGACAGGGGACTCTACAAAAGGCAACTTTAGCTTAATGACCCTCCACAATCTGTCTAGATCTTTCTGGGAATATACCCTAATACTGTTCTGGACAATCTCATCCCTTTATTTCCCTATTGCTTTGGACTGACATTACTTTTCTTGCACCCCTCTGATTCTAATAAACTTTGTACACACACACACACACACACACACACACACACACACACTCCTATGCTGGCCTCTGTTTTTACCAACAGATGTGTTCAAACTCATCACCAGCAAATGTCAAAACCCTCACATGAGCAGTGACTTGTATTCTTTCCTTCTGTTGTCAGTTCAGCTCCTTGCTTCTTTTTTTTTATTTTCTATATTCTATGTTTACATTCCAAAGGCTTTCCCCTTTCCCAGTTCCCACCCACCATAGTTCCCATAGTTCCTCTTCCCCCCCAACTGTTCCCCAATCATTCCCCCTCCCCCCTCGGTTTCTTTACTAAACTGGATGCAATCTTTACAGGCCCAGGGTCCTCTCCTTTCTTCTTCTTGGGAATCATTTGACTTGCTATTTGTGTCTTGAGTATTTAGGGCTTCTGGGCCCATTAATATCCACTTATCAGTGATTGCATTTCATGTGCATTCTTTTGTGATTGGGTTAATTCACTCACGATGATATTTTCCAGGTCTAACCATTTACCTACAAATTGCATGAATTCATTATTTTTAATTGCTGAGTAGTATTCCATTGTATAAATATACCACATTTTCTGTATCCATTCCTCCTTTGAGGGATATTTGGGCTCCTTCCAATTTCTGGCTATTATAAACAAGGCTGCTATAAACATAGTGGAGCATGTGTCCTTATTGCATGCAGGGGAATCCTCTGGGTATATGCCCAGGAGTGGTATGCCAGGGTCCTCTGGAAGTGACATGCCCAATTTTCTGAGGAACCACCAAACTGATTTCCAGAGCTGTTTTACCATTTTACAATCCCACCAACAGTGGAGGAGTGTTCCTCTTTCTCCACATCCTCGCCAACACTTGTTGTCTCTTGAGTTTTTAATCTTAGCCATTCTGACTGGTGTGAGGTGGAATCTCAGGGTTGTTTTGATTTGCATTTCCCTGATGACTAATGATGTTGAACATCTTTTAAGGTGTTTCTCGGCCATCTGAATTTCTTCTGGTGAAAATTCTTTGTTTAGCTCTGTGCCCAATTTTTTGATAGGGTTATTTGTTTCTTTGTGGTCTAACTTCTTGAGTTTTTTGTATATATTGGATATTAGCCCTCTGTCGGATGTGGAGTTGATGAAGATCTTTTCCCACTTTGTTGGTTGCCGTTTTGTCCTTCTGACAGTGTCCTTTGCTTTGCAGAAAGTTTGTAATTTTATGAGGTCCCATTTGTCGATTCTTGATCTTAGAGGATAAGCTATTGGTGTTCTGTTCAGGAACTTTTCCCCTGTGCCCAAGTCCTCCAGGGTCTTCCCAAGTTTCTTTTTTAATAGTTTCAGTGTGTCTGGTTTTATGTGGAGGTCCTTGATCCACTTGGAGTTGATCTTAGTGCAAAGAGATAAGAGTGGGTCAATTTGCATTCTTCTGCATGTTGACCTCCAGTTGAACCAGCACCATTTGTTGAAAAGGCTATCTTTATTCCACCGGATGGTTGTGGCTCCTTTATCAAAGATCAAGTGACCATAAGTCTGTGGGTTAATTTCTGGGTCTTCAATCCTGTTCCATTGATCTGCTTGCCTGTTGAAATACCAATACCATGCAGTTTTTAACACAATTGCTCTGTAGTACTGCTTGAGGTCAGGGATATTGATTCCCCCAGAAGTCCTTTTATTGTTGAGAATAGTTTTAGCTATCCTGGGTTTTTTGTTGCTCCAGATGAATTTGAGAATTGCTCTTTCTAGATCTATGAAGAATTGAGTTGGGATTTTGATGGGGATCGCATTGAATCTGTATATTGCTTTTGGCAAGATGGCCATTTTTAGTACATTGATCCTGCCAATCCAGGAGCAAGAAATATTTTTCCATCTTCTGAGGTCTTCTTCGATTTCTTTCTTCAAGGACTTGAAGTTCCTGTCATACAGATCTTTCGCTTGTTTGGTTAGAGTTACGCCAAGATACTTTATGTTGTTTGTGGCTATTGTGAAGGGTGTTATTTCCCTAATTTCTTTCTCTGCCTGCTTGTCCTTTGAGTACAAGAAGGCCACTGACTTGCTTGAGTTAATTTTATAACCTGCCACTAAGTCCACATACACATGGAAACTGAACAATACTCTACTCAATGACACCTTGGTCAAGGAAGAAATAAAAAAAGAAATCAAAGACTTTTTAGAATTCAATGAAAATGAAGGTACAACCTACCCAAATCTATGGGACACAATGAAAGCAGTGCTCAGAGGAAAACTCATAGCTCTAAGTGCATCCAAAAAGAAACTGGAGAGAGCATACACTAGCAGCTTAATGGCACACCTTAAAGCCCTGGAAGAAAAACAAGTTAATTCACCCAGGAGGAGTAGGAGACAAGAAATCACCAAACTCAGGGCTGAAATCAATCAAATAGAAACAAAGAGAACCATACAAAGAATCAACAAGACTAAGAGCTGGTTCTTTGAGAAAATCAACAAGATAGATAAACCCTTAGCCAGACTAACCAAAGGACACAGAGACAGTATACAAATTAACAAAATTAGAAATGAAAAGGGAGACATAACAACAGAAACTGAGGAAATTCAAAAGATCATCAGATCCTACTACAAAGGTCTATACTCAAAACAACTGGAGAATCTGGAGGAAATGGACAATTTCCTAGACAGATATCAAATACCAAAATTAAATCAGCATCAAGTAGATCAGCTAAACAGTCCCATAACCCCTAAAGAAATAGAAGGGGTTATAGAAAGCCTCCCAACCAAAAAAAGTACAGGACCAGATGGTTTTAGTGCAGAATTCTACCAGACCTTCAAAGAAGACTTAACACCAATACTTTTCAAACTATTCCACAAAATAGAGACAGAAGGGACACTGCCCAACTCATTCTTCGAAGCCACAATTACGCTAATACCTAAACCACAAAAAGATCCAATCAAAGAAAGAGAACTACAGGCCAATTTCTCTTATGAATATAGATGCAAAAATACTAAATAAAATTCTTGCTAACTGAATCCAAGAGCACATCAAAACAATCATCCACCATGATCAAGTAGGCTTCATCCC
Organism: Apodemus agrarius; assembly: GCA_964023405.1. Classification (NCBI taxonomy): domain Eukaryota; kingdom Metazoa; phylum Chordata; class Mammalia; order Rodentia; family Muridae; genus Apodemus; species Apodemus agrarius. The sequence goes on from OZ030007.1 coordinate 27,720,521, forward strand.
AGGGATGCAGGGATGGTTCAATATACGGAAATCCATCAATGTAATCCACTACATAAACAAACTGAAAGAAAAAAACCACATGGTCATCTCTTTAGATGCTGAAAAAGCATTCGACAAAATTCAGCATCCTTTCATGCTAAAAGTCTTGGAAAGAGCAGGAATTCAAGGCCCATACCTAAACATAGTAAAAGCAATCTACAGCAAACCAGCAGCCAACATCAAAATAAATGGAGAGAAACTTGAAGCATTCCCACTAAAATCAGGGACTAGACAAGGCTGCCCTCTCTCTCCATATCTTTTCAATATAGTACTTGAAGTTCTAGCAAGAGCAATTAGACAACATAAGGAAGTCAAAGGGATACAAATTGGAAAGGAAGAAGTGAAACTATCATTATTTGCAGACGATATGATAGTTTACCTAAGCGACCCAAAAAACTCCACCAGAGAACTTGTACAGCTGATAAGCTCCTTGCTTCTTGATGTGCTATTGTTAAGACATACATCATATTGAGATTACTAGAAAATGTAGTTTATGCCTACCATTGATATATTTTTTGTTGTATTTTTTATTTTCCTATAAATACAAGCTTTCATGTAGTGTCATTTACTTCAAACTCAAGAAATTTTCTTAATATTTTGTAAAAACATCTTCTATGCTTAATTATGAGTTGTTATGTGAGGTTTTTTTTTCTATTTTACTTTGTTCTGTGAATGTTTTCATTGTAGATATAATTTTTGTAGTAACCCATCCTTTTGATTATTTCTCATAGGGTGTTAAACATTCTTTATAGTCTAAGTTTCATTGTTTGGAAACATGTAAATGCCAACTATTATTTAGATCCTGTTTCTATATATAATAATTTTTCTGTAGTTGCTTGGAGTACTGTCTCTTCACATTTGCGCTCATCAGTAGACTATGTAATACTTTCATTTTTATATAGATTAGTGCTTGCTTAGCACTTTGAAGCTATAAGATTATATGTTCTTCAAATTTGAAACTTTTTGAAGATGGAATCTGATAGCACTTGGTTCTGGCTAACTAGAACGTTGCTATATAGGACAGGCTAGTCTCCAAGGTATGGTGAGCTTCCTGCCTCTGCTTCCTCTGTATTGAAATGCAGCCATGCTCCACTATACCTAAGTATAGAGATCTTTAAAGAATTATTCACTCAAATATTATTTATTATATTTTATTCTCCTTCCCCTTAATTTCTGGAAAGCTAATTATAAATATTAGAATATTTTTACTGTTTCACAGATTTTTAATCCTCTATTCATAATTTTCTACTTCTTTTTTTGCTCCTCAGATCAACAGGTTTATTTATCTATCTTAATGTTGACTAAATATTTCTCCTGCTCCTTCCAATAGAGAAGCCTTTTATTAAACTTTACAATCTCAGTTATCAACTTTTCAGTTTGAGTTTTCTAATTGATTCTTATTTATAGATTGAATTTCCTAGTTGTTCATGATTCATTTTCTTAATTATTTCTACTATTATTGGATATATTGAAGGTGTCTTGATATGCATATTCATGACAAAATGATTAATAAATTTGAGCATATTTATAAGTCTGTAGTATGCTGGAGTTGATTTATTCAAACTTCTTTCCTTGCTATAAGATTAAATATTGCTTGTTTTACACATGTTTACTAATTTTTATCAATGTTCTAGACATAGTAAATATTATATTGTAGGAATATTGTGTCATATTATCTTCTCTAAAGAGAATGAATGATTACACACACACCTACACACAGACACAGACACACACATACACACACACACACACACACACACAACACACAGAGAAAGAGTAAGAGAGAGAATCTCATCTAGCCTCATGTGACATTGAATATGACCTTGAGATTCTGATTCTCCTGCCTCCTGTAGGAGTGACAGGCATATCAAAACACCAAGTTTTATGCAGCAATAGGATTTAAACCCAGGGATTTGTGTATGCTAGGCAAGAGAGAGAACGATATTAAACTTCAGTGTTAGGGGGAGTGGGGGTTGTGGGTGTATGCACATGCACACATACAGGCATGTAAGAGTTTGGGATGGGACTTATTGTTAATTTCTGGCTGCCCTAAAACTCCATGTAGACAAAACTGGCATGAACTCCCAGAGATATACATTCATCCACCTTCTGAGTATAAGGGTTAAGGGCATATGCAACCACTCCTAGCTTTCAATATATATTTTTAAATAGTGTGTATGATTAGTTTAGTAGGCACCAAGGAAAAGGAGAGCATGCCCTGGGTAGAAATCCCAAACTAGTTGGCACTAACTAGTACATAGTTATCATCCATGTACTTATGCTATTTTTAAATGAATAGACTGTCTCTCTGCTTGCTTGCTTGCTTGCTTGCTTGCTTGCTTGCTTGCTTTGTTCTTTTGTTTTCTCAAGACAGTGTTTCTCTGTGTAGTCTTGGCTGTGGACTTGAACTCATAGAGATCTCCCTGACTGTTGCCTCTCACGTGCTAAAACTAAAGATGTGTGTCATCACTGCCCAGCAAATATATATGCTTTTAATATATAATATAACAAATAAACTGAAAGCAAAGCTAGGTTTTACTTTCATATAAAATAAGAACCAGGTTTTTTTATTCCTGTGATAACATATATATAAGAAAATCAATTTTCAAAAAGAAAATATTTTGGAGTACATTCTGTAGGTCTCTGCGAGAGCTGCAGCCATTGCTTTTAGGCCTGTGACAAGGCAAAGACACTGTGCCCCAGAGGCAAGACAGATAAAAGATGCTTACTTCACAGCCACCAGGAAAGCAAATGAGAGAGAGCACCAGAGAGTAGATACACCCTTTGACAGCACACCCTCTAGTAACATATTCTCTCCAAGGAGTCTCTCCTTCCTAACTGCCCTGTCAGCATTGATCACATCAAAGGATTAATCCATTGATGAAGTAAGTTAGCATTATCATGATCCAATCCCTTCAAACTTGCCACCAGTTGAAGACCAAACCTTCAACACATGAGCCTTTGAACCTTTGAAAAGATTTTTCCTACCCAGTTCATAACTGTACAAGAAGATCACCTTGAATTAAGACCAAGCCCTACTAGTTCTTACTTACTTTGTGGGATTAGAATAAAACACACACACACACACACACACACACACACACACACACACACACGTATGTATCTATCTGTATATGTACACTTAAACATGAGTGTACTAACACTCAGTGTATGCACTCAGCTTGTGACCCAACTATACTTCTTATAAGGGTCCATAATTATATACATAGCATTTGTGATGTATTTGAAATGTCTAAAAACTTGCCCCCTTTCACACTCACTGCCTAGCCAATTTTCCTTTGCATTTATGTCTTCTCTCTAGAGAGTCACATGACACAGTTCTATGCAGCAGACATTAAGAGAAACCGGATGGAGATTTCAGAAGAAACTCTGCTTCCTGGTAAAAGCATAAGATCTAACAAGCCCCCCCCCATCTGCTCTATCCCTTTGTAAAATACCAAGTACAATGTTCTTGCTGACTGTAGTTGTCTTAGGTTCCGGAGGAAAACAAAGAAAACCTCAGTTACTCATGCTATGACTCCCGTGACATTCCAAATTGGTGGAGAGACTTTAAAGAGATGCTACAACAAATGCCTGCATTTTTACTTAGGTTCCCAGCTATAAATATTTACTCCTTTGCATCTGAATGACTTCCTGCCTTATGCCCCATACCGTGGGTTTGTTTTATGTACAATGTATGACGCTTACCTAAAAATCTAATATCTGTGGACAACTAATAAATTTATATTTATTTTTAGTTATTAGAAAACTAATTTCATCCTAAAAATTTAAGTAATTTCCTCCTAAAATTACTTCAGATGGATTATATGATCATATACAGCCCAAGAAAAATGACAGAGCCATAAAGACAAAAAAAAAACCCACTTTTTAATTAGGTATTTTGTTTATTTACATTTCAAATGGTATCTCCTTTTCTGGCTTCCCCTCCAGAACCCCCCCATCCTCTCCCCCTTCCCCTGCTTCTATGAGGGTGCTCCCCCACCCTCCCACCCACTCCTGTCTTCCCACCCTCGCATTCCTCTACACTGGGGCATCAAGCCTTCCCAGGACCAAGGGCCTCTCCTCCCATTGATGTCCAACAAGGCCATCCTCTGCTAAGTGAGATAGAAACCAAATGTAGAGGACTGTATCTATCATCTCAGAACTTGGGAGTCTGAGGCAGAAGGATTAAAAGTTTGAAGATAGTCTCAGTTATATAAGTTTAGGCCAACCTGGACTTCTGTGTCCTCGCATGGCTTGAGAAGAGGAACCCTGGCTATGGGTGATATGGAAGTGGAGAAATGGCAGACACCTAGTATAGGATGAGGTGATCTGGGCTTTCAGGCAGAGAAGGCGCAGCACCCTGGAAGCGCAGGGTGTTGATTGTACACAGATGAACAAGGAGTCAGGGTTATTGCAAACAGATTTTTACAAAAAGAGGCAGTCAATCATATGCAGTTGAATAAGAGGACCAGGTTTAGCTAATCTCTTAACAGTCTCTGCAGGGGAACAATCTGCAGGCTCTTCATGTCTGGGCTATGGTGGATGTTTCCTGAAAGCTATCAACATGTATACTTAGTCCCAAGGAAGGTTTTGTCATCCCTCTGTGTCTAACCCATGGAAATCTGTGCCAACCCCATGGATCGGAAGACTGGGGTCCTTGACACGGCCTTGCCTATAAGAAACAAAACACATTAGGACTTTTACTTGCCTATGAGAAACAAAACATATTAGGATTTTTACTGGGTCTTTACATTGGGCTACACAGTAATGTCTTGTCTCAAAAATATTAAACAAATACAATCAAATAACACAATAAAATAAGAGAGTAATAAGTAATAATTTAAATTAGAAACACATTTCTAAATATATATACTTATATAACGTGTTCATGTACAGGTCTCTTTCTCTCTCTCTCTCTCTCTCTCTCTCTCTCTCTCTGTGTGTGTGTGTGTGTGTGTGTGTGTGTGTGCAATAGAAAGGTCTCACATTTGAAATAAAGAAATTTGGTCAACTGCAAGTTAAAAATCAGAGTGAACCTTTTTCTTTGGTGTCAGAAAACAATATAAGAGAGGATCTAGACTGTGGAAATACTGGGTTGGTGAGCTGCAGTCTACAGATCTGAGTCACTGCCTATTGATTCATATGTACAGGCTCTGGCTGGCACCAGATTTCACAGGACACCGCAGTCCCACATCTGGTAGAAAGGAAAGTACTCACCGACATCAAGCAGGTTTGTTTTTAAGATTTTAGTATTTAAAAATAACTCTTCTTTTACAAGATTAAAACGGGAAACCAGACAGTGGGAATCTCAACACAACATGCCCTCTGTTGGTGTTCTTCTCTCTCTTTCTCTCTCTCTCTCTCTCTCTCTCTCTCTCTCTCTCTCTCTCTCTCTCTCTCTCTCCCAACAAACAGGAGTTAAAAGCCCAGAGACAGAAAATCTGCATTAGGAAAAAACGGTAACCTCTTTTCTTTATAGTCCAAAGCTCAGAAGCAAAGGAGTACCTGGATCTTCTGATATCTTTCCCCCAAAATGTCCTGAAATTAGAAGGCATTTTTCCTTTGGATTCATATTTTCAAATTTATCCCTTCACAATTTTATTATGTGCGCACACACACACACACACACACACACACACAGAGAGAGAGAGAGAGAGAGAGAGAGAGAGAGAGAGAGAGAGAGAGAGAACGTACTTTGATCATGTTTGCTTCCATCTCCTCTCTCACCCCCTTCTCTTTTCCCTCTCCCAGAACATCTTCTTTGTTCCTACAAGTTTCATGTCTTCATATCTGCTCCATTCTGTTCACTTCTTTGTGAACTATTGCACCTAATTAAGGCTGTTATGTGGGTGAAGGCAGGATTGGGCTTTATTTCCATTAACATGAGCAGCTCTCCAGGGGCCGTACCCCTACAAATGGGGCCCCTGCCTAGCGTTCATCATGAAGGGATGGGCCTTAGCCCATGCGTTCATCATGAAGGGATGGGCCTTAGCCCATGGTGTAAGGTTGGCAGGCGCTGTCTTTCCAGGCAGCAACTGCTGCTGTGGATTTCTAGGTGCGACACTCCTGACATGTCCAAAAGGCAGTTTTCACAGCATTCTTACCCGACCCCAGGCTCTTACATTATACAGCACCACCACCCCCTTCCTTTTCCATGGTGTTCCATAAGCTTTGGGGCAGGGCTCAAGTTGCAGATAGGCTGAACATTTGAGAATCACCTATTCTCGGCACTTACACGGGCTGTGAGTCTCTCTATTACCCATCACCCACCACAAACACAAGCTCGACTGAAAAGACTAAGAACCTCACTAATCTATAGACACAAACGTATTTCCAAGGCAGTTTGACATCATGTTCATTCATAGCGATAGAGCAGTAAGTTCTCCACTCAGGCCTGTGACCTCCACCACATAGAGCTTTCTTGTATTCAGAAAGCTGTCAGTGCAAGATACCTAGTACTTGGTTGTAGTCGTTCACCAATTCAAGGTAAACACACGGACAGAAAACATTGGGTATCAATCACATCTTCTGACAAAGAAAAGAGAGATGCATCAATAGGGAAAGGAAATGATTAGCTTGTGGCTTTTTTTGCCATTAATTAATTTATTTATTCACTTTACATCCCGATCACAGTCCCACCCTTTTCCTGGTTTCCCCCTTACAGTCCCTCCTCCCATCCCTCCTCCCCTTCTCCTCTGAGATGGTGGAGGCCCAGCTTGGGTCTCCCCCACCATGGCACATTAAGTCTCTGTAGGGAGCTTGTAGCTTTGATCCTGCAGGGTTTTATTGTTGTTATTGTTGTTGATGTTTTCCTAAGTGAGAGAAAGTAAAAAAAAAAAAAAAAACATCAAAATTGAGCTTTTAAAGGAACACCCTAACCACTTATTCTCAGAGCCTAGGATAGATGGGTAACACGCTGGCTTCCTGATGTCTGGAAAACTGAACCATCCTGCCAACAAGCAAAGAACTCTTACAGCTTCAAGCATTGGGTTCCATTTAAACTTTGCAAATTGTGTTTGTTTGTTTGTTTGTTTGTTTGTTTTTCAATTACATTCCGACAGTCGTTCTTTGAACTTTGAGGAAAGGTATTTGAATAAACGAATTTAAAAATACTCTCTTTCACCGGTTGCTTTCATATTTAACAGTAAACTCAGTGGATAGAATTAAGATCCACACTGAGTCTTATGAGGTCATTTGGAAGCTGCTTCCTCTCACCGCTCCTAAATGGAGAGGCTGGGACTCTAAAGGCAGAGCCCCTTTGGCTCTGCTGAAGCCTGGCTGTGAGAAGGAGCCCCTTGCCCTGTTGAGTTACTGCAGCCTCCTGCGGTGGAGACAGGCAGCCTTGGACTCTAGTGTCGCACCCTCCAGAGGCATATGGCTCCATTGTATGAATGAATGAACTTTCTAAAAGCATCCTAATCTGTTAATTATTTGTAAACCAGTTCACACTTACCCTGCTCCCAATTAAGACTTTGCAGGAATTCTGCAGACACCAAATTTCCATCCTTCACTCTGCAGTTCTATTTTTTTTTCACCTTTAAAGAATGCAAGGAATATCTCAGCCTACATTTTAAAGATGAAGAAGCAAACGTGTGAAGTGAGGAAATAAAAATATACTGGGGAATTTTTTTTTTAGAACATACATACTTTCAAAGCATGTATATTTTAGCAAGCAGCATGCAACCTTCATGGGAATACAGCCCGTGCCTGTTTTATTCATCAATACAGTCCCATACTGCTAGCAGACTCTGGTGTTGTGGCAGACACTAAGGAAGCAAATACGTAAGTGCTTATTTTTAAGAAATGCATTCTTGTGAGGTGAACTACTTGTTCACTCATGTAAACAATACCATTTGAAAAAATTAGTAAGTTAATCTGTCTTTGGCATCCACCAAGCATGAGGGTGAAATCTCTTCTGCTTCTCCTTACTCCCCATAAAACTCAGAGAGCCTATCAGGTGGCTGTCAGACCTACCGTGAAATTAGCATTGGCCTTTTTAGCAACTTGTGCCCTGTAAGTCTTGTACCTCAACCTGCATTTGAGGATTGCTCTTACATTTCGTCTGTCTGTTCGTTTGTTTGTTTACATAAATATGGACTTGAAAGACCAGAAAAAAGAGTGGCCTCAACGAGGAATTTTATCAGTGTGCCCACTTTGCTTAACTATCGAAAAGTGAACTGTTAAAGGATATTGGTAATCTTTGACGGTAAAAGAAAAAAAACAGTTTTAGGTGTGTAAAACGCACCCACTTGTATAAAGAGCATGGGCCGGTTTGGTATGTAAAAAACAACAACAGAACAAAAACAAGCAAAACCCAATCTCTTTAGGAACCCATCAACCTCTCCATGAAGTGGAAATTTCTCCTGACTTCATATATAGCTAGTACAAATGCTAAATGCTACTGGTCTACCACGCTCCCTGTAGCCTTCTTTCCAGCCTGTATTTCATCTTCCAAGAGGCATTCTCCAGCCCCCACCTAGAGAGAGGTGTGAAGGCCTCTGGGTAAAAGCCATGCTTTCACTGAGCCTGAGGCCCCGGGAGAGGGGCACTGCCAGGTGAGCAGCTCAGGCTTCAGGAAGGCGCAGCACATAAGCAGTTAACAGTCTTCCTGGTGTCCTGGTAATATATTCTTGCTCAACACTCCTGGCTCTCCAGAATCAGATTTCTGCAAATGTCTCTACATGGAGACATTCACTCCCCTGATCACCAGAAAGGGCTGTATCCAGGGCCAAGGAGAGTAAAAATTGAACGAGCTGTGTGTGTGTGTGTGTGTGTGTGTGTGTGTGTGTGTGTGAGAGAGAGAGAGAGAGAGAGAGAGAGAGAGGGGGGGGAGGGGGAGGGAGAGAAGGGAGGGGGTGGTTGTGGGGGAGGGGAGAAGAGTTTTTTTCTTTTCTCAAAGAACGCCTTCCTATTGACAATCTGAGACTCAAGGCAACCAAGAGTCTTTAAAAGGCACACAAAGGGTGACAATGTGTTCCCTTAATATGCACCACAGCTGGCAGAGCCCCTAAACAAATTATTTGAAAGTGGATAGACAAGGTCTGAGATCTAGTTGTGACTACCAAGCTGTTGGGAGATTATTCACGCAACTATAATGGTAGGTACTCAGGATTTCTCTAATTGCTTCCAAGGACTGGCGTGGAATGAGTTAAAGTCAAATGGCCTCTGCAGTTAAGGTTCTAAGTAAACCATTCTAAGACACTTGACTGAAAGCATGTGCTTGTCTTTGTGCTGAGTGGGAAGAGCACACGGAGGCTGGGCTGAGGCAACGGGGTTTTGGAGAGCACATTAAGCCAAAATAGCACACTGGTTCTGACCATCCTGGGCACTGTGTCTCCATAATTAGGAGGAGGAATACCCTTCTGCGGGTTGGAAACGCCAGTCAGACAGAGACTTAAGTTAAGCTAGCATACATCAAAAATAATTGACAATGGTTAGGCTTCATTGTGGAGAAGCCTCGCACTGCCATTGCAGCCACCAGCCCACCACCCACCTAAGAATTATTATTTGAAAAGGATGTCAGAGGATTATAGAAGATCCTTGCGTCTGCTCCAATTAGGATCAACACTGCGGCAGCTTCCTGGGCGCTCTCCGTATGAAATGGTGAAAACATATTGACCCCTGCTGGAAATGTGGAGAACTGCAGCGTTTTTCCCTCCTGTCTAACCAACCTTACAGGAAAGCCACCCTCATCTATCTCTAAGGGGGTGTTGTAAAATTTTCTATGTCCCAAGACACTTTATTAATTACGCAATTTATTAATTACATACATTTCTTCAAAATATTTCACAAATTCAACACACTTAAAGCTTCCACTTTATAGCCTCGTGTTTTTGTTTTTGGTTTTGGTTTTGTTTGTTTTTTTTCTAATGGAGTTTCAGTCACTATCTTGGTTCAAATACCGGGCAGCCACCATCCAAAATCAAGTTGTAATTTAAAACTTTACTCTACTTACTAGACCCATTGTACATTGTTCCCCAAATAATCTTTTTATCAATGAAGTACAATCGTGGAACTATCCTAACCCTTTAATTATTTCGTTGGTGCTTCAGATATCACGCCAACATCTCAATCCTGCAGAGGACAGTCTCCACCAGCTACTCTCCAAATTGAATAGAGCTGCTTGGGGGATGTTTCTCAACCTTCCTAATGCTACAACCTTTAATCCAGTTGCTCATGTTGTGGTGACACCCCAACCATAAAAATATTTTGTCGCTACCTCTTTAACTATAGTTTTGCTACTGTTGTGAATTATAATGTAATCATCCAATATGCACTATATCTGATGTGTAACGCCCATGAAGAGATCATTTAACCCCAAAGAGGTCGGAACCCAAAGGAACCTAGACTGCGGAAGGCTTCCTCCTAAGAAGTCCTAGAAGAATAATACCTGTTCATGAGACCAAGTGCATGAGTCACACAATTTCCAGCCACGTGATTAAGGGTAAAGAAAGGAGGTTTGCGTTCCTGCTTTAGGCGCTGCTGAAACACTCACTCTGTGTTGCTGGTGGGAGCTGCATCTGAGACCCCAGACGCCAGAAGAAGATTCTAGGATAAGAGAATCCGCACAGACGCTGTTCCGGCGCCTCAGCTGGGGCTCTCTGCGCAGGCGCTGTTGACTAGCCGGCTTGTGAGATTCAAAGCTTGTCCAAGAACAGGAAGCCATCAGCAGTCAGGTCCAGATTTTTTTAGCTGGACTCCATGTGGTGCTCCTCACAGCGCTCCTCGGCTCCTTCAATTGCTCTGAAAATGTGCGCTGTCAAGTACAAATGGTCAAGTTCCAGTCTCATTGCATCTAACGAAAATGTGAACATGCTGTATTTGGTGATAGATTGGCAGTTTTTCCAATATAACAGCGTTTCTTTTCCAAAAGAAGCTCCAAACTTCTAGTAAGTTAATGACTGCAAGAAAAGAGTGCAGTAGGTAGGTTGTCATTCCTATTTGTACTGAAAATTTTAACTCAAGTTACCCAGTTGTGGAAAGCTCTATCACCAAAGGCATTGCCAAAATAGTTCTTCACCCATAACAAGGATTTAATAAATATTGTAATTTAAATTGTGTGTTTAAAAAGTAATATTACCTAGTGTGTGTCTGGCTTTTTCATTTTCTATAAATATTACCATAGACAAATTACATAATACCTTGAAATCTTGATATCTTCTACTATAAAATTAGTTCATTTATACCCACCAACATGAAAATACAAAATAGATTAAGCTTGTAACTACTTTATTAAAAAGTGACAAGATACACTGAATCACATATTATACTTAATATTTACAGTCTTGAAAATGTTTTAATCTTTCCAGAATCAAGAAATATTCTACTATAAAGGTGCAATTATCCAAAAGGATTCCTAAAGTTAGTGGAATTTGTATCCCAAATCAATATGGGCTCAATGAAAAAAGAAGTGACTTCATTAATTTAAAACATTCATGTCTCACAGGAATAATTAGTATAGATTATTGATCAGAGACAAGGACATATGAGGAATAGGAGAGGGGCATCAGTGATCTTTTTAATAGAGCAAAACACAGAAATCAACTGGACTTCTCAAAATGAATGCTGTCAGAGGCCAGAAAAGGCACTGCTGTTAAGATGTTATGTACAAAAGGAAGCAGCAACTCAGATAGCTGAGTCGGAGTGGCAGCCATTTTAATAGTCCCCGCCCACAGCACCTGCACTTCCTGTTTGCTCAGTGACAAAAACTCAGGATCAAGAGCATCTTAGAGACGGTCCCAAATAAAGGATGGTCCAAGCCAGACTAGTCTCTTACAATTATGAAAAGCTAAAAGTGATTATTTGTATTAACAAAAAATGGGCTTAAAGTAAAGCTTACATATTCCCCAAAGCTTCTCTAGACTGCTGTATCATTTCCAGTAGTTCATGTTTGACAGTGTTCGTATGATTGACCAGAGAAAGATGAAATACTGCAAGACGGCTGGGCAGGGGGGCACACACCTTTAAACTCAGTACTCAGAAGGCAGCAGCAGGAGAATCTGTGTGAGTTCAAGGCCAGCCTGTTCTTCAGAGTGAGTACCAGGGAAGCAGCCAGAATAACATAAGACCCTGTCTCAAAACTAGAGGAGAGAGAGAGACAGAGACAGAGAGACAGACAGAGACAGAGAGACAGAGAGAGAAATACTAAAAGAGCTCTTGTAACTTTGTATTTTAAAATGTTCTCCCTGCTGTGGATAGGCTAAAGCAACACAATAATGTGCTGTACAACTGCTTCATTTAGAGTCTTGGAAACTTACAGAAAATCTCCGAAACATTAGATACTGCCAAGGTCATGTCTTCTTACCAACCAGAGGCCCCCAGTGAGTCATTCTATAGTAATACCTCTGTGCAGCTCAGGGCTTAGTTGCAACTTAGCTTGCTCATGAAAAGAAATACCATTTTCCATTGCTCATGGCTTTGAAAGGGAAATTAAATGTAAATACAAATGTTAATAGGAGACATAATATCTAAATGTTCTTGTTTCACAACAGCTGTCTCCTCCAGATACGTCCATCTTCCCTTAGTCAACAGGCAGAAGACCCCGTACTGTAACTACAGTGGTGTAAGACCCCATCCACCATACAGGAGATCTTGCTATAAAACTTATATTTATGGGATAATGATCTAACTGCTAACTGCTACCAAAAAAAAAAAGACATGAGAATTTGCAGAAACACATGAAGAATTGAATTATTGAATTATAATTTATACTTCTTTTAACTTCTCTAACAAATCAGAGTCATAAGAGTTGCAGAATTCATCAGAAAGAACTGAATAGTTATGGCAGGGGAAAAATCAATAAGATAAAATAAAAATTCATGGAGTAGAACCCTAAGTCCAGTCCCTTTTCCAATATCCTGCTGCAGGCTTACCCTGAATCACTCTTGCCCTACCTGAATGATGACAGTCATCAGTTATTCACCATTTTCTACTTTTAATTCTCCTTTATTGCCACTTTAACTGCAATATATTATTGTAACCTAGTCATTATTTAAGTGACTTCTTTGATGAGTAGTTGGGAGGAAACTTGGCAGATTCCAGCCTTAAACAGGTTCAATTGTGTGACAGAATTCTTAAGCTGATGAGTTATTCCAGCAAAGAGGCTGCCTGTCTTCCATCCTTATTCAGTCTCTCCATAGGTTTTGAGCAACAAAATCCTAACCACTGCTCTTAATTGGAAAAAAAATAAGAACAAGTAGAAAATCTGCTTTAAAAAGAGAAAGAAATTAATCATACAGATTGTTCTGTTTAAGCATAATCTATAAAGTACTAATTTGAAATGCTCAGCCTCATAATATCCACTTACATGTATATATACATTTACATCTAAGAACAGACTTTACAGAAACATTAGTCACATATATATTTATAGGAAAACAGAGGCAAAAGGAGAGAGTCTAAACCCATCCCATCACCTAGTCATGCCAATTTTACTTCCCATAGGCCTTCAAAGTACTGAATCTCTTTGGATGACCACCACCTGCTATTTTATGAGGACCCTGTAAATCCCTAGAGTTTTCTACTCTACTCAAACTATGCTGTTGTAGCCCACACCACGCAGGTTACAACCAGGACTCCAAAGCAGCAGCTGTTCTTTCCAGATGCGAGCCTGAATGTCTGATCAAGTCACCTGCTTGCTCCATCCATTTTCATGGCTTCGGAGGGGGCGGGGGTGGGGGGGCAAGAAACAGCATGGGATATAAAGGCCCATATGACCTCCTTTCTACCAATCACCCAGCCTGTGCCCCTATCCCTCTCAGCCTCTGCTGCATTCCTGTCTCCACTCCCGGGAACTTTGTTCCTCACCTATAATTGTTGGTTAGCCTCCATGAAGCGTCTTACTCAAGGGAGATCTCCCTGACACACCAACTAGTTAACACCCTTTGTAACAGGCTGTTTCTACTCTTCTGGAGAACATTTCTCATAGTTGTAATTTCATCTGTATTTGTGTGTGTGTGTGTGTGTGTGTGTGTGTGTGTGTATGTGTGTGTGTGTGTGTTGAACTCACTGCCTTATGCGTGAAAACTAAGCACATGCTCTAACATAGAATGCCACGCCCATCCTTATCGTCTTTCTTCCCGCCATAAGAGGGCATGCCAGGGAGTTTGGCTTTACTGTCTTCAAGATTGATACCATAGGATTTGGAGGAAAAAAATCTGAAACACAGAATTTTTCATCAAGTACCCTTTGAATGAATGACTTCATCTTTCCTGATTTCATACTTTAAGCTTATTCACCAGAAACCTATCTTAAGCTTTTAATACTTGGGGCAAGGAGGTGAGACTGAGGACTGAATCTCAGGCCCCACGTACAGCAATCAATCCCTCTATCCTGAAGAGCTTCTCCAGCCCCAAGAAATCTCATAGATGGTTCAGTTTGCTTTGTTTTGTTAGCAGTTAATAGTAAGTAGATGTCTCTCTAAAATACACAGAGGTACTGCTCCCCAGGCCACCATGCCCCTAACACAGACAATAGTTAAGGTTTTGTTTAAAGGGCTTTGGCACCCTTAACTTTTGTTTTCTGATTTTTAGGAAAATATGAATTTTTGTATCTGAAATTTTAACACAATTAATTTTAATTAAATTGGAGGAGGGATTCAATATCGACTTTCTACCCTTCCTCTTATCACTCGACTTTGAAATTCGTCTTTAAAGAGCCAAACACTAACAAAATGAAGGAAAATGCTTTACTATGCTCAAATTTTAAAGTCTTATGAAAAATTATAATACTCAAAATTAAATTTATTCGAGACAAAAAGGGAACATTTTGTCGTTATGTTTATTTACCTCTTTTGGCAATCTCACTACATTTTTAGGATTGAGAATGTAATATTGTTTTATGTGTAAGGTTCAGAAATGTTAACAACCCTTAAGTTTATTTCTGTTCCCTCCTCATGTAGGACCTCATGCCACAGTATGCAAATGTATATTTGATTTTTAGTATTTATAAAAAAAAAACCACTAAAATGCCTTACAACTGAATCCTCCATTAATCTAGATGGTTAGAAGAGGTATTAGCTCAAAAGTAGGATGACAGGCCATTTCCTGACATAAATTCAGTATATTTCTCAAGTTCAAGGTCATCATCCCCCTTGCGGCCCCTTTCCAGCTTGAAGCTGCAATTTCTTCTCCCCCCTGTCCAAAGTGGACTGTTTTGACACACAGACTTATTTATTATTACTTGTACAGAGAGTGCGTAAAATGTTTTATGTCGTCTGGCAAATCGAAGAGATGCTGTTTAAAGAGATCACGTTTCCAAAAGACATTCTAAGCACATGTGAAAATATCAGGATGAAACTCACTATCATGTGTGATTAATATCTGCCAAGAACAACGAAAATTATTCTGGGAACAAAAAGTGAAAAAATCACCTTTTTATTAGTTTATAAGATACATGGAGATGGTAAGATTTCCTACACATTGCTATAGAATGTGACCTCTGACTCATGCTGGACTGTCAACTCTACCAATCCACAGGTATTCTTTTTTTTTTCCTTTGAGTTTATTTATATAGTGGATTACATTGATGCATTTCCTTTTGTTTGTTAGATATTTGTGTAACTTCCATTTCAAATGCTATCCCCTTTCCTTGTTACCCCTCTGAAAACCCCCCATCCCATCCCATCCCTGGATACTCTTAATGAAACCTGGTGGCCAAGCCCAGCTCTGCTGCTACCTCCTCTGACACTATTTCTATCCATCCATCATGCTTTAAAAGGATTCTAAAAAGGAGTTTCGTTTTATTCTTTGCCCAAGATTTTATAACATGTTTGGTTTCTCTCACTTTACTTGAGTTCAATCCATTTAACATTTTTATTTGGGGGAAGGGAGGATGTAAGAAATAGGATTCTCATGACTTGGAAATTTTTCTATAAACACACACAAACACATCTGAAAGGAACATCAAACTTGAAATCCTAATATGGTACATGTATGATGATATGATATAGAGATGGACTTTCCATCTGACAGTTGTATGTAGGAATCAACACTAGGGTTCTCAGTAGCAGAGATGAAACTCAAAGGCAGGCAGATGAGACACAGTCTCCTCCTATGGATGCAGCTGAACAGTCTAAGCACTTTTGTTTGTTATTCTTATTTATTTTAATCACAGTCATAATGCAGAGTTTTGTGGGTTTTTTTTTTTTTTTTTGAAAAAGGCTGTGCAGTTGGAGGGAGCATGGTGAGGTGGTAGAAGGAAGGACAGGACTTGTAGGCGGGACCCAGCATTAGAAGCAATATATCAGAAGCTTGTGGAAGACAGTGTAGGTGTCCCATGACCCCGCTGTCTATGGAAATGTTTTTATAACCTTTTTTTTTTTGCCATGATAATACCTCCAGTTTGTTTTTACGTAGATTAAAGTGGTACTTATCAAGACCCATGAATTGACATGAGACATAAAAATTTTTTCTTAGACTCACACAGAAACATGTAGTACCACTTTTCTTGCTGTTGTTACTAATACCGACCCAGGAGTTCAGCTTTAGACTGTGAAGAATGAAAAGATCATATTTGTAGCTGGTGCGCAATTCGTCAGCCGCAGGCACAGCTTCCTCCTTCCCTTCTGAAGGAAAGTCTGCCATGCCCTCTTTGGTGCCTTGTGTCTTTCTGCTGCTTCTACTTACCAGTACTATAGTTACTGTATCAGCATTTGTGTAGACAGAACACTCTGCTAATCTTTAGACATAAAAGAAAATAAAGTTCAATGATCATGGGAGAAGTACAGACTATGACATAAAACTTTTCAAACTTGGATGTGTCTCCTCTTACTGCTCCTTGCAACTTACTGCAAATGCCAAAGCGGGTTGATATCCATGGGAGGCCTTCCATTTTTTGATGAGAAAGAGAGGAGTGTTGGATAGGGTAGGGAGGAGGGTTGGATAGCGTAGGGAAGAAGTGTGAGAGGGAGGGACTTGGAGGACAGGAGAGAGGGGAAGCTGTGGTCAAGATGTGAAATAATTAATTAATAAAAAAACAGACTTTTAAATTCAAAGTCTATTTCTATGATTTCTTATTAATTTGACCAAGGACAATTTCGTACCCGTAGATAGACCAATTGATAAACGTGGGAAACAGTAGTATCTAATTCAAAAGCCTGTAGCATCGACTGACTAGTGTGTAGATTCGGCTTAGTTGTGTCACATATCACTGTTATTATTAAATATCTCAGAATTAAAACCCACTTCTCTGCCAGTCTGTATATTCCTCCGCAGAGTCTCTTGGGAGACGCTTAACGCTAAATAAGTCCTCAGTAAGCATAAATTTGAATTATAATATCTAAAGATTCTACAATTGTTGTTGTTGATATTATTTGAAGTATTTATATTGACAGTATAGTTCTTGTGAATATAGAATGTGCGTTAGAATAATCATTAGATCAACAACAATATCAACCAACCAGACCTCTTCCTACCCCCTCCAATAGCTCCCAGGGACTAAACCACCAACCAAAGAGTACACATGGAGCAACCCACAGCTCCAACTGCATATGTAGCAGAGGATGGACTTATCTGGCATCAATGAGAGGAGAAACCCTTGGTCCTGTGGAGGCTAGATGCCCCAGTGTAGGAGAACACTAGGGCAGTGGGCAGGAGTGGGTGAGTAGGTGGGGGAACTCCTTCATAGAAGCAGGGGGTAGAGGAGGAGATAGGAGGTTTGTGGAAGGGACATTAGGAAGGGAAATAACATTCAAAATGTAAATAAATGAAATAACCCATAAAAAGGAAAAAAATATCATAAGGTCAAAAGCAAATCACGACTCTCTTATGTCTTAATGTATTTATCTTAAAAATATATTTGTAGCAAAAGAGTATGCTCCCTGTATTAATTATTTTTTTAGAGATTGTGATGTTGTTTATTTAAAAAGAGCTGTTGAGATACACAATTTATACAGGAAATAGACATTAATGATGCAAATAATGCTTTTGCATGGCCTCTGTATAATTTAATCTCTAGCAATTGAAACACTTAGAAGTAGTAGGAAAGTTCAACATGAAAATGTTGTTCTTTGCTCTTCTATGCAGTCAGTATGAGAGGTAGGTAGCTTTGCTGGAGCAATTGTCATGTCAGAGAGGAAATGATTGAAATAATAAAAGGTGATTTTCCCTACCCTCGCCCACATACTGTGTTTCCCACACTTAAGAATGAGGACTACCCTCTTCTCTATCTATCTTGTCTTTGTCTTTCCAATTGCAGAAACAACTTATAGTTCATTGGCTGATTTTTCCCTCCCCCTTTTCCTGGTTTCCCTCACCGCTGCTCCTGAGGGTATTCTCCAAACCACCCACCCACTCCCACCTCTCTGCCCTCAAAATCCCCTTCACTAGGACATCCAGCCTTCACAGGACTAAGGGCTTCTCCTCCCATTGATGCCCAACAAGACCATCCTCTGCTACATATGCTGTGGCTGGAGCCACGGGTTCGTCCATGTGTACTCCTTGGTTGGTGGTTTAGTCCCTGGGATCTGTGGGGGACCGGGGGGTTCTAGTTGGTTGATATTGTTGTTCTTCCTATGGGGATGCAAACCCCTTCTGCTCCTTCAGTCCTTTCTCTAACTCCTCCATTAGGGACCCTGTGCTCAGTCCAATGGTTGGCTGCAAGCATCCACCTCTGTATTTGTCAGGGTCTGGCAGAGTCTCTCAGGAGACAGCTACATAGGGCTCCTGTCAGCAAGCACTTGTTGGCATCCACAAGAGTGTCTGCGCAGCTGTGGGTGCAGGGTGCAGACTACCGCGGCCGGGGCTGGCTCTCTGAGTGGGCTAGCAGCAAGGGGCCACCTTGCCTCGGGACACAGCTCAGAATTCTAACAGCTGGAGTCAGGGGCTTGGACTGAGAGCTAGCATAGTCCAGCACAGACAACGCCGCCAGAAGAGATCGGCAGAGCCGGGTACCAGCAGCTCAGCCAAGGTCACTGTCTCCTGGGGACAGCCTCGCTGTGCTTTCAGCAGGGCTGCCATCTACAATAAGACCAACTAACTCCAGAGATAAAGAGATGGCAAAAGGCAAACGTAGGAACGTTATTAACAGAAATCAAGGCAATATGGCACCATCTGAACCCAATTCGCCAACCACATCAAGTCCGGGATACCCCAGCACACCAGAAAAACAAGAGTTGGATATAAAAGCACAGGTCATGATGCTCCTAGAATAACACAAAAAAATATAAACAAATCTCTTAAAGAAATGCAGGGGAACATCAATAGGGTAGAAGATCTTACAATCCAAACACAAAAAAACACTTAAAGAACTCCAGGAGAATATGGGCCATCAGACAGAAACCAATAAAGAGGAAATGAGAATATCAGTTAAACAAATGCAGGAGAACTTGAAACAACAGGCAGAACTCATGAAAGAGGGAGCACAAAAATATATTAAAGAATTACATGAAAACACAAACAAACAAATGAAGGAACTGAGCAAAACCATCCAAGATCTGAACACAGAGGTAGAAACAACTAAGAAATCACAAAAGGAGGCAACTTTGGAGATAGAAAACCTTGGGAAGAAATCAGGGGTCGTAGATGCAAACATCAATAACAGAATACAAGATATAGAAATAAGAATCTCAGGTGCTGAAGATAACATACTAACCATTGACTCCACAGTCAAAGAAAACGCAAAATCCAAAAGGCTTGTAACCCAAAACATCCAGGAAATCCAGGACACAAAGAGAAGACCAAACCTAAGGATTATAGGGATAGATGAGAGTGAAGATCTACAACTTAAAGGGCCAGCAAATATCTTTAACAAAATTATGGAAGAAAACTTCCCTAACTTAAAGAGAGAGATGCCCATGAATATACAAGAAGCCTACAGAACTCCAAACAGACTGGACCAGAAGAGAAACACCTCCCGTCACATAATAATCAAAACCCCAAATGTACTAAACAAAGAAAGAATATTAAAGGCAGTAAGAGAAAAAGGCCAAGTAACATATAAAGGAAGACCTATCAGAATCACACCAGACTTCTCTCCAGAAACCATGAAAGCTAGAAGATCATGGGCAGACCTCATGCAGACCCTAAGAGAACACAAACTTCAGCCAAGCCTACTATACCCAGCAAAACTCTCAATCAACATAGATGGAGAAATCAAAATATTCCATGACAGGACCAAATTTACACAATATCTTTCCACTAACCCAGCTCTACAAAGGATAATAGGAGGAAAACTCCAATACAAGGAAGGGAACTCCACCCAAGAAAAAGCAAGACAGTAACCTTCCATCAAACTCAAAGGAAGATAACTACTCAAAAACAAAAATAACATCAAAAATGTCAGGAAGTAATAATATCTATTCCTTAATATCTCTTAACATCAATGGACTCAATTCCCCAATAAAAAGACATAGACTAACAGACTGGATGCGGAAACAGGACCCTACATTTTGCTGCTTACAGGAAACACACCTCAGAGTCAAAGACAAACACTACCTTAGAGTAAAAGGATGGAAGACAATTTTGCAAGCAAATGGGCACAGGAAGCAAGCTGGAATAGCCATTTTAATATCAGATAAAATTGACTTTCAACCCAAAGTCATCAAAAGAGACACAGAAGGTCACTTCTTGCTAGTCAAAGGAAGAATCCACCAAGAAGAACTCACAATTCTAAACATCTACGCTTCAAATGTAAGGGCACCCTCATTCGTAAAAGAAACTTTACTAAAGCTCAAAGCACACATTGCACCTAACACAATGATTGTGGGGGACCTCAATACTCCACTATCCACAGTGGACCGACCAGGAAACAGGGACACAGAGAAACTCATCGAAACTTTGGAGCAATTGGATTTAACAGATATATATAGAACATTTCACCCTAAAGCAAAAGACTATACCTTTTTCTCAGCCCCTCATGGTACCTTCTCCAAAATCGACCATATAATTGGATACAAGACAGATCTCAACAAATATAAAAAGACTGAACTAATCCCATGCCTCTTATCAGATCACCATGGAGTAAGAGTGTTCTTCAATAGCAACAAAAACAAAAGAAAATCCCCATACGCGTGGAGGCTGAACAATATTCTACTCAATGATACCTTAGTCCAGGAAGAAATAAAGAAAGAAATCAAAGATTTCTTAGAATTTAATGAAAATGAAGGCACAACATACCCAAATCTATGGGACACAATGAAAGCAGTGCTTAGAGGAAAACTCATAGCCCTGAGTGTCTCCAAAAAGAAACAGGAGAGAGCATATACTAGCAACTTAATGGTGCACTTGAAAGCTCTGGAACAAAAAGAAGCAATTTCACCCAGGAGGAGTAGAAGACAGGAAATCATCAAACTCAGGGCTGAAATCAATCAAGTTGAAACAAAGCGAACCATACAAAGAATAAACAAAACCAGGAGCTGGTTCTTTGAGAAAATCAACAAGATAGATAAACCCCTAGCCAGACTTACTAAAGGGCACAGAGACAGTATTCAAATTAACAAAATTAGAAATGAAAAGGGAGATATAACAACAGAAACTGAGGAAATACAAAAAATCATCAGATCCTACTACAAAAACCTATACTCAACACAACTGGAGAATCTGGAGGAAATGGACAATTTCCTAGACAGTTACCAAATACCAAAATTAAACCAGGATCAAATAGATCGTCTAAACAGACCCATAACCCCCAAAGAAATAGAAGGGGTCATAGACAGTCTTCCAACCAAAAAGAGCACAGGACCAGACAGTTTTAGTGCAGAATTCTATCAGACCTTCAAAGAAGTCCTGATACCGATACTCTTCAAACAATTCCACAAAATAGAAACAGAAGGAACACTACCCAACTCATTCTATGAAGCCACAATTACCCTGACACTAAAACCACACAAAGATCCAACAAAAAAAGAGAACTACAGGCCAATTTCTCTTATGAATATCGATGCAAAAATACTAAACAAAATACTTGCCAACCGAATCCAAGAACACAACAAAACGATCATTCAACATGATCAAGTTGGCTTCATCCCAGGGATGGAGGGATGGTTCAATATATGGAAATCCATCAACGTAATCCACTACATAAACAAACTCAAAGAAAAAAACCACATGGTCATCTCATTGGATGCTGAAAAAGCATTTGACAAAATTCAGCATCCTTTCATGCTAAAGGTCTTAGAAAGAGCAGGAATTCAAGGCCCATATCTAAACATAGTAAAAGCAATATACAGCAGACCAGTAGCCAACATCAAGGTAAACGGAGAAAAACTTGAAGCAATCCCACTAAAATCAGGGACTAGACAAGGCTGCCCCCTCTCACCATATCTCTTCAATATCGTGCTGGAGGTACTAGCTAGAGCAATTCAACAACGTAAGGAAGTCAAAGGGATACAAATAGGAAAGGAAGAAGTCAAACTATCACTATTAACAGATGATATGATTGTATACTT
Source organism: Apodemus agrarius (assembly GCA_964023405.1). Lineage (NCBI taxonomy): Eukaryota > Metazoa > Chordata > Mammalia > Rodentia > Muridae > Apodemus > Apodemus agrarius. The sequence goes on from OZ030007.1 coordinate 27,742,947, forward strand.
TAGTGACCCAAAAAACTCCACCAGAGAACTCCTGCAACTGATAAACAACTTCAGCAAAGTGGCTGGCTATAAAATCAACTCAAGCAAATCAGTAGCCTTCCTATACACAAAGGATAAGCAGGCCGAGAAAGAAATTAGGGAAATGACACCCTTCACAATAGTCACAAATGATATAAAGTATCTTGGAGTGACGCTAACCAAACATGTGAAAGATTTATATGACAAAAACTTCAGGTCTCTGAAGAGGGAAATTGAAGAAGACATCAGAAAATGGGAAAATCTTCCATGCTCGTGGGTTGGCAGGACTAATATAGTCAAAATGGCAATCTTGCCCAAAGCAATATACAGATTCAATGCAATCCCCATCAAAATCCCAACTCAGTTCTTCATAGAGTTAGAAAGAGCAATTCTCAAATTCATCTGGAATAACAAAAAACCCAGGATAGCTAAAACTATCATCAACAGCAAAAGAACTTCTGGGGGAATCAATATCCCAGACCTCAAGCAATATTACAGAGCAGTAGTATTAAAAACTGTATGGTATTGGTTTAGTGACAGGGAGGCGGGTCAATGGAATAGGATCGAAGACCCAGAATTGAACCCACACATCTATGGCCAATTGATCTTCGACAAAGGAGCTGAAAACATTCAGTGGAAAAGAGATAGCCTTTTCAACAAATGGTGCTGGCTCAACTGGAGGTCAGCATGTAGAAGAATGAGAATTGATCCACTCTTATCTCCTTGCACTAAACTCAACTCCAAGTGGATCAAGGACCTCCTCATAAAACCAGACACACTAAAACTAATATAAAAGAAACTGGGGAAGACCCTTGAGGACATTGGCTCAGGGGAAAAATTCCTGAACAGAAAGAACACCAATTGCTTATGCTCTAAGAGCAAGAATAGACAAATGGGACCTCATAAAACTACAAAGTTTCTGTAAGGCAAAAGACACTATCAAAAGGATAAATCGGCAACCAACAAATTGGGAAAAAATCTTCACCAACCCCACATCTGACAGAGGGCTAATTTCCAATGTATACAAAGAACTCAAGAGGTTAGACCCCAGAAAACCAAATAACCCTATCCAAAAATGGGGTACAGAGCTAAACAGAGACTTTTCACCTGAAGAAATTCGGATGGCTGAGAAACACCTTAAAAACTGTTCAACATCATTAGTCATTAGGGAAATGCAAATTAAAACAACCCTGAGATTTCACCTCACACCAGTCAGAATGGCTAAGATTAAAAACTCAGAAGACATCAGGTGTTGGCGAGGATGTGGAGAAAGAGGAACACTCCTTCACTGCTGGTGGGAATGCAAGCTGGTACAACCACTCTGGAAATCAGTATGGCGGTTCCTCAGAAAACTGGATGTGATACTTCTGGAGGACCCAGCCATACCACTCCTGGGAATATACCCAGAAGATTCCCCAGCATGCAATAAGGATACATGCTCCACTATGTTCATAGCAGCCTTATATATAATAGCCAGAAGCTGGAAAGAACCCAGATGTCCCTCAACAGAGGAATGGATACAAAAAATGTGGTATATATACACAATGGAGTACTATTCAGCCATTAGAAACAATGAATTCATGAAATTCTTAGAGAAATGGATGGAGCTGGAGAACATCATATTAAGTGAGGTGACCCAGTCTCAAAAGAATATCCATGGTATACAGTCACTGATAAGTGGATATTAGCCTAGAAGCTTGGAACACCAAAGACATAAATCACATATCAAGTGATGTCTCACAAGAAGAAAGGAGTGGACACTGGCACTAGAATGGACCAAAACATCATTGTGGGGGAGTACAAGAACAGTAAGGTAGGAGGGGGTGGATGAGGGAGCAGGGGGAGGGAAAAGGGCATGTGGGACCTTTGGGGGTGGGGAACCAGAAAAAGGGAAATAAATTGTAAATATAGAATATATCCAATAATAATAATAATAATAAAAGAGTGTCTGCATTTGGTGACTTTATATGGGATGAATCCCCAGGTGGGGCAGTCTCTGAATGGCCTTTCCTTCAGTCTCTGCACCACACTTTGTCTCCATATTTGCTCCTGTGAGTATTTTGTTCTCCCTTCTAAGAAGGACCAAAGCACCCACCCTTCGGTCTTCCTTCTTCTTGAGTTTGATGTGGTTTCTGAATTGTATCTCAGATATTCTAAGCTTTTGGGCTAATATCCACTTACCAGTGAGTGTATACCATGTGTGTTCTTTTACCATTCAGTTTTCCGCACTTAGGATATTTTCAAGTTTCATCCATTTGCCTGCAAATTTCATGAAGTCAATTGTTTTTTGTTTGTTTGTTTGTTTGTTTGTTTTCTTTTGTTTATTTTTATTTTTAATATTTTTTAGTCATTGTTTTTAATAGCTGAGTAGTATTCCACTGTGTAAATGTACCACATTTTCTGTATTCATTCTTCTCACAGCCAACCATTGGATTGAGTGCAGGGTCCCCAGTGGAGGAGTTGGAGACGGGACTGAAGGAGCTGAGGGGGTTTGCAGGACCATGGGGTAAGCAACAGTGTCAACCGACCAGACACACACCCCCAGAGCTCCCAGGGACTGGAACCCCAACCAAAGAGTACACATGGTGTGACCCATGGCTCTAGCAGCATATGTGGCAGAGGATGACCTTGTTGGTCATCAGTAGGAGAAGAGGCCCTTGGTCCTGTGGGGGTTCAAAGCCCCAGTATAGGAGAATGCCAGGGTGGGAAGGTGGGAGTGGGTGGGTGGGTAAGGAAGCACCCTCATAGAAGTAGGGGGAGGGGGATGGGATAGGGGTTTCAGGAGGGAAGACCTGGAAAGGGGATAACAATTGAAAAGTAAATTAAAAATATCCAATTTAAAAAACAAAAAACTATAATCTTTAGGTTGACTGATTGAACCTTTTTTTCTGTCTTATAAAACATAATTGGCAAGATCAAAGGCAACAAGAGTTTAATAGTCACTTCACATTTACCAGATGCCTTGTTAGCAATGCAAGATTCTAGCTCGAACGCCAAACAAGCCAGAACAGAGCCAAACACTTTAAAGAGACTCAGCCTATGATTCTCTTCTAATAAACACTGAAGTTTGCATCACCTAAATGCTGTCAGAAAGCAGTATTCAGAATAAACTCTTTGGCAAAGGAAAGGAAAGGCATGTAGGAACCTGAGAAAGCTCTAGTACACACTCTAGTAAGTCAAAGCACCTGTGAATCTCCTGTAGAAAATTCAGCTGGCTTTTGTTTTGTACAGTGGAATTTTGTGTTAAACTAAGGAAAGTAATTGGCACCATTTGGAACCATTGTTATTCGTGTTTACTGCTTTCATATAGAGCCATGTTCTCAGCATCTATTGACTTTCTTCTTTTTTTAAATCGGATTTTTTATTTATTTACATATCAAATATTATCCTGTTTCCCAGTTTCCTCTCTGCAAACCCTCTATCCCATCCCTCTTTTTCCCATCTTCTATGAGGGTGCTCTCCCTCACACCTACCCTCTCCCTCCTACCACCCTAGCATTCCTCTACACTATCTACTGACTTTCTAACCTAGAGTTCCTGCTATGATATTTTCATTTACATATATTGCTTTCAGAGTTAAAAGAAATCATTATTTGGGATCCCATTTTAGAGGACACACAGTAAAAAAAAATACATAGACTCAAAAATATTAAACCAAATACCACCCTGTTTCAGTTGTAAGTTTTCAAAGCACAATTCAGTGTTTATCTCCTTTGCATTACTATAGCAACAATACTGTTTTAGTTACATATTGGCAGACATTCCTTGGTAGAACAGAAAAGAATTTCTTTTGTCTATGCTGTAATGGTGAGTTGAGGAATGACTTTTATGCAAAATAACTTGTTATTTTTGCTATTTGGAGACAGGGTTTCATGCGGCCTCATATTTACTGTGTAGCCAAGGATGTCCTTGAACTCCTGATCCTCCTGTTTCTACATCTTCAATGCTGAGATGACAGACATGTGCCACCAATCACAGCATGTAAAACAGCTTTTACAAAAATGTTTACCTGGTCTGGAAACATGGCTCAGTTGCCAAGAGCATTGGCTATTCTTCCAGTGGACCCAGGTTCAATTTCCAGCACATACAAGGTGGTTCAAAACCATCTGTAACTCCAGTTACAGGGATCTGACATTTTTTTTCTAATCTCCATAGACACTAGGTATGAGCATGGTGTACAGACATACAGGTACGCAAAATACCTATACACATTAAACAATAATAATTAAGAAATTAAAATTCTTCAACCTTGTATACATTGATATAAGTTGATATGTATATATGTATGTATATATGTATGCATTTGCATATCCAGTTTTGTAAGCATTAAAAGCCATCTTATTTCTTATATTAGATTAAAATAGGGCACCGATTTACAATCTTCTTTTCAAATTGAGAGGAAACAAATGGAGGCAGAAACATTTAGCATCAACCTGAGACATTTGTGCTATTTTAAAGTGGTCTAGGCTTTGGGGCACTAGAGTCAGCTAGCAGCTGGGGCCAGGTATGTGGGCAGAATCCGAGTCTAACATTGACTACCCTGTCGGTAAGGCTCTTGCCTGTACCCAGAGCCAGATCAGCTTGGCGGGCATCTGTGCGCAGACAGCACAGTTGGTTGTTGTTGACCTGCACAGGTGCCAGCTCACTCAGCTTGCAGCAGAGGATGCCATCTTGCCTCGGGTCACTGCAGACGGCTGGCAGCTGTGACCAGGTGTGCAGACAGAGTCCGAGTCTAACATCAACTACTCCGTCAGGCTCTTGCCTGCAGCCAGAGCCCGATCAGCTCAGCGGGCTGTCTCTGTGCCGACCCAACCCGCGAGGGCGCCAACTCGCTCTGGGGTCCATGCCTGGATTACAGTGGAGGCAGCCATCTTGCCTCGGGGCACCAGATAGCTAACCAGAGAGAGACCTGTGGACTGAGAACGCCACATCTAGGCTCCAGCAGTCCAACCAGGGAAGGTCCGGTTCTGCAGGGAATCCCTCCGTTAGACAAAGCCCCGAGAGCCACCACCATCCTGGAGCTGGTGGCCTGACCAGGTCACCATAGAGAACCAATAGAGGAGCCCAGGTCACCAAAGATCTAACAGACGAGCCCAGATCACTGGAAAAAAAGATCTGATTCTTAAGAGCTGACATCTAGGTAGGCCAGGAAGAGATGGCAGGAAGCCAGTTGCACGTCCAGCAGCAAGCTGGGAGGAGATTTGGGTCCAGCACAACAGAGCTGAGGAGATAATTCAGAGCCCAGTAACAGAAACCTTCCAGTTTCCACCTTGGGAGCACAGAAGCCCTCTGCAACAGCAACGCCAAAGGCCAGGCTCACAGGAACTTCAAACACCAACCAGTAACAACAAGAACAACTAACTCCAGAGATAAACAGATGGCAAAAGGCAAACTTAGGAACGTTACTAACAGAAATCAAGGCAATAGGGCAGCATCTGAACCCAATTCGCCAACCACAGCAAGTCCTGGATACCCCAACACACCAGAAAAACAAGAGTTGGATTTAAAAGCACTGGTCATGATGCTGCTAGAAGAACACAAAAAAGACAAAGAAATCTCTTAAAGAAATGTAGGGGAAAATGAATAGGTTAGAAGCCCTTACAATGCAAACACAAAAATCACTTAAAGAATTCCAGGAGAATATGGGTCAACAGACAGAAGCCAATAAAGAGGAAATGAAAAAATTACTTAAAGAAATGCAGGAGAAAGTGAGTCAACAGGCAGAAGTCATGAAAGAGGAAACACAAAAATCCCTTAAAGAATTCCAGGAAAACACAAACAAACAAGTGAAAGAACTGAGCAAAGCCATCCAGGATCTAACACAGAGGTAGAAACAACTAAGAAATCACAAAGGGAGACAACATTGGAGATAGAAAACCTTGGGAAGAAATCAGGGGTCGAAGAAGCAAATGTCAACAACAGAATACAAGAGATAGAAGTAAGAATCTCAGATGCTGAAGAAACCATAGAAACCAATGACTCCCCAGTCAAAGAAAATATAAAATGCAAAAGGCTTGTAACCCAAAACATCCAGGAAATCCAGGACACAATAATAAGACCAAGCCTAAGGATTATAGGGATAGATGAGAGTGGAGATCTACAATTTAAAGGGCTAGCAAATATCTTCAACAAAATTATGGAAGAAAATTTCCCTAACCTAAAGAGAGAGATGCCCATGAATATAAAAGAAGCCTACAGAGCTCCAAACAGACAGGACCAGAACAGAAAAAACTCTCGTCACATAATAATCAAAACCCCAAACATACTAAACAAAGAAAGAATATTAAAGGCACTAAGAGAAAAAGGCCAAGAAACATATAAAGGAAGACCTATCAGAATCACAACAGACTCCTCACCAGAGACCATGAAAGCTAGAAGATCATGGGCAGATCTCATAAAGACCATAAGAGAACACAAATGTCAGCCAAGACTAAAATATAAAAATAACATAAAAAATGACAGGAAGTAATAATGAATATTCCTTAAAATCTCTTAACATCAATGGACTCAATTCCCCAATAAAAAGACATAGACTATCAGACTGGATATGGAAATAGGACCCTACATTTTGCTGCATACAGGAAACATACCTCAGGGTCAAAGACAAACACTAACTTAGAGTAAAAGGCTGGAAGACAATTTTACAAGCAAACAGTCTCAGGAAACAAGCTGGAATAGACATTCTAATATCAGACAAAGTTTACTTTCAACCTAAAGTCATCAAAAGAGACACAGAAGGTCACTTCTTGCTGATCAAGGGAAAAATCCGCCAAGAAGAACTCACAAATCTGAACATCTATGCTCCAAATGCAAGGGCAACCTCATTTGTAAAAGAAACTTTACTGAAGCTCAAAGTACACATTGCACCTAACACAATAATTGTGGGGGACCTCAACACTCCACTATCCTCAATGGACCAATCAGGAAAACAGAAACTAAACAGGGACACAGGGAAACTCATTGAAGCTTTGGACCAATTGTATCTAACAGATATATATAGAACATTTCATCCTAAAGCAAAAGAATATACTTATTTCTCAGCACCTCATAGTACCATCTCCAAAATCAACCATATAATTGGTCACAAGACAGACCTCAACAAATATAAGAAGATTGAACTAATCCCATGCCTCCTATCAGATCACCATGGAGTAAGAGTGGTCTTCAATAGCAACAAAAACAGCAGAAAGTCTGCACATGGAGGCTGAACTATATTCTACTCAATGATACCTTAATCAAGGAAGAAATAAAGAAAGAAATTAAAGCCTTTTTAGAATTTAATGAAAATGAAGGTACAACATACCCAAGTCTATGGGAGACAATGAAAGCAGTGCTAAGAGGAAAACTCATAGCCCTGAGTGCCTCCAAAAGAAACAGGAGAGAGAATATACTAGCAACTTAATGGCACACCTGAAAGCTCTGTAATAAAAGGAAGTTAATTCACCCAGGAGGAGGGGAAGACAGGAAATCATCAAACTCAGGGCTGAAATCAATCAAGTTGAAACAAAGAGAACCAAACAAAGAATCAACAAAACCAGGCGCTGGTTCTTTTGAGAAAATCAACTAGATAGATAAACCCTTAGCCAGACTTATCAAAGGGCACAGAGACAGTATCCAAATTAACAAAATTTGAAATGAAAGGGGAGATAAAACAACAGAAACTGAGGAAATTCAAAAAATCATCACATCCTACTACAAAAGCCTATACTGAACACAACTGGAGAATCTGGAGGAAATGGACAATTTCCTAGACAGATAACAAATACCAAAATTAAATCAGGATCAATTAGATAAACTAAACAGTCCCATGACCCCCAAAAGATAGAAAGGGACATAGAAAGTCTTCCAACCAAAAAAAGCACAGGACCAGATGGTTTTAGTGCAGAATTCTATCAGACCTTCAAAGAAGACTAAATACCAATACTCTTCAAACTATTCCACAAAATAGAAACAGAAGGAGCACTACCCAACTCATTCTATGAAGCCACAATTATGCTGATAACAAAACCACACAAAGATCCAACTAAGAAAGAGAACTTGAGACCAATTTCCCTTATGAACATCGATGTAAAAATACTCAATAAAATTTGTGCCAACCGAATCCAAGAACACATCAAAACGATCATTAACCATGATCAAGTTGGCTTCATCCCAGGGATGCAGGGATGGTTCAATATATGGAAATCTGTCAATGTAATCCACTACAAAAACAAACTCAAAGAAAAAAGCCACATGGTCATCTCATTGGGTGTTGAAAAAGCATTTGACAAAACTCAGCATCCTTTTATTCTAAAAGTCTTGGAAAGAACAGGAATTCAAGGCCCCATAGCTAAACATAGTAAAATCAATTTACAGCAGACCGACATCAAAGTAAACCGAGAGAAATTTGAAGCAATCCCACTGATATCAGGGACTAGACAAGGCTGCCCCCTCTTACCGTATCTTTTCAATATAGTACTTGAGGTACTAGCTAGAGCAATTCAACAGCATAAGGAAGTCAAAGGGATACAATTGGAAAGGAAGAAGTCAAACTATCACTATTCGCAGATGATATGATAGTATACTTTAGTGACCAAAAAAACTCTACCAGAGAACTCCTACAGCTGATAAACAACTTCAGCAAAGTGGCTAGATATAAAATCAACTCAAGCAAATCAGTAGCCTTCCTATATGCAAAGGATAAGCAGGCTGAGAAGGAAATTAGGGAAATGACACCCTCACAATACCCTCAAACAATATAAAGTATCTTGGTGTGATTCTAACCAAACAAGTGAAAGATTTGTATTACAAAAACTTCAGGTCTCTGAAGAACGAAATAGAAGAAGACCTCAGAAAATGGAAAAATCTTCCATGCTCATGAGTTGGCAGGATTAATATAATTAAAATGGCAATTTTGCCAAAAGCAATATACAGACTCAACACAATCCCCATTAAAATCCCAACTCAGTTATTTATAGAGTTAGAAAGAGCAATTCTCAAATTCATCTAGAATAACAAAAAACCCAGGACAGCTAAATCTATTATCAACAATAAAAGAACTTCTGAGGGAATCAGTATCCCCAATCTCAAGGAACACTACAGAGCAGTAGTGTTAAAAACTGCATGGTATTGGTACAGTGACAGGGAGGTGGATCAATGGAATAGGATTGAAGACCCAGATTGAACCCAGACATGTATGGCCAATTGGTCTTAGCCAAAGGAGCTGAAAACATCCAGTGGAAAAAAGATAGCCTTTTCAACAAATGGTGCTGGCTCAACTGGAGGTCAGCATGCAGAAGAATGAGAATTGATCCACTTTTATCTCCTTGCACTAAGCTCAACTCCAAGTAGATCAAGGACCTCCACATAAAACCAGACATACTGAAACTAATAGAAAAGAAACTGGGGAAGACCCCTGAGGACATTGGCTCAAGGGGGAAAATTCCTGAACAGAACACCAATTGCTTATGCTCTAAGAGCAAGAATAGACAAATGGGACCTCATAAAATTTCAAAGTTTCTGTAAGGCAAAAGACACTGTCAAAAGGATAAATGGGCAACCAACAAATTGGGAAAAGATCTTCACTAACCCCATATCCGACAGAGGGCTAATATCCAATGTATACAAAGAACTCAAGAAGTTAGACCCCAGAAAACCAAATAACCCTATCCAAAACTGGGGTACAGAGCTAAACAAAGACTTTTCACCTGAAGAAATTTGGATGGCTGAGAAACACCTTAAAAAATGTTCAACATCATTAGTCATTACAGAAATGCAAGTCAAAACAACCCTGAGATTTCACCTCACACCAGTCAGAATGGCTAAGATTAAAAACTCAGGAGACATCAGGTTTTGGCGAGGATGTGGAGAAAGAGGAACGCTCCTCTACTGCTGGTGGGACTGCAAACTGGTACAACCACTCTGGAAATCAGTCTGGTGGTTCCTCAGAAAACTGGACATGATACTTCCGGAGTTCCCACTCCTGGGAATATACCCAGAAGATTTCCCAGCATGCAATAAGGATACATGCTCCACTATGTTCATAGCAGCCTTATATATAATAGCCAGTAGCTGGAAAGAACACAGATGTCCCTCAACAGAGGAATGGATACAAAAAAAAATGTGGTATATATACAATATGGAATACTATTCAGCCATTAGAAACAATGAATTCATGAAATTCTTAGAGAAATGGATGGAGCTGGAGAACATCATACTAAGTGAGGTAACCCAGTCTCAAAAGAATACCCATGGTATGCAGTCACTGATAAGTGGATATTAGCCTAGAATCTTGGAACACCAAAGACACAATTCACAAACCAAATGATGTCTGACAAGAAGAAAGGAGTGGTCACTGGTGCTGGAAAGGATCAAAGCATCAGTGTAGGGGAATACAAGAACAGGGAAGTGGGAAGGGGTTGATGAGGGAGCAGGGGGAGGGAAAAGGGCATGTTGGGACCTTTGGGGGGTGGGGAACCAGAAAAAGGGAAATTCATTGTAAATATAGAATATATCCAATAATAAATAAATAAATTAAAAAAAAGAAAGAAAGAAAAACTCAGATATTAGTCAGCAATGTTCACTGATACTTTGGAAATCTGAGTAAAACAATAATAACAACAAAACAAAATGAAACAAAAACAGTTCATAAAAGTCAAAGCTATGTTGATTCTCATTTCTAAAGCAAGGGACTTCTTTATAGCAATTTTTAGATATTTTGTTTCACTGTTTTCAGGAACACTTTGCTTAATCTTATTCCATTCTATTCATTGTGGTCCTAGGGCTTTAACCCAGGGTGTCACATAGCTAGGCAAATGTTCTACCACTGAGCCATAACCATCCCTGGAAATTAGCCTATTCTAACTACTGATCCAGAACTTGTCAATGCTTTGTTTTTACAATATTGAGTCTTTGCAGAGATACACATTTCTGGCGAATATTTTTTCAGTCTCATATGACAGAGTGAAATTGTTAAAACATCTGAATTTCATCAAGTTTGTGAAAAGATTTTATTAATGGAACAGGGGAGATGGCCCAGGAGTTAAAAGCACTTACTATCCCTACAGAGGACCTGAGTTGGATTTCCAGCACCCACACAAGGAATCAAAGCTATGTGTGTCCAGTTCCAGGAGATCCAATGTTCTTTTCAGGGTTACTGCATGCTTCTGGTGTGGATATGGTCATCCACAGACATCTAAATCAAAGTTAATTTAAGTTACTTGCTTCTAAATTTAAAATATAATTTTTAAAATTGTAAGAGATTTTATGGGTGTGAATGTCTTGCCTACACATGGATAATCATACTACATGCATGCATAGTATCTTTTTAAAAATAAACAGGTTTGGAGCTACTTCTGTGCCACAGTGCCAAAACCCTCAAGAGAGAGCTGGTGTCCCAGGAGTGAGAACATGCCTGTGAGCACAGGTAAGACCACTACTTCTGCTCAAAGTACTAGACCTAAAGGGACCAGCCCAGAGTCATCAGGACATAGTAATCAAGAAACAGCTGGGGACAGAATTCTTTTGGTTTCCATTCACACCCTGGATCTGACCCAGTGCCTCAGCTGTACATATGCAAATTAGTCCTGGAGAGAACTGGTCTCCCAGGAGTACTGACACATAGGCTTGTAGGAGGGACAAGCCACTGTCAGAGATAGCAAGACCAGCTAACACCAGAGATTATCAGGTGGCAAAAGGCAAGGACAAGAACATAAACAACAAAAACTTGGCAGGCTACTTGACATAATCAGAACCTGTTTCTCATACCACAGCAAGCCCTGGAATACTCTAATACACCAGAAAAGCAAGACTGATTTAAAATCACATCTCATGATGATCATGGAGGGCATTAAGAAGGACATAAGTAACTTCCTTAAAGAAATACAGGAGAACACAGGCAAACAGGTAGAAGCCCTTGAAAAGGAAACACAAAAATCTCTTAAGGAATTACAGGAAAACACAAACAAACAGGTGAAGGAATTGAACAAAACCATCCAGGATCTAAAAATGGAAATAGAAACAACAAAGATATCACAAAGGGAGACAACCCTGGAGATTAAAAAAAAAACTAGGAAAGAGATCAGGAATCACAGATACAAACATCCCCAACAGAATACAAGAGATAGAAGGGAGAACATCTGGTGCAGAAGATTCCATAGAAAACACTGACACAACAGCCAAAGAAACTGCAAAATGCAAAAGCTCCCAACCCAAAACATCCTGGAAATTCAGGACACAATGAGAAGATGAAGCCTATGGATAATAGGTATAGAAGAGAGTGAGGGTTCCCAAATTAAAGAGCCAGTAAGTATCTTCAACAAAATTATAGAAGAAAACTTCCCTAACCTACAGAAAGAGATGCCCATAAAGATACAAGAAGTCTACAGAACTCCAGATAGATTAGACCAGAAAAGAAGTTCTTCACATCATATAATAGTCAAAGCATCAAATGCACAAAACAAAGAAAGAATATAAAAAGCAGTAAGAGAAAAAGGTTAAATAACATACAAAGGCAGACCTATCAGAATTACACCAGACTTATCACCAGACACTATGAAAGCCAGAAGATCCTGGGCAGATGTCATACAGACCCAAAGAGAACACAAATGACAGCTCAGGATACTATACCTAACAAAATTCTCAATTACCATAGATGAAGAAAACAAGATATTCCATGACAAATCCAAATTTACATAATATCTTTCTACAAGACCAGCCCTACAGAGGATAATAGAGGGAAAATGTCAACACAAGGTGGAAACTACACCATAGAAAAAGCAAAAAAGTAAGAAAGCAATCTTTCAACAACCCAAAAGAAGATAGCCACATAAACATAATTCCAACTCTAACAACAAAAATAACAGGAGGCATCAATCACTATTCTTTAATGTCTCTTAACATTAATTGACTCAATTCCCCAATAAAAAGACATAGACTAACAGACTAGATATATAAATAGGACCATGTTTTTGCTGCATACAAGAATTGGGCCTCAGTGTCAAAGACAGACACTACTACAGAGTAAAGGGCTAGAAAACAATTTTCCAAGCAAATGGTCCCAAGAAACAAGCGGAGTAGGCATTCTAATATTGAATAAAATAGACTTTGATTCAAAAGTTATCAAAAAGGATATGGAAGGACACTTCATATTCATCAAAGGAAAAATCGGCCAAGAAGAACTCTCAATTCTGAACATCTATGCCTCAAATTCAAGGGCACTCACATTCATAAAAAAAAAAAAAAAAACTTTACTAAAACTAAAAGCACACATTGCACCACACACAATAAGAGTAGGAGACCTCACCACCCACTCTCATCAATAAACAAATCATGGAAACACAAACTAAACAGAGACACAGTGCTAATTGGATTTAGCAGATATCTATAGACCATTTCATCTTTTTTTCTTTTTTTATAAATTTTTTAATTTTCTATATTTTTTGTTTACATTCCAAAGGCTTTCCCCTTTCCCAGTTCCCCCCTTGCCATATGTCCCATAAGTCCTCTTACCCCCGCCCATTCCCCAATCACCCGCCCACATACCATTTCTCTGTTCTGGTCCTCTCCTACAAAACTAGATCCAGTCTTTTCCAGACCAGGGTCCTCTCCTTCCTTCTTCTTGTGAATCTTTTTTTTAATTATTTATTCTATATTCTTTGTTTACATTCCAAAGGCTTTCCCCTTTCCCATTTCCCCCCTCACCATATGTTCCATAAGTCCTCTCCCCCCGCAACTATTCCCCAATCACCCCACCACCACCATTTCTCTGTTCTGGTACTCTCCTACAAAACTGGATCCAATCTTTTCAGGCCCAGGGTCCTCTCCTTCCTTCTTCTTGGGGATCATTTGACTTGCTAATTGTGCCTTGAGTATTCAGAGCTTTGGGGGCTCATTATTATCCACGTATCAGTGATTGCATTTCATGTGTATTCTTTTGTGATTGGGTTGACTCACTTAGGATGATATTTTCCAGATCTAACCATTTGCCTACAAATTGCATGGATTCATTATTTTTAATTGCTGAGTAGTATTCCATTGTATAAATATACCACATTTTCTGTATCCATTCCTCCTTTGAGGGATATCTGGGCTCCTTCCAACTTCTGGCTATTATAAATAAGGCTGCTATGAATAAAGTGGAGCATGTGTCTTTATTGTATGCAGGGGAATCCTCTGGGTATATGCCCAGGAGTGGTATGACAGGGTCCTCTGGAAGTGTCATGCCCAATTTTCTGAGGAACTAAAACAAAAGAATATATGTGCTTTTTCACAGCACCTCATGGTACCTTCTCCAAAATTGACCATATAATTGGTCCCAAAAAAGGCCTTAACAGATATAAGAAGATTGAAATAATCCCATGCCTCGTAACAAATCACCACAGACTAAGGCTGGTCTTCAATAAAAACAAACACAACAGAAAGCCCACATACACATGGAAGCTGAACAATGACCTACTCAATAATAACTTGGTCAAGGAAGAAATGAAGAAAGATATAAAAGACGTTTCAGAATTTAATGGAAATGAAAGCACAACATACCCAAACACACACAATGAAAGCAGTGCTAAGAGGACAACTCATAGCTATAAGTGCCTCCAAAATCTGGAGAAAGCAAACACTAGCAGCCTAAGAGTACACCTGAAAGTTCTAGAATAAAAAGAAGCAAATATACCCTAGAGGAATAAATGGCAGGAAATAATCATACTCAGGGCTAAAATCAACCATATAAAAACAAAAAGAAATATACAAAGATTCAGCAAATCCAGGAGCTGGTTCCTTGAGAAAATCACCAACATAGATAAACCCTTAGCAAGACTAACCAGAGGACACAGAGACAGTATTCAAATAAACAAAATAAGAAATGAAAAGGGAGATATAACAACAGAAACTGGGGAAATTAAAAAATTCATCATCCTACTACAAAAACCTATGTTCAACAAAACTGAAAAATCTAGATGAAATGGACAATTTTCTAGACAGATACCAGGTACCAAAGTGAAATCAGGATCAGATAAACCATCTAAACAATCCCATAACCCCTAAAGTAAAAGAAGCAGTCATTAAAAGTCTCCCAACCAAAAAAAAAGCACAGGACTAGATGGGTTTAGTGCAGAATTCTATCAGACCTTCAAAGAAGACCTAATACCAATACTCTTCAAACTATTCCACAAAAAAGAACCAGAAGGAACGCTACCCAACTCATTCTATGAAGCCAAAATTACGCTGATACCAAAACCACACAAAGATCCAACAAAGAAAGAGAACTTCAGACCAATTTCCTTTATATGAATATTAATGCAAAAATAATGCCAACCGAATCCAAGAACACATCAAAACAATCATTCACCACGATCAAGTAGGCTTCATCCCAGGGATGCAGGAATGGTTCAGTATATGGACATCCATTAATGTAATCCACTATATAAACAAAGAAAAATCACATGATCATTTCATTAGATACTGAGAAAGCATTTGACAAAGTCCAACACCTCTTCATGAGAAAACTCTTGGAAAGATCAGGAATTCAAGGCCTAAACATACTAAAAGCAATATAAAGCAAACCAGTAGCCAACATCAAACTAAGTGGAGAGAAACTTGAAGCAATCCCACTGAAATCAAGGCCTAGACAAGGCTGTCCACTCTCTCCCTACCTGTTCAATATAGTACTCAAAGTCCTAGCCAGAGCAATTAGATAACAAAAGGATGTCAAAGGGATACAAATCAAAAAGGAAGAAGTCAAACTATCACTATTTGCAGATGATATGATAGTATACTTAAATGACCCCAAAATTCCACCAGAGGACTCCTAAACCTGATAAACAACTTCACCAAAGTTGCTGGATATAAAATTAACTCAAACAAATCAGTAGCCTTCCTATATTCAAAGAATAAAGAGGCTGAGAATGAAAATTAGGGAAATTACACCTTTCACAATAGTCACAAATAATATTACATACCTTGGTGTTACTCCAACCAAGCAAATGAAAGATCTGTATGACAAGAATTTCTAGTCTCTGAAGAAAGAAATCAAAGAAGTTCTCAGAAAATGGAAAAATCTCCCATGCTCTTGGATTGGCAGGATTAATATAGTGAAAATGGTCACTTGCCAAAATCAATCTACAGATTCAACGCAATCCCCATCAAAATCCCCACTCAATTCTACATAGAGTTAGAAATAGCAATTCTCAAATTAATACAGAATAACAAAAAAACCAGGATTGAAAAAACTCTTCTCAACAATAAAAGACCTTCTGGGAGAATCAGCATTCCTGAGTTCAAATTTTACTACAGAACAATAGTGATAAAACTGCATGGTATTTGTATAGTAACAAGCAGGTACATGAATGGAATAGAATTGAAGACCCAGAAATGAACCCACACACCAGTGGTCACTTGATCTTTGACAAAGGAGCTAAAATCATCCAGTAGAAAGACAGCCTTTTCAACAAATGGAAATTTTCCTGAACAGAACACCAATGGTTCAACTGACAGTCAACATGAAGACTATTGCAAATTGACCTATTCTTTTCTCCTTGTACAAAGCTCAAGTCTAAATAGCTCATGGACCTCCAAACAAAACCAGATATACTGATCTAATAGAAGAGAAAGTGGGGAAAAGCTTTGAACACATAGGCGTAGGAGAAATTTTCCTGAACAGAACACCAATGGCTTATGCTCTAAGATAAAGAATCAACAAATGGGACCTCAAAAAATTGCAAAGCTTATGTAAGTCAAAGGGCATTGCCAATAGGACAAAATGGCAGCCAACAAGTTGGGAAAAGATCTTTACCAATCCTATATTCAATTGAGGGCTACTATTAAATATATACAAAAAATCAAGAAGATAGACTTCAGAGAACCAAATAACACTATTAAAAATTGGGGTACAGAGCTAAACAAAGAATTCTCAACTGAGGAATACCAATTTGAAATGTAATTAAAGAAAATATCCAATAAAAGATGAAAAATATGTACCCTATCCATTAATACTACATCTATGCAGAAGTGAACTAAGCACAATAAAAATGTCCGAGTCCCAGGCAATTCCTTAGATGTTTGGTGTATTTAAACACCATAGCATTCTTCTAGAGAAAGTGCATTTAACTGTCACTTAATGATAGAAACATGGATTTTTGTCATTGGGTGAGCATCATGGAGTGTAATTACACAAAATATGGTATAACATCACTAGGCAAAGTAATCACAAAGCACTACCATTGTATGTACAGTCCATCTTTGACCAAAACAATTATTTTTATCTTGAAAATGAAAAGATTAAAACTAAAAACAATAATTATCAGCAGCATATTGAAATTATTTAAATCAAAATGGATATATAATTATATACTAATAAAAGAGCAGGAAGTACAAACATGTAGGCATATTTCAATTCATGCCCCACAGAGTTGCTAACGGTATACTCTACAACATTTAAGTACAAGTAAGAATCTTTCCTTACAGGAAGAGACCAGGACAGTAGAGGCACAACTCCAGTCCTGATACAGGGAGTATCAGGAATTTTATGGTGATGAAAGGAAAAGCAAGCATGAAGCATGAATAAACAAACTCCACAACTCTGACATGTAGAGCAGACCAATCCGAAGCTGCAGTCACCTGATGAGTTCCAGGAATGGTTGGTCAGTTAGCAGAGCCAATGAGAATCATCCACACAGCCAGGGGCCATTTGGAAAGGTCAAGACGTTAAATATTTGGCAGATACTTGATTGCGACAACATAGGTATCCAGTGAAAGTGCCTCATAATGAAACTTTCTGGATTTTTCTTGTTCAATCCAAAGTACTACCATAATTATTGCATATCTAACAAACGAGAAATCCAGCACACTCTTCTTAATATCAACACTGCTTTTTTCAAGACACTAGAATTCAGAAGTTTATGGAAAACTCAGACAAATGTCTTATTTAAGGGAATAATTTGGGTAGAGCAGATGGATCCAAGTATAATCTAGAGTCAGCTAGGCTGCACAACCTTCAAGCCATGATATCCCCAATCTACACTGAGTAAGGGTCATTTGATCACATATGAAGTGTGAGCCCAACTCTGCTCCAAACACTAAATCTGCCTTCACTGAATTTCATCTATTTTCTTATGAAATTATTTTATTTACATTTTAAATTTTGTCCCTGCCCTGGTCCCACCTTCAGAGGTCTTCAACCCATACCCCTTCCTGTTTGCCTATGAGAGAGTGATCCCCCAATAACCTACAATCATCAGCCCCCAACCTCACCCCCCTCCCACAGCATTCTCCTTCCCTGGGGCATCAAGTCTACAGGATTAGTCACATCATCTTCTCCTGAGGCAAAGCAGTCCTCAGCTATGTATGGGCTGGGGACTACGGACTACTCCATGTACGCTCCTTGGTTGATGGCTTTTGGGGGAGAGCTCTAAGTGGTCCAGCTTAGATGATGCTGTTGTTCTTTCTATGGGGTTATCAATTCCTTCAGGTCCATCATTCCTTCCCCCGTCTTGCATAGGGGTCCCTGGGCTCAGCCCAATCCTTGGCTGTAAGTATCTGCATCTGTCTCAGTCAGCTACAGGTAGAGCCTCTCAGAGGACAGCCACACTAGGATCCTGTCTGCAAGCACAGCATGGCATCAGAAATAGTGTCAGGGTTTAGTGCCTGCCCATGGGATAGACTCCAAATTGTGCCAGTCCTGGATGGCCTTTCTTTTAATCTCTGCTCCCTTTTTGTCTCAGCATTTCTTTAAGACAGAAACAATTCTAGATCAAAAATGTTCGAAGGTAGGCAGGTGGCCCTATCTCTCCTCTGAAGTCTCTATTGGATATTTGGAGGTGTTCGCTTCAGGTTCCTTCTCCCCACTGTTGTACATTTCACCTAAGGTCACCCTCATTGAGTCCTGGGAGAGTCTCACCTCAGAGATCACTATGACATTTTAGAGGTATCCCTGACCCCCATCCTTCATAGATGAGTCTTTCCATTCATTCTCCTAGCCCTCTGGTCTTCTCTCCTGTCTCCCTTCATTCTTAATGCTGCCCTGTTTTCTCCCTTCTCCCCCACTCCTTTCCACCCAGCTCTATCCCACTCTCTGCCTCCAGTGATTTTTTCTTCCTCTTTCTAAGTGAGATTGAAGCACCCTTACTAAGACCTTCCTTCTTGTTAAACTTCACACAGTCTGAGCTTTATCTTGAGTATTCTGTACTTTTTTGGGTAATGTCTGTATTACCTTTCTCAGGATGATGGACTTCATGAATTTTGCAGGTAAATGGATTCCATTCTATAAATGAACTGTATTTTCTATGTCCCTTCTTCAGTTGAGAGAGAGACATCTGGGTTGTTTCCAGCTTCTGCCTATTACTGAAATGACTGCTGTGTACATAGTGAACCATGTGCCCTTGTAGTATGTTAGAAAGCCTTTGTGTAGATGCCCAAGAGTGGTATAGCTGGTGCTTCAGGTAGAACTATTCCCAATTTTCTGAGGAACTCAGAAATTGATTTCCCTAGAGGTTGTACCAGTTTGCAAATCCACCATCAATGAAGGAGTGTTCCTCTTTCTCCACATCCTCGCCAGCATGTGCTGTTACTTGAATTTGTGGTCTTAGCCATTCTGGTTGGTATAAGGTAGAATCTCAAGATTTTTTTATTTGTGTTTCCCTGATGACTAAGGACTTTTAACATTTCTTTCAGTGCTTCTTGGCCATTTGAGATTCTTCTGTAGTGAATTCTCTGTTTAGCTCTTTACCCCATTTTTAATTGGGTTATTGGTTGTTTTTTTTTGTTGTTGTTGTTGTTGTGTTTTTTTTTGAGTCTAACAAATTTTGTACTGGATACAAGAAATGCAAGAAAAAAGAGATGAAGGAATGGCCACCCAAAAACTTGCCCAACTTGAGACCCATGCCAAGGTCAAACACCCTGCCCTGTCACTAACATTGGTACTCTGTTATGTTTGCAGACAGGAGCCTATCATAACTGTGCTCTGACAGGCCCCATACAGCAATCAATGGATACAGATGTAGAGATGCACAACCAAACATTGGAAGGAAGTCTGTGAGCCTTATGGAAGTATTGGGGGAAGGACTGAAGACCCCAGAAGGAGTCAACTAACCTGAACCCATGGTGGCTCACAGAGACTGAACCAATAACCAACAAAAAGCATACACAAGCTGGGCATAGGCCCCTGCACATAAGTAACATGTGCAATTTGGTCTTCAAGTCAGCAACCCAACTACTATAGTGGGGGCTGGTGCGAAAGTGATTGCCTGTCTATGGATCAGGGTCCACTAACCGAGCTGTCTTGTGTCTCAGTGAGAAAGCATTTGCCTTCTTCTGCAGAGACTTGAGGCAATGAAATGGAGGGACCTTGGTGAGAGAAGGGAGATTGAGGGGAATTGAGGGCAGAACTATATATGGGGAAAGACAGGAGAAAGGCCCAAAAGGCCAGTTGAATGAATGAAAATATGGAGGTTCTGGGATGGGTGTGTGGAGGGATTCTCTAATAAGCTCCAGAGACCTGAGACTGGGTTAGATGACCTTAGAAATGTCCAACAGTGGGGACATGGAAACTGAAGAGACCACCTCCAAAAGCTTTGTCTGGCCTCACTGGGAGAGGATGTGCCTAATCCTATAGAGACTTGATGACCCAGGGGCATGGGAATGCATGGTGGGAGGGGCCAGTGAGGTGAAGAGCACCCTCTCAGAGGCAAAGGGAAGGGGTTGAAGAACTCTTGGTTGGGTAGTAAGAGGGCAACTTTTGGAATGTAAATAAATAAAACAATGTCAAAAAGCTATAACCAATTAGTTATTGGGTTTCTGCTAGATAGGTGACTCCCATATTTTTTTTTTAGCTTAACCATTATACCATCCTGTCCCCCAGAGGCATTTATATAAACTTTTCTGCCACCAATTATATTGTCATTAAAGAGCACTTGCAAAGGTCTCCTTTATACTCAGGGCTTCAGACTTGTATTATTTCTCCTTTTGCCATTCAGACTGGAGGTTCACATGGATGATAAATTTTCTTTAATGACATCTTTTGTATTAATTTTCTTACAACCAATTGTATTAATTAAACCTTTGCTCGCGGCAACCGCCTTGTGCTCTCTTGCTCCCTCTCGCAGCCTCAGCACATTTTACTACCCTTATATTGGGAATTGCGAGCTTGATCTCTATGATAGTTTCAGTTGCTGCTTCTACCACAGCCTTAATTCAGGGGGTCCATACAGCAGAACACGGTAACTCAGTTTCTAACATTGTTTCCATTGCTCTTGTTACACAGGAAAGGATAGGTAAATGTGTCACAAGTAGAATTAATGTTTTAGAGGAAGCTGTATAGTATACAGGAACTCAAATTGAAAATATCAGGGTTAGGCTTACTGCTGCCTGTCACACTAATTATAAATGGATCCCTATGACAGACAATATTTCTAAAATTGATTTAAATATTCACACTCCTCCTGAGAAGATTGCAGCAGTCTCACACACTTATGTACAGCTGTCTTCTGCTGAAAAAGTAGCTTCCTCCTTTCTCAATTACACCAGTCTTTTTTTATTCAATATATTAATTTACATTTCATATTATTTCCCCCTTTCCAGGCTCTCCCCTCCCCACAAGTCCCATAAACCCTCTTCCCACTCCCTGTTCCCCCATTCACCCCTTCCTTCTTCCCTGTTCTGGTATTTCCCTGCACTGCTGCACTGAGCCTTTCCAGAGTCAGGGGCCCTTCCTTCCTTCTTCTTGGACATCATTTGATATGTGGATTATGTCTTAGGCATTCCAGTCTTCTAGGCTAATATCCACTTATCAGTGAGTGCATACCTTGAGTGTTCTCTTGAGATTGTGTTACCTCACTTAGGATGACGTTCTCCAGCTCCATCCATTGGTCTAAGAAGCTCATGAATTTATTGTTTCTAATGGCTGAATAGTACTCCATTGTGTATATATACCATATTTTTTGTATCCATTCCTCCACTGAGGGACATCTGGGTTCTTTCCAGCTTCTGGCTATTATAAATAGGGCTGCTATGAACATAGTGGAGCATGTATCCTTATTACATGCTGGGGAATCCTCTGGGTATATGCCCAGCAGTGGTATAGCAAGGTCCTCTGGAAGTGTTGTGCCCAGTTTTCTGAGGAACCGCCAGACTGATTTCCAGAGTGGTTGTACCAACTTGCAATCCCACCAGCAGTGGAGAAGTGTTCCTCTTTCTCCACATCCATGCCAACACCTGATGTCTCCTGAGTTTTTAATCTTACCCATTATAACTGGTGTGAGGTGAAATCTCGGGGTTGTTTTGATTTGCAGTTCCCTAATGACTCATGATGTTGAACATTTATTAAGATGCTTCTCAGCCATCCAAATTTCTTCAGGTGAAAATTCTTTATTTAGCTCTGTACCCCATTTTTAATAGGGTTGTTTGGCTCTCTGGAGTCTCAAAACTCTGACCCAGAATTGTTCCTATCTGAAAAACTGCAGGAATGGAGAGGAGCCTGAGGAAAAGAAGGCCCAGTGACAGGACCAAAGTGGTAACCAGCTCAAGGAGAGGCCCCAAGGCCTGACACTATTAGGGAGGCTATGGAGTGCTCACAAAAATGGAACTAGCATGAATACCCTCCAAAAGACCCAAGAAGCAGCTGAAAGAGTCAGAGGCAGATATTTGTGCCCTATCAATGGACAAAAGCTGCTGAACCTTGTGGGTTGAATTAGGGGGAAAATTGGAAAAAGCTGAGGAGGAGCATGACCCTGTAGGAGGACCAGCAGTCTCAATTAACCTGGACCCCTGGGATCTCTCAGATACTGGAATACAAACCAGACAGAATACACCAAGGCCCCCAACATATATACAGCAGAGGACTGCTGGGTCTGGCTTTAGTCAGAGAAGAAGATGCACCTAACATTCAAGAATCTGGAAGCCCCAGGGAGTTCAGAGGTCTGGTGGAGTGGGGGTAGGGGTGGGGACATCCTCGTGGAGATAGAGAGGCAGGGAGGAGGTATGGGATGTGGAAGAGTCAGAGGGTAGACTGGGAAGGGAATAAAATCTGGTGTTTAAAATAAATAAATAAATAAATAAATAAATAAGAGTTAGAGTTAAGAGTTTCTCACTAGTCATAGGGAGTACAGGCCCTAGACATACAAATTTTGCTGCTATTAGCACTACTAGTGCTGACCACATAAATTGTCTACTGTGATCAACAGAACATCGAGTTACCAGGAGCTGCCAGCTTTTGGCTTGTTGCTGACTCCACGTCTTGCTCCTTCCTTCAGTTCACCTATAGTGTTGAAGCTGTGGCCTTCAACATATGTCTGATAAGCAGAGGTTTAAAATGGGGAGGCTCTGTCTGATCAATAGAATCATAGACAATAGGGAAACTGTGTCTGACCAATAGAGACTTAAAAACTGGTTCTTAGACTAATGGGATCAGGAATTTATAGGTGCATATCAAGAAAAGTTGCTTGGTACAATGAGCATGTCTCTGTCTGGAGTTTTAAAAAGTATCCTGACAGAGGGGTGCTCTTTGCTGACTCAATTTATATACACAAATGTCTAATCTGTCTCTCACCATGCACAATTTGTAACCAAAATGGCTACAAGCTGGATGAGTCTACAGGACATGCCTGGCTAGACTTTTACTTTTGGCTTACTGAAATAGTGCTTTGTCATGAAAAAATGTTATGTGGTAAGTGACCCACTGTGAGAAGGGAAAGAGAAAGGGAAACTTATGTAATGATGAAATCTTTATAATGCTGGTGTTAATATTTCTTTTAATAAAATAACTAATAATTTCACTGCTCAGGTGAGCAAGGTTGTGATTGTATAAATAAATATGGCTCAAGGTAGGCAGGAGCCACTTGATTGAAAGTCAACAGGTGGTCACTGTTTTCTCTTTTAGTGACAACACCCATCTGTCCTCAGGTTCCTGAACCCCACTCAGGCTAGACAGACTCTGGCAGTTTACAAATGAACTGACACAGTGCATGCAGTTATTAGAAAATTTAAATTTGGTTTTCTGGCCTTTTGCTCTTAGATTTTAAATTTTGTAAAAGAATTACTAAGATTCAGTAAAGGCAGATTTAATGTTTGAAGTGGTGTGGGACTCACTCCCCAAGTGTGATCAAATGACCTTTACTCCATGTAAATTAGGGACACTGTAGTTTAAAGACTGTGCAACCTAGCAATATCCATCTGGTCTACCTTAATTATTCCCATTTATAAGATATGGGTCTGAGTTTTCCATAAATTTCTGAATTCTAGTCTCTTGAAAGGAGTGGTGTTGATATTAGAATACTGTGCTGAACATCTAAAACTTGTTAGATAATTATGGCAGCACTTTGTCTCAAGAAAGTTTTATTATGAAACAGTTTCACCGGATACCTATGTTGTCACAATCAAGTATCTGTCAAACATTTGAAGTCTTGACCTTTCCAAATGGCCCCTGGCTGTGTGGATGATTCTCCTTGGCTCTGTTTACCAACCTATCCTATCTCCAAGTTACCAGGTGGTGAAAGTTCCTGTTTGGTGTGTGCTATAAGCCTATAATATACACTGCAAGAATCTTCTTATCATAGTTGAGTTTGATAATTCGTGTTTTGTCTTCTTCAAATCATCACTATGAAGTTCCTGGTATTCCTTGTGTTGATTTGTGCTGCTCCTATCCTGGTCTTTTGCTGTAAGTAAAGATTCTTGCCTCAATGTAAATTTTGTTGTATAGTTACCAACTCTATGGGGTATGAATTTATGGATGCATACATGTTTGTACTTCCTTTTCTTTTATCAGTATCTAATTATATATCTATTTTAATTAAAGTAATCTAATAATTACTATGTTTTTGTGTATGGGAACTCATGCACATATGGACATCTGAGACAAACTGCAGGGTCTAAACATATGGCAGTATTGATAAATTCAGAATAAGAATGGAGGTGCACGTCTTATTGGCACCAATATCATTCTAAAGAACTGTTATTATTTCACCTGGTGCTATTTCTTCTCATTCAAGTTCCCCCCAGGAAGAACTCAGTTGATAGAAGGAGCTATGTAACTGAAGCACCACTCATGAATGCTTTGAAAGACCCGAAACACTTCTCAGGAAACAGAAGATACACAAAAAAGTCCTGGGAATGTGGTGACAATGTGTTTGATGGTGAGTCCTTCAAGTTGCTTCTGAAAGTCCTACATTCCCAAAGACCACAGAGAGTTGTATCTTAGGGAGTGCAGGGAAGGTGGAAAATCAGGAAACAACCAGGGAGGAAGACAGAAGTAACTTTAGGAGTCTTACTTAATTCCCCTTGCTTTGAGATATTTTGTGTTTTTCAAAATTAAGCTGATATGGAGATTCAGGCAGGTCAGAAATTAAATAACTCAGATTTTCAATTTTAACAGCACTGTTATTTCAATAGGCTCAAAGAAAATTAATCTAGAGAAGAGATCATTTAAAGCACACACAAATACACACATCTGCATGTAGCATGGTAACTGTATATAGCTTTTCTTTTTCTTTTTTTCTTTTTTTTCTTTTTTTTTTTTTTCTTTTTCTTTTCAAAACACATACAATAAGTTTTATTTTTAATCAAGGTCTTACTCTGTAGCCCAGGCTGGCCAGAACTGTCCATTCTCCTGCCTCTTTCTGAGTGCTGGGAGAAGGTACCCACAGTAGCCTTAAGAAAGCGCTAAGCACCTTCCTGCTCCTTCTCCTTGCCACCCCCTTATCCCTTCTGGGCTCTCCCATCTCCTCAGTATTCCCACACATTGACTTAGAACACACACATATTTGGCATGAACCACACTGCTGTACAGGAAACTGGTTTGTTCAGAGCAGCATTTTGAAAGGGTTCTCTGTCTGCCCGGCTGTGCTCAAGCAGGAGTGTGCTTTTCTTTTCCCACCACAGCATAGGTCTAGTCCAGCCCTTGCTCGAAGTAGCTGACTGTTGATGAGTTAGTGTCAAGGATACTCTTAGAACCAGGCATGCAGAAAATAAGGAAGTGGGCCGTGTGTTGAAGCTTTGCATGAATGACAGGTGCCAGGTATGTTAAGTAGTAGAAAATGTCAACTAGACTTTGTGCTCAACCCACAAGTGGCAAGTTCCTTTCCAGCTCTTAGGACCAGCCCCACTCCCCCTGTGACTGCTCAGCTTTTCTTTTTCTGAGTTCTGTTTTCTTTGCAGACTATTCTAAAATTGAAACAAAAAACAGCTTTGTAAGGAAATTTTCCACGGGTGACTATTTAACATGACTTTGAAGATTTCTGAGAGTTTTGAAAGTCTTTTAGGACACTTCTCTATTCTGGGATTGTTGTTCCTAGCCCTGCAAATTTAGCAAATATGAAGAATATTATTTTACATTCTAACCATATGTTAGATATCATATTATAAAATTGGTGTGTGTTGTGTGATTTCCCCCAATTACTCTCGAAAATAAATGGTATAAATATGAAGAAATGTGATGCTTCCAGTATACTCCGTTCCCCTTCATATAAGGTCAGAGCATGAGCTTTGCTTTCAGAATGTGGGTTGTGAGGAATCTTACAGTATTGTTTTCTATTCCTTCTTGTCTGGAATTTCCCTTGGAATCTGCTTCATTGATGTGTATAGGTACCTGCTGTGTAATTGATTGTCCATCATTTCTTTATCAGAGAATCTGGATAATTTTGAAATATTAGAAGAAAAATTAATGCACAATATTCGCATTTTACATGTGGAAACATATAGGCTAACTTGGCTCTACTCCAGCCTGCATCCTCACAACTTTTGGATACTAAATCCCTAATCTTTCTGCTTCAACCTCCTGAGAGTTGAGACCACAGGTCCTGCCTTCAGTTTATGGTCAGTTTTATCATTGAAGACTGAAGAGCTTATGTTTCTGTATCTTCTATTTATAAGTGCTGATTCTTCTTTAATGTAAAAGAACCAAAAGCAGAAGGAGGAGGAGGAGGAGGAGGAGGAGGAGGAGGAGACTCATTTTTCAAACTCTTAATTTATTGTTTTCTTTTATAGGTGCTGAGATGATACTCAACAGTATCTTAGGTTGTTAAATCCTTATACCCAGAAGAAGAGGACTCAATTTATAAACCTCCTTGCTTTTTATTCATTCATAGGTGTCATGATTATCCTCTGGAGTTTTATAAGGTAGATTCATATTTTCTTATATGATATGTCAAGGATTCTGGGAATTTGCCTGTCTTAATGAAATGAGATTAGTTTTTTTTTTTTATCTTCTACTATTTTAACTTCTTGAGTTCTTTGTATATATTTGATATTAGCCCTCTATTGGATGTAGGATTGTTAAAGATCTTTTCCCAATCTGTTAGTTGCCATTTTGTCCTATTGACAGTGTCTTTTGCCTTATAGAAGCTTTGCAATTTTATGAGGTCTCATTTGTGGTTGTTGATCTTAGAACATAAGCCTTTGGTGTCCTGTATGTTGACTGATTTTAAACAAAAGTTTTGGTGTCTGGGAACCTGAGAAGATGAAGTGAAAGAAAGTTCCTTGCACCTACCAGCATGTATGCACAGCAACACCTGACATCGTACAAAACCAAACCTTATGACTTGTGTCTTTAGATATGTTGAAGGCACATATGGACGAAAGGTTAATATTTATTTGCTCTCTGAAAAAAATGAGTAGTTTACACAGTAGCTTAAATTTTAATTAAAAATTGAAACAACCTTATTTCACTTAAAATACATTTTTTGAACTATCATTATTTAATAGATATTTCCAACTAAGAGTTCTAATCCAAATCTCCAACTTGCTAAATACTCTTGAAGGATTTTTCAATTTGAATTTCTCCAGAAAGGAAGGAAAACGTATGAGCTATATAAAGTCATAAGTTTTTTTCTTGTCTAGACAAGAAGCATCAAGGATAGCCACAGCTCCAAACTGTGTATAAACCCTATTTTCAACAATCCAAAAATATGCTACAAAGTACAGCAATTAACACCACAAACTGAAAGTGAATTAGTTACCTTGATTCTGTTCCCATTAGTAGAGTGTATTATTAGCTTACATAAAGGTAAAATGCAACAATTTAGTTAGAGAAAAATTCCTCACAGGAAATAAATGTAATGATTCCTTTACCATAAAAGAATTTTGATTTAGAATGAATATACAAATGACATACTTCTTTAAAGAGGAAAACATATGCAATAATAAAATCTTTGCTTTCTAAGTGCATTTGAAATGCCAACAAAATAAAAACATAAAGTCAAACTTATTTGGTGACACAATAATAAAAAATATATATTTGGAAACCCTATCCAGTTCAATAATTCATTAAAATATTTTTGTACTATTTCTTATTATTGATGTGTTAAAAAATTAAATGAGGGGTGGAGAGATGGCAGTGATTAAGAGCACTGACTGGTCTTCCAAAGGTTCAATTCCCAGCAACCATATGGTAGCTCACAACCATCTGTAATATGATCTGACACCCTCTTCTGGTATGTCTGAAGACAACTACAGTGTGCTCATATACATAAAACAAACAAACAAATCTTAAAAAAATGAATTCTTCTGTCTGCAATGGATCACACATATTTCTTGCCTGTTTAATTCACTTCTTTTCCAGACTGTACATTAAAATTGTTGCTCTACTTGGAGGGTTCCTAGCACCCTAGAATGGACAAAATTTCTCATGTGTTAATTGTTTCTCCATAGTCAAAGCCCCCTGTATTTAAAGAGTTAGTGAGAGGAATGAATTTGACTTATTTGAAAGATTTAAAAAGAATTGAATCAATGATGGAAACATGAAATAATAAATTCTGACCAATGGGTTCCTAGAATCTGGTGTGAGAGGATGTAGACAGTGTCAAGTGCTCGGCATTCATACCTTAATACATGTTCAGTGAACATATTCCATCTGAGAGGGATTTTCTGGCCACTGGGGACATATTTGCTTCCTGCACTCACAGAGTAAATGTCAATGCACAACTCTGCTAGTGGAGTGGACATGAAATGATGCTGTATCTCTTAGTTTAGCACCAAAGTTTACTTCCAAAACTTGACAAGTCATGATGAAGCAATTGTCCTGATACCATCAGGAACAAAAGGGAAGTCTTTTGGTATTGGGCAGAGTCAACATGTTGGATCCACTTCCCTCCATCCATGAATTTCCTTTGTATGGGATAAGAGAATTATGTTTCAGTTATTCATCTGGGTTTAGAAGAAGCCTCTAGAAATGAGGATCCAGGAGGGAGAATCTGAGAACAGACTCCCCACCTATTCCAGACCTATTCCAGAGAGGCTGAAAATGTTAAAAGAATGGGTTTCTTAGTGTACTTCTTGCAGCCCCACCTCCCCCTGGACTGAAATCAGCTGGCTGGCAGCCATTAGTGAAGCACCAGGCCTTTTCAACCCTTTAGTAGAAAGGAGAGTTCATTGAAAGCTTTTTTTTTAATTTCTGCAAATTTTATTATTTTATTTTATTGATACATGGATAAAATCCCATTGTATATTTATTCTTATGTTATCACCTAAGACCATGTATTTCTCATACATTAAAATCTGTGATTAATTGTGCATTAATTTTTGTGAAATGTGAGTTTAGTTTTTTTTTCTTTTTTTTAATTTTTATTTTCTATATTCTATGTTTACATTCCAAAGGCTTTTTAAAAACACATTTTTTTTGTATGAGTATGCTTCTGATAATGTTTCGGCATTTTCCAGATGCTTTCTTAATTCACATGTTTGAAAATATGGGTAAGTCACATCACATGTCAAATTCTAACACAACTATTACAAACAAATACTTCCGTGAACCTGTTGGTAGAAACAGCCAATGGCTCAAGTTAATGCAACATTTTTGACGCAAAGTGACTGAAGAAAATCTGTGCCACCCAACCCTGATGCCCCTGTGGAGGCGGAAAACTTCCAGGAGTGGATGAGAAGTCAAACTCTGCTCTATGTTCCTCTCAGAACTTCTAGTGTCTATTATTGAAAATCATTTAAAAAAATAAAAAATTTTAACAAAATCAATTTAATTTACCTCAAGCTGATTCAAAAACACCCTGTTTCAAAATCACACCTGTAACTCCACAACTTCAGAAAACCTCTCTAACTTTTGTACAGTGTCCACATAGCAACATAAAACAGTGATTGAGAGACTGTAAATGGAACTAAGGGAACCGATTAGCTGACTTTAACATGGGGTAGTTAGTATGGATTATGGGTAAACTCTATGTAATCATCAGGGCCCTGAGAAGTGGAAGAAAAAACATCACATGTAAACAGGAGAGAGAGAGAGAGAGAGAGAGAGAGAGAGAGAGAGAGAGAGAGAGAGAGAGAAGCCAGAAAGAGACTTGACCTGATACTTCTGCCTTTGAAGTTGGAGGAAAGACCAAGAACCAAAAAAATCAGCAGAACCACCAGGTGTCAGATAACAAAGAAATACATGACAAGAGAGGAACATAGCCTCAATGATATTTAGAGTGTAATCCACCAAGATATGTGTTGGACTTCTGAAACACTACGATATTCACTCTGTGTTGTTCTGTCTACATTTTGAGGTGCTGTGTTACAGTGGCAATAGGAAATAAGCACAGGGTAAGAGCACCATCCCTGTAGTATTGCCTAGATGACAGGACATGGAGACACTACTGTCAGTAGGGAATATAAGAAGGAGATTTTGTTGTTTGATGCCGGTTCTTCAGAAAAATGATGCATTTAATGTTCAAACTCTTAAATTTGAGGTACCAGTAAGGACAATTAAATGGAAATGGTTAAGAGGTGTATCCACCATTTTTAAGTATTTTTATTTTCATTTAGACATGTATGTATGTCCGTGTGAGTGTGTGTGCCACAGAAACTAGAGTTACAGATGGTTGTGAGCGTCCCAATTTGGGTGCTGGGAACTAAACTAGGACTCCAGGAAAACAGGAGGTGCTTTTAACGACCAGGCCCCCTCAAACCCTCTAACCTTTGGACACTGTAATATGACATGATCTACAAATGTACTGGGCTTCATTTGAAGCTACCTTGAAATGTATGCAGCTCATAGACCCCATCTTGGACATGGCTGGTGTCTTAGTCACTGTGCTATTGCTGTGAAGAAACACCATGATTAGGGGTACTATTACGAGAGAAAACATTCAGTTTTTTGGGGGGGCTTGGCTACAGCATCAGAGGTTTGGTCCATTGTGTTCATGCCAGGAGGCATAGAGGCAGGCAGGCAGAAGCTGGAGCAGTAACTGACAACTCCATCTTGAACCTTAGGCAGAGACTCTGGGTCTGCCTGG
The DNA here is from genome assembly GCA_964023405.1 of Apodemus agrarius. Classification (NCBI taxonomy): domain Eukaryota; kingdom Metazoa; phylum Chordata; class Mammalia; order Rodentia; family Muridae; genus Apodemus; species Apodemus agrarius. Next base: position 27,774,148 of record OZ030007.1, read on the forward strand.
CATGGGTCTTTGAAACCTCAAAGCCCACTCCCAGTGACACACTTCCTCTAAAAGGCCACACTGCCTATTCCTTCTAATCCTTTTAAATAGTTCCACTCCCTGACTCCCTGCTGACTAAACATTCAAATGCATGAGCCTTTGGGGAACCGTTCTTATTCAAACCACCACAACTTGTTAGAATATAGTTGGGAAGAAAAAGACAAAAAGGAAATATGAGAGATGAGATTTGGCAGTTTGCCTTACTGTTTATGTCTCTACATGTGGTGGTGGAAACCATAAATAAGAATGAAATTTCCCCAGGGTGTATCTGTAGGAACATGAGATGGAGGAAATTCTTAGAGCAGTATTTACATTACACAGGCAGTATTTACATTAAGGGGAATTTGGAGCAACAATGATATGTAGAGGATTCTATCCCTATCTAGATATATCCTCTTCTGTCTCAGACCTTACTGTCAAGTCTAGACATAAATTTATGTTGGCAAACGGGACACCTCTGGTTCAGAGTCAACATGAACCCAAGGTTACAGACTGAATGTTTGAATTCTTCATATTTCTTATGTTAAATAAAAAGTTAACCTTACTGAATGCCCATGCAACTCAGACTCCTTACTTCTCAAAGTTTTAGGATGCTAAGCCATTCCTTTATCCCTGTAGGATCTCTATGAATAGCTAACAACTGGCTTCTAAATCAATGGATGTCTCAATTACTTATCTTTTAAAAAAGTTAAAAACCTGAAAATTTAGTAAATTAATGAGATTTACTGCTATTTATACACACATACATATGTACAGATATGTGTGCATATAATATATACATATATATTAACTTAAAAAGGAACTGGACACTGTATAAGGCAATCCAACTAAATATAAATGCCAACTACTCATGGTTTATAATAGAAATGTTAAAATTTAACGTGTAAAATTTATTTTTAACTGATTCATGAAGAATCTGGACGTTCAATAAATGCTTCAGAAATCAGTTGGAAGTCCTCAAGTGGTAATAGAATTTATCTCATTTCAATGGAAATGGTCTCATTAATATGCCAGCTGCTAAAAACGGATGAACCCAGTCATGTCCCTTGCCTGCCTCAGAGAAAAAATATTACTCAGACATTTGCTTTTAAAACTAATCCTAATTTAGACTGTTAGCAGTTACTCCAGTGGTAGCCATTGGCAATAAATTTACCTTCCTCCCACCTTCTCCACTGTGAGCCTTTACACATTCTTGTGCTAGCTTTAATATTTTCAATGAAAAATAACTATTTCTACTGCATTTGAAACTATTTTAACTGGCAATATTGATGGGTCACCTCCTTGATCATAATTAACTCCAGATTTTAGAACTATCCAAGTCTTCTATGAACTCAAGCAGACTGTAATGTCAGGCACATGTGGGTAATCGAGTTCTTCGGAAACTAAGAAGGTCAAGAGCATGAGACCAACCTGGCCGGAAGTGAGATCCTGTTGCAAGGGATGAATGAGACAGGTCAGGAAAATAGTTATTAAAGTGCTGCCCTTGCACACATGAGAACCTGAGTTCAAATTCCTGCCACATCTCCATAGCAAAGCCAGGTACAAGGACATGAGATTGTGATTTCAGCTCAGGGAAGCAGAGACGGGCATGCCCTCAGTAACCTAACCAGCCACCTGCCTACTCAGTGAGCTCCAGACCAGTGAGAGATCCTGTCTCATAAAACAAGGACGGAGGATGTCCGTGATAACCAACCTAGGCTGTCAACTTAACTGTGTCTGGAATCAACTAAAAGACAAACTGCAAGGCAATCAGGTGAAGTCTTTTCTTTGATCGTTGTGTTGTTTCTATTTTTTGATTTACTTTTCTCCTTTATATTGAAAACAAGTTTCTTCCACATAATATATTCTGATTGTGATTTGCTTTTTTTCAACTCCTCCCAGCTCCTCCGCATTGTCCCTAATTGGGATCCACCCCTTTCTGGCTCTTATTAGAAAACAGAGATCCATCAGCCATTAATAAGAAAAAAAAAAAAACAAACAAAAATGACACATTGAAATAGAACAAAACAAACAGAAGGAAAAGAGCCCAAGAAAGGGGGAAATTATATAAACTCAGAAACCCATTCATTCACACACTCAGGAATCCCATAAAAACGCTAAACTGGATATCATAATATATAACCAAAGGACAAAGCAGAAAAACTCATGATAAATGTGAGTGGCGCATTCTAGTGGCAGCCCAGATGAAAGGACGTGAAAGAAGAAAATGTGCCCTGTGCCTACTTGCCCTCAGCTTTGTTGGCAAGTTCATCTACTCCATTGCTCCATCATTCCTCCACCAGCGTTAGAACCAACTACTTCAGGATTCCAATATATACTGAAGACCAGAAGCTCTCTGGGAATGTTTGAAATCACTAGCCTCATGAACTGAACAACTAATGAATTGTGTAGTTTTCTGGTGTGAGACATTCTTTGTGGAACTACCCAAGCACATCCTGTAAGCCAATCGAATGAAACCACCAGCATGAAGAACAGCATCCAAATTTGATCCTTGGCCTCCACACACACATGCACATGTGTCTTTGCATTTATAAGACATGTACATACACATACATGCACACAAAAGAGAGTCCCACAGATATGAGTCTCATAAATAACAGCATAGCAACATCTAGGTTATCTGCTCTATAAAAGTTGTATTGAATTAAATCTAAACTTTTCAACCAATTTTCCTTTCACAAGAATGATGTTTTCTTTAAAGTAACTGTCTTAAAGGGAAAATTTTGTTTCTATATTTGGTTACTTAAAAGGCTAGTGTTTAAGAATCCATCATATAATATCTCTCTTGAATTAAGGCAATTTCAGCAATAGAGCTCAGAAGGTAGTTCTGATTCATGACAAATATTTTTTTAAAGTCCAAATAAAACAGTTAATCCTAAATCACTATAGCTTGTATTGCAGTTCCTCAGAACTGTTCATCCAGTATCTTTCTTGATTGCTAGCTTGAGTCTTTAGCTACACTCCAGGAGTATTCTATGTAAATTGTGCGAGTGGCAAAAATGAGAAAGCATTCACTAATTACACTTTAAGATTAAAATGCCAAGAAAGGTCTTCTTGCTTCCAAGCTTTGGGCAATACCCCGTGCTGCTGGCTAACATTTCAAAGTACGTTCACTGTATCTGAGAAGGTCTGACTGCACCCACTTTGAAACCTTGACAAGTTCTCTAACAGCAAGTAGTAGCTTCCCACTTCTTAGTCAGAATACGAAGTTACACAGAATGTTTTCAAACCTCTGCCCCCTTCCTAGCTCTAAATGGCAAGTATCCAGAGACCACACAGAGCCCGTGAAGGCAGAAAGCACATCTTTCCCTGGATGAAAACCTGTTCTGCCACTTCTACTCCTGGCATCAAGGAACGACAAGAAAAATAAAGAGGACAAAGGGGGGAATGGGCGATTGGATTAAACAAAGATGGTTTAAGCACTGCCTTGAAAGCAGAATCTGTATGATAATAAACTGATCGGGCACATCCCATCAAAGTCAAACTTCTGACACAAAACTGATATTGAGGGAAAAAGGAGAATGCATAGATTTTTAAAACATTTGCAAATTATGTATTTTCTCTCTCTCTCTATATATATATATATAAATATATATATATATATATATGAAAATATATTTATTTACTTATATTTATTAAATATATATAAATATATATACAGAAAAATTTAAAACGGAAGGTTATAAATGTGCAAACAAGGTATGCGAAGTACAAGTAAACAATTAAAAAATATCTCAGTGTCAGTCAGTCTTCCACTAGCAGCCTTCAGATGGTCGTGTAGAATTCTCAGCTCTGCCTGCACCATGCCTGCCTGGATGCTGCCATGTTCCTGCCTTGGTGATAATGGACTGGACCTCTGAACCTGAGCCTGGGACAGGATACTTCCAGTTTCTATCTGCACCGAAGCTGGTCCTGTACCACAGCACTCCATACTCAAATACTGTGGGGACAGAGCTGGTCTCCCAGGAGTGAGGATATGCCTGTGAGCATAGGTAAAGCCACTACTTCTGCTCAAAATCCTGGCCCAAGAGGGACCTGCCCAGAGCCATCAGGACACAAGAACCAAGGAAAAACCAGGAATGATCATTCTAGTTTCCATTTGCACCTGGTGTTGACCATGTGCAACAGCTGTCCATACACAAATTCCTCCAAGAGAGAACTGGTCTCCCAGGAGTATTGACACATAGGCTTGCAGGATGGACAAGCCATAGTCAGAGACAACAAAACCAGCTAACACCAAAGATTACCAGATGGCAAGAGGCAAGGGCAAGAACATAAACAACAGAAACCAAGGCTACTTGGCATCATCAGAACCCAGTTCTCCCACCACAGAAAGCCCTGGATACTCCCCCCCCAACACACCAGAAAAGCAAGACTCTGATTTAAAATCACATCTCACAATGATGATACAGGTATTTAAGGACATAAATAGCTCTCTTAAAGAAATCCAGGAGAACATAGGTAAACAGCTAGAAGCCCTTAAAGAGAAAACACAAATGTCTCTTAAAGGAATTACAGAAAAACACAAACAGGTGAAGGAATTGAACAAAACTATCCAGAATCTAAAAATGAAAATAGAAACACTAAAGAAATCACAAAGGGAGACAACCTTGGAGATAGAAAACCTAGGAAAGAGATCAGGAGCCATAGATGCAAGCATCACCAACAGAATACAAGAGATAGAAGAGAGAATCTCAGGTGCAGAAGATACCATAGAAAACAATGGCACAATAGTCCAAGAAAATGCAAAAAGCTCCTAACCCAAAATATTGAGGAAATCCAGAACACAATGAGAAGGCAAAACCTAGGGATAATAGGTATAGAAAAAAGTGAACATTCCCAACTTAAAGGGTTAGTAAATATCAACAAAATTATAGAAGAAAACTTCCCTAACCTAAAGAAAGAGATGGCCATGAATGTACAAGAAGCTACAGAACTCCAAATAGACTGGACCAAAAAATAAATTCATCCCATCACATGATAGTCAAAACACCAAATGCACAAAACGAAGAAAGAATATTAAAATCAGTAAGGGGAAAATGTCAAGTAGCAAGACAGACCTATCAGAATTATACCAGACTACTCACCAGAGACTATGAAATCTAGATCATGGGCAGATGTTATACAGACTCTAAGAAAACACAAATACCAGCCCAGGCTACTATACCCAGCAAAACTCTTAATTACCATGGATGGAGAAATCAAGATATTCCATGACAAAATAAAATTGATACAATATCTTTCCACAAATCCATTCCTACAAAGGAAAATAGAAGGGAAATGCTAACACAAGGAGGGAAACTACACAAGAAAGTAATCTTTCAACAAATCCAAAAGGAGATACTCACACAATCATAAAAAATACCATCAAACATAACAGGAAGCAACAACCACTATTCTTTAATATCTCTTAATGTTTCTCAATATCTCTCAATGGACTCAATTCCCCAATAAAAAGATATAGAAAAACAGAATAGATACATAAACAGGACCCAATATTTTGCTGCATACAGGAAACACACGTCAGTGTCAAAGACAGACACTATCTCAGAGTTAAGGGCTGGAAAATAATTTTCCAAGCAAATGGTCCCATGAAACAAGCTGGAGTAGTCATTCTAATATTGAATAAAATTAACTTTCAACCAAAAGTTAGCCAAAAGGATAAGGAAGGGACTCTTCATATGCATCAAAGGAAAAATCTGCCAAAAAGAACATCAATGTTCCAAATGCGAGGGTAACAACATTCATAAAAGAAACTATACTAAAGCTCAAAGCACACATTGCACCTCACACAACTATAGTGGGAGACTTCAACACCCCACTCTCAGCAACAGAAAGATCATAGAAACACAAACTAAACAGGGGCACATTGAAACTAACAGAAGTTATGGACCAAATGGATTTAACAGATATTTATAGAACATTTCATTCTAAATCAAAAGAATATACCTTCTTCTCAGCACCTCATGGTATCTTCTCCAAAACTGACCATATAATTGGTCACAAAAAATGTCTCAACATATACTAGAAGATTGAAATAATCCCATGCATCCTACACACATGGAATGCAGTCATCAGATCACCACAGACTAAGGCTGGTCTTTAACAGCAACAAAAACAGTAGAAATCCCACATATATATATGGAAATTGAACAATGCCCCATTCAATGATAACTTGATGGAGGAAGAAATAAAGAAAAAATTAAATACTTTAGAATTTAATGAAAATGAAGGCATAACATACCCAAACTTATGGGATACAATGAAAGCAGTACTAAGAGGAAAACTTATATCTCTGAGTGCTTCCAAAAAGAAACAGGAGAGAGCATACACTAGCAGCTTAACAGCACACCTGAAAGCTCTAGAACAAAATGAAGCAAATATACCCAAGAGGAGTAGATGCCAAGAAATAATCAAAGTCAATGCTGAAATGAATCAAGTAGAAACAAAAGAACTATACAAAGAATCAACAGCTGGTTCTTTGAGAAAATCAACAACATAGACAGACCCTTAGCCTGACTAACCAGAGGGTACAGAGGCAGTATACAAATTAACAAAATTACCAGAGAGCAAAATAACCCTATTAAAAAATGGGGTACAGAACTGAACAAAGAATTTTCACCTGAAGAATTTCGAATGGCTGAGAAACACCTTAGGAAATGCTTAACATCATCAGTCATTAGGGAAATGCAAATCAAAACAACCCAGAGATTCTACCTCACACCAGTCAGAATGACTAAGATCAAAATTTCAGGTGACATCAGATGCTGGCGAGGATGTGGAGAAAGAGGAACTCTCTTCCATTGTTGGTGGAATTGCGAGCTGGCACAACCACTCTGGAAATCAATTTGGCGGTTCCTTAGAAAATTGGGCATAGTATTACCTGAGAACCCAATGATACCACTCCTGGGCGTGTACCCAGAAGGTTCTCCAGCATCTAATAAGGACACATGCTCTACTATGTTCATAGCAGCCTTATTCATTTTATTTATTTATTTATTTATTTATTTATTTATTTAATTTATTTATTTATTAAGCTGGAGAAATATATGTATTCATATTTTTTTCTTTTTTTTATTCATTATATTCTTTATTTACATTTCAATTGATTTTCCCTTTCCTGGATCCCCCCTCACTGAAAGTCCCATAAGACCTCTTCCCTCCCCCTGTTCCCCAATCCACCCCTTCCCACTTCCCTGTCCTGGTATTCCCCTACACTGCTGCACTGAGCCTTTCCAGGACGAGGGGCCACACCTTCCTTCTTCTTGGGCATCATTTGATATGTGAATTGTGTCTTGGGTATTCCAAGCTTCTAGGCTAATATCCATTTATCAGTGAGTACATACCATGAGTGTTCTTTTGAGACTGGGTTACCTCACTTAGGATGATGTTCTCCAGTTCCATCCATTTGTCTAAGAAGTTCATGAATTCATTGTTTCTAATGCCTGAATAGTACTCCATTGTGTATATATACCACATTTTCTGTATCCATTCCTCTGTTGAGGGGCAACTGGGTTCTTTCTAGCTTCTGGCTATTATAAATAAGGCTGTTATGAACATAGTGGAGCATGTATCCTTATTACATGCTGGGGAGTCCTCAGAGTATATGCCCAGGAGTGGTATAACTGGGTCCTCCGGAATTATCATTCGCAGTTTTCTGAGGAACCACCAGACTGATTTCCAGAGTGGTAGTACCAGCTTGCAACCCCACCAGCAGTGGAGAAGTGTTCTTCTTTCTCCACATCCTTGCCAGCAACTGTTTTCCAACTGTTTTCTCCTGAGTTTTTGATCTTAGCCATTCTGACTGGTGTGAGGTGAAATCTCAGGGTTGTTTTGATTTGCATTTCCCTGATGACTAAGGAAGTTGAACATTTCTTTAGGTCCTTCTCAGCCATCCAATATTCCTCAAGTGAAAATTCTTTGTTTAGTTCTGTACCCCATTTTTAAGGGGGATGTTTGGCTTTCTGGAGACTACCTTCTTGAGTTCTTTGTATATGTTGGATATAAGCCCTCTGTCAGATGGAATGTTGGTAAAGATATTTTCCCAATTTGTTGGTTGCCGTTTTGTCTTTTTGACAATGTCCTTTGCCTTACAGTAACTTTATAGTTTTATGAGGTCCCATTTGTCAATTCTTGATCTTAGAGCATAAGCTATTGGTGTTTTGTTCAGGAAATTTTCCCCTGTGCCCATGTCTTCAAGGGTCTTGCCCAGTTTCATTTCTATTAGTTTCAGTATGTCTGGTTTTATGTGAAGGTTCTTGCTCCACTTGAACTGAGCTTAGAAGAAGGAGACCAGCATGGATAAATTTGCATTCTTCTGCATGCTGACCTCCAGTTGAACCAGCATCATTTGTTGAAAAGGCTATCTTTTTTCTACTGGTTGGTTGTAGCTCCTTTGTTGAAGATCAAGTGACCATAATTCTGTGGGCTCATTTCTGGGTCTTCAATTCTATTCCATTGATCTACTTGCCTGTCACTGTACCAATATCATGCAGTTTTTAACACAATTGCCCCTGCAGTACTGCTTGAAGTTGGGGATACTGATTCCCCTATAAGTTCTATTACTGTTGAGGATAGTTTTAGCTATCCTGGGTTTTTTTGTTATTCCAGATGAATTTGAGAATTGCTCTTTGTAACTCTATGAAGAACTGAGTTGGGATTTTGATGGGGATTGCATTGAATCTGTAGATTGCTTTTGGCAAGATGGCCATTTTTACTATATTAATCCAGCCAATCCAAGAGCATGGAAGATTTTTCCATTTTCTGAGGTCTTCTTCGATTTCTTTCTTCAAAGACTTGAAGTTCCTGTCATACTTCACATGTTTGGTTAGAGTCATACTAAGATACTTTATATTGTTTGTGGCTATTGAGATGGGTGTCATTTCCCTAATTTCTTTCTCAGCCTGCTTATCCTTTGAGTATAGGAAGGCTACTGATTTGCTTGAGTTAATTTTATATCCAGCGACTTTGCTGAAGTTGGTTATCAGCTGTAGGAGTTCTCTGATGGAGTTTTTTGGGTCGCTTAAGTATACTATCATATCATCTTCAAAAAGTGATAGTTTTACTTCTTCCTTTCCAATTCGTATCCCTTTGAATTCCTTTTGTTGTCTATTGCTCTGGCTAGAGTTTCAAGTACTATATTGATTAAATATGGAGAGAGAGGGTAGCCTGGTCTAGTCCCTGATTTTCATGGGATTGCTTCAAGTTTCTTTCCATTTAGTTTGATGTTGGCTACTGGTTTGCTGTATATTGCTTTTACTATGTTTAGGTATGGGCCTTGAATTCCTGTTCTTTCCAAGACCTTTACCATGAAAGGATGCTGAATTTTATCAAATGCTTTTCAGCATCTAATGAAATGACCATATGTTTTTTTTTTCTTTGAGTTTGTTTATGTAGTGGATTACATTGATGGATTTCCATATATTGAACCATCCCTGCATCCCTGGGATGAAGCCTACTTGATCATGGTGAATGATCCTTTTGATGTGTTTTTTGATTCAGTTGTCAAGAATTTTATTTTGTACTTTTGCATCAATATTCATAAGGGAAATTGGTCTAAGGTTCTCATTTTTTGTTGGATCTTTGTGTGGTTTTGGTATCAGCAAAATTGTGGCTTCATAGAACGAGTTGGGTATGTTCCTTCTATTTCTATTTTGTGGAATAGTTTGCAGAGTATAGGCATTAGGTCTCCTTTGAATGTCTTATATAATTCTGCACTAACCATCTGGTCCTGTGCTTTTTTTTTTGGTTGGGAGACTGTCATTGACTACTATTTCTTTAGGGGTTATGGGACCATTTAGATGGTCTATTTGATCCTGATTAAATTTTGGCAGTTGGTATCTGTCTAGAAAATTGTCCATTTCATCCAAATTTTCCAGTTTTGTTGAGTATAGGCTTTTTTAGTAGGATATGATAATTTTTTGGATTTCCTCAGTTTCTGTTGTTACTTTACCCTTTTTCATTTCTTTGTTAATTTGGGTACTGTCTCTGTGCCCTCTGGTTAGTCTGGATATCTTGTTGATTTTATAAAAGAACCAGCTCCTGCTTTTGTTGATTCTTTGTATATAGGTCTTTTTGTTTCCACTGGTTGGTCTCAGCCCTGATTTTTGTGATTTCCTGCCTTCTATTCCTCTTGGGTGTATTAGCTTCTTTTTGTTCTGTTAAATTGCTAGTGTGTGCTCTCTACAGCTTCTTTTAGTAGGAATTCAGAGCTATGAGGTTTCCTCTTAGTACTGCTTTCATTGTGTCCCATAAATTTGGGTATGTTGTGCCTTCATTTTCATTACATTCTAAAAAGGTTTTGATTTCTTTCCTTATTTCTTCCTTGACTAAGGTATCATTGAGTAGAGAATTTTTCACCTTCCACGTGTATGTGGGCTTTTTGTTGTTTTTGTTGCTACTGAAGACCACCCTTATTCCATAGTGATCTGATAAGAAGCATGGAATTATTTCAATGGTCTTATATCTGTTGAGGTCTGTTTTGTGACCAGTTATATGGTCAATTTTGGAGAAGGTACCATGAGGTGCTGAGAAGAAGGTATATTCTTTTGATTTAGGATGAAATGTACTATAGATATCTATTAAATCCATTTGGTCCAAAAATTCTGTTAGTTTCACTGTGACTCCGTTTAGTTTATGTTTCCCTGATCTGTCCATTGAAGAGAGTGGGGTGTTTAAGTCCCCCACAATTACTGTGTGGGGTACAATGTGTGCTTTACACTTTAGTAAGGTTTCCCTTACAAATGCAGGTGCCCTTGTATTTGGGGCATAGATGTTCAAAATTGAGAGTTTTTCCTGGTAGATTTTTCCTTTGATGAGTATAAAGTGGCCTTCTGTACCTTTTTTGATAACTTTTGGTTGAAAGTCTATTTTATCTGATATTAAAATGGCTACCCCAACTTGTTTCCTGGGACCATTTGCTTGGAAAACTGTTTTCCAGCCTTTTATTCTTAGGTAGTGTTTGTCTTTGACACTGAGATGCGTTTCCTGTATGCAGCAAAGTGGTGGTCTTGTTTACGAATCCAGTCTGTTAGTCTATGTCTTATTGGGGAATTGAGTCCATTGATGTTAAGAGATACTATGGAATATTGATTGTTGTTTCCTGCTGTTTTTTATGTAATTTTTATGTTTGCGTGGTTATCTTCTTTTGGGTTTGTTGAAAGAGGATTACTTTCTTGCTTTCTCTTGTGTGTAGCTTCCCTCCCTTTGTTGGTGTTTTCCATTCATTATCCTTTGAAGGGCTGGATTTGTGGAAAGATATTGTGTAAATTTATATTTGTCATGAAAAACCTTGGTTTCTCCACTTATGGTGATTGAGATATTTGCTGGATATAGCAGTTTAGGTTGGCATTTGTGTTCCCTTAGGGTCTGCATGATGTCTGCCCAGACTTTCTGGCTTTCATAGTCTTTGGTGAGAAATCCGGTGTAATTCTGATAGGTCTACCTTTATATGTTACTTGACCTTTTTCCCTTACTGCTTTTAATATTCTTTCTTTGTTTAGTACATTTGGTGTTTTAGTTATTATGTGACAGGATGAATTTCTTTTCTGGTCAAATCTACTTGGAGTTCTATAGGATTCTTGTATGTTCGTGGGCATCTCTTTCTTTAGGTTAGGGAAGTTTTCTTCTATAATTTTGTTGAAGACATTTACTGACTCTTTAAGTTGGAAATCTTCACTCTCTTCTATGCCTATAATCCTTAGGTTTGGTCTTCTCATTTTGTCTTGGATTTCCTGGATATTTTGGGTCAGGAGCTTTTTGCATTTTTCATTTTCTTTGACTATTGTATCATTTCTTTCTATGGTATCTTCTGCATCTGAGATTCTCTCTTCTATCTCTTGTATTCTGTTGTTGATGCTTGGATCCATGACTCCCGACCTCTTTCCTAGGTTTTCCATGGGTTTCTAAGGGTTGTCTCCCTTTGTGTTTTGTTATTGCTTCTACCTCCTTCTTTAGGTCCTAGATGACTTTGTTTAATTCCTTCACCTGTTTTGTTGTGTTTTCCCTTAGTTCTTCAAGGGCTTCTCCCTGTTTACTTGTGTTGTCCTAAATTTCTTTTTTTTTTCTTGTTCTTCTTTTTTTTGGTTTTTCGAGACAGGGTTTCCCTGTATAGCCCTGGCTGTCCTGGAACTCACTCTGTAGACCAGGCTGGCCTCGAACTCAGAGATCCGTCTGCCTCTGCCTCCCAAGTGCTGGGATTAAAGGCGTGAGCCACCACCGCCCGGCCTGTCCTGAATTTCTTTAAGGGAGTTATTTATGTCCTTCTTGAAGTCCTCCATGATGCCCTCCATCAGCATCATGACCTGTGATTTTAAATCCAAATTTTGCTTTCCTGGTGTGTGGGGGTATCCAGAACTTGCTGTTGTTGGAGAATTGGGTTCCAATGGTGTTATATTGCCTTGATTTCTGTTAGCAACATTCCCACGTTTGCCTCTTGCCATCTGGTTATCTCTAGTGTTAGTTGGGCCTGCTGTTACTAGCTGGAGTCTACCCCTCCTATGTGCTTACAGGCCTATCTCAGCAACCCTGGGTGAGCTGCTTTCCCCTGGCACAAATTGCTGTGGTGCTGCCAAGTTCCTGGGTGCATGTGGAATCCTGCTGCAGTGTGTTCCCAGTGATCTTCTACTCTGGTGACAGCTGCCCACCAATCTGCTGCACAGTCACAGAAGCAAAGATGGCGGCTGAGACCCACTCTCTTGTAGTTGTAGTTGGGTATGTAGCTCTGTGGCCCCGATCATCTCTGATTGCAGACTGTGCTGGCTGACTCTACCTCACTGGCTGCTGGTTGTATAGCTGGCTTCCTGTGCTGCTTGGAGATGGTGCTCTGTGGCCTTGGGTGTTCCTTATCTGGAGGCAGAAACTGGAAGGCTCTTGCCAGAAGCCGCCGGACTGGATCTTCTGATCTGCAGGGCCAGACTCACCTGTGAAGTCTGCTCAGCAGCCTTATTTATAATAACCAGAAGCTGGAAAGAACCCAGATGTCCATCAATGGAGGAATGGATACAGAAAATGTGGCATATTTACACAATGGAATAATACTCAGCAATTAAAAAACAGTGAATTCATGAAATTTTTAGGCAAATGGTTAGAACTGTAAAATATCATCCCAAGTGAGGTAACCCATTCAGAAAAGAACATACATGGAATGCAGTCACTGATAAGTGGATATTAGCCCAGAAGCTCTGAATACCCAAGACACAATTCACATATCAAATCATTCCCAAGAAAAATGAAGGAGAGGGCCCTGGTCCTGGAAAGGCTTGATGCAGCAATATAGGGGATTACCAGGACAGAGAAGTGGGAGGGGGTTGATTGGGGAATGGACAGAGGGAAGAGGGCTTATGGGACTTATGGGGAAGGGGGAACTGGGAAAGGGGAATCAATTGGAATGTAAACAAAGAATATAGAAAATAAGACAATATTAACAAAATCAGAAATGAAAAGGTAGATATAACATCAGAAACCAAGGAAATTAAAAAAATCATCAGATCCTACTTCAACAGCCTATATTCAACAAAACTGGAAAATCTAGATGAAATGGATAATTTTCTAGACAGATATCAAATACCAAAGTTAAATCAGAATCAGATAAACCATCTAAACAGTCCCATAACCTCTAATAAAATAGAAGTAGTCATTAAAAGTCTCCCAACCAAAACATGCCAGGACCAGATGGGTTTAGTGAAGAATTCTATCAGATCTTCAAAGAAGACCAAATACCAATACTCTTCAAACTATTCCACAAAATAGAAAAATAAGAACCACTACTCAATTCATTCTATGCATCCACAGTTAAGCTACATATTCTCCCTTGGAGATGGAATGGTTTCTGTCTAGTCAGGAACTTGTCACAATTTCCTTTCATAGAGGACTTTATAAGAAAATGTTTTTTGTAATTTTATGAGGTCCCATTTGTCAATTCTTGATCTTAGAGCATAAGCTATTGGTGTTCTGTTCAGGAACTTTCCCCCTGTGCCTATGTCCTCCAGGGTCTTCCCAAGTTTCTTTTCTAATAGTTTCAGTGTGTCTGGTTTTATGTGGAGGTCCTTGATCCACTTGGAGTTGATCTTAGTGCAAAGAGATAAGAGTGGGTCAATTCACATTCTTCTGCATGTTGACCTCCAGTTGAACCAGCACCATTTGTTGAAGAGGCTATCTTTATTCCACTGGATGGTTGTGGCTCCTTTATCAAAGATCAAGTGACCATAAGTCTGTGGGTTAATTTCTGGGTCTTCAATCCTATTCCATTGATCCACTTGCCTGTTGCTGTACCAATAACATGCAGTTTTTAACACAATTGCTCTGTAGTACTGTTTAAGGTCAGAGATATTGATTCCCCCAGAAGTCCTTTTATTGTTGAGAATAGTTTTAGCTATCCTGGGTTTTTTGTTGCTCCAGATGAATTTGAGAATTGCTCTTTCTAGATCTATAAAGAATTGAGTTGGGATTTTGATGGGGATTGCATTGAATCTGTATATTGCTTTTGGCAAGATGGCCATTTTTACTATATTGATCCTGCCAATCCAGGAGCAAGAAATATTTTTCCATCTTCTGAAATTGGAAGGAGCCCAAATATCCCTCAAAGGAGGAATGGATACAGAAAATGTGGTATATTTATACAATGGAATACTACTCAGCAATTAAAAATAATGAATTCATGCAATTTGTAGGTAAATGGTTAGACCTGGAAAATATCATCCTGAGTGAGCTAACCCAGTCACAAAAGAATACACATGAAATGCAATCACTGATAAGTGGATATTAATGAGCCCAGAAGCCCTAAATACTCAAGGCACAATTAGCAAGTCAAATGATTCCCAAGAAGAAAGGAGAGGACCCTGGGCCTGTAAAGATTGGATCCAGTTTTGTAGAGAAACCATGGGGGGAGGGGGAATGATTGGGGAATAGTTGGGGGGGAGAGGAATTATGGGACATAGGAAGGGGGGAACTGGGAAAGGGGAAAGCCTTTGGAATGTAAACATAGAATATAGAAAATAAAAATTAAAAAAAAAAAGAAAATGTTTTTTGCCAGGCGGTGGTGGTGCACGCCTTTAATCCCAGCACTTGGGAGGCAGGAGCAGGTGGATTTCTGAGTTCGAGGCCAGCCTGGTCTACAGAGTGAGCTCCAGGACAGCCAGGGCTATAAAGAGAAACCCTGTCTCAAAAAAACCAAAAAAAAATTTTTTTTTAATTCTATCATGTTTAATGTTACAAATAGATTTTACAAACTGGTTTAGTGCATATTACTTTTCTCTTCAGAAGATATCATGTATATTTAAGAGGCATTTAACTTATAAATTATTTTGAAGACTTAAAAAGTGTTAATACTGAGTTGTAATTTTTAAAATAAATTTTATTAGTTTAATAAAAATAAAAATAATATCTCGGGGGCTGGAGAGATGGCTCACTGGTTAAGAGCACTCACTGACTGCTCTTCTGGAGGTACTGAGTTCAAATCCCAGCAACCACATGGTGGCTCATGACCATCTGTAGTGAGATCTGATGCCCTCTTCTGGTGTGTCTGAGGACAACTATAGTGTACTTACATATAATAAATAATAAACAAATAAATAAATAAATAAATAAATAAATCCTTTCAAAAAACAATATCTCCATGACATTAATTGATGATTAATTAAGGCAACAATGACAAACTATACTTTCATCCTTATTGGAAAGTAGATCAAAACTCCCATGGCTCACAGCCAACCAATAGAATGAGAATAGGGTCCCCAATGGAGCAGCTAGAGAGAGGTCCGAAGCTGCTGAAGAGGTTTGCAGTTCCACAGGAGGAACAATAATATGTGCCAACCAGTACCTCCAGAGCTCCCAGGAACTAAACCATGAACCAAAGAGTACACGTGGAAAGTTCCATGGCTCCAGCTGCATATGTAGCAGAAGATGACCATTTCAGACATCAGTGAGAGGAGAGGCCATTGGTCTTGTAAAGGCTAGACTCCCCAGAATAGGGGAATGTAAGTCAGGAAATTGGGGGGGCATATAGGGGGGTAAATGGGGATGGGGGTTTCAGTGGGATAACGTGGAAAGGGGTTAACATTTAAAATGTAAATAAAGCAAATATCTAATAAGAAATAAGAGTATCAATACTGAGTTGTAAATTTTAAAATAAATTTTATTAGTTTAATAAAAATAAAAACAATATCTCCATGTCATTAATTGAGGATTAATGAAATGCAAATTAAGACAACAATGACAAACTATATATCTTGGAATCTTGGATATAGCATATCTCTTGGAATAAGTAAATTCTTGCAACTTGATATATTAAATATCTGTGATAGTGTAAAGGAATGGAAGTCCTACATACTGAGAATGGTAATATAAATTATTGCTATTTTGGAAGCTCATAGTCTCTTAACTAAGCATCATATACTTTTGATCAGATTTGGTAAGATTCACCCTTTAAAATATTATATCTTTACTTAAGAGAAATTAAAGCATCTGCCTATACAGTCTGCTTTAGCAGCTTTTTTAACAACAACAAAATAAATAACCCCCCCCAAAATGCTACCCATCCTGTAAACCAATGACCTGTGTATGTGTGTATGTGTGTCTGTGTGTATACTAGTTTCCAAAAAAATAGCTAACACAAAGCAATATGGGTTAATCCCAAAAGAAAATATACCAAAGAGTACATATTATATAATGTCATCTTGTACAATTATAGAAAATGTAATATATAGTAACAAAAAGCAGGTCAGTATTTTCCCAAAAAAGGAAGAAAAAAATGTCTGTTGCAGGACAAGAAGGATGAATTTTAAAAGAAGGGCCTTTGGGTATAAGAACATTTGTGTGTGATTAATATCTAAATCACCTAGTTATGGTGATTGTTTCATCATATGTATTTGTATATATATATGTGCATAGGTATATATATAATATGTAATAGATTTTATGTTAGATGTTTATATTTGTGTTATATATGGATGTGTTCATATATATATGAATATGTATATAAACATATCTATTGTTTACTTTATTGTATGAAAGCTTACCTGTACTCCAATAAAGATGTGGGTGTTTTGCTTTTTCCTGGTAAAGAAACATGGGAAAAGGAAAACTCTCTTTAGAGGCAATGGGAAAATACTACATGGGAAGAAATTAGCAATCATCTACTCCGGGCACATACAACATTAACCCCCACTTCATTTTCTCTGCAAATTTAGGAAGTTCCAATTGAACTATACATTCACGGATAACATACATATAAAATCCAGCCCAACACTAAACTGCTTTCCCTAATAACCAGTGTTTGATGAGTATCAAAGCCTGGAGATTTAATTGGCAATGTTCTCAGCCAAAGGGGTGATCTACTAAAATGTGTCTATACACAGGAAAGGACTCTTTACCAGGCTCTGTGAAATCTCTGTCTCTGCATCAGTAGTGATTTATTGCCATGAAGCCTGGGTGGTCCTGTCAGGAAGCAGATGAAGCGTTTCTTCCTTGCATCTAGGTAGACATTCACTGATAACTAATCACTCTCTTCTTGCTTGGCATTCCTGTTCACATTCACTCCTGTGAATGGAGATGCATTCATTCACAAGGTGTTCTGAGGGCATAAGTGCCTAGTCACACTGGTTCTCTCACAAGAGCTGGGACAGTGGGAGAAGGAGGGGACGTCTTCAGTTTATTATTTAATTCTTCCCCTGTACTCTGTGTAATGACAATGATGATGGCGGCAGTGCTTTGGAGAAATAAGAGCATCTGTCCACATAGATAAATTCAGCTGCAGCTCTTTCTGTACTGTTATGTTTTGATAGCCTTATACAGTGAAGACCAGTTCTCTCCCATTTCTTTGATTCACCATATCAAACTTATAAACGGTTTCAATTAAAAAGAAGTTATTTGCCAAATGGCTGCTTTGTGAGCCCTGTGGATGGCCAACATAGCTGATAAGCCAAAGACCCCAGACTCCCACTCTGGCTGTTGCTTCTGGCCAGAACTTATTCACCTGACAAATAACAGGTCAAGATTTCTGCAGTGGGAGCTGTTTTCTTAGCAGAAGTATAACTCAGTGTATGAGAGTTAATGCTATTCATGTAGCATTGCCTGCATATAAAAAAATGTAAATCCAATGACCTTGTTAGACACAGTAATTGAGTTTGGACTGACATCTGACCTAGACCTGAATTCTGCCAGTAATTCAGTGCACTGGCTGAGATAGGAGAGCTGTGGCTGCTGGCATGAATGAAGCCTTGGCTCAGGTTGAGACCTGACCTGCCAGGAGCTCTGTTGCTATATCTAATCAAATACATGATTGATCCATAACTTTGAATGTACCTGGAACACTCCGGATATACACAGAATATGAAGGCTACATGACATACACAAGAACACATTCCTAAAATACCATTGCCTTGGTAAATTAGTCCTTGGAAATCTCACAATACACAACAGATGCTCACAGAACCTTTTGGGTTCCCAACATAGAAATATACTTCTAAGGCCATGATGCCAACAAGGGGCAAAAATCCCAGTGATCTGATAAGTTAAGGGATTTGGTAAAACTGATTCAACTTCAGAATCATCTTGAATTTGTTACTATTGTATACATGGTTCTGGCTTCCCATTGCAGACTGGGCTACCTAGGCTTTTACTAGGTGGATCATCTCTGAGTCTGCAAACAAAGTCCTTCATGGTCATAGGGGTTCAGTAGAACTTAGAGATGTCAGTGATAGTACAGAAACCATGTCTGCCCCCTTTCTTGCCTTCTGGGCAGCTCTAGAAACTCATCTATAGGTGAATAGTAGAATGGTAGTATCTGTGCTTTAAGAAATTACAAGATAAGAAATAGAAATAGTTCCTTCACTGTCAAGATTGTGGCTAAAGAGGGTCATATCTGAGTCTCACAGTCACACTGACTGTACTATCTCCAGATTATGGAGACCACACCTCCAAACCATTAATAGCCAGAACTTACAGGACAGAAACGTGGATCATCCACTAGTGTCCAAGTCTTGAGCTGATGTCAGAGCTGGTCCAGAAGCTTCCTTGGTGTGTGCTGCCTATATACCTAGCCTCCAGCTTCTACCAGATGCTGAAGTACAAGGGGCCAAGCTCTTGTCCCTAAGATACATCCTCATCAGGTAGGGTCCTGTTCCCTGATGTGCCTACTGAGGTTAGAGGTTAGGTGGTAGAGGCTTCCAGGTCCCACAGATTTAGAAGCTCAGTCCCTTGCCCTCATAGTAAAGACCATGAGGTTCTGCCTAGCAGTATTCTTCATGTATCAAGTCTAGACTCTAAATGCTGAGTTCCGTGGAATGGACAATGGTGGAACAGGCAACTCTTTTCTCCTACCTACTTCAAAGTGCCTCTTGCTTAATCATCCTAACAGTGTGCCTGTGGTCTTGCCTGATTCCTTTAGCTTTTCTGTAAGTACTGGATAGAGACCCTCACATGGTGTTACTGTGGGGAGAGAGTACTAGAAGATCTCACTCAGCTCCCACATTGCTCTGACTGGAAGTTGAGTGAGATCTTCTTCTAGGGATGATGTTTGTCTTTCTTTTTGTAGTCCTAAAGATCAAACCAAGGGCCTTATGCAGATTTTGGAAGATCTTTAACACTGAGGTATACATTCATTTCCAAATGAGTCATTTTTTTAAACAAAACAATTTATTCTCTCCTTTTAAAAACAAGAGAAAATCATAGCACCTCTATTTTTATATAACATATATAAAATTACCATGCTTAAACAAAAATAGCATATATCATAACATATGTCATAAAAATATATGGCTGTAGTACACGTAGTCAAATAGATATTTAGACCACTTACCAAGTTTATTATATAGAGTTCATAGCATGAATGATGATATTTTATATTGCTCATTCTGTAAATACCATATGATAGGACCTCAGATATGATTCAGTATTTATGTGTTCCTTACACTGAAGTCAGTGATATGATAAAATATATTTCTTAACTTAAATTACAATATGTGACATAAATAAAGCAGACCTTATTTTGAATCAAAATCTAGTTATCAACCTTAATATGCAAGAATAAATAAATGAAATAAATTATTAATGAAACACTTTCTGGATTAATTAAAGATAAATTATACTGCATAAACTATGATTAATTTGAAACTATAGACCATATTGATGTTGTTTCTTATTTCATTTTTTAACATTCTCATTACAACAGAAATCTAGAAATGGCCCACAGTCAACTATAAAATTATGATATAAAAAATTCAGTCCCCTGTATTTCTGCTCCATGTCTGACATCAGGTCATCTACATTCAAAGTTCTGGTCATGGTCCAGGACTTCTTGCTGAGTGTTTCAATCCTCAGGTTGATATGGACATAGTTCATTTTAATTGGTCCTTCCAGAAGCTCCATGCCACTAAGTTCCTTCCTGATTCTTCTCTTTTCTTAACATCTGATGCTTTAGATTTGGGTTCTCCTTGTTTTCAAGGACCTTGGGTGCATCACGTTATTCACTTGAGATCTTTCTGATTCTTTAGACACACATACCCATAAACTGTTCTCTTAGAACCATTCTAGCTGTACTCAAATGGTTCTGGTAGTTTCTGATTTCATTTTCATTTAATTTAAAAAACTTTGTATACTTTTGATTTTATCAATGATCACTGGTTATTTTTTTTTTCATTCTCCATGTATTCTTTAGTTTCTGTAGTTTTTCTTGCTATTTTTTTCAGGCTTTACCCTACTGTGATCTAATAAGAGTAATAGCCAAAGAATTAATTTATATTTTCTATTTTGTCCAGGGCCTAGAATATTGTCTATTTTAAAGAAAGTTCCATGGAATTCTGAGAATAACGTAAATTCTGTTAATATAGAATCTTCTGTAGATATTTGTTGAGTCCATTCTATCTGTGGCACAACTTAAATTTTAATACCTTGTTGGTATTTTTTTAGATGAAAGAGAATAAGGAAATCACCAATATTATGTTAGAACCTATCTGGTTTTCATTGTCAATTAGTGTTTAGTTGAAGAAACTGAATGTTCCAGTGTTTGGTAGACATATATTTATATTTGATATTATATCTTTAAAGATTGTTCCATTTATCAATATGAAATGTGTTTTTTTACCTCTTCAGGCTAATTTTGATTTGAAACCTACTTTGTCAGCTATCACAATACCTTCAACAGCAGCTTGTTTTCAATTTCTGTTCACATTATATATTATTTCCCATCTTTTGGCACTCAGACTGTAAGCTGTATTTTTATTGGATATATTCTTTATTTACATTTCAAATGTTATCCCCTTTCCTGGTTCCCCCCTCTACCCAAAAATCTACTATCCCATCCCTCCTTCCCCCTTCTGGGAGGGTGTTGCCCCACCCACAATGCACATTGACCCATTCTTATCTCCTTGTACAAAGCTCAAGTTCTAGTGAATCAAGGACCTCCACATAAAACCAGATACGCTGAAAGTAATAAAAGAGAAAGTGGGGAAGAGCCTCGAACACTTGGGCACAGGGGAAAATTTCCTGAACAAAACACCAATGGCTTATGCTCTAAGATCAACAATAGACAAATGGGGCCTCATAAAACTGCAAAGATTCTCTAAGGCAAAGAACACTGTCAATAGGACAAAATGGCAACCAACAGATTGGAAAAAGATTTTTACCAATCCTACATCCAATAGAGAGCTAATATCCAAAATATACAAAGAGCTCAAGAAGTTAGAATTCAAAGAACCAAATAACCCTATTAAAAATTGGGAACAGAGCTAAACAGAATTCTCAACTGAGTACTCTTGAATGGCTGAGAAGCACCTAAAAAATGTTCAACGTCCCTAGTCATCAGGGGAATGCAAATCAAAATGACCCTGAGATTCCACCAGTCAGAATGCTTAAGATCAAAAACTCAGGTGACAGCAGATGCTGGCAAGGATGTAGAGAAAGAGGAACACTCCTCCATTGTTGGTTGGATTGCAAGCTGGTACAACCACTCTGGAAATCAGTCTGGAGGTTGCTCAGAAAATTGAATATAGTACTACCTAAGGACCTAGCTATACCACTCCTGGGCATATACCCAAAAAATGTGCCAATATATAACAAGAACACATGCTCCCCTATGTTCATAGTAGCCTTATTTATAATAGCCAGAAACTGGAAACAACCCAGATGTCCTTCAACAGAGGAATGGATATAGAAAATGTAGTACATTTACACAATGGAGTACTACTCAGCTATTGAAAACAATGACTTCATGAAATTAGAAGGCAAATGAATAGAACTAGAAAATATCCTGAGTAAGGTAACCTAACCTACTCACACACAAAAAAAATGGTATTCATTCACTGATAAGTGGATATTAGCCCAAAATCTAGGGATACCCAAAATGCAATTCACAGACCACATGAAGCTCAAGAAGAAGGAAAATGAAAGTGGATACTTCAGTATTTTTTAGAAGGGGAAAAAATACTCACAGGAAAAAATACAGAGACAAAGTGTAGAGCAGAAACTAAAGGTAAAATAATATTTTTAAACTAGACTTTTTGGGTTTTTTTTTTGAGACAGGGTTTCTCTGTGTAGTTCTGGTTGTCCTGGAACTCACTCTAGACCAGGCTGACCTTGAACTCAGAAATTCTCCTGCCTCTGTTTCCCAAGTGCTGGAATTAAAGGCATGCGCCATCACCACCCTGCTTAAGCTAGATTTTAAACCACTCTACTAGTCTTGTCTCTTTATTAGAGAGTTGCAACCATTTACATTTAATGCTATTATTGAAAGATTTTCATTAATTCTTATACTTATTTTGGTTTCTATGATTAATTGGATTCTTGTTCATTGTCACTTTATCTCCCCATCAGCATTAGGAGTTTTCAGGGTAATCTTGTTAGATATGATGGATTCCCTCCTTGCTTGCTTTTATTCAACTCTTAAAATGTATTACTTCCTGTACTTTGGTGATTGAGAATTTTTTATTCCTTTGTAGAGTAGTCCTTGAAGCACCCTCTGCAGTGCTGGCTTGGTGGTCATGATTTTCTTTAGTTTGTGTTGCTCTTGAAATTTTTTTGATTCTACATCAATTTTTAAAAATAACATTGTAGGACACAGAGTTCTTGATCAGCAACTTATGGCTTTCCATGCAGTCTTTGCTTTGAAAATTGCTGATGAGGAACTGTATTTTTTTTTTTTTTTTGGTTTTTTGAGACAGGGTTTCTCTGGGTAGCTCTGGCTGTCCTGGAACTCACTCTGTAGACCAGGCTGGCCTCAAACTCAGAAATCCTCCTGCCTTTGCCTCCCAAGTGCTGGGATTAAAGGCGTGAGCCACTACCGCCCGGCTGAGAGTAACTGTGTGTTATTTCAATGTTTCTGTCCACAATGAGTTAGTGTTTTCCCTTATAGATTTTGCTATTATTTATTTGGTTTGTATTGTTGGCATCTTGACAGTGTCAGGATGGTAACTTTCAGTTGATGATAGCTGATCCTGGACATCACCCAGAGAGAGAGGCTATCCTTTCCCTATGTGCATCCCAATATATAACCTCTCAGCCAACCAGGATCCAGACTGTCTGCCTTTCTACAATTGCCTTTCTAGATTGAAGTTTCTTGAGCTGTGGATGCTTCCTGACCTCCAGTACTTGGAGTACTTCAATTTTTAACAATACTCTTCCTCAATCTGGCACCAGACCATTGGCCTTCAAATGGGATTTCTCTGCACTGATGTTCCATCATTCAGAGAAATCAAAGCTTCCCTGGCACCCAGCTTATCCTGGGGTTAAGATTGCTAATCTTCAGTTGATAACTGCGTCCTTCCTCCCACCAGCATTTTGAACCCCTGAGGCTGTGTTTGGCTTTCTTTTCCATCTGGTGCCATGGTTCCACTACCCTTATCTTCTGGTATCCTTTAACTTCCATCCAATTTTTCCTTTTCCTTTCTTGGGATAAAGTCTCTTTTGCCCAGTTCCCACAAAAGCATCCTCTAGAATCGGTCTTACTAAAGAGTCGCAAGACATTCATGTAGTTGTAAAAACTTCTGGTAGGTCCTTTTAAATTCATTTGCCTACAAGTCTCATGCTCAAAAGGGTGACTGACTGAAGTTGATAATTACTTAATTACTTCTTTAAAACTCAGTTAAAACTTTGTTCATGAAGCACCAATAACAGTTTTTAATATAATTTTTAATGTAGTATGGACGTCCAGCAACTAGACTAACCAGAAACACCTCTTTTATATAGAGAAGAAAATCTGAAGTACAGGTTAAGTTACTTGGGATCTACAGCTAAATTTGCAGCTGGACACCACTTCTGCTGCAGTGCTCCCACGGTGCATTCTGGGTCACAATTCCAATTCACTGTGTGCTCTTCTTCGGCCAAGAGAACTTCTGTGTAAACTCTAACAACATGGTCTCCCTACTACAGTGCCGTCAAAGGACAGAGAGTTAGTATTTGGAGTTCCCACAGTCATACAAGAGTACTTACACCCAGTGAGAGCAGAGGCAGCAGTGTAACTATTACTATGATAGTTATTCTGTAGCGGCAGCATGGGGGAGAGCCCATAAATGGAGTCATCTAAGACCTCAGGGCTATTACTAACTTCTCATGCCATCCTTTACAAGGGCCATCTACTCTGCTCTTCGCTCGTTTAACATGTAGTGTGTGGGTTGCCAAAGCAAGGAATGTTATGTACTTTGAGTAGAGACTTATTCTTAGCTTATAGTAAAGAGGAAGATAATTTAGTCTTTTTTAAATATACAATCACAGCAAATACTAAGAACAAGACTAAGCTCTTTTTTTTTTTTATTTTTGGCTGCTGAGACTGCCAGACTCATTAGAAATGACAATAGCTGATGGCAAGAGGAACAGAGAGTAAGATTCAGTTTGGAGGGGGCCAAGTAAAAGATTTGCTCATTTGAGAAAGGTACGGACTGCCAGTGCAGAGCGTTCACAGCCAAAGATTAAACAAAGTGAGCTTGGACTCTCTTGATCATTGCACTTCTGGTTGAGGTGACTCCTCTTTCCCCGCCAATCTTTTTGTCCCAATTTTATTTCTTTTGTATAATGAATGTCATATTTCGAAAATAAAAAAGGAACAAGTTTGTCGAGGAGGAGAAACACTAGTTTGAGGCAAACCTGGGCTACATTGGGCTATATTTGAGATACTGCCTCAAAAGACAAATGTTAATCAATTAATTAATTAACTAAGAATGTATTCTTCTCCCTTGTATAAAGGGCAAGAAAGGAATACACCACCGGTCTTGATTTTTAAAAATAATACAAAATAATCAATCACAGATAATTTCTAAAAGAAATATTGAGTGATAGAATCAAGATAATATTTTCTATGGAGTTTCTAAGAAGGAGAATTCAAAGTTCAATTCCCTTCTTTCCAAAAGGAAAATATTGGAGTAAAAATTAAAACTAATAGCAAACAGTTGTAGAGAAAATAAAGTTTTTCTGCATGAGGAGGCTCAGAACAGTTTGACTCTGGTTAAAACATTACAATGACTATGTGAAGGATGGATACGAATAAAACAATTCTAAAATGTGATCTTCATGTGGCTGCAGTGGTGTTCTTCATCAAGTCCAGAAGGAAATTCATTTTCCCTTGCTTCCAGCTCCACATACTCTGTCATTTGGTCTCTGCTAACACACTACATTTGCAAACAGGAGGGTGAGATCTCTTGGGTGAGGTAACTCACACAGTTACTGGGGGGATTCTATCCTACATGTTAAAGTACATATGTAGCTGATACAATGAACTCAGCAAAGTTAACAGACAGGATCATAGCAACGCAATTCAGCAGGTAGTCCCCAACTCCAGGTCTATAAAAGGCTATACTAGACCACTTCTTCCCTCCATCCTGGGGGCTCTACATGTGCGCTGGCTTAGCATCTGGCTTGCTCATGCTTTCGGCAATATCTTGAGCAAGCATTCCTGTGCACACACCTACCTACTTCATGCAACAAAATACTGACTTTCATACATTCACTTGTAGAAAAGGGAGAGAGAGTGAAAATTCAAGTCCAAAAAATGGCTTCATAGTTTCTCATGAGTATGCTCTAATATTTCATCAGGGTGTCCAGACTCTACTGCAGTCTTTTTCAATCTCAACAGAAAACACAATTTTCATACTATCCAGCTAAAAAGGGGGGGCAAAAGCATAAAGAAGCTATAATTGTCCATTTATAATTGACCCCAATAAATCTAATGATAAAGCATTAATGTAGCTTGGCATGTGTAGAAAGGAATACACATCTGGTGTCTCTTATTGAGGGCTTGTTTTTGTTTTGCTTTATTTTGTTTTGTTTTATTTTTTGAAACTTACACTTTTTTATAGTTTTTTTCTCATTTTTATACAACTACTATTACTAATCTCTTCAGATCAGATTCCTCAGGAGTTAACAGGCATGCCGGCATAGACAGTGCCTTCTCTGCATACTACTCTGTGAGATAAGTACCTGTTGATTTCTGTCACTGGGTTTTTTTGGTTTTATTTGTTTATTTTCTTTTTGGTTTTTTGTTTGTTTGTTTGTTTGTTTGTTTGTTTTTAGGTAAGACTGTTTTCTCAGAAAGGCTATGAGGAACATTATAGCTGTGGGTAGTCTGGGCTTTCTTGACAGCAGTAAGGTACCAACAATACTGTCAACGGAGCCACCATGAAAAAAACTTACAATCAGACTTCACTGTTTTCCTAAAGAATCTACATTTGCATTTTAAATTACATTTTTTGTATATTTATTTCCATCTTTCTTTTGGCTTTTAAAGCTGAACAGAGACTGTTAACAACAACATTAACAAAAATACACCTAAGACTAGCATTTATTAGGGGGGGGACAATAAAGAGAGTCCACACAATTTTTTCCTAAAATATTACTTCCAGATTCCTTACTTCAGGAATTCATGTTGACAGGCTGATGGACGAAAAGATGAAAGATAAAGTTTCAGAGATTCTAGGAATCTCGATGCCTGGGTTTCCATTTTAACATTTCAATTTCTTGCTTATCAGTGAGTTTCTGTATCTAACTACATTAAAACGGTCATAGCAGAAATACAAACACACAAACACACACACACACACACACACACACATGTCTTATACTTGCCCTCATGCTACATGTTAAAAATTATATAGTTTATCATGAGAATACACTTATTGAAATTAAATCAGACAGATCTTAACCTTTCTACTATTGACAGAGTTCATACAAGATAACCTAGATTTATCGTTCATCAGCTCCCCTTCAATAGCATAAATACTATTAGTATTTATAAGTGATTGCTAGGAGGTAAAATATAAACAGCATTAATTCCCGTTAATTAGATTGTAGACTAATTACTGCTTCATCTTTGAAATGGGCCAGTACCTCCCCATGCAATGATTAACATACTTGACATCCTAATGGACTCTGTCCCATGACCTTATGACTGAAGAGAGGCTAAAGGCCTCTTTTTTATTTTATAACTAAATGACATGCTGAAGAGTGAGACATGAGCCAAGAAAGAATAGAAAGTCAGCACAACTAAACTGTCAGTTTTCTAATATCTCTTGAAATGGAAATGTATAGCAGTCATTGACTCAGGTAAACTAGGAGGCTGATATTGTTGGATACTTCTAATTCTGCCTACTGGTCTATCTTGTTAGTATATGCCTAATGAAATCCTAGTCTGATTTCTTTCTGATTCAATGGTTTCTTCTATGAGTTAGTGGTGATGATGATAGAGGAAGGGAGTCCTATAGGTGCAAAGCACTTTTATATGTAATTAATAAAAAAAAAGCATGCATTTTTATTTTTAAAGCATTTTATGAAAAATACAGATAAGACCCCAGTCTTTCTGGGGAATGAATTTCAATAGCAGACCATTTGGTATGAATCCTCAATGAAAGAAAAAGAAAAGACAAAGACTATTGTCTTGAAATGTTTGCATTCTAGTTAGCAAAAGAAAAGATGGGAAGCCGGGCGTGGTGGCGCATGCCTTTAATCCCAGCACTCGGGAGGCAGAGGCAGGCGGATTTCTGAGTTCGAGGCCAGCCTGGTCTACAGAGTGAGTTCCAGGACAGCCACGACTACACAGAGAAACCCTGTCTTGAAAAACCAAAAACAAAAAACCAAAAAAACAAAAAAACCACTGAAAAGATTTTTAGCCGGGCGTGGTGGCACACGCCTTTAATCCCAGCACTTGGGAGGCAAAGGCAGGCGGATTTCTGAGTTCGAGGCCAGCCTGGTCTACAGAGTGAGTTCCAGGACAGCCAGAGCTACACAGAGAAACCCTGTCTCGAAAAACCAAAAAGAAAAAAAAAAGAAAAAGAAAAGATGGGAAATGAATAATTGGGTGGAATCATTTCTGATTCTTGGATATCCTTTGGAACTTGATGGTAGGATATCTTGCAAAGATTGAATATACTTTGGTCATTGGACATGGAGAAATAAGATTGGTACTGTCCTGAAAGCTAGGGAAGTTATCCTACAATAGGATATATAAACCCTACAAGCTATAATAATGAATAATCTGTCAAGATATATGCTCTGGTGCAATTGTGGCATGTCTGTTATGTGAATAACCAACCATATTCCTGGTTGCATTTAAGGCTAGCAAGGCAGAACACCTACTAACACCATTAACATGGCCAAAAAAACAAGGCTAGGTAGGTCATAGGCTCAATGGGATAATCTACTATTAAGCAGACACTGTATCAAAGCATCTCTAAAGAGTTATACTATTGGTTAGTCTCTTAAGTTTTATATGAGAAACTTCACTCTGCCATAGCTGGTGATTAACACGGAGACCCATAACTAGTCAACATGAAAAGAATAGGAGATTGCAGAGTTCTCATCTCTAATAGGGACATCTAAATCCCACCACTTCCTCCAAAGACTCAAGAATTGACAACAGGGCTGTCTGTGAAGACTGCCTTCTCCCTAACATGACCAAGATCCAGGCTGGCTGAATTATTATTTTAGTCTTCTGGTTACTTTTTATTTTTCGGACAAAGCACTGAGGCCACATCTCCTCAAAGGAAGGAAAATTCAACACTTTCTTTTCAAGGGAGGAGTGACCATGGGCATGGTCAATACTGCAGAGGCCACGTGTTTTACAGGAGCTCTTACAAGGATGTTAACAGTATAAGACTCTACTAGAAAATGTAAGCATAACTATGGCAAGATTTTATAACTTTTGTCATAAAAACATTATTTTGGCTGCTAAAGAATGATTTAGGTGACAAGATGGAACCCAGGATGACTAGTTGACAGCTGTTGTAGCTGCCTGGATATGCATTAGAGAAGGAAATTGAGAGTAGGTAGCAAATACATTGTGGGCGATTTGTGGTTGTCTAAATTTAAAAGAGAGATGAATCAGGGCAAGTCCAAAGATTTTACTCAGGACTTGAATGAATATGATAGTTTTAAACAAGACAGGAAAGAGGGGCTGAAACTGTTCATGTGCATCATGAAATTTTCCCAATCATGCAGCAGGGTAATTACATGGAACAAGTTATTATGGCCATCTGCTCCCTACAAGAGAATAAAGTTCCTAAAACAGTTAACACCTAAACTCTTAAATAATTGGAGAATTGATCAAGAATTAGTTTTGATATCTAATTAACATGGCTTTCCACTAAACACCACAATTAATCATCAGTCACTGGCATAATAAACAAATTCGAAATTATCTTTTTTTCTTATTTTGAAACTGCTCAATGCATCTTCTCCACTACATAGAAGATCAATAAAGAAATGTAGGGATGAGGGATGGAACAGAGAGTGAGGGAATGGCCAGTTAATAACAGGTCCAACTTAAGACCCATCCTATGGGCAAGCACTAATCCGTAACACTATCAATGATGCTCTATTATGCTTGTACACAGGAGTCTAGCATGGCTGTACTCTGAGAGGCTCTACTCACAGCTGACTTAGACAGATTCAGACACCCACAGCCAAACAGTTGAGATGGATTTTGGAGGCTCTTATGAAGGAACAGAAGGAAAGGTTTCAGCCCCAAAGGGGATTGGAACTCCACAGGAAGATCAACTGATGTAACAAACCTGGACCCTTCGGGTTCCCAGAGACTGAGCCACCAACCAAGGAGCATAGATGGTCTAGACCCAGGCCTCCCTGCATATATGTAGCAAATGTTCAGCTTAGTCTTCATGTGGGTTCTGAACAACTGGAAGAGGGGCTCTCCCAAAAACCTTTTCCTGTCTGTGGGATATGTTCTTGCTGGGCTGCCTTTTCTGGCTTCAGTGTGAAAGAATGCACCTAGCCCTGCAGAGACTTGATGTGCCATGGTGGTGGGCCACCACCTGCTCAGAGGAGGAGAGAGGATATGAGGAAAAGGATTGTGGGAGGGTGTGACAAAGAGGCGGCCATTGAGCTGCATGTAAAGTGAATAAATTTTTTAAAAGGCAGAAGAATACATACCACAAAAATAATGAACACAAGCAAAGTCTCTTCTTTGTGGGTGTTGAATTCCCACAGGATGACTAGAGGTTCATACATATGGATCAAATTGAATTTGGTTTTTGACTTTTACATATGGCCTTCTAGACAGACATTTTAAAGTTTAATAAAGATTTAAAAAATAAATAAAGGAAAAACTGTGATCTAGTAGACTAGGCTTGGAGGTTCTCTTTATTTCTGCCTTTGGCTTAAACAACATTATAAAAATTTCATACACCTTATATTCCAACTTCCTCTTCATCAAAACATTAGTCTCATTAACTACATCATGAACATGAGATAAGGAAGTGTGGGTATTTCATAAAAATTTTTCAAACCTCAAGAAAAGTTTGTGATTTATTATTATTATAAATTTTTCCAAAAACATTTTCAATTTTAATTGTATGTTTTCCAAATGATACTCAAAAGCACATTGTGTTATGACTCTCTCTCATCATAGGTAGAATTATGTTACGGCTTCTTACTAAGGTACATTAATTAGCAATGCAGTACTTGACAGAATTCTGCCAAAACACTCATCAAAAGCAGAAACCACAACATGGTTAAGAAAACAAGCATTCTGTCAGAATCTTAGTCAGCAAGGCTGTCTAGAACTTCTAGTCCTATACCATAACTACTAGTCAAAATTTCCTAACAATTGATACTTTGTATCTCCTGTGTCTTTGACTTTACATTGCCTTTACCATTATAAACATCTGCCATTTGATGAAAACTAAAAGAATTATGCTAACACACACACACACACACACACACACACACACACACACCAGGTCCTAGATACCTTTCTTATACTTTTAGCAATGTTCCTCTATCCTCTTCTTAATATTGATTGTGGCTGTTTTAATCATGAGATTAAATGATGGGTGTTGACCATTATCCAGTACAAGATCTAAGTGGCACAAGGGAAACATCAACTGTGCTGGGATGCTTGTCTGCAGTGGCCAAGTGGGTCCCTAAACCATCCTGACACCCAGACATGAAGGTAGGAGTTGACCTAAAGAAAAAAATATCCAACCTTTTCTTTCCTGCTTGTTTTCAGAAATTGACTTAGTTGGCTTGGAAATGCTGGGTGCTGATGAAATTTTCCCAAATGCCTAGATAACCTTTCAAATTATTCCAAGATCTGATCGTGGTTTCTGAGAAAGTGCACCCAGAAGCCCTTTGTACACCCAACCTGGGTGTAGTTAAACATTCCACCAAGTGTTGTTTCACTGAGAATCAAAATTCAATCGTCCAAATTCCTAAGCATTAAATCCCAAACATCTTTTCTCTTTTGGTTCTCAGATGTCACCAGTTCTACTGAACATGAGACTCTCACCTCCCTCCAGCTTGAGCCTTCAGCTTCTCTAGGTATTCTGTGAGCCAGCCGCAGAAAAGCCAATTCTGCTGCTCTCCCAGACAGCACTGACCTGCGATGTCTCTTGGCATGAAGCAAATCTGAAATAAAATGTTATTATATTACATTAAATGTGCCTTTGATGTTCATTTACTAACTAGCAAACACAGTCCTTAAACTGATTCTCCAAGACACAGTCACTCTAGGTTATGGACTTCCTGTCCAAATCTTTCACATAGAGATCCTGCCTA
This sequence comes from Apodemus agrarius, assembly GCA_964023405.1. NCBI lineage: Eukaryota > Metazoa > Chordata > Mammalia > Rodentia > Muridae > Apodemus > Apodemus agrarius. Next base: position 27,806,173 of record OZ030007.1, read on the forward strand.
TATAATACACAATTTGGTTAAAATGATTAATGATCAGGGACCTGTGCGACTTACTTATGAAGACTGAAAGCAATGGTTGGGGAAGGACTGCTCTAGTTTTCCCCTGCCCATTTGAAACAGGTAAAGTCTATTACGCCCAAGAAGCATCCCCCAGATCCAGTGCATATTTTTAGTATATTTGAGGGGTTTGGTTTGCTTTTGATTTTGTACTCATAAGATTTTTTTCTATAATTATTATTTACCCTTCCCATTCCAAAACTTGTTGCCAGTTTCTGACCTAGTGTGAGTTAAAGAAACTATATTTTTATTTTTCTTACTGACAGAAAGAAGGAGGAGGAGGAGGAGGAGGAGGAGGAGGAGGAGGAGGAGGAGCAAAACAAACAAAACCCAAAACAAACTTAATTGCGTTGCCAATATACTCACTGGAGCATGGTAGAACTCCCAATGGCCAGTCCCTTAAGGAGAACTGAGTCCTTCCCCACCCACACCCCAACCAGAAGCCATCGATGTGGAGAGCTATACATCAGCATCTTTACCACATTTTTAACAAGTTCTCTTTGATGGCTTTATGTTTAGGGTGGTGGAGTGGGGGGTGGGGGGCAGCGCTTGTCCCAGAAGTCTTCTATGTCCCTCTTTCACAACTGTGAGTCTGCAGTCACCAATGTCACTGCAAATGTAGCTTCCTAATTTTTCAGTCTTGATTCTGGCACTTCATCAGCAACTACAGCCTCAGTTTTCAAGAGAACTACCCGGGTGGTAGAGCTGAATTACAGTGAAAGTCCTTTCATTCCCTTCTCCGGGGTATTCACCCTCTTGACTTCTATGGGCGTGTTTTTCCTAGGGCGACACAGACCTCCCCTTGGATGAGAGCTGGGGAGAGATCTGTTTTCACTTCTCACATCAGTTGACTCACTAATGACTGTGACTGCAGCTGGTGGTGCCCCCCCCCCCCGTCAGGCTGACCTGCTCTGTGGTCTGTACATCTCTTATGATAATGCTATCTTCCAGAACGACATGCAGGATGGCAGAAAGGTGTCTGGAAGAATGTCAGACGCAGTCTGAGTTCTCCAGGAGGCTGGTTGTTTTCTAACACCCCGCTCTGAACTATGGGAGTGGGAACACTGTATATTTTAAAGGCGTCTGTTGTACAACTCCGGAGTTCAGAGTACTCTCGCAAGGGCTGGGTAATCACGCAGATGGTTTGCTTCCCGACCAAAACCACTCGCTGTAGATGCCACATTCTGAGAGAACATGTAAATACTTGGCATAGTGGTGGGAGTTTCAGAGGTGTTAGATTCACTTAGAAAGTTACAGCTTTCGTGGTGACAGCTTCTCATTTGAGGCTAGCAGGATTAATTCTTGCTTCCTTATTTTTATTCTTGAAATTCCAGAAATTGCCACACAACTTCCTGATCTAACTTGAGTTTGGAGTAGTGTTTTTCCTATTCTCTCCTGGCTTAAGAGGGGTGTGGGGGGGCTGCCCTATAGCAAACAGGGGTGCAGAAGCAGAAGGCCTGGGGGACCAGGGGAAGTCTGCATTACCTCATGTGTGCAGCGGAGTTGCCAGGTCTGTGTTTGTGTGCCTTCCCCACAGTTCAGTTAACGCCAGCAGTGGCTCTCAGCATGTACAGTCTCATCCCAGACTTCCTATGGAAGTAATAAGAGCTAAACATGTTTCTTCTAAATTTTCACTTATTAGTTAAATAGATTAATCAAGGCCTTGCCAAGTATAAAATATAATCATCCTCTAGGTCATTCTACAGAGTGTAAGCCTCCTAGCAGGTGCAAAGCAATAAAGGTGTGAAAGGATATGGCCAAAAATGTCAAGAAGAGCCGGGCGTGGTGGCGCACGCCTGTAATCCCAGCACTTGGGAGGCAGAGGCAGGCAGATTTCTGAGTTCGAGGCCGGCCTGGTCTACAGGACAGTCAGGGCTACACAGAGAAACCCTGTCTCGAAAAACCAAAAAAAAAAAAAAAAAAAAAAGTCAAGAAGAGACAAGATTACCATGACAGGACATGGCAAAGGTGTCTGGAATGGACAGTCCAGACAGGATGTGGCCAGAGAAGAGCCAGTTGAACAGAGCAGCATGAAGTAAGGAGAGATTAAAATGACACCGTCACCCTCCTGCGTAAAGCCACACTCTAGACAGTATAATACACCATCTCCTAGGAAAATAACCAAAAAGGGACCGAAGCAGTACCATCACAGAAATAGGGAGGGCTGTGAGAAGACCGTGGGAACAGTTTTACGAGTGTGTAACTGCAGGTTTTATGGAGAAAACAGCATTCATATTGGGTTTTTCCAGAATGCCTAGAAGTGTAGCAATCCAGGGAAAATGGGAAGCATTGAGACGCCTCATAGACATGAACGAGAAGTCCTACACAGGCTGTATGCAGTCGCAATTTTTGGCTTCTTTCTTCCTCTGTAGCAAGCAGCCCGTGGATATAACCAGATATAACCCACTGCCCATCATTGCAACTGCATTAGCACACAGGCATGATGATTCATTTACGTGCTGCTTGTGGATACTTTCTGCCTTGTTCAGGCAAAGACCATGGGACATGCAAAGCCTGAAATGTGTTACTATATATGATACTAATCCTTTGTGGAAAACACTGTCGCCTCTGGAGCTGTGTGTAGTTCAGTTCCCCATTGACGATGCTCTTGCATTTGCTTCACATGTCCAAGAGAGTTAGGACGTCACAGGACTCACAGGGTAAGGAACTCTGGCAAAGAACGTGACATTAAAGTGGTGGTGTTTCTGGACTATTTATTGAATGACTTCAATAAGAACTAAGGAGTTTTGTAAAGCAAAGTGCCTTGGTACATAGAGTATGGACTAGGGATTTGCTTCCTGTTTTCTGGCTACCCTGTGCCTCAGTTCCCTTCTCCATAAAATAAAAATGACAGGTTTTAATGAAACATGCCAAGAATATTATTTGGCACATAGGAACTCCTCAAGAAGTACTATCCATAAGCAAAGTGGAGAAAGAGACTCCATTTAACTATATTGTTTTCGCCTTCCTCTTTCATGCCATACCTTTGGACCTAGTGTATAAAAAAGGATCCGTTTCTACCTTTTTCTGCCAACTCCAAACCAAGCCTGCCGTAAAAAAAAATGATCTGAGGTAGGTGTCGCAGGTTATCCAAGGACGAAACTGTTATCAAGGAGGTTGAAAATACACTGGGTTCAGGGAGACCAAAAAGTCACAAGCCAGCCAGCACAACCCCTCTTGAACTCTCTTCCCCTGATGAATGGAACCCTTCCTTATCTCAGATGTGAGGAGAACGGCAGCAGAGCTCCACGGAGCTGTCAGCTGATGAAGAGGTGAGGAATTAGCAGATCCTGTAATTTGCACACTAATTCTCTCGCATGCCACCTGGGGGCTTCCTGCTGGCAGAGGCACAGAAGAGAGGGGGAGCCGAGCGCCAGGTCCAGCCAGCAGCCAGCCAGGCTGCTATTCTTCCCTCGCTGAGCAATGCAAGCAGCCCAGCTTGTCTCCATTCACTGTTCAGCGAGCAGTTGGCAGGCTTCCCTCGGAGCGTGGGCAGGCCTGAGCCGAAGGAAGACAATGAGAAGAATTTTAAAAGCCTTCCACCTTTTTGCACTTTCTTCCCCTCCCCCACCCCCCGGCTCCCTCTGGAGAAGTTGACTCAGCAGGTGCCCCCTCTACCTTTTCTTCAGCCTTGCCACACACACACACCTCCCTTGAAGGATCAGTCCACAGTACAGTAATCAAGGTTCTCCCTGAAATACAGAGATGGGACTGAGGCTGCGTGGGGCCCAGCAACTGCTCTCACTACACTTACCATAATTTTTTTAAAAGCTTTTTTCTGCCTCTTAAAGCTGAAACACATAGCCCTGCAGCATAAATGTAGCTCTGTGTAACACTTTCCCGCAGTACATTCCCCTCTTCTGGAAGAAGTCACGGGCTCCAAAGATGCACCAGGGAAAGTAGGAAAGGACCCGTCCCGTTAGCTGGCGTCATTCCAGCCAGAGACCAAGTCCGCGCTGTGAGAAAAGCAGAAGTATATGGACAGCTTCCTCTCGGCTGCAATCACACGTTTCCCCGGACAGCCTCTGGACTGCCAAATGGACGATGCCGATGCCGATGCGGCCGTTTGTGACCCTCCCCGAGCATCCCGTAAGCTAAGGCCGATTTTAAGATCGTTAGAAAAGGAGAGAATGTTGCACTCTTCTCAGTTTCTCTGGGGTCACAGTGTAATTGTGCAGCAGGAGAAACTGGGCCCCAGAGATGGCGTGACAGTCACTTCTCATTACCTCCCACTTGGTTCATTACGGCTGTAGACAGCGATCGCCAGCGTATGGGTACTTCCATTATAGGGAAGGTTGTAATGTGCTCTAGACCCTGCACACTTTCCAAATGGGGAGAAGGCTATTTATTCCAGGCACATACCTATCTTATTTCCACAGGAATGGAAAGCGACATAAGGGATAGATTAGTGGTAATCAATATGGGAGAATCAGGGAGCATGAGTGCTTGCACCAGTGAAATATTTATGTGTGTGCACCCTACTAATTCATAAGGCTTCATACAGCAGACAGAATTCTCACAAACCCACCAAATTTTGCTTTACCTTGTTCAGGTACACTATATATTAGCTTCTTTGTATCATATTCTGGATTGCACACACATACACACACACACACACACACACACACACACACACCAAGAAACCTTTCTCTTTTGCAGTTATGCACACCAGGAATTATGACACACAGGAATACTATTTCATGTTTCTTTCTTAGGGATATGGAAGACCTAGTTACATTATTAGCTAATGGGAAATAAATAAGAGAGAAAATAGAATTGTAGGGAGCTAAAATAAGGATATGCTATTATAGTCTTTCCCTTTAAAGATGAAACAAAGCAAAGACCATCCTTGCCAAAAGAGGAACCTGAAGAGCTGCCCACAGGAGAATATTTGAGATGATGCCTACCACGCCTCACTCCTGGAAACTCAGAATGACATCAGCCTTTTAAAGGTTCTGGAAATTACTGTCACCAAAACAACCTTACTCAGTGTTACTTTAATTAATCAACAGAGCACTATCTTACGAACTTCCTGTGAAACCTTGGCACCAGCGTAGGGAAAGTCCATGCGACTACACCCCACCTCTTCAGGAGGTTTCAGAATACTCCTCACTCCTGAACTTTGGCATGCCTTCAAGCCACCAGGGGATCTACTCCTGAGTAACCATGAGAAGCCAGGTAGAGCTTGGGCACCAGATTTTTTTAACAAGTACCTCTAAAAGAGGAAGCTCACACACCACACGGGGAAACACCAACCCACACACTGAGATCTCTGTCCAAATTCACCGGAGGCGGAACCACACAGTTAACAAGTCAGCTTGACAGTTCCAGGGTAGACCAAGCCTACAGGCTTGACTCTAGACATTGGCCAAAATTCATCATTAATTGAAAGGGCTTCTTCTTATGTAAACAAAAGTGGGCTTGTGAATGTATCATACCTAGAGTGGTCCCTTCATCGTCATGGCTAGCTTTAAAGGCTCATCTATCTCCTCTGCCCTGAGATTCATCTGCTTATTTGATTCACCAATTCAGCTTAATTCATTTATTCATCCAACCATCATTTAAGAAGCATTTTTGATGTGCCTGGTACGGGAGGAAATGCTCGAAGTATCAATGAAGAAGAGCCGAGAGAATCCTCCTCCTCACAGGCTTACATGCTAGCAAGGCAGAAAGCAACAGCGCGCCATTGATGTAGTGAATAATTAAATACTGAATTACAGTTAAAAGGGAATAAGTGCCTCGGAGGAAACAGTGCGGGCGAGGGGAGTTTAGAGCGTGGGTGGGCAGAGGACAGAAAGCACATCTCAATTTTAAAGGGGTCAATTGGACCATGGCATGAAAAGTGACAGCTGAATATTGTCTCGTAACAAGGACGGAGGGTGGTCCCTTAGGTATGCGAGTGTGAGTCCAGGCATATAAAGAAAGCCACTGTAAGGAGCTACCTACTAGGATACCAGAAAAAAGGCAAAGGAGGCATGTCGGGGTAAGAGTAGACAGGATCCAGAGAGAAAGCCACCATACAGGCAGCAAGAATCACTGTCAGGGTTTGATGCTGAGCATTTGGAGGATAGAAGTGATATTATCTAGCACTGTTTTGCAGTGATCTGGGTATATTCTGAGTTTATTAACCACAGACTGGGTATCGAACACTGGACAAGGCATCACATCTGCAAAGATGAACGGAACAGATTCCTTTTGCTCAAAATGTTCAAAGTCCCGGAGCCTCTCTGGACCTACTCATCATAGATCAATAAGTGGCTGCCTCAAGATTATAGTCCTTGAACCGTGTATGCTTTGACCTCTGCTCAGTGTTCGCTATGGGTCCTTACCATCCACATACTCTAGGCAACTAAAGAAGGAAGACCTGGAGACAGAGCAGGCATGCCAAGGTGCCCGGCTCCTCCCTGAGCAGAATGTGTGGCCCCTGGCAAGACATCAGCCCTCTCTCTTCTTGGCTTCTCCATCTGTTTACACAATTTCCCACAGAAGTATGTTTTTAGGTCTGAGAAGATAGCCAGCCCGGGGAGCTGCAGGGTGTAATGGAAAACTGACAATTTAAATTTTCCCTCAAATTATCATGCTCAGAAATAAATAGAGTTTGAGTAGATTCTCCATGTATTCAATCTGGCAGCCTTGCCTCCGCTGAAGACAAGTCTACAAGTTGGCAGACCAGAAGCGAGGAGAAAAACTATCTTAGTTCCTGGAGATAAAAACCTGCTAGTTATCAACAACTGCGATTCTGAGAGAGAGGGTCTTCTGGGGAAAAGCCATTCGCAACAACAGTCTCGGTTTACAGCCTAAACTGCTTTGCCTCCTGCTCAGTTCTTTCTGCTAAGGAAGTGTGTAAGAAGTTACATTTAACTTCAGCCTCAAATACGATTTCCAAATAATCAGGTGTGACTTGCAAGCTTCACCTGCCAATAAGCTACAGATGCAAAAGAGGTCAGACCTCCATTCAAAAGAAACAGAAAATAGAATGAGAGATTTTGAGCATCACCATTTAATAGCGCATGCCTTCAGCATGCATCCACAGCCTTTTCAAAGAGTGATCCCATTTGTGTCAAATGCCTATGATGTAATCCTGCCAAAATGGGGCAGGGGTGGGTGGGTGGGGTAATGGATTAATTCAGGGATTTGGCAGTCAAATGGGGAAAAGAGAAATGCAATATAATGTTAGTTCAGCTTAGCGTCTATACTGGAGCTGGGCTACTCCAGATGTTTTTCTTTTGTCTTCATTAATGGTTCCTCTAAATACCATGTCTTAGTATCAGCCAAGGCAGCAAGATTTATAACATACTAATTAATAGCAAGATGCCTAGCTAAGCAATTCTGTGTCTGGCTATGTAATTATCTTTTTAGAGTTTTCTCTTTCTTTTTTTTTTTTTCTTTTACTTTTCTTCTGCCAGATTTTTTTTTTTTTTACTAGTGAACAAGGGGAGTACTCATAGCATATAAAATCTCATGTGGATGAAACATGATTAATTTTACTTACGCAGTAAGAAATAAGTTAAGCCTCTCATCCTTGCCCAGGGTTATACTGTCTATATCAATCATTTGGTCAAGGTAAGTTGTACAAGGAGGAGCAAAACCTGCAGCACATGAATGATACTCCGGGATGTAGGCGGGTGGAGCTAGCCTCTGTGTACCACTATTGACTAACTTTCAGTTAGTCTGAACTAGACTAAACTTTTGTGTTTAGATTTCTTACAGTGCTAGAGACCAAACTTGGGAACTCCACGTGTAAAACAAAGCTTATATATACCACTGAGCTAAACCCAAATACCCAACTTAGTTCTCTAAGTAAAATGAAATGAATTGTTTATTCAGAGTCTTCAACTTCAGGTTAGGTATAAAGCGTGTTATTGTCCCTGCCCTTGCTAATCCTCTGACCTAGACTGATCTAAATACTTTCTCAGCTGCTTCCTTGGATAGAGAGAACTCACAGAATTCTGTTTACCGACATGCGGACACATCCACATTACGTCCAATTACTGGAATGCCAACACCTGCTTAGCCCCTGTGCTGTGGGTAGTCCTATGTTTCTCTTACTTCACGTCCATTTCACGTTCCCCCTGTAGCCACCCCATGCTATCGAAATGCAATACAACCACCTTCAGTTAAACTATGACCTTGCTCATAAATCATAGACAAATCAAAGACCCTTCTTCATCAGAGAATGGCTCCATGAGGGTACCTGGCTCTCCATCCCTATCTCCTAAGTCAGAGGAGCATTACCTATTCCAGGGCCCCACATTCCAACTCCTCTAGAGCATCAGCTACCATCTCCCCAGGGGTCTTCTAGAATCTCCTTACACAACCACTTCCCCTCAGACATGGACAGCACTCTGCCCCCTACCATTTAATCTATCCATTTTCTCAACTTTTCACTTATCGCCAGTCACACCATGAAAAACACAACTCTTGAATCACTTTAGCTTCTTTCTCAGGATGCAGATTGCCATGTAAAAGTAATTATCTGTTCCCATGACAGTTCTCTCTGGTCCAGCAGTTGCTAATTGTTATCACAGGTCCCTTGAGAATTTTATTATAATAATGGACTTTCTTTCTGGATACAATCACGCAACACACACACACACACACACACACACACACACACACACACACACACACCTACTTCAATGATTTGTCCCATTGGTCAGGTTGTCCCGATCTACCCCTTTCCCTCCCAGGCACACTGGAGAATTGTACTTCCGTGATGATTTGAGATAAGTAACTGCTTTGGCCAATGAAATGTGGGTGGAAGTGACGTGTCACGTGTGGAAGCATTAAGAGAGCCTGCAAGCAGTTTGCCATGCTTTCTGGTTTCGCTCTGTCATGGAAACTGCTCCGTCAGCATGGTTCCTTGGAGTGCTAGAGATACAGCGCACCAGCCTGAGACAGACATGAACAGTGAGTGGCAAATTCGGGTGATCAAAGGGGCAGAGCTGGGGAGGTTCTGTTACTTCACAATACCCTTGGTCGTCCTGTTCAATAGCAAAGCACTAGCAAATTTGGGTAATGCAATTTAGGAAAAAAACGCTCCCCACGAGAGAGCGAACAGCTCCCTTTCTAAGGCCCCGTTCCTCTCATGTCACGCCTCTACACTTTCTGTTCCCTTTAAGTAGGAGGCTTGCAGGTGCTTCTTTCAGCTATTTCTTCTACAGCTCTCACTTCCTTAGAGAGACCCTGCTTGGCTTCACTACTCTCACTGTTCCAGCCCTAAATGCTACCCACCGCATTTCCCACCCCTTTCTTCCAAAAATGCATCACAAGAAACGCTTGTATTTACTGTCTGTCACTCTACTTCTGAATTCATCATAATGATTCACAGTTAGCAAATGGCACACTGCAACCCATAGTTTGGCTGCACATCAAGAACAAACCACTGAACCTTGGTAGTCACCCTGTGGCCATTCGGAGGTCAACCTGACATTTTGGGTTCTTTTCAGAGAATTGTGGCTAATGGAATAACAACCTTTGTCCCCAACCCAGTTAACCAGAGGGTTTTGTAATTCATTGACGTTCAGATTTCGGTTTGTTTGTGTATTTTTCTTATAGAATCAAATAGTCTTGGTAGCTAGAGTAAGAATGAGTCTTGAAGTCTCAAGAGCTCTGAGTACTTTGGTTCTTCATGTCAACTTGTGTCAGAGTTTATACTTGTTCAACATATTCACTATCATGAAATTAGAGAACATTTGTTTAACTCAGAAGATGATTTACTTCCCTGTTTTAATGTAGTGTAAGTAATAATATGGGGCTCAACATTTCACAAACTGAGCATACAGACATGTGTGCACACATGTGTATGACTATGGCTAATTGTATTGACTAGAGACAAACACTATTCTAACTTCAAAAACCAAATTTTAGAGTCATTTCTCCCGCACACAGAAACTAACCTGTTAATTTTTTTTAAAAGAAGCTATGTATGCATGTGGTACATATATACGCGTGTAGGCAAGCCATTCACCCATAAAATCTCTTAAAATTTTAAAAATTATCTTTCTAAATTTAGAAGCAAATAGCTTAAAATGAAGGTACAAGTTTCCTAATTTTATTGTGATTGCAAATAAATGAGGTTTTCAGATTTATTTATTTATTTACTTTGATTTAGATGTCTGTGGATGACCATATATCCACACCACATGCATGCAGTAACCCTGAAAAGAACACTGGATCTCCTGGAACTGTATACACGTGGCTTTGATCCCTTGTGTGGGTGCTGGAAATCCAACTCGGGTCCTCTGTAGGAATAGCAAGTGTTTTTAACTGCTGGGCCATCTCCCCTGTCCCACTAATAAAATCTTCTCATAAACCTGAGAAATTCAGATATTTTAACACTCTCACTCTATCATATGAGACTGAAAAAATATTCACCAGAAATGTGTATCTCTGCAGAGACTCAATATTGTCAGGAGAAAGCATTGAAAGCTTCTGGATCAGTAGTTAGAATAGGCTAATTTCCAGGCATGGTTATGGCTTAGTGGTAGAGCATTTGCCTAGCAAGGTGACACCCTGGGTGCAAGTCCTAGGACCACAATGAATAAAATGGAATAAGATCAAGCAAAGTGTTCATGAAAACAGTGAAACAAAATATCTAAGAATTGCTATAAGCAAGTCTCTTGCTTTAGAGATGAGGATCAACTTAGCTTTGGCTTTTATGAACTGGTCTTTTTTTCTTTGTTTTTTTGTTTTGTTTTGTTTTTGTTGTTTTATTTGTTTGTTTTTGTTTTCCTTAGATTTCTTGACTATGAAGTCAAGGCTGATTTTTTTGTTTGGTGTTCTCCTTTTTTATTTGATATATTCTTTATTTACCTTTTAAATGATATCCCCTTTCCTGGATCCCCCCTCCCTGAAAGTTCCATAAGCCCTCTTCCCTCCCCCCTCCCCTGTTCCCAAATCACCCCCTTTCCATTTCCCTGTCCTGGTATTCCCCTACACTGCTCCACTATGCCTTTCCAGGACCAGGGGTCTCCCCTTCCTTCTTCTTGGGCATCATTTGATTGACCCTGCCCCCTCTAACTCCTGAGAACTGGGATTATAAGCATTGCACTCTCTCCATGTCAAGCTCTAGCTAGTTTCTCTTTTAAACTATAAAGCATCTTCTGCAATCCTATCTCTGTTGTGTGTAAGTGGTAAGTAAGAACTAAGTTTTTCTGTTTATTTGATGTGAAACTCCATATAGACCATGTTAAAATAGCACAAATGTCTCAGGTTGACGCTAAATGCTTCTGTGTCCATTTGTTTCCCCTCGATTTGAAAAGGAGATTGTGAAGCAGTGTCCTATTTTAATTAATTTAAGAAATAAGACGGCTCTTAATGTTTACAAAATTAGACATGCAAATGTGTGAATGTATATAATACACATATGAATGTGTACAAGTTAGAGGATTTTAATTTCTTAATTATTATTATTTTATGTGTCTGGGTATCTTGCATACATATATGTCTGTATGCCATGTTTATACCTGGTGCCTATGGAGATCAGAAGAAAATGTCAGATCCTCTGTAGCTGGAGTTACAGATGGTTTTGAACCACCTAGTAGGTGCTGAAAATTGGGTCCTCTGGAAGCTTAGCCAATGCTCTTAGCAACTGAGCCATGTTTCCAGACCAGGTAAAAGGTTTTTTAAAAGCTGTTTTACGTGCTGTGATTGGTGGCACATGCCTGTCATCTCAGCATTGAAGAGGCAGAAACAGGAGGATCAGGAGTTCAAGGACATCCTTAGCTACACAGTAAGTATGAGGCTGCATGAAACCCTGTCTCCAAGTAGCAAAAATAACAAGTTATTTTGCATAAAAGTCATTTCTCAACTCATCATACAGCATAGACAAAAGAAATTCTTTTCTGTTCTATCAAGGAATGTCTGCCAATATGTAACTTCAACAGTATTGTTGCTATAGTAATGCAAAGGAGATAAACACTGAATTGTGCTAAGAAAACTGAAATAGGGCAGTTTTAAGGCCTTCGTTTAATAATTCCGACAGTATGTATTTTTTTTTTTTACTGTGTGTCATCTATAATGGGGTTCCAAATAATGATGTCCTTTAACTCTAAAAGCAATATATGTAAATGAAAATATCATAGCAGGAACTCTAGGTTAGAAAGTCAATAGATGCTAAGAATATGGCTTTATATGAAAGCAGTAAACATGGATAAAAATGGGTTCAAATGGTGCCAATTACTTTCCTTTGTTTAATACAGAATTCCACTGTACAAAAGCCAGCTGAATTTGCTACATGAGATTCACAGGTGCTTTGACTTACTAGAGTGTGTGCTTTCTCGGGTTCCTACGTGCCTTTCATTTACTTTGCCAAAGAGTTTATTCTGAAATACTGCTCTCTGACAGCATTTAGGTAATGCAAACCTCGGTGTTCATTAGAAGAGAATCGTAGGCTGAGTCTCTTTAAAGTGTTTGGCTCTGCTCTGGCCTGTTTGGCATTCGAGCTAGAATCTTGCATTGCTAACAAGGCATCTGGTAAATGTGAAGGTGACTATTAAACTCTTGTTGCCTTTGATCTTGCCAATTATGTTTTATTAGACAGGAAAAGGTTCTATCAGTCAACTTAAAGATTATAGTTTTGCAGAGCCACTATTTTAGAAGATTGATACTGCCTGTAGTTCTAAAAATAAAAGACCCTTGTTTTGAAAAATATAACTCTGATATGTCCATTGATGTTTTAAAGCTTCACTTACGGTTGATACTATTATCAATCAACTAAAGAAGGAATAAGGATGATGCTGTAGCTGGACCTTAACTGTCCCCAGAGGGCTTATCTGTTGAGTTTTTGTCCATAGATGGCCATGTTGGTGGAAACCTTAGAAACCGGGTAACACATATAAGTGAGAAGGAAGTCTTCCAAGCACTAGGGGCAAATGCTTGAAGGGGACTCGTTCCCTTGAACCTGTCCTCTTTAGCTTCCTGGCCATGAGGTGACCACATAGTCAATGAGCCATTGATTGAAGCTGTCAATATTGTGAACCTTAATAAGCCTTTTCTCTCCAGTATTTGTTACAGTAGCAGAAAGCTAGCTGATACTGGAGAAAGAAAAGAGGGGAGCTGACGTAGGTAGGGAATTACAGAAAGAAAATTTATAGCGTATGTTGTGTCACATCTCTACTAATTCCATCCTCGGAGTGAATGTTTTATGATGTGATGTCAAGAAGCCGTGTGTGTGTATGTGTGTGTGTGTGTGTGTGTGTGTGTGTGTGTGTGTGGTGTCCATGTATGAGCATGCACATGCATGTGTATGTGTAAAGATATGTTCTCCCATTGGTATATGGTAGAGAACAGAGATTGACACCAAGATGTCTTCTCCTTCCCCTCTGGTTGTCTACCCTTTCATTTATTTGTCTGGTTTTTGTTGGTGGTGGTGTTGTTGGTGGTGTTGTTTACTTATTAGAAACAAGGTCTCTCACAGATCTTGGGACTCACTGTTTCCAAGACTAACAGATCAACAAGCCCCTAGACTCTAGACTCTACCTGCCTCTTCCTCTGAGAATTAGCGAGCACTCATGATCCTCACAGTTACATCGTAAGCACTCTGCCCACTAAGCCATCTTGCCCTCTCCAAGTTTTCTGTTCTTATGTTTTATCAAGACTATAGTCAATACTACATCTCAGTTAGTATCTCACTTAAGCCCCATTTTCATATTCAGTTTGAAGAAGTGGACTAGTTTAAGTCATTGGGTAAAGAAGGGTTTCAGGCCAGCTCCAACATTTACTCTTTTTTTTTTAGATTTATTTATTGTTATATATAAGTACACTGTAGCTCTCTTGAGACACATCAGAAGAGGGTGTCAGATCTCATTAGAGATGGTTGTGAGCCACCATGCGGTTGTTGGGATTTGAACTCAGGACCTCTGGAAGAGCAGTCAGTGTTCTTACCCACTGAGCCATCTCTCCAGTCCCAACATTTACTCTTGATCTTAGTCAAGATTGAATGCTTTTTACTGTTTTTCCATCCATAAAATTAAAAGATGTCTCACACATTGTTCTGAATGTTACATGAATCCTATATTGATATTATCTTCAGAAATCACAGCAAATAATCTCAGTTTTAAAATCTAATAATGCCAAGTTCTAATTTGACTTCTTAGCATTATTTGGCTCTACCATTTCAGAACTCTTTAAAGTGTTTTCTTATTTGTTTTTATGCTCTATCCTTTTCTGTTATCTGCTTCTTTCTAGCTGTTAACTACAATTACATTCTCATAGATTCTACTCTCCCAGATGTTTTATCTTATCTTTTTATTTTTATGTGTATAAGTGTTTTATCTACATGTACATCTATGTAGCACACCCATGCCAAGTGCCCAGAAAAGCCAGAGGAGGGTGACACATCCCTGAATCTAGCATAAAAGACAGGTGTGAGCTGCCATGTGAGTACTGGAAACTAAACCCAGGCCCTCTGGAGAAACAGCCAGTGCTCTTACCAGTTAAGCCATTTCTCCAGCCCGCCATGGTATTACTTAGTTGAATTATGTGATTTTCAATCTCAAAATCATCTTGGTAACTTTAATCTACTCCCCTTCCTTGCACTTGACTTCAATCATCATATCAATATTGAAAGTTGGTATATGTCTCATTTCCATTTTTCCCATGCTTCTAGGATTCATCTTACTCTGCCCTGATGGACAACTTCACTGCAGTATTCTGCTATCCAAACCTTTCCCGCACATTAATCTAAGACAAAGCTCTAGAATATCCCAGACTTCTTCTAGGTCATTCTGCTCACACATACCATCAGTTGAACATGGCTTTATCATCCAGTACCTATTCTTTTTTATGTGTGCCAGAGCTTTAGTTAAAAGCTTTATATGTATTTCAGTGGACTATTTTCTATGCTATATAGAAAAGCATATGGGAGAAAAAGGAAGAGAAAGGAGAGGGAAGGGAGAGGATAAAAAAGAAGAACAAAGAGATGGATGAAGAAGAGGATGACAAAAGAGAAAAAGAGGAGGGAGAAGAAGAGGAGGAAGCAGGATAGGGAAAAGAGAAGGAAAAAGAAGTAGAGGAAGAAGAGGAGGATGAAGAAGAAAAAGAAGAGGAGGAAGAGGAAGAAAAGAAACAAGAAGGTATTCAACAATGTTCACTAATCCACAATTTGGAAATCTTCATGACATCCTTACACTAAGTAGTTGATTAGCTATAATTTAAGTCTCCCTCTGAGAATAATCTTTGAGAATACCCTAGATCTTCCCATAAGGAGCTACTTACTGTTTATTTATTCCCTTTGGTCATATTCAATATAAGAATAGAGACTACATGTAAAATAAGAAATTGCTTTTTAGCTATGGTAGTCAAAGATATTCTAATATGGTATTTTAGACATTTTTGCATCAGATATTTACTTAATTATCTATTTTTAAAGTAGATAATTGTAAACATATTTTAATTGAGATAGAATTGCATCACTTTCCCTCCCTTTCCTTCTGCCAATCCCTCCAGGTCATCTCCCTCCAACCCTTGCCAAGCCTCCTGATTCTTAAGCTGATAGCCTCTCTTTCCTTAAAAATAACTGTTATATATACATGTGCACATGTATTTATATATATGAATATATGTATATATTCAGAAATATATAAGAACAAGCTGCTGAGTCCATTTTTGTTGTACGTATATAGTTTCAGTGCTGATCAATCTGTTCTAGACAACCAATAAAGGGCTCATCCCTTGAAGTAGCTAAATCTTTCAGCAGTCCTTAGGTGCCTGTCATTATTTGTAGTATCCTTTCCAGCACAGATCTCTTATACATTTCAAAAGGCAAGTGTGTCTTGGGTATTCCAAGCTTCTGGGCTAATATCCACTTATCAGTGAGTGCATACCATGTGTGTTCTTTTGTGATTGGGTTACCTCACTCAGGATGATATTTTCCAGTTCCATATATTTCTCTAAGGCTTTCATGAATTCATTGTTTTTAATGACTGAATAGTATATATACCACATTTTCTGTATCCATACCTCTGTTGAGGGACATCTGGGTTCTTTCCAGCTTCTGGCTATTATAAATAGGGCTGCTATGAACATAGTGGAGCATGTGTCCTAATTACATGCTGGAGAATCCTCTGGGTATGTGCCCAGAAGTGGTATAGCAGGGTCCTCTGGTAGTACTATGCCAAGTTTTCTGAGGAACCACCAAACTGATTTCCAGAGTGGTTGTACCAGCTTTCAATCCCACCAGTAGTGGAGGAGTGTTCCCCTTTCTCCATAATCTCTCCAGCACCTCCTGTCTCTTGAGTTTTTATCTTAGCCATTCTGACTGGTGTCATCTGGGAGGCTCCACTAGTGCATGAGAAATACAGAGGGAGCCACTCTCAGCCAGCCATTGAACTGAGCATGGGGTCCCCAGTGGAGGAGCTAGAGAAAGGACCCAAGGAGCTGAAGGGGTTTGCAGTGCCACAGGAGGAACAAGAATATGAGTCACCCAGCACTCCCAGAGCTCCCAGGGACAAAACCATCAACCAAAGAATTTACACAGAGTTACCCTGGCCCCAGACAAATCGGTAGCAGAGGATGATCTTATTGGACACCATATAGGGGAGAGGCCTTTGGTCCTGGAAACAGGGCGAAGGGTTGAGTAGGGAAGGGGAGATGGCTTATGGGATTTTCAGGGGAGGGGGGAACTAGGAAAGGGGACAACATTTGAAATGTAAATAAAGAATATATCTAATAAAAAAAGGCAAATGACCCAGAGAAATACAAAAGGAACAGGATTCCAAGAAGTTAGTGCTTAGTGCTGATCACACTAGATGTGATCTCAGAGCAAGGATTCTGTGTTCCTCATTAACCAAATATCTGCAGTGCACTGTGCTGTGAAACAGTACTCACTCAGGGGAATGGTTGGGGGGGAGAGGAATTATGGGACGTGTGGGGGGGGACTGGGAAAGGGGAAAGCCTTTGGAATGTAAACATAGAATATAGAAAATAAAAATTAAAAAAGAAAAAAACTATTCTAGTAATACTGAAATTCTTCTGAGATTCTGAGAAAATGGAAATGGCACCTAAAGAATAAGCTCATACCAGAGTGACTGATAACAATTCAACTAGAATGGTCTTTGATTGTTTTAATATCATCTAGCATTTATTCTAAATTAATAAAGGCTAGTTTTCATGCAAACATAAAAAAAAAGAAAGTAGGCATGTGACAAAAAACAAATTACTGTGTTAATTTCTCCAGCCAATTAACTACAAGTGACGCTGAGAACAATGTTGAAAGACAGGAGGGAAACTCCTCCAATAAACCAGCAAGCATTGATATTTGAGGGAGATGACAAAGCCATCTTGTTACATTTGTAAGTGGCAGAAACAGGATTTGAACCAAGATGCCAAAGTCCAAAGGCCTCCCACTACATCAAGTTGCCTCATGAAGTCAAATTTTCTTCTCTGTAAACCTATTGGATGTCAAATTAGAACTTGAAAGCCCTTTCCTGCAACCATTCTGAATGATGGTAGGATTCTGAATGGTGATGAATAACATTAACTTTTTTTTTCTCTTTAGTCCCACGTAATATGTTGATGAAAGGTAGGGAGAGTGTAAGGTGATCTATGTTTATGGCATTTTGAATGTCAGCAAGGCCTGTCCTAAACAGCATAAATCATAGATTTCATCTGCCATTTGAACTTCCAAGGGAAATGAATTTTGAGGCCCTTGTAATTTAAGATATAAAGACATCACATAAAGAGCTGCAAGGCACGGTACAGGGAGGGCCTGGGAAAAGCAAAGCCTTCGCATGCTTTAAAAAGTGAAAGTAAGCAGTGTATTCAGATCACACACACACACACACACACACACACACACACACAGACACACACACAAACCTTATAACCAAGGACAAGTGAGTATTGTCCAGATTAATAAGAAATATTGAAGAACTAGAAAAATGCACTAAAGGACTAGAGAAAGGAATGCGAGTTTATAACCTAGAGAGAACGGTCTACAGTGAGACTCCAAACATTGTGCACATTGCAATCAACCAACAATTTGATCAGAAACAAAGATTGGTAAGGTATGCCATCATAAGAAATATGGGGTTTGAATAATTGTGGCTCATATTACAGGCTTCTTTAAGGATATTAAGTGTAAGGGGAAATGCATAACAGGACAAACCTTTAAAATAAATTACTTGGTTGGAAGATGTAAATTACTGATACATGTTTGAGATTTTGCATGTGTGTATGACTGTCAAAGCATTTTCCAAAAGGCAGAATACATACTGATGATAAGATTGTGCAGAACTTTTAAAATTCTTTTTGTTTATAATGGGTTTATAAATTTTCTAGCAAGAAGATAGACTGTTCTTTTATTTATATAAATACATATGTTAACTGAAGCATTAAAATATATAGTAATAAATCATCATTGAAAACATACTATTCAGTATTTCAATGCTAAACTAGCTATCCTTTCAACTAATCAAAAATCCGACATAAAAATCAAATATTCTTCATAGTATGAATTTGTTCATAGATGTCAAGTCAATGGCCACTTCTGTCCTATGAACCCAGATAATTTTTTTTTCTGATAGCGATTATAATCATCTTTTCTAGGTTATATCTGGAGACCTAGTTAACATATATGGGTAAACTTAAACTGAAAAAAGCAAGATTGAGATAAATATTTATTCTATAAATCTATGTGACTTTTGAGAAATATAAATCCAATTTGTTTGCTAAGAATATTTGCTCTGACATGTATGTTTAGTGCTTTTTTAAAAGCCAAATACAGCATAGTCAATCAACAATTGTGCAATAATACTTAGAGAAAGATGGCAGCACAGGACAAGGTTGTTTTGAAATCTTCAAGCATTTCTTTGAAATAGGAAGGACCTTTAAAACTAAAAAAACAACAACTGTGACTTAGCTTAGTGCTGTATTAATAAAATGACTTTAAATCATGCTGAAATGAGACTTCCAAAATTAATTTACTACCACAAAAGACATCACAATATCTACCTCATATTGATTATTTGATGTTCATTATCATATTTAATCCTCACAGGTATCTTGCAAAAATATGAATATCACCTTTAGAGATAAGGCAAGGTAGACTCAAGAGGTTTAAATAATTTAAATAAAGTCACATAAAAAATCTCAGCACTCAGGAGGCAATGGAAGGCAGATCTCTGAGTCCAAAGGAGCAAGTTCTAGGATAGCCGAGGTTACTCAGAAACTCTGTCTTGGAAAAACAAAAAAAGAAAAAAAAAGGTCACATAGAAAAATAAAACCAGAATTTGATCGTGTCACTCTGACTCCAGGTCTTTATTCTAGTATTTGTTCAATATGTACACTCAAGTCCTGCTTTGGAGACTAGAGTCTATGATATGCTGCACTTGTCTTTTCATGTGTCTTACTGTCTTAGTCACTGTTCTATTAGTATAAAAGACACCATGACCAAGGAAATTCATATAAAGGAAAATATTTAATTGGAGGCTTGCCTTCAGTTTGGGGAACATAAAGGCATGCAGGCAAGCACAGTGTTGGAAAAGGAGCTGAGACATTTACATCCCAACCATCGGTTAGTAAGCGAGAAAAGATAGCCTCAGTCTGGTATGGGCTTTTGAAACCTCAAAGCACATCCACAGGTGTACACTTCCTCCAACAAGACCACGCCTTCAATCCTTCTAATCTTTTCAAACATTTCCACTCCCTGGGGACTAAGCATTCAAGTATGTGAGCCTAATAGAGCCACTGTTATTCAAACCACCACACTTACCTTTGGAGCACCTTAGAAAATATATTGTCACATACATAATGCTGCATTCTAAAGTTATTCAAACTTATAATTCTAAAAGAAGGCTTTAGTTATTTAATAAAGCATCCCAATATAAGGATTCGCATATTTCCAATAGTTATGAATATGGAAATAACACTATACCCATTCTTCACTCGATACGCCAACTTGGTCACCATGCAGTAAATGTCAAAGGACAACTCTAAGTCTCCATACATAATTTTAATCCTTTATCCTTATATTTCTACTTATTCTCATCATGTCCATTTTAATCAATAAAAGTTGTTTGTATCTTGCTAATGCACTCAAAACTAAATATTCTCTTGCAAGCTGCATGTATCCATAGCAACTGTCCTCAGTCACTGTTGAAGAAGCTCTGTGTTGCTGTGCAGTGATGAGTGGTGGAGAGCTGATGTCCCTGCCGGATGTGACCTGAAAGCACCTCCTCGGTGCCTCCCACACTTGGCAGACTCTGGCTATTGTCCTTGCTCTTTGGATTCCGTCCCACAGCCACTTCAGTTACCAAACTGCTTATCACACAGCACAGCTCAGACAGGTTCTGAGTAAGTGTCCTCATGGAACCTGAATCAACCATGCCTTGATGCACAGACCTACGCACCAGGAAGCTTTTGACCTAGCCAGGCACTGGTATATTCTTCATCACACATGAGAATTTTGTTGACATCTTACTTGGTTTAAATTACCCCAAGTCAATCCTCTGTTTTTTTTTCTATAACCATTAAAATTAGAGGTAATGACCCTTCTGTACTTTTATGAATAGAATCAGCAGTATAGACTGAGTGATTCCTGAATTTTCCTTAAGGTTTTGAAAGCTGAAAGTCCAAGACCAAGAGGACAACATAGCTGGATTTTGTAAGAGCCTTTTCAAAGTTTTATAGATTGCTGTGTTCTCACATGGCAACAAACAAAGAGAAATACATACCTCCTCTTACAAGACATTGTTCCCTTTCTAGAAAGTTCCATCCTCGAGGCTTAATTACTTTTTTTAAAGGTCCTATCTTCAAGTATTATTACATAGATGGTCAGAGTTATAATATACAAATTATAGATAGACACAAGCATTCAATTTACAGGTATACAATATGACATGTGTAAAGGTGTGTGTGTGTGTGTGTGTGTGTGTGTGTGTGTGTGTGTGTGAATGTCATAGAAAAGCAAACTCAGAGGAAATGGTGGCATCCGAGTGGCAATCAAAGCCAAAGCATGAAGCCATGAAGGTCTAATGTGGCAAATTCCAAAGGGAGCCATTTATCTAGACTCCACTGTGCCTGATTGATACCCACTGGTGTTCCCTTACCCAGTAACTCTTATGGTAGTTATCCTTTAAGAGTGTGAATGACACAGTGATGTTTATCTGCTGAAAGACTGGGATGTTTCACTGACTTTATCTATGGTTTGTTTTCTACTCCATTGTGAAGCAAAAATAAGAGTTTTATGCATAAAGAATAAATCACCCAAGATAGTCAGGTGTGCTTTGAGGACAGCAAGAAACAATGCCTGTGGATAATAGCTAACCTGCCATTTTAGTGTTGAAAAATAGTCATAATTATTGGCCTTGCTACTCAGAAAACATTGTAACTCTTCTGAAGACATTTAGCGGCAGGAGATTGTTACACCCAAACTGATACTAGAGAATGAACAGTTTAAAGACAACTTGTAAACTTTGAACTCCAAAGCAGTGACAATGTAGATTGAAAGTAATAGCCCAAATCCTCATGGGCTCATACCAAGAGAAAGCGTAGCCATGCAAAGCACGGGCAAGGAAGAAAGTAACAGCAACCATGCATGGGATCGGTACTCAAGCTCTTCCCACCGAGGTCTGGGTGTCTAGTGCATTCCTGGGGGAGGAATTCAGAGAAACGAGTGGCATCTGACTAGTCACTGTCCTTCCTTCCTCGAGTCCTTCTGTGTTTTATACTCCTTAATGGGTATGTATTCTTATGTTTAAATTAAATTTTATATTGTTTGTTAATAATAAAGTGTGCTCATTACAATAATATAAACTCATCTATCAATGTTTCATCACAAACTACTGGTTTAAATATAATACTACTTTCAGGCTAAAAAAGTATCATATAGAAACTTTTCCCAGTACAGTTGAAGAAATGAGAGAGTATCACTCATTGTATGCAGAGAAAGAGAGATAGAAACTCCCCAGAACCAGTAATGCCAAGAAGCCACTAGCCCACCATACCTCATCTGCTACACACAAGACTGAGACAAGGGACTATATTCATTAAATGTCTTTCTATTCATTAAATCATTACTCCTATTTGAATTATTTTTAAGGACTTCTATCAAAAGAATCTACACTCACAGCAACTATCACCTTTCTCCTCTTACCTTGGGTCGCAATTAAAGATTTGTCTCATCAAAGATTTTTTTTCTAAGTATTAAATTAAAAAAACTTAACTTTATATTTTATCATTTTGTCTAAATTGCTTACACAAAAGTCTGAGTAAATGCTCTATAAGTTCTAAATTTCTCTACTTTTGTACCACATAACATTTACATATTATATATGTATATGATACACACACACACACACACACACACACACACATACACACACACACACACACACACACACACGCGCTTTGGGTTTTTATTTCTGAAGGAACCTGAGTTACATGATCTCCCATAGATAAATTTGTTTGCTTTCTTATGTTGCTCTCTCTCTCAGCCATGGGGCCTAAGATATAAAATAAAATGTATCTTTTCTGGAAATCTGTAATATAGGTGTGTTGTGTACCAAGCTGTAGCAACCCCACTTTCTTGTGTCTCATTTGTGAACTTGTCCAGATCTAACATAGAACACAGAAGCCAATGTTTGCAGAAGAATAAGATTAGAACATGAAGTTGCAGTTACGAGTTGAAAGCCATGTGTACTGTTGTTCAGCTGCTGGATTTTGTACTGCAGGAAGTACTTTGGTTCTTGGCATTCACTTACCTTCCCTGAAAGACAGGCAACCAGAGGCTGTATCAGCCCTGCTTTGCTCTTTGTTGAACTTGTTAATTTTATTTATTTTTTTCATTCATTTTACATACTGATCACAGCCCCCCTTCCTCCTCTCCTTCCATTTCCACACTCCCACCCCTGTCCCATAATTTGCAACTCACCTGGGCTCATGGGGCTCACAGAGACTGAACCATCAACCAAAGAGCATTCAGGGGCCAAATGCTCCCAGCACAAATATCAGCACATATATGTAGAAGATAAACAGCTTGGTCTTCATGTGGGTTCCCTAACAATTGGAGGGGAGGGACTGTCTCTGATTCAGACTCTGTTGCATGCCTCTGGATCCTTTTGCTGATATCTTATCCCCCTTCATTCACATTAG
Source organism: Apodemus agrarius (assembly GCA_964023405.1). NCBI lineage: Eukaryota > Metazoa > Chordata > Mammalia > Rodentia > Muridae > Apodemus > Apodemus agrarius. Next base: position 27,829,324 of record OZ030007.1, read on the forward strand.
GTATGTTTTAGTCTTCTAAGAGCTAAATGTACAATCTTACATGGGAATGACCACCACAAAAATACAGACATGCTGAGCCTGTATATGGACTGTTTCAAATAATATAGCCAATTTTATCCTAATTAATGATAATTAGTGATTTATAGCCATCGCTTTATGCAGAATTACAAAATGTGTGCATGGCAACAAAATCTGTGACTTACTCAGGAGAAGGAAAATATAATTCTATTATCAAAGAAAGAAACTTATTTTGAACCTCCTCTGGCACAAACTCCTGCTGTCTCTGTCTGAGTTGGGCAAATGACTGGTTGATGTATGATAGCAGGAAGTGATCTCTCATAGACATGTTACTATCAAGGATGAGTCATCCAGACATCAGTGATAGGAAAAGTAATGACTGCAAAAGACTTCTGTGTAGATGGCTAGCCAGTCATGTACCACCATGGCCCTGGCTTCTCTTTCTTAGGCAATGTTCTTAGTTACTACCTAGTAGGAAATTAAACAATAGGTATCTGGGTCCAGGCCATCCTACACATAAAGAATTCATTGGTCATCAACCATATAGTGCAAAGGATCCCTTTGACTGTGGATTTGGACTCTTCTACATTTAACAAAACTCCATTGTTATATCAGATGCAAAAAAAAAAGTTGCAAATGGATACTTCTGCATAGATACTGCCCTACATACATGTGAAGTCTAGGGGAATAACAAGACCTCAATCCTACCGCTATCTATTCCCAGTAGAAGACTGAATAAAACTTCAACTGGAAAAAGAAAGACATTTAAAAATAAAATGCACCCTATAATTTAATCCTAGATGTAAAAATCTCTGTGGAAATAGAGTGGATCTGTAGGAAGGGGGAATATGAGACTGAGCCTGAAGACAAATGTATGTGAATTAAAATGTTCACACAACAAAGATAGGATAATGATAAAGTACAAAGAGAACATACAAGAGTCACAGGACACCATTATAAGACCAAGTACATGAATCATGGATATAGAAAGGGAGAAAAAGTATGAGATAAAAGGGTATATTCAATAAAACAATAGCAAAACATAATCCAAATCTAGATAGAGAGATGACTATGCAGATACTGGAAGCATTTATAATGCCAAACAGATAAATCCACGGGGAAATACAGAACAAAGAAACTACAGTAACCACAAGACAATGTTATCAAACCACACAAAAGCAAGCCCATTAGAATGATAGCAGATTTCTCAACAGGAACTCAGAAAGGAGAACATGGAGTGATGTATTTCAAGCTTTGAAACACAGTAACTGCCAAACTGGATTACTATATATACCAAAAATATCCATCATAATTGATGGAGAAAGAAATACCTTGTGATAAACAAAAACTAAAGGAATTTATGACCACTGTGCCAGCACCATTGAAAAATACCTACATACTGAAGAGGGAAATAAATATACCCATGAGGCTATAGGAAAGAATACTGTAATACCCTGTATGCAAGTTAGGGTTAGAAAAATACCAAACTCTACAAAAACAGCAAAATGTTTGAAAATAACAATAACTGCCTGTCAGTAATAACTCTGAATGTTAAAATGGCCTCAATACCCCAGTCAATTGGCACAGGCTAGCGGGCTGGATTTAGAACTAGAACCCATGTATTTGTGACATACAAAAACAGGTCATTAGTAAGGACCAAAACAACCTTGGGATGAAAAAACATCCAAAGGAAATGGAAGTAGAAGAAGCAGACTATAATAACAACCAAGATGCAACCACATAAGCAACTGAAAAATTAGACTTCAAACTAATCTGCAAGTTAATCAGAAAATTCAAAGAGAATCAGTTCACAGTGATTAAAGGAAGATTGGTAAACCAAATTTCATTTAAAAAATAAAGACAAATAAAATCATTACTATATGTAAAGGTTCACACTGACTTCAACACTGTAACAGTGGGTGGCTAGAATACCCCATTTTCACCATTACATAGATCATCTAGACCAAATATATATATATATATATATATATATATATATATATATATATATATATATCAGAGCTAAATGTCATTATAAATCGAATCAACTTAACAGATTAGGTAAGTAGGTAGATAGATAGATAGATAGATAGATAGACAGATAGATAGATAGACAGACAGATGGATGATAGATTATCTGTTAAAATGTATGCACTTTTAAGATTAGAAAGATCCCAAATGAAAAGTTTAATATTGTGTCTCAGTCTTCTAGAAAAGTAAGAAAAATCCCAACCCCAAATCAGGAGATATAAAGAAAGATCAGGGCCTAAATCAATGAAATGGAAATGTAAAGAACAAGGAAAAGAACCAGTGACTCAAATAGCAAGGTCTGTGAGGTGAGAGAGTAAATGGCAAACCCTCAGGTAAATTTACTAAAACACAGAGAAGACCCAAATTAGTGAAATATGGCATGAAGAGGAAAACATTTCAAAAGATGCCAATAAACTTTAGATTTCTAGGAAGTCATTTGAAAAAATCTATATTCTAATTTATTGGGAAATCTAAAAGAAATGGATAAATTTCTAGACATATATGACCAACCAAAATTAAACCAAGAAGAAATGAACAAATAGATCTAAAATACACAATATTAAGTGATTTAAAATAGCCCAGGCTCAGATGGTTTCTACAAGACTCTTTAAAAAAAAAATCTAATGCCTATGTCCCATGAAATGCAAAATAGAAAACTAATTCATTTTATGAACATAGTGCTACACTGATAACAAAATAAACAAACTGAAACACACACACACACACACACACACACACACAGAGAGAGAGAGAGAGAGAGAGAGAGAGAGAGAGAGAGAGAAGCACAAAAAAGCGACTAGTAATCCTTTCTCCCTGATAAAAATGAACACATGATGTCCACACGATGTCCAACATGGCTTCGAAGTGCAAGACTGTTATCCAAGAACCAGCTGTGCATGAAGCGCATGCAAAGGGGCCTGGACTCGGAAACCAAGAAACAACTAGAAGAGCAGGAGCGGAAGATGGTCAGCGGTGAGCACTGGAACCTGGATTTGTCATAGTTGAAGGAGAAAGAGAGCTTCATCCTAGAAGAGCAGAGCTTCTCCCTGTGTGAGGAGCTTCTCGACAGAAGGGTGTCCTTCAGAGGCTTTAATCCTGAAGTTGAGAAGTTAATGCTTCAGATGCATTCTAAGAACAGAGCAGCAGCAGAAGAGGAGAGAGTAGAGGTCGGTGTATCAGATGAAGAAATGGCAAGAAGATACAAGTCTTTGGTGGGAACAACTGGAAAAATGTTTACCAAGAAAAGGGACCGAACCAATTATGAAGAAGAAGGAAATGGAAATATAAAAGCCATTAAAACTAAGAAGACATTCTTAAAGCCTCAAGACTAACATGGATGCCCGTGAGCACAGCATGGTCTGAACTCATTCTCCTGGCGTCTGTACTGGTTAAAGCGCTGTTTCCTCCTAAAGAAATGCATAATTTTGGAGATGTGCTGTTCTTGAGGCAGATGTGTAATGGATGTTATACATCCTTTACACGGCATGCTTCAGGGGCTCCAAATATGTGGGCACAGGCTGCTCCCCCAATTTTTGACCTGATTCTGTGTCTGTGCAGATACAGACAGGGCACATACACACCGGTCTCCCGTCACCGTCCGGGAATGACTATTGTAAACTAATTATTGCCTTTGTTTAGCTGCCCGTATATTTATACTTTAAGTTCACTTTGGATTCAAATATTTGAGAACATTTCAGAAGTTACTTGTCAGGAACAGACATGGCTCCCCGGCCTGGCCTAGAGTATTTGCGTGCTCTGGGGCCTTTTTCATGTGTAATAGTGTGGGGGTTGTATATTTTAAACAGTCATCTGGGTCATTTTTCTAATGTTCTACAATAAACATATTTTCATATGCAAAAAATGAATGCACAACTTCTTGTTTTGTTTTGTTTTTTTTTAAATACTGGCGTGGGGCTGGAGGGGTGGCTCAGTGATTAAGGAATGTCTCTCACACTGGCTGCCTTTCAGAGGATCTAGGTTTGATTCCCACCACCCACATGGTGGCTCACATCTATTTGGAACTCCAGTCCTAGGGGAATCTAACACCTTTTTCAGGCCTCCACAGGCACAGCCAAGGT